>CP092865.1:116415360-117615360 GCA_030710605.1 Cordylochernes scorpioides | reverse complement strand
GGTTTATCAGCAAGAGTAACGTTTGCTTTTCAACGATCTAATACTATTGTTTATATCAAAATTTGCAAAATTGGAGAGGAGTGGACTTCAGGAATTGGTTTAACCATGGAGATGAGCACCACCACAATATTAAAATCATGATGAAGTGGCATTTAATTCACAGAGTAAGCAAAAACAGGATATTTATTCTGTGATAATTATCATCCCAACCATGTCAATATGATGAAGTAGGTAAAACACCAGATGATTGACGGCAGACAGTTGATTCCATTCCTAACTGATTGATATATGGATGGAGTTCCCCAGAGTTCGACGACTCCAAGGTCAATTCACGGCTGCACTTACAGCACTGTTGTATCACCCCGTTATGATAAACACCAGACATTCATATCCATAAATCTATTTTTATTCTCCAACAATCATAAAAATCACCAGTTTTCAAAAGTTTACCTATTTCTTTTTTTTTTTTGCAACGAATTCTGCATTTTAAATGTTTAAGCTATTCATATGTTGTATTTGATATAAAACATATACATATTTATATTTTAAGATTTTTAGATGTGTCTACTTTTGTGCCTGGAAAGTCTGTGAAAGCTTTGCTTTTCAGATTCAGCTTTAGGGAAAGCGCAAACGAAGCTCATCAAATGCTCTTTATATAATATTACTGTTGTGTTGTTAATAGTTATTCTCATTATCAAGAGAGATCTAACCAACTTGGTTAACCAATCACCTTTGTCATTTTTTCTTAGAAGATTTTTCAATGTTTGTATGGCTCTCTCTACCTGGCCATTAGAGGCAGCGTGATATGGATCACAGAGAATGTGTCTTATACTGTTTATTTTTAAGAATGTTTGATATTTATCGGAAGTAAAAGAAAATCCGTTATTCGAAACAATTACATCTGGTTAACCAGCGTTTTCGATTATCCTTGTTCTTTTCACTTATTGTCATTTCACTTATTTCCCTTTGATGTCAACAATAAGGAACACACTTAAAGCAGCCAAAAAGTTCGAAGATGAGGAACTGTAAGCATTATAGAGCAAAGACGATGCTTAAACATAAGAACAGCTAGCGGCTTCTCTCCATATTACTAGACAGGCTGTTTTACTTTGTTTGCATACCATGAGAAATATCCAGAAGGAAGGAAAATGGTTGCTTCCCGAAATATGTGAAGCAACCATTTTCCTCCCTTCTGGATATTTCTCATGACATACTAACAAGATAAAATAGCCTGTCCAGTAACATCGAGAGAGGCCTTTAACTGTTCTTGTGTTTGAACATCGTCTTCATCCAATAATGCTTACAGTTCCTCATCCTCGAACTTTTCGGCCGCTTTTTGTGTGCTCCTTATCGTTGACATCAAAATCATCAGATGCAAATCGTTCAAACCACTCTTGACAGGTTCTTAATGAAGGTGCATTGTTGTCATAGACACTATATACGTATGATGAGATTCGTTTACTCTTTCCTTAAAGCTGAATCTGAAAAGCAAAGCTTCCACAGACTTTCCAGGCACAAAAGTAGACACATCTAAAAAGCTTAAAATATAAATAGGCATATGCTTTTATATCAAATACAACATATGAATCGCTAGCACATTTAAAACGCAGAATACGATGCAAAAAAATAATAGGTAAAATTAGCTTTTGAAAATTAAGAATGAATTTTAAAATAAATGCGGAATAATTTTTGCGCACTTGAATAATTTCCAACAATATTTGAGTATGTATTCTCATGTGCGTTTAAAAATCTAACCATATAAATTTTTCCAGAAGAGGATGAACGATTTTTGTAAACATCAGAAAATATAAACTCTACTGGCTGAAGTGTGTCTTATTTCAAGAAAAATGAATGCCGGCCAGGCATCCTCTATCTTCAAGTTGATCCTATACAGTCTACAAACTGTCCCAAACTGAGCTCCAGAATTTTACTGCTCATAGACACAGTATATGTAGATAGACATGGTATTATGATAGCGATCACTTAGAATCTTCAAGAGAGTCAATGGGAATCTACGATACTATTCAGTTCCTTCTTATCTGAAAAACAAATGAAATGTCCTCTCAGCAGAATACTAGAGAAAACCCAGCATAAACATAGAAGGATAAGAATAGTCGTTATTTCTCCTTAAAATTATTAAAATTACGATTTTTCGTTCTGTAAAAAGAAACATTTGCGGAAAAACTTGTTAAACGTCTCTCCATAAACATAGAATGCTCGACCATTCAATGTTGACATCAATCAGAATTGCATGATTCACGAATGTGAACTTTGAATACTAATGTCAAAAACGAAGAGTTAATTTCACCAATTTCAGCCACTTACGCTCATCATTAAAATCAGGCGCTGGATCATCTCCCCATGTTCAGTCATATCGGAGGAAGACAAATTTAAGCTATGGCATTATTTAGCCATGATGGGTTTTGGATCATATAAGATGTTGTTGTTGTGTCCAATGAAGAGTCTCAGATATCTCCATACATCTCTATCACAGCAATGTTTACTATCTTGGGCGTGTAAAGCTGCTGCTCTGGATCCATGTCAATTTTCTGTTGTTGTCGTGTCCAATAAAGAGCCTCAGATGTCTCCATGCATATCTATCACAGCAGCAGCAATATCCTCTATCTTGGGTGTGTAAAGCTGCTGCTCTGGGTCCATATCAATTATCTGCAAGGCTGCGGTCATTGCTAGGCATGAGAATATGTGAGTAGGTGTTAGTTCCACACCAGGACAGTTGTTGCATGTCCTATAGGTTCTTGTGCCATCTGGATGGATTGTCATTCCTTTACATCCAGGGGGTATCGCAGGGAGGTGTGGTCGGACTTCTCCCCCCTATCATATAAGATGCATACACGGATGAAAATATAGTGACAAAAGTGAACTTTTACGGTTTGACACATAAAGTTCAAATCACTAGGGCCTAAAGTAAGAGTAACTTAACAAACAGAAAAGCGTACACTCAAGAGTACTACAACAACAAAAGAGAGTTAAATAAAAACTCACGATTTGTTATATATATAAAAGTACATATATTTAATTATAGAGTTGGTAGGGATCGGGGTCACACAGGTATGCGAGGAGATCACCAGACACGGATAAAGCACGCAGAGAACACTTTAAGCATCTCCACACAATAATAATCTTTGTGAGTGTAAGCATTGACAAGAGGTCAATAAATTTCTTTTAATTGCTACACACAATAATAATCCTCATTGGTCCCAATCGCATTACCATAGCCCCCTCTTATATACAAACATGGCCACATTCGTCCAATGAGAAGGCTTTAGAGATCGTTTTACTTAACAAACAAAAACAACATTCTTCCCACTAAAAGCTGAGATAAGATAAAACTGCTTATTAAGAAAATAAAAAGGGCATCTACAAAGTTTCTGATGGCTTATACAAACATAAAAGTCGGTGGACCAGTGGGTAACACCCTCGATTCCCGACAGTCATGAACCGGTATTTAATCCCGCGTTAACATTTTGTTTAAAACTGGGCAACTCTGTGCTTCTCTCCCATCAATAATTGACAATATGACCCAGAATAAGTATATTGCTACGGCGTTTTATGGTTTCCACAAGTCCATATCTGAGAAGAAGGTCAAGTGACACTAACTCCTCACTTTCTTACTGCTACTCTTTTTGTGTTGTTTTTCCTGCTTCCCTCTTTCTCTTTCTTGTTTTTTTTCTTTTTTTTTCTTTTTCTTCTGTATATATCGTTATTTCCTTTGTCTCACTGCTTTGTTCTTATGCATACCTCTGGTGAATCCTGTATAGGGTCAGTGACCCTAAATAAAGGCTTTTTGTTGTTGTTGTAAACATTTTGTTTAATATGTAAATAACCTTCACATATTATTTACTGTTTCAATTATCATGAACTAGGTTGCTCTTGCTGAGCAGTACCTATTAATGTGATTTTGAACCAGGTCTGATGGCGTGCGCCATCTATCTATAAATATCAACTATTCGTTGATTTTTAATTATTCCAGAATTGGCCGAATACTCCATTCTTGAATAATCGAAAAAACCTAACCACGTACACATTTCGAGATGCTTTCCCTCGTCAGCGTGGTGTAAGCTGTACCTCAGCGACCAATACACTAGTCATTCAGGCATCCTGAAAAATCATGAAACAAATAGTTAAGGCCAGAATTGCGTGAGACCGCGAAACACTGTGAAAAAATAGTACAAATGTCATATTGTACTGGGATAAGGTTCATATATTAAGAAAAAATGCATTTCCTTATCGGGCAACTGAAAGTTATACATTGTAATTAAGGATCATCAACAAAGTAACTGAACTGTGTGGAAATATTTTTTTCTTCACAAGATGCAACCATTTACTCAATGATCTACTTCTTCACTGTGTTCTATGCACGAAAAACGATGTATATAGTCTTTTGTACATAGATATTCTTTCTCCTTTTCTTCTTTTTCTCTTTTATGAGCGAGGATTCAATTTCTTTCCCTGCTTCTCATTTCTTTTTAGATTCATTTCTAAAGGGAGATTTGTCTGTATAAGACGGAATGCCTTAATAAAGGCTTGTGTGTGTATGTGTGTGTGAATTAAGGATCGTCCATATAGACTGAAGACAGCGTTATTCAGCTAAGCAAGCAAGCTGGCTGCACCCTAGCCCAGGGCAAGGCGAAGAACAATACCAGGAACTACCTTCAGGATCATTTGTCACGTTATTTAAATAATTGTGTACAGTACCACTCCCACCTACATGATAATAAAGCTGATAACCTGGGGGTAAGATGGCGACAATTGAGGGCGTTTGTTCTTTATCAACATTTTTATCTTATCAAAGAATGAGCATTGCCTTAATTACAGCATTCACAGTATTAAATAAGGTCGGTGGACGAGTGGGTGAAAGCCTTCATTTCCCGGCAGCCATGAACTGGGATCGAATCCCGCTTTGGACCCTTTATTTTAATATATTGTCACAGCCGACATAGACTCATGTAAATAACCAGCATCTCCACCACTTGTTACACCTTGAGATGTAGATGGTTTTTGTTCAGCGGTTTCCATTGTACCGTAGAATAAACCAGAACGAGTTCTCATTAAAAATCTAACGCTTTATTTAGGTAAGGTTACAAAAAGAATGAAGAACGCCGTGGCTGCACTATGTTAACAAAGAATAAACAATATTGATTTGTTTAATAAGTTAAATTATTAATGAAAATATTTACATGAGTCTATATTGGTTGTGACAATATGAATAACCTTTAAATATTATTCATTACTGAAAATATCATAAACTAGGTTGTTCTTTTTGAGTGGTACCTAATAAAGTAATTTTGGAACAAGATTCACAATATTATATTAATAAGAATTAGTAAGCCTGTGTTTGTTTGGGAAACATTCAGGTTCCAAGAGTTTACAGTTCAGTTACACAATATCATCTTTAAGGATATGGCATTTCAAGTATTTTGATATCATTAGTGAAATTGAATATCTCCACTAACACGCTTTTTCAAATGAGATCAAAAAGATGATCCAAGAGCAAAGATAATTTTACTTTACAGGTCTCATAAAAACAAAGTCTTTTATAAAAATATCTAAAAAACTTAGGCAATAATTTAGGAAAAGACATCGCTTATCGTACAACTGAAAGCTGCTAATGGCTTGCGCTATCAATCGGAATAAATATCAACTATTCATTGATTATTAATTATTTCAGAATAGCCAAATGGTTGATATTTATTCCATTAGATGGTGCAAGCCATCAGAAACTTTCAGTTTCTCAATAAGGAGATGTCTTTTTCTTAATTTATCTACATTATCCCAGTTCAATTTCACATTTGTACTATTTTTTTTTTAACTCACGCAATAAGTTCCTTTATTGAAAATATTTTATGTCACATTCTTTGACATTGTAGTAATTCCATCTTCAGATTCGATAAAACCGTTAAATGGTAACATCAAAGTGACTCCTATGTGAATTATTTTGATAAAAAAACTGAGATTACTTCATCTAGGCTTGCCAGAAGCTCCTTAGAGAGTCTTGATAACAGGTATCTTGCACGGCTTACCAGAGGAGATGCAGCAACGCTTGGCTATGATCCCATTCTATACCACTATGGAATTGAGAATTGTTCTTTAGAGATGTAGGCCTTCCGTTCGCCCATTAGAAAAAAAAAAAAGAAGCACTTTTCCAAAAAACCCGAAAATCAGGATTGGCCTTTCCCTTTGTCAAAAAGGCTATTGTACTTTCCTTGTTTTTCATCTAACTCAATGTTTCTGGCTAATGTTAACGGATTGGGATTAAATACATTTTTGGATTCTGGTTCATCTATTGATTTGGTACGAAAGAATATTCTAGAAAGGTATGACTGGAAAGTTTATCCATAAAAAACTAAATTGACAACACTATAGATAAAAATAGCATTTTTGAAATGAATTTTTGAATCCTGTTCATCTATTGTCCATCTATTGATTTGATACGAAAAGATATTCTAGAAAGGTATGTGGCTGGAAAGTTTATCGATCAAAAACAAAATTAACAACTATAGATCAAAATAGCATTTTTGCATTAGAATGTATTGACCATTAGCTTGAAGTGAATAATCGTGGAAACGAGACGATTGCTGTAATTCTTGAAGATATGCCTTTTGAGATTTTAATAGGAAAGCCAACTATGAAAAAATACAGAATCCAATGGGATTTTCATGCTGATAACATAATATTTGGTCTTTAGTGCTAATGAATATGCATTTACAATTAATGATGTCGAAGATAACTTCCCCAGCCTTTGTGATCTTTCTCAAATAAAAGCCTCAAAATGTGTGAAGTGGATTTCTCGTTGAAACCTGATTGCAATGTTATCAGGTGAAAGCAATTTCAATGTCTGAATTTTAAATAAAATGAATCTTAAATAAAATTAGAGAAATGCTTGACCAGGGAAACATTGTTTCATCTAGATCGGACTATGCATCACCATGCGTACCTGTTCTAAAAAAAGGATTCCTCATTTAGACTCTGTCGGCACTATTAAAAACAAAATCGAGAAACTCATTTGGATTCTTTTATCAGAATTGACAGGATTATAAACCAGTTTGGAAGTTTCTATTATTCCACAAAAATTGGATAACGAGACGTATTTTGGCAAATAGGACTAAGGGATACAGAAAATATTCTTCGTTTGTAACCCAAGAAGGTCTGTATAAATTCACAAGGTTACCATTTGGGCTTAAGAATTCTCCTCACAAATTCCAAGGCATAATGACTGAAATACTGAGGGATCTGCTAGATCAAATAGTAGCTGTCTATATCGATGATATTGGTTGTGATGCAACGCTGTTAACGCTGTTAGAGAAACGTCACACACTATTTATTTATTTAGTCTTATTACACTATTTTTACTTCAATATTTAGAAATAAATTGCAAAGAGAGAGAGAGATAGAGATTGAAACTGATTTATTACAACGTCTATATAAGATTATATGTATTTAATAAAATGAATAAATACGATTAATAATGATAGATATATGAATAAATAGATATAAATAGATAAAATAATTGATAAATATACACATATATAAATATATATATACAAGGTCTTCATTGGTGGCGCCCACCGCGAGAAAGACTCCGCCACCGATGGACTGCGAGAGTTCTTTCCCACAGAGTGGACAGGTCGAGGTGATGGCTGGAGTTACCCACCTCAAGACCAAGATGGTACTTGTAGACGGTAGCCTTCGCTACACTGGTTAGCTTTATTGGCTCGGGAAGGAGGCCGACGCCGAAGAGAGAAAAATATATTTTTAGAAAAGCCTAACATATCCTAAGATTAAAAAAAATATTAAATGAAACGTTTGTGATAAGAATTGTTTAAAATATTTCATGAACTTTATAGCTGAGAATAAAAACATTTTTGAGTTTCACACATATAGAGATTGAATATTTCACTAGATTAATTATAAGAAATATGAACTATTTTTGATGCGTATGATTCTTTTTGAATTAAAACAACTTTCTGCTGTCCTTACTGAAATGATAAAATAATGGGAGAGCCTGGTTCATCAGTGGTTAACCCTCCCAGTGGTTTGCCAGTTTAATCTACTATACCGCTGTTATATTGTATTTGACTGCTTTCTTCTATCCTGATGTTTCTGATGAACGTTCTAACACACCTAACTATAGGGAACAGCTATATAGACTCGAACAAAACCATATATTCCATATACACTGATGAACAAAACTTAAGGAAGGTGTACCTTTTACGTGTATATCGGAATTCAGACAGTAACTCTTGGAAAAAGGTATTTTAAATGAACTATGGATATAAGATTTTTAAAGACAATAGAAATACATATAATGGTAAATGTACAATAGGCTTTGAGTGTTTCTCTTCGGCAAATTGTAACTTTATTAATTGTAAAATATAAAATATAGTGTGAGTATTGAATAACTTTGTGCGGCGAATTAAATAGCGAATTTGTTCAATACCATATTGACTCCAAATTTAAATTAGTTCCAAATGGAAAATTATCAAATTTTAATAATATGAAGAAGTGATAAATTACTAATTTACAATATTTTTCTAAATTGAAACTAACACTTTAAAAAAATAATAGTTTCCTTAAAATTTCACGCTAAGATAATTTTGCAATTAGAAACATCTCTTTGTTATTGCGCCTGGAAACGTGGCTTCCTCTGTTTTTTAGTCACCGCATATGAGGTATTCCAGTAACTGCTGTGAAGGGTTATTTACATTAATATCGTCATAATCTTCATATTATCATTTTCCAATGTATCTTCTTTGAAGGTATTTGCAATCAGCGGTAAAGAAATTGTACTCTTACTTTTATCCTTAAATGGAATTCTTCCACGTTTGGTTACATTCTTAAGATAGCTCGTTCAAGAATAGAAATACTCTTGTGTATATCTTGGAACAAAATTGGTCAAATTATATCAAATATTTCTAAATAGTGTTGCCCCAGGCTGCGGTTTGGCAGATCCTTCAGTCTTGATTCTCTCCTCAGACACGTCTTACATCTTTCCAGAACGTGTCTCAACCTTCCTACAAGGTTAAACCAGTCAATAATAAGACGACTATATATTTAGGTAGCACCTAGAATATCTCTTTATTTATCATATCAAAGTTTAAAGCAGGTGGTGTATTCAGTGTATCAAAATACGAATGTTTTATAGTACATAATATTTTATAGTAATTATCTGTTTTATAAAAATAAATAAATATATAATTTAAATTTTAAATATATTAAAAATAATATTATAAATAATTTTAAAATACGCGCATTAATCATGATGCAACAATAGAGATAATCTTAAATATATCCGCATGTATAGAAAACGAATGACCCTTAAAGTAACATATCTCCATCAAAATTATAAGAGGCATTATAGTTAACATTTGAATGTGTGTGAGTATTCTTTTAGCCCAATTTGACAAGTATAGTGGTATCATTTAGGTGATGGATCCTCCACATAGGGTGAATATAGGTATACCATTGGTTAAAATGGTTTTAAGCAAATACTATTACAGTCCGGGGGTCGGTGGAAGGATGGTCTAAACCATTGGTTTTCGACAGATACGACCCGGGTTCGATTCCCGCATTGGGCACGTTTTTATGTTTAAAAAAAGCTTTAATGGCCCCCGATTCTTACAAAAGTCCAACCCACAGCGAGTGCAAGTAACAAAAACGGATCTCTGGCAGATTGGTAAGTGCAAAAGTCGAACTGCTTTTCACATGTGTAGGCATGTGGTGCACTTACAGTAAAAGCAGTCGCCTACTTCTACCCACCATGATTATCATGGCCTAGGGAGAGAGAGAGAGATAAGAAAAAAAAAAAACACTATTACAGTCCGAGTTAGCTTATGTACATGGTGCTCCTAATCTGGAGAATCTTACTGTTGACCTTGCCATGTATGGGTTCAGATGTGTAACTGGTTGATGGTTGGTAATGATTACTTTTAATGATGGCGCCTATGTTTTTTATTCACCCAGTATCGTCTTTGAGTTTTGGGGATTTTTCTAAGTCTGGATTCCTCTATAGCTAGCTCACCCCACACTGTTGATGACTGTTGATATTCGGTACTGTTTTTTCAGATAATCGCAGCTCACTGCTTTATTTTATGGCCTTTCCACCTTGGGTCCTTCAGGTAGGAATAGCCATTCCCCATAGTGGGGGTCGTTGGAAGGGCTGTCTAAACCATTGGTTTTCGACCGCTACGACCCGAGATCAAATCCCGAATTGGGTACTTTTTTCTGATTAAATAAAATGCTCCAATGGCCTCCGATTATTGCAAAATTTCAACTCCACCAGCAAATGCAAGTAACCAAAACGGAGCTCTGGCAGATTAGTGAGTGCAAAAGTCGAACTGCTTTTCACAAGTGTAGACATGTGAACTCACAGTAGAAGCAGTCACTAAATTCTACTCACCATGATTATCATGGTCTGTATCACGTGTAATAGGGATAAAATGCTCCAATGGCCTCCGATTCTTGCAAAAGTTCAACACCACCAGCGAATGCAAGTAACCAAAACATTGCACATTTGTAAGTGCAAATGTCGAACTGCTTTTCACATGTGTAGACATGTGGTGCACTTATAGTAAAAGCAGTCGCCAACTACCTACCATGATTATCATGGCTTGTACCACGTGTACTAGGAATAATAATAATTTTAAAATTCCCCATAGTAAATTACATCTTACGTTGCACACGACTTTTAAATAGGTTAGCTCTTGTTCGAATTCACTAAAGCTTATGTTGGGGATTATTCGTTCATCCGAATCTGTGCGTGTTTTGCACTGAGATCAAAAGATGAATTGTTTGAATAAATTTAATAAATGCTCAAATTACACTTATTCAAATGGGGATATGTTACATATATTCTTATATATTCTCTATTTTATAATTATCAAAACAAAAGAGAACAAGTCTACCCATTCTCTAATCCTAATGCAAAGCAAAGTAAAGGTAAGAATGCAGGTAAACATTAATATCAATATAGTAAATTATTATCATAGAATTATAATGATTAATAAACAAAAATATATTTTGATAATTTATTAACCAAACTTCCTGGAACGTTCTTTAAAACAGTATTAAAGAAACAATATTTTGAATGCAAATATATTTGCAGGATTATCATAGTCAATGGTCAAATTCTTTTAAATAAATTACACTTTTATAGAAAAATCTGTTTGCGGAATTTTCATATTGGCTGTTCCAGTTGAAACTTCCAGTAGCGTTCTTTAAAGCAGTATTAGAGAAAGAATATTTTGAATGCAAATCTATTTACAACATTTTTATGGTCAATGGTCAAATTCTATTAAATTACACTTTCTTAGAAAAATTTATTTGCGGTATTTGCATATTGGCTGTTCCAGTTGACACTTCCAGTAGCGTTCTTTAAAACAGTGTTAGAGAAACAATATTACAATGCGAATATATTTACCGCATTATCATGGTTAATGGTCAAATTCTTTAAATGAATTACACTTTCTTAGAAAAATTTATTTGCGGTATTTGCATATTGGCTGCTTCAGTTGAAACTTCCTGTAGCGTTCTTTAAAACAGTATTAAAGAAACAATATTTGAATGCAAATATATTTACCTCATTATCATGGTCAATGGTCAAATTCTTTTAAATAAATTACACTTTCTTAGAAAAAATTATTTGCGGTATTTGCATATTGGCTGTTCCAGTTGAAACATACAGTAGCGTTCTTTAAAACAGTGTTAGAGAAACAATATTTTGAATGCAAATATATTCACAGCATTATCATGGTCAATGGTCAATTTCTTTTAAATAAATTACACTTCTATAGAAATATTTGTTTGCGGTATTTGCACATTGGCTGCTTCAGTTGAATATTCCAATTGAAACTTCCAGTAGCATTCTTTAAAACAGTGTTAGAGAAACAATATTTGAATGCAAATATATTTACAGCATTATCATGGTCATAATGGTCAAATTCTTTTAAATAAATTACACTTTCATAGAAAAATTTGTTTGCGGTATTTGCACATTGGCTGCTTCAGTTGAATATTCCAATTGAAACTTCCAGTAGCGTTCTTTAAAACAGTGTTAGAGAAACAATATTTGAATATAAATATATTTGCAGCATTATCATGGTCATAATGGTCAAATTCTTTTAAATAAATTACACTTTTATAGAATTTTTTTTGCGGTATTTGCACATTGGCTGCTTCAGTTGAATATTCCAGTTAAAACTTCCAGTAGCGTTCTTTAAAACAGTGTTAGAGAAACAATATTTGAATGCAAATATATTTACAGAATTATCATGGTCATAATAGTTAAATCATTTTAAATAAATTAAACTTTCATAGAAAAATTTGTTTGCGGTATTTGCACATTGGCTGCTTCAGTTGAATATTCCAGTTGAAACTTCCAGTAACGTTCTTTAAAACAGTGTTAGAGAAACAATATTTGAATGCAAATATATTTACAGAATTATCATGGTCAATGGTTAAATTCTTTTAAATAAATTACACTTCCATAGAAAATTTTGTTTGCGGTATTTGCATATTGGCTCATCCATTTAAATATCAATATAATATTAATCATTCTGATGGCTTGCCAAATATAATTCTGAAAAATGTAGGTAGAGGCTCACAGACTTTCGGGAAGCCTGAAGTCTAATTTTACCAAGTGTGTGTGTTATCCAAATCAAGGAACGTTTTAATAAATTCTTTTTAAATTTTAAACCGACAAATTAATTTAAACATATTATTACAATGTACAATATTTGCAATGTTGAGCTCCACTATAGAATTAAATTATAATTTAATTAAATATTAATCTGTTAATTAAATAGTAAGTTATTACGTGTTAAAAAATTGCGGCAATACAAGGTGATCAAGATCAAAAGAGGGAGGAAATACAATAGAATAAAAATATGAATCTTTGACATTGGCCTGATTTCTTAGTGAAAATGAAAAGGAATTAAGTCAAATTACATAACTTCTCAATCAGTCTGTAATTAGTTATGATGTGAGGAGGGATAAATTTCAAAGATGGTATGGATTTCTTTGTGCAAAAGCTGGAGGGGTGGATTACTTTCGGTTTATGGCGATGATCCATTCTGTCTGAAAGAGGGAAGTGAGGGGCAAATAGGTCAAGAGCCGGTCAAATCTGATAATTGGGTTCCCCTCTTTGACGTGAATAATAACTAAAGGGGGGCTCTCTTCAGGTGGAACCCTATAAAAGTGGCCGTTTTGTCTCGTCAAACATCAAACCATCCAGACATGCATCTCCTGGTGAGTTGAGATTCCCGCTCTTGCCCCGCCCCTACCAACTCTATAACACCTTCTCAGGTAGTTGAGCTCTTAGCTTCAGGGTTATGTCGAATTCTCTATTCGCTCCAGGAACCCTGGTTATGTCTGATTCTCCTTTTCTCTATCTCTAATTAGTTTTACAAATAGAAATCATATAATATATATTTTCTCTCAATATATAATAAGTATTTAAAATATGTATATAATAATATGTATTCATGATAAAATTGTGAAAAAGTATTAAAATTACAAATATATTCTCACAATGAGTATCTTTTTTATTTTAAAAACGCTAGCTTTCAAGTGTTAATCACTCTTAAACGGGCTTACTATAATATCGACTAAAATAGTTAAATTACAAACCAATTTAAAATTTTCAGTTATAAAAATTTTCAGTTATAAATATCCACGCTGCGCGCGTTTGTTTTTGTAAATATTTCTGGTAGGATGAGTCGATATTATAGTAAGCCCGTTGAAGAGCGATTAACGCTTGAAAGCTAGCGTTTTTTTAAATAAAAAAGATACTCATTGTGAGAATATATTTGTAATTTTAATAATATATATATAAAAATTGTATTTATTATTAAGTTGTTAAAGTGATAATACTGTTGAAGGACTGACAATTCCGAAAGCATGAAAATAAAAAGGTTCACAAGAAACTTAATCCTGGAAGCTTCATTTATTTTATAATCTCTAATTATTGTTTACCATTGACTCGTATGGTCAATAAATTTTTTTAAAATCAAATCTTTACTTATATTGGGAAATATAATCATAAAGGATTTAAAAACCATATATTAATCGGGATAATTGTAAAAAGTTTCTTTGTTCAATAAAAATGGCAAGCTTTCAAGTTCATCATTAGGCCAGTTGTTTCGCAGATGCCTACAATATATATAGAGGTGTAGTAGAAGAAATTTACATATTTATATATTGGAAAAAATTCAACTAAATTCTTTGTAATACTTTAAATCCCTCTCTAACACCTTCTCAGGTATTTGAGCTTGTCGCTCTAGGAACCCGGGTTATGTCTAATTCTCTGTTCGCTCCATGAACCCGGGTTATGTCTAATTCTCTCTCTCGTTCAAATTAGTGTTTATTTCCTCTTTTAGCATTGCCTCGTGTGGTCAATAAAATGTTTTATAATCAAATCTCTCTTTAACATCTTTCCAGGTAGTTGTCGCTCCAGGAACACGGGTTATGTCTGACTCTCTCTCTATATCTCTAATTAGTGTTTTTTTTCTCCTACCATTGACTCGTGTGGTCAATAAAATGTTTTATAATCAAATCTCTCTTTAAAATTCTCCAGGGTAGTTGAGATCGTCGCTCCAGGAACATGGGTTATGTCCAATTCTCTCTTTATCTCTATGATTAGGATTTGTTTCTCTCCTACCATTGACTTGTGTGGTTAACAAAATGTTTTATAATCAAATCTCTCTCAAATATCCTCCCAGGTTGTTGAGCTCTAGGAACCCGGGTTGTGTCTAATTCTCTATCTTGTTCAAATTAGTGTCTAATTCTCTCCTACCATTGACTCGTGTGGTCGATAAAATGTTTTATAATCAAATCTCTCTTTAACATCTTCCCGGGTATTTGAGCTTGTCTCTCAAAGAACCCGGGTTATGTCTAATTCTCTCTTTTATCTGTATTGTTAGTGTTTTTTCTCTCCCATCATTGACTCGTGAGGTCAATAAATGTTTTATAATCAAATCTCTCTTTAAAACTCTCCAGGGTAGTTGAGATCGTCGCTCCAGGAACCCGGGTTATGTCTAATTCTCTCTCTATATCTCTAATTAGTGTCTAATTCTCTCCTACCATTGACTCGTGTGGTCGATATAATGTTTTATAATCAAATCTCTCTTTAACATCTTCCCGGGTATTTGAGCTTGTCTCTCAAGGAACCCGGGTTATGTCTAATTCTATCTCTTTCGTTCTAATTAGTCTTTTTTCTCTCCTACCAATGATTCGTGTGGTCAATATTTTTTTTTTATAATCAAATCCCTCTAAAATTCTCCAAGGTAGTTGAGCACGTCGCTCCAGGAACCCGGGTTATGTCTAATTCTCTCTCTATATCTCTAATTAGTGTCTTATTCTCTCATACCATTGACTCGTGTGGACAATATACTGTTTTATAATCAAATCTCTCTTTAACATACTCCTAGGTAGTTGGCGCTCCATGATCCCGGGTTATTTCTAATTCTCTGTTCGCTCCAGGAACCCGGGTTATTTATAATTCTCTATTTATCCCTCTAATTATTGTTTTTCTCTCTTATCATTGACTTGTTTGGTCAATAGAATGTTTTATAATCAAATCTCTCTCTGAAATTCTCCAAGGTAGTTGAGATCGTCGCTCCAGGAACCCGGGTTATGTCTAATTCTCTCTCTAACATCCTTCAAACTTAAGAAGTGTCTACATATAGCCTTAATCCATCATAGCATCTAATCCATCGTGCATCTTCGTTTCAAATTTCATAATAATAGATTTCTTAATAATAGGTATCCATAGATATTTTATACCTATGATAAAATGCTTATTGAAAAAACTATTTTTATAATTTCTTAATTTATATATATAAAGTAGAACCTCTCTATAAAAGACACCTAATTTCAGAAGTAAATTCTCCTCTAGTGAGAGGTGTCCTCTTACAAGAGAGTTGCTAAATAGCAAAAATGGTAATTTTGGTGATGAAAACTTCTAGCGGGAGTGTCCTCTTTGGGAGGTTCTACTGTAAACTCGTCTATATTTTTGCACCAAGTTGCAGCTTTGCAGGGTCGTCGACCTTGGTTTCCTCCTTCTTGGTGTTATACACATTTCCCGAGCGGGTTTCCATACTCAAAGCAAATAAATGAAAGTAAAAGTAAATAAAAATAAATTACCTTTTAGAGTTATTGTGTTTATTTATTCGTTGTCTTCTTCGTAGGTCGTGATCCGCAGTCTTCGTCTGGGTCCTCTCTCGCTCCAATAACCAATCAAGATATATGTACAATAACAATATCACAAAAGGAATGAAACTATATAAAGGAATGATGATAATCTCTAAATAATCTGTTTCAAATGAATATTAAATATCATAGAATATTTTGAATAAATGTAGGGCGTATTAAAATTGGTGCAACAATATACCGTTTTTAAAGTTGAGAAAAGGTAGAAAATGTATAAAACATTTGTAGATTTTTTCGATTAAATTCGAAGAATACAATATTTGAATCTATCAAGAGAATGCAGCTCATATTTAATTTGAAGAAATTAACGCATTAAAGAAAGACATATCACAAATTCATATATATAAATAGCGGTTGATTATCGGGTGCAATGACTAAATAAGATTGTGATAATTGTATTCTATAACACATAAACAGTAATTAAAAATAAAAAAGGCATATCTTTTTAGGATAATCTAGTTAAACAGAAATCAACTAAACATTGATTTTAACTATTCCCTGATATTTGGCCAACCCATTTTCTTGCTAAATCAAGAAAAGCCATCCACGAACGCGTTTCGCGCTTTTGGAGCAGGCTGTACCACTGAGAAAAATAATTTTGGTCCCAGAGGCTTTTTGAAAAACCAAGAAATGAGTATTTAAGGCCAAACTTGCGTAAATACGCTTGGACACATGAGAAAACAATAGAAAAAAAAAACACATGTGCTTTTGGTCAGGATATGCCTTCATTATTTTTTATATTAACACCTGAACCTTTTTTTTCTATTGGTTTCTCATATACAGTAAAATATGTGTAATCTTTGTTCGTTTTATATAGGTATCGATCTGCCAGCACTAAGCTTTAATATGCCAAGGAAAGTTGAATTGATATTTATATTTGATATCCATACAAATTTAGCTAACAAAAATGACTTAAAATGCTTCTCGCATATACTTTTTATTTGTATTTATTCAATATGTGCTATTCTTCTATTAGTAACTAACCCATGTCTCTTTGCAAATTGAATTCTTATAGCAATGTTAGAACGCTAACCTCAAGTTCTTTTATATTGATTTTTTAGAATATAGTAAATTATTTATTTTTACACTAAGAGTTCTCTGTTAATTTCAAATGATATAAAACAATATTGTACACCTATCCCCCGATTTACACGGTACTTGTTTTACACGTTTTCGCTTTTACACGGTTTTCCAAATAAGTTTTTTTTTTGTTTTTATCATACTATACTAAATGCTACTGTGATTGAACACATGCGCTGTGTACACATCTCACGAGGAATCCCGAGCTTATGTGCTGACTTGCTGCACACGCACACTGTGTCTGTATTTCTAATTTTTAAAAATTTTTAATTTTCGATTTACACGTTTTTCTCAGGAACGTATCTACCGTGTGAATCGGGGGATAAGTGTATTATGAAAACTATGAGTGAAACCACGTAAATTCAATGACAAAACTTAAGGAAGTTGTATTTTTTACCATGTATATATTGGAATTAAGACAATAACTCTGAAAGATATTACCGTAATCTTTATTGAAGACGCACGTGATAGCCAAGTGTGAACAAAATTGCTTCTGGCTCCTTCAAATAAATAGATAACTTACAATATCAAAATATGAAATTTTCTTAAGTTTTGTCCATGAGTGTATTTGAGTAATTTTAACATAAGACGTCTATGCAGTATTAGAAATAACTGCAGGATTCAAATGAAAGTATACGATACATTTTGGATAAATTCATAGAATAGAATTGTACTGTTTGGAATATGTTGATATAAAAAGGTGATAGATTTGTTTTTAAAGAGACAAGGGTCGCCTTTCCCGTCAAAATAGACGTCTAAAACCAGACGTCATCTATTGACCGTCGCCGCAAACTAACGGCCTCGGGTCGGTGACAAAGCCACAACACCAGCTTTGGCAAACTGAAAAGCGTCCACCTAGAGACTATGGTTTCTGGCTAATGGCCCTCGTCAGTCTAGGGCGGACTTTATTCCATGAGATCCACACGGGATCTAATGAAATCTTGACAATCTGTCAAAGAGGTGTTTAGCTGGCAAAGTGACTGGGTCAAATCTATGGCTAAAATATAGATGGAAATTTTGCCGGGAGGAAATTGTATATGAGATTTTTTTTCTATTTCTATGAAAAATAGACACTTCGGCCAGTTAGAGATTTTTTATGTATATATTTATTTGTTCCAATAGTTATTTTGTTGATATTCAATACCCAGAAAGTGATAAACCGAACTTATATATTGAGAAATACATCAGTATTTCGTTAGTAGATTCCTAAGTAGACCTGTAGAATGAAGTATAGATCTTTTATTATTATTATCCCTAGTAAACATATACTTTGTGTATATGGATCAGGCCATGATAATCATGGTGAGTAAAAGTTTACGATTGGTTTCACTGTATGTATACTACATGTCTACACATGTGAAAATCAGTTCGACTTTGCACTTACAGATGTGCCTTTTGCAAGAATCGGGGGCCATTGGAGCAATTTTTTAAAATTATTATTACCCCTAGTACACATATATATGGTAGAGGTCATGATAATCATGGTTTGTAAAAGTTGACGACTGCTTTTACTGTATGTATACTACATGTCTACATATGTGAAAGGCAGTTCAACCTTTCATTTACAAATGTGTCTTTTGCAATAATGGGGTGGTCATTGGAGCAATTTTTAAAAATAATCATTATCGCTAGTACACATATATATGGATCAGGCCATGGTAATCATGGTGAGTAAAAGTTGACGACTGCTTTTACTGTATGTATACCAAATGTTTGCACATGTGAACAGCAGTTCAACCTTTCACTTATAAATGTGCCTTTTGAAAAAATCGGGTGGTCATTGAAGCAATATTTCAATTAGAAAAAAGTGATCAATGTGGGATTCAATCCTGGGTTGTAGTGGTTGAAAACCAACGGTTTTGACCATCTTTACACCGAACTCCTATGAAGTAGATCTAACACCCTATGTTGCCACAGCTCCCCGTTACAATCCTGGCCATTGCCCTCCAAGGCTGCTGGTCAGCCGCTATCTACGAGCCTGCCCAACACCGTGCTGAGGTGAGTTACACCACTATCATTTGTAATCATGATCTCCAGCATTTACCAAACTGGCTCCACAAAAGCGTGCAACATACATATAATCTGCACGCCTTTGCGGAGACAGTGGCCTTGATGAAGCGCAACCACATTAAATTTTGCCTCTCAATTTATGAATGAAAGAAACTCTAGAAATATTTTTATATTTATTTAATTCAATTATAATATTTTTTGTATCTATATTTAAAGTACAAATTTAACAATTAAAATATACAAGTATCAGAATCATCAACAATCAATTCTGTCATCGTTTGCTTTTGTGAATGGAATAAATACCCAAATATGGCCATTTCTTATAAGCATCGGTGGTTCAGTGGTAGAATGCTCGCCTGCCACGCGGGCAGCCCGGGTTCGATGCATTTTTTTTACAATTTTTAAAACTTATTTATATTATTATCGTTTTTTTGTATAATATTGTTCGAAGAACAAACAGGGTCTTCTTGTCTATAATACTGATAAGCCACAATTTGAATTATAGATTATAAACATAAGGTAATAAGACCAAATCCAAATAAATAGTTTGTGACGTTTCGACAACAGCGTTTCGACGACTTTTGTCTGAAGATAGTAACAACGCTGTTGCCGAAACGTCACACACTATTTACTTATTTGGATTTGGTCTTATTACCTTGTGTTTATAATCTATAATATTAAAAATAAAAGTCACTCAAGCCCTAGATGGTTTTAATTTTCTCGACGCTTCAATAAAATCTTTTTTTAAAAACTATGAAAATTCTGAACAGACAACCTGTATCTTCAAAATTAACAATCCATGTTATTTATGCTCGATTTCGTATCTCTTATTTTTTTCGTTGAAATATTTTGGTTGTAAACTAGAGGGTCGAGGCTTTCCTTTATTCGACACATGTACGGCTCTTTCACCTAAATGTACATTTATCCAGGGTTCTCTTCTCCTTCTTCTTTCTTATCTTCACACTGGGTGAAGTAGAATACGTCTGCCTTTGTCATTAAGACTGGGAGCACTACTCAGTGGCAGGCCGACTTAGCTCCAAAAGAAATGGCCGCCTCTGACATGAGGAACAGACGCCATGTGCAGCCACTCCTAACATGGAGTACAAACGCTGCTCATCCTGTATCCCTAGATCAGGAGCCCTTACAGGGTACTATCAGCCGGGCCAGCTGAACCCAGGTTTTTTACCGAGCTTGTTACTGCTCCCCCTCCTCCTTTTTCATCCGGGCTTGGGACCGGCAAAGGCGGAGTTTCTAGGGTTCTAATCTACTGAAGGAAATGGTAGGGTGCGGAAACAGAAAATACTAATTTTAATAAACTTTAAAGAATAATCGATAATATGTTTATATACACTCATGGACAAAAAACTTAAGAAATTTTCATATTTATGTCACCGTTCGTCTATTTTTTTTTTTGCGAAGGAGACAGGAAATTTTGTTTTCACTTGCTATCTGATGTGTTTTCAATAAAAGTCATTGTAATATCTTTCAGAGTTATTGTCTGAATCCCGATATACATGCTAAAAGGTACAATACCTTCTTCTACTGAGGGTGGACCACGTGGTCGCTCCATACTTCCTCCGCCATCCTCTTCATAGCCTCGTAGGTGTGTCTCGTCCAGTCCATTGTTTTAGATCGTCTGTGTATCCCTGTCGTCTCCTTCCCCTCGATTTCTTCCTCCGGAGCTTTCTCTCCAACACTGTTAGCAATGATATTGTATATGCTAAATTTTAAAGAGCTAAAATGTGATTTAAAACTGCTCTATACGTTGTTCACAGAATATATTGAATTGTTTTTAGTCTAATTTTACATATCGGTGTTTGTGCAGGAAGAAGAGGAGAGTTCCACCATCGAGCCTTACCAGTACGGCTATGAAGCCGACGATGGAAAGAACAGCAAGCACTACCACAAAGAAGAAACTGATGAATATGGCAACAGGAAAGGACAATATGGCTACATGAATGCCGAGGGTCTCTACCGTCATGTGTCCTACATCGCTGACAAGTTCGGATACCGGGCCCATGTTCTGTCCAACGAACCAGGCATGGCTCCTCTGAACTCTGCTGATGTTATCATGGAAGTCAAGCCTGTTCCTGAGAATGTGAAGAAGATGATTGAAGAAAATGATAAGAAAAATAATAAGAAGAAAGAAAAGAATGCTCAAGGCCAATCTAAAGGATCCTCTTCCAACCAAAATGCTCCCAAAGTTAAGCCAACCAAACCTGAGGCTCCCAAACCACCAAGCCCAATTACTGATTCTAAACAAAACAAGAAAAACGAAATTCAGAGTCCCAAGAATAAGAATTCTTCTATGGAAAACATCCAAAAGCCCGAGTCGCAAAAAGAGGATTCCAAGAATAAGTCTATAGCTCAATGTAAGAATGAAGAGCAGAAACAAAAAAATTCTGATGCCAAGAAGGAAAACAAGAATGAATCTTCTCAGTCTTCCACCCCTAAGCCAGATCAGGCTTCCAGCCCAAAGCCAAATCAGGCTTCCAGCCCTAAGCCAAAGCAGGCTTCTAGCCCTAAGCCCAATCAGGCTTCCAGCCCTAAGCCAAATCAGTCTTCCAGCCCTAAGCCAAAGCAGGCTTCCAGCCCTAAGCCAACTCAGGCTTCAAGCCCTAAGCCCAATCAGGATTCCAGCCCTAAGCCCAGCCCTAAGCCAAAGCAGGCTTCTAGCCCTAAGCCCAATCAGGCTTCCAGCCCTAAGCCAAATCAGTCTTCCAGCCCTAAGCCAAAGCAGGCTTCAAGCCCTAAGCCAAAGAAGGCTTCCAGCCCTAAGCCAACTCAGGCTTCAAGCCCTAAGCCCAATCAGGATTCCAGCCCTAAGCCCAGCCCTAAGCCAAATCAGGCTTCCAGCCCTAAGCCCAATCAGGATTCCAGCCCTAAGCCAAATCAGACTTCCAGCCCTAAGCCAAAGCAAGCTTCTAGCCCTAAGCCCAATCAGGCTTCCAGCCCTAAGCCAAATCAGTCTTCCAGCCCTAAGCCAAAGCAGGCTTCTAGCCCTAAGCCAAAGCAGGCTTCCAGCCCTAAGCCAACTCAGACTTCAAGCCCTAAGCCCAATCAGGATTCCAGCCCTAAGCCCAGCCCTAAGCCAAATCAGGCTTCCAGCCCTAAGCCCAATCAGGATTCCAGCCCTAAGCCAAATCAGGCTTCCAGCCCTAAGCCCAATCAGGATTCCAGCCCTAAGCCCAATCAGGATTCCAGCCCTAAGCCCAATCAGGCTTCCAGCCCTAAGCCCAATCAGGATTCCAACCCTAAGCCAAAGCAGGCTTCCAGCCCTAAGCCCAATCAGGATTCCAGCCCTAAGCCCAATCAGGATTCCAGCCCTAAGCCCAGCCCTAAGCCAAATCAGGCTTCCAGCCCTAAGCCCAATCAGGATTCCAGCCCTAAGCCAAATCAGGCTTCCAGCCCTAAGCCAAAGCAGGCTTCCAGCCCTAAGCCCAATCAGGATTCCAGCCCTAAGCCCAGCCCTAAGCCAAATCAGGCTTCCAGCCCTAAGCCAAAGCAGGCTTCCAGCCCTAAGCCCAATCAGGATTCCAGCCCTAAGCCCAGCCCTAAGCCAAATCAGGCTTCCAGCCCTAAGCCAAAGCAGGCTTCCAGCCCTAAGCCCAAGCAGGCTTCCAGCCCTAAGCCAAAGCAGGCTTCCAGCCCTAAGCCCAATCAGGATTCCAGCCCTAAGCCCAGCCCTAAGCCCAATCAGGCTTCCAGCCCTAAGCCCAATCAGGATTCCAGCCCTAAGCTAAATCAAGCTTCCAGCCCTAAGCCCAAGCAGGCTTCCAGCCCTAAGCCAAATCAGGCTTCCAGCCCTAAGCCCAATCAGGATTCCAGCCCTAAACTAAATCAAGCTTCCAGCCCTAAACCCAATCAGGCTTCCAGCCCTAAGCCCAATCAGGCTTCCAGCCCTAAGCCAAATCAGGCTTCCAGCCCTAAGCCCAATCAGGCTTCCAGCCCTAAGCCCAATCAGGCTTCCAGCCCTAAGCCCAATCAGGATTCCAACCCTAAGCCAAAGCAGGCTTCCAGCCCTAAGCCCAATCAGGATTCCAGCCCTAAGCCAAAGCAGGCTTCCAGCCCTAAGCCCAATCAGGATTCCACCCCTAAGCCCAAACAGTCTCCCATCCCCAAGCCCATGCCACCTAGGACTGTTGCATCCCAGTCATTCTTCGAACAGCCATTATCAAACATATATCTCCAGGATTCTCCTGCACCCTCTTGGAATCCAAGCTATGAAGGACAAAATGTAAATCGCCAAAACCAAGGCTACTGGTTTTACAAAGGGCAACAAGGCATGCAGGGCCGCAGACCTCAAAAGGGAAAGTACCAACCTCTTCCACCTCCAATCGTCAGCTTGGAAGAACTCATGAACATGTCTAACTTTAGAAAAGCTCGTCTCTCCGGCCACCGCGGATATTACTAAGTCAATTTAAACCACCACGTCACTTCTCTCAACCATTCATCTGATGAATGATTCAAGAGATTAGACTTTTATTTATTATTTATTTATTTATTGTGAAATAACCCCACCTCCTATAAATATCTCTCCATGATGTACAAATTTCAAATATTTATTTTTTTTAATCACCACAATAAAAACACATTTCTGAATTGGCTAAAGTTGTAAGCTATCTTTATTTATCATATCATATATAGGCTGAATGTAAACAAAATTCAAAAGGGCTGTTATTGGTGTTTGTTGAAAACCTTAAATATGTTTATAACTTTTACACATAGAACTTAGAAGTTAAAACAAATTTCAAACGCATTATTTATAAGCACCGAAAATGAGGAATATAATGTAAATTTACAATTGGAACTTCGTTTTAAAACTCCGCTTATGCCCATAGTTTGCTTAAATACCATTTCTGAGGTTCTATCTTTCAGTCTAGCATATAACAGCAGAATGATCCAATACAGTATTAGAGCTCTAAAGAAGCGGTCTGGTAGATTAAATTGATTAAATCGCTGGGAGGGTTGACCACTAATGAACCAAGCCCTCCCAATATTTTTTCAATCGCAATAAGGACAGTAGAAGTTTGATTGATGCGTGAAAGGAACATTGGCGTCTTAAGTTTTCATTTCCTGTATATAGATCGCATTATTGCTTTATATTACTAAATGCACAGATACTATGCTTCTTGACTTAGAAATTAAGTCAATACTCATTAATATATGAGATTTTACTTTCAAGCCATTAAAATTTCAATTTAATATTGGTAGTTATTCAAATTAAAGATACTTTATCATCTCATATACTAAAATATTGCCACGTGGAAAATTAGGGAAGACAAACTTTGGGGTGACACAACAATTTATTTCAGGCAAGAACAAACTAAGAATGGCAAACAAAAGATAAGCAAAAGAGGGAAGTTTACAGAGTAACAAAATATAAACATAAAAATGACCACTCTGTTAATAAAAATAATAAAATTAATAAATAATTTGTTACAATATTTACTGGCCGAGGTATCTTTAATTTGAAGAAATATGAATGCCGGTCAGGCAACCTCTATCTTTACGATAATATTCAAATCCTTTCATCAAATTCTCTTTTGAGCCTGTCGCAAAGTCATCGGTACCTATACGACATTCACAACCCTCGAAGGCCCCCTTCGAATCCCCCATCAAATCCAACTTCCAAGCAGACTCTTACAATTCTACCAACAATGGTGCCTTCTCCACCAAGACAACACAGGCTGCAGATCGCCAAATCGATATAGAGGAACGCTAGGCAAAAGCACCCATCAGCTATCTAGTCTTCGATATCTGAGGCCCAGAAAGAACAGCCTCCTCAGAACATTGAGAATGAATCCTCCCAAGATATTCTGGGTCGAAGTCCAAAGCGCATCAGTAGCTAGACCTATTGTTTGTGAGTGCTCCAGAGAATCTGTTCGAGGGAATCGAAGATCTAGGATTGAGGAGAAATTAAATGTAGTGCGAGCCATCATCCTCCGTCTCCACAAGAATACCTACCTTGAGGTCTTCAGGACTGAGCAGAGATCAAACCTGAAAATGCTCTTCTGTCAAAACATCCCCATAGTAGAAGACAAATTCCGTACCTTCTACAAGCGAATCAATGCCATCCACGCTACATTATATAAGTACCCTTCATGAGCTCATGCATGGAGTGCCTCAACTAGAGCGATATTTATATTCGAGAATGGAGTATGAATCTGTACTTTTTTTGAAACAGCATTAAGTTGATGTCGATTTTTTCAAAGTACGAACGTGTTTGACCTGAACAGCGCCCCCGACCTCTGCCTCGGCTACAACGCCATCTTGACGTCAGCGTTGACTCCCATGGAATTCAACCTCGCCGTTATCGTAACGCTAGGAGTCATCGTCTTCTATCGCCGTATCCTGTCTCTAGACAAGATACCCAGCATCCGTGTCTGAAGTCCCAAGACTTCGCCTCATCAACTACCCCTTCCCACACTTCTGAAGAACAGCATGTATAACTCAAGATCATCTTTGTTCCTAAAACATACGGTGGTCCGGATCTAAGCGCTTACCGTCCAATATTTCTATCCACGGCGGACTAAAAAGCGTCAGCGGCATTCTTCTGAGTCATCTGTGTCGTTACATGCCAGCCTTCGTACCGGAATGTCAGATATGCGCCGTCCCAGAGAGATATACCGGAATGACGGGTGCACGTCGGACATGTGACCCTGGCCTTCAAGAACTAGTCGCCGCTTGAAGTAATAATTCTGACCTGTAGTGTATCTTTGGTTACGTCGGCCGAGAGTTCTTGGCATTTCACTTGCTTTCCGCTCTTCGATGCCAATAACTCTCAGTCAACGTGGCTAAAGGTACACTGTAGATCGGGAAATCAAGCGGAGACTAGTTCTTAAAGGCCAAGGCCACCTGTCAGACGTGCAATCGATATTCCAGGAATTTGGGACGGCGTATGTCTGACATTCAGACACGAAGGCTGGCAGGTGACGACACAGATGACTCAGAAGAACGCCGTTGACGTTTTTATAGTCTGCCGAGGATAGAGATGTTGTCCGATAACCGCTTAGACCCGGACCACCGTGTGTTTTGGGGAAAAAATATTATCTTCGATTGATAGCTCCAGTTTCTGTACGCGGAGGCTGATGTGCCATCAAGGTTGATGGAAATTTTATCCGACCATTCAAAATACGCAGGGATCTTCGAAGGGGTGTTGGTGGAAGGATGGTCTAAACCGTTGGTTTACGATCGCTACGACCCGGGTTCGATTTCAGCATTGGGCACTTTTTTTTCTGATTTCAAAAAAAAAAAAAAAATAATAATAATAATGCTTCAATGGCCCCCGATTCTTGCAAAAGTCTAAGCCCACCAGCGAGTGCAAGTAACCAAACGGGGCTCTGGCACATTTGTAATTGCAAAGTCGAACTGCTTTTCACATGTGTAGACCTGTGGTGGACTTACAGTAAAAGCAGTCTCCTTCTTCTACCCACCATGATTATAATGGCCTGTACCACGTGTACTAGGGAAAGGCCGTAAAAAAAATAGATCTTCGACAGAATTGTGCCTTCAGTACAGCTCATTCCTGCGCCAACTGGAGAAATTTCTGGCGTACGCCGATGCTATTCTTCTTCTGAGGAATGGCAGTTCGAGAAGACCATGTCCTTCTTTTACGAGTCAGCGTAAACTTCCCTATGAATAATAGACTGTGGTGAGGCATATTTCCGCTGGGCATCAGTCGATAATTAATCCTATCACGGTTGTGGTAAAAAAAAGTTTACAATGCGGGATTAAATCCCGGTTCATGGCTGTCTGAAACTGACGGTCTATACCGCCGACCATTGACGATTTTATCTACTAAAATTAAGATTTTTATACAACAACAACAAAGGCTTTTATTAGGGCCCATTGCCCTGTATGGATTCGCCATACAACAACAAAATAATACAGTAATGTTTTCTCCCTTTCCCCATGTGCACGTGAGTCTTTGTTTGAAAAAGGATTTATTTACACATCTGTTCTAAAACTTTCCTCACTACCTCTTTTGTGTATGAATCTATTTAAAATTGATCTGTAGAAATTATAGAGTTCTATTGCTATATTTTTCTTTTCTGAAATAGTTCTCAGCGTCTTCAGTGGTTTGTTAAATCTCCAGAAGGTGTTTTTAAGAGTTTTTTCTCTTTCTTCACCTATAAATATTTGCATAATTAAGATTTATACATGGATATAGGTATTTTAAATGAATTTAGTGATTTGTTGGTTTTGACTAAGTTAACTTAAAAGGGTTTTTAAAAATGCTTAGAGATCAATTTACGGATATGTAGAACGTGTGGATCTTCTTGAAGGTTTAGGCAAGAGAGAAGACACAGTAAACATTTCAAAATTCGAACACACACTATATTACAAAGCAATACTGGCCTTGTATATTTCTTCATCACAGTAAGGACAGTAGAAGTTTGTATTATATATAAAAGAAACATTCGTGCTTAAATCCTTTTATTTTATATATATAGATGGCGCGTTATTGTTTTGTATTAATATATGCCTAACTGACCTTGTCTTTATTGTTTGCGGAAGAGCATTGCTCGATGCAAATATTCATATGTATTTCTACTTATGGACCTTTGAGGTCTGGGTAGCCATTACTGCTCCAGGGATGTATTTCTACTCGCCTAAAAGCTTATGCCCATAATTTACTTAAATATAATTTCTGTGATTCCATCCTTCAGTACTGCGTATATAAACATAATGATCTAATACAGTATTAGAGTTCTAATAATTATAAATAAATATTATAAAGGAATATGCTTAACTGGGCTTGTACTTGTTGTTTGCGAAAGACCATTTCTCGATAAAAATATTTATATGTAATTCTACTGTCCTAAATGCTTATGTCTACATAGTTTGCTTAAATACCATTTCTAAGATTCCAATTTTCATTGTAGCATATATAAGCAGAAGGATCCAATACAGTATTAGAGCTCTAAAGAAGCGATCTGGTAGATTAAAAATTGGAGAAACCTCTGGGAGGGTTCACCACTGATGAGCCAAGCCCTACCAATAGTTTTTCATCACAGTAAGGACAGTAGAAGTTTGATTAATGTGTAGAAGAAACATTCGCGTCTAAATATTTTTATTAACTACACAATATTTTTTATGAAAATATATCGATTCATATTTGAATCTTTAGATCTTCGGCCAACCAAAATATTTGCAAGTAAATATTTTTATTCAATCCAATATCTACCTTTTATTATCTAAACAATATAATTTATAAATTCAATTGGCATCTATCGATAAAATTTGCGACAATCTATTTTACATATATGATTAAATATTATCTCTACAGACCTTACTGCAATGATAAAAGTTATTGAATGAGAGAGCTTGGTTCATTAATAGTTACACCTCTCAGCGGTTTCGCCAAATTAATCTCCAGACCGCTCTACTATTGTATTGGATTGGTTTTGTTATATATAAGGTTATCCCAAAGGTTCGTAAACACTTACAAAAAATTGAAATACCAATATTATTCGCCGTTATGGATATTGTCTTTGTATTATGTATAAAGTAATTGTATTATGTATTCGCGCCTTAATAATATTATTCGCCGTTATGTATAATGTCTTTGTATTATGTATAATGTCTTTGTATTATGTATAAAGTAATTGTATTATGTATTCGCCGTTATGTACCAATTACCAATTAAACAGATTTTATTGACCGCACAGTCAATTAGTACACTCCGGAGAGATAAGCTCAAATATTTACAATTATTTTACAATTAATTCAACAGGAGGTCGGACGGCAAGGCGGCCCTAAGCTCAGAAAGGTCCCTGAGAGTAAGGGAGTGCAAGTCCTGAGTGTGTTCGGAAAGCCTGTCCAGGAATTGGATGAAAACTTTCTTGTCCCCCGGCGAAAGTCTCCCGAGAAAGCCCTTCTTATCCTCAGGGTATAGTACCGCTTCCACGAGGTCAAGGTATAAAGAGTTCAATTGGGGCCTTAGGTTGAGTTCCTTCATCAAATGAATGGCCAAAAGTTGCAATTCATCGCAACGTATATCGATTAGGTCAGCCTTCATTTGGGCATACGGGGGAGGTGGAGGTATGGCCATGGCCGGCGTCGACTCCCTCTCTTGGGGAGCGGGTGGTGCTGGCTCGGCAGGCCAAGGCGCAGGCAGTGGGGGTGTTGGAGGCACTGCCACCGGTTCTTTTTTCAATTCGGATTTGACCTGGTGTAAGATTTTATAGACATTGGTATTGCCTGCGGGCTTCAGGCCAAGGATTTGTTTAATCAGACCGGCAAGAGCATCGGTCTGCGGAGGTGTCAGGAGCCAGCGTTTTCTTTGGGCCTTGGTCCTCGAGGAGAGGAGGTCCAAGACCTCCTCCCGCCCAAGACCAAGAGCGTCCGTCCCAGTAAAGGACACGGTGGGGCTTCTCCTGATGAACGCCACGAGGTCATCTCTCATGGATGTCCTGCTCGATGATGTAGAGGAGGCGGAGGACTCCTCGATGACGTTCATTTCAATTTCCTGAGCGGGGGGTCCCGACTTCGTTGATTGGAGGCTCACGGAACCCCCAGGAGCCCGCAAGGACGGAGCTGGTATCACAGGTGGAGGGGCAGGAGACGCGTCCTCCACAGGTAAGGCCAAAGGCGCTGGTGGTGGTGGCCGGGGTGCAGCAGGTGGAAGCAGCGCGGCACGGCTCGCAGGAGACACGTCGGAGAGCTCCATGGTTGGACTGAGAGACGCCAAAGGTGGAGGCTGGGCGGATGGCTGCTGAGGCAGGCCAGGCGCAGTCGCTGAAGGGACGCTGGTGGGAGAGGTAGGTGCGGCCGGTCCAGGAGCGTTGGTTCGCCCTGCAAGAAGGGGGCAGTTGGCCCGGCGATGTCCTTGGCCTCGGCACCTGGAGCACCTAATCCCGGAGGATAGGTATGCGGGCCAGGCCTCGCCTTTGAAAGTGATGTTTAGGCGGGTGGGAAGCCTCTCTATTGCCATTCCTTCGTGGAGGACAATAAACGCCTCGCGGCGGCCGTCGTTGTAGGTGTAAGGGCCAGCCTTCATCAGTTTGGGGGCGATTGATGTTACTTTCCCAAACGGTGCCAGGGCGCTGATGACGGCTGAATCCCCCACGAAGAAGGGGAGGTTGCACACCGTTATTCGCTCCGCCCTCTTGCGGAACGGGAAGGCCCTGTGGAGTGTTCCCTCCACCTCGAGGCCCTCGTTGACGAGGCGCTCGGCCATGCCTCTGTTTGCCAGTCCCACCAGGAAGTGGCCGTTCATCTTGGTCACTTGGAAGACCTCCCTGGTGCTCCCAAACATTCGATCCATGGCCCTCATGTAATGGTAGGGCTCCAGTTCAGGGCTGCGCTCTACATAGACGCAGTGGTCTTCTGTTGAGGACGCCTGCCGCGCCCTGGCCTCCACGATATGCGCTCGGGTAGTCCTGACTTCCTGGGCGCGCGGCGCCCATCCTGCCGAAGATTGCGGACGGCGTTAGTTCTGGCACTTCCTAAATTGGAGGAAGGTGCGGCCGCTGGAGACGAATTCGCCGAGCCGCGACGTCTCTTTCTTTTCTGGACAATGGTGAAGTTGCCCTCATATTCGGAGTTGCTATCCTCCGTTAATTCTGCCCAGTTTCTATGGGCTTGGGCAGCAGCCTCAGAGGAAGAAGCAGCGGCAAAGTCGGTCGGCGCGGCCGGATTTGCATCCTTGCCGCCGGTAGCCGGATTTGCATATCTTTGATTCTTCGTCGATTTCATTGAAGAATTGAACTTCAAAGCGTTTATCGCTGGTAATTCCGCACTGGGCTGTGCCTTTGAGCCGAGCCTTACAGGCTTTTCCTCGGCTTTTGAAGGGCTTTCATCCCGTGCCAAACTCGGCGTATTGCCGGAACTCATACATCCGCCCGAGGCGAAATACGCGGAGCTCGCGCGACGCGTGGCCGCACGGTCTTTGTATTATGTATTATATTATGTATTCGTCGTAATAATATTATTCGCCGTTATGTATAATGTCTTTGTATTATGTATAAAGTAATTGTATTATGTATTATTATGTATTCGCCGTTATGTATACTGTCTTTGTATTATGTATAAAGTAATTGTATTATATATTCGAAACTATTATAGACGTGTATGATTCTTTTGAAAATTAAACAATTTCTTCTGCTCTTACTGCAATGGAAAGGCCCATCCATTAATTTTTCCATTACAGTAAGGACAGTAGAAATTGTTTAATTTTCAAAAGAATCATACACGTCTATAATAGTTTCGAATTTTCATAACAGATGACGCGCTATGCATCATAATATAATTGTATTATATATTCGCCGCGTAATAATATTATTCGCCAAGCAATAAAAAAAAACCACGAACTTTTGGGACAATCTTATACCCTGCATTCACTAAAAAGACAGCTTAGTGGTATTCAGTAAACCTATGGACATAAGCTTATAGGTCTGTAGAGGTACATACATATGATTTCAAGGTATTGCTTCGAGCAAAGCTTTTCAGTAAAAACAGTTTCATATTAAAGTTATATTAACAAATAAAATTTATAATTTTTGCAACAATTATTTTTTGTATACACCTATCCCCCGATTTACACGGAAGATACGTTCCTGAGAAAAACGTGTAAATCGAGGGATAGGTGTATATTAAACTGTCAAATCTGAATAGGTGTTCGCCCCCCTCATGAATCAGAAGCCTCCCAATATTCTTTTCAACATAGGTAGTATAGAGTAAAATATCGCATTTTAGTATAGTGCGATAAAAACAACAAAAAAAAAACTTATTTGGAAAACCGTGTAAAAGCGAAAACGTGTAAAACAAGTACCGTGTAAATCGGGGGATAGGTGTATTATTTTTAATATTGTAACGAAGAAAATCAGGAAAGGCAAACTTCAGAATGACACAGAAATTTATTTAAGACAAAATCAACATTTATAAGATACGAGATAAGTAATGAGGGAAGTTTGAAGAGTAGAAAAATATTGTAGCAAAGTATTTATTATTTTATTAACAGAGTATCATTTTTGATGTTTATATTTTTCTACTCTGTAAACTTCCCTCATTGCTTAACTCGTATTTTATCAATTATAGTTTGTCCTTGCCTTAAATAAATTGCTGAGTCATCATGAAGTTTGTTTTTCCTAATTTTCTACATGGCAATATGAATAATATAAATATTAAAAAAAAAAACTCTGTTAATAAAATATTATAAATCTACAATTCAAAAAATGCATTAAAATCAATTTTGTGATTCTGAAATAATCAACTACCAAAGTGAATACCCCTCAAGATTGACTTAAATTACTACCTTTTAAGTATGTGCAAATCGAATCAATAATAGACCATCAAATAAACTGCGTAGGTATCTTACATTTATATTGCTAAATATTCTAATCAAACATTTCACATTCAACATACATAATTACAAAGGTAATTGTTAGAAAACAAATACAATAAAACCATTGTTTATAATTATGAATCATCATTTGCGAAGGAATATCAATAGAAGATTATGGGAGGTTACGATACCTATCCATCTAGTTGACAAAGAAAAGTGGGTCAAAAGCCCTCCCAGGGTTCTGGAATCTCCACTTTGCCCGTCCCCGGGGGTGGCAATCGTATAAAAGTGTCCCTCAAACAACCTTCTTACCATTCCCAGCTGCAGACATGAAGAAGCTACTGGTGAGTCTTTCAATCACTTTCTTATCTCCAAAGAAAAAAAGACTTGAACCTTCAAGTTGATTATCAGCTCTTTCTTTAATATATATATTTTTTTCAAAATTCTAAACTATTTTAAAGGCGTAAGATTATTTTTGAAATTAAACAATTTCTACTGCCCTTACTGCAATGAGCCAGGCCCTCCCTTTAATTTTTCCATTGCAAGAAGGGCAGTAGAAATTGTTTAATTTCAGAAAGAATCTTACGCGTTTAAAATAGTTTAGAATTTTGATAACAGATGGCGCGCTAGTGCATCATATATATATATATATATATATATTTTTTATAATTTCATAATTATCATTCATAAATCAACCGAAAATCTCATTTTTTACAATAATAGTCGACAGGATATTTACCTGTTTTTTGGTTCAAAATCTCAAGAGGAAAATTATCTAATTTCAATTATGCAAATCCTGTCGACTAAATTGTTATGAATGTTTTGTTTTGTTGTTTTGAAAAAGAGAATTGAAAAGGTGCAGTCGTGAAATATAGGAAAGATAATTATTTACTCATCAAGTAGTTTTTAATTTGAACCACTTGAAGCAAATTACACGTAAAATTATTTTTCACAGTAATATAGAATATTCTTGAAAATAGAGCAATCCATATTTAATTCATTAGATAATAAAAAGGCATATATTGGATTTAATAAAATATTTATTTTGCCAATATATCGGCTGGCTGAACGCCAACCTTTATCAAGGCATTACATTTTTGCATACACAAACTCAGCCCCGCATAGTGTTAGACGCTGAGTTTGTGTATACAAATATGTAATGCCTCGATAAAGGTTGGCGTTCAGCCAGCCGAAATATTGGCCAAATAAATATTTTATTAAATCCAATATATGCCTTTTTATTATCTAATATAGAATTTATAAAATGAATCCTATATTCGTGAATTAAAAAAATAGTTATGTTAACTATACATATTCTCAACAAAATATATGCAAAGTGTTATGTTCTAAATCTATGGTCAAAAATAAAAGAATAGTCAATGATGAAAGTAAAATACATGTTTAAAAAAAATTGCATTTTAGATTATATAATATAAATATATTATAGAACAGCATTTGAAAATTATCCCGCATGTGTTTCTTTTGAATGAAAAATCGAAATTTATTTTAAGGAAAAATAACAATTTCTTCTATCCTTAGGGATGAAGTATGAAAGGATGAATTGTGAAGAGTAATGATAAACGGAAAAATAAAGTTCCCATCCCTTGACACTTTTATTTTTCCGTTTATCATTACCCTTCACAATTCATCCTTTCATACTTCATCCCTAAGGATAGAAATAATCGTCATTTCTCTTTAAAATAAATTACGATTTTTCGTTCAAAAGAAACATTTGCGGGATAATTTTCAAATGTCGTTCTACAATCATAAGCCGCATTATATTGTATTATAAATATATTATTCTTTTATGAATTAATTGCTTTTGAAATAATTGCAACGTATTTATAAAAACTATGTTTTTTTCTTGAGTTATTACAAGAAACGAAATATTTCTGTAGCGCTTCGAATCTTGATGATAAACAGAGTTACTATTGGGAAGCATTTTAAGGGCATTCATGTAATATTTGTAACATTCTATTCTACAAATTTCAAGTTTTGCATATATTTTGAATATGTTGTATTAAGGTGATATGAATAATTAAATTTGAGTAAGAAATATATTTTAGGGAGTCTTGAACTATATAAGGTACAAACTTGAATAACTCTTGTGTTAAAATCTTAGATTCTTATAGTTTCTATAAAATTCGTAACTATATATTAAATTTATACTGGTGTTTTCTTTTTTAAATAATAATATCAAATTTTATCTCTATAGACCTTACTGCAAAGATAAATGTTATTGAATGAAAGGGCTTGGTTCAACAGTGGTGTATCCTCTCAGCGGTTTCGCCAAATTAGTCTCCAGACCGCTCTACTATTGTATTCAGTTCCAAAATCACTTTATTAGGTACCGCTCAACAAGAGCAACCTAGTTTATGATAATTTCAACAAGGAATATTAAGTGAAGGTTATTCACATATTAAACAAAATGTTAACGCGGGATTCAATCCCGGTCATGGCTGTCGGGAATCGAGGGTGTTACCTACTCGTCCACCGACGTTTCTTTTTATACTATTGGATTAATTTGGAATATACCTGGCATTTTCTATGGAAGGCAGCTTAGAGGTGTTTAGTGAACCTTTGGACATAAGCTTATAGGTCTGTAGAGGTACATACATACAATTTCAAGGTATTGCATCGATCAAAGCTTTTCTGCAAATATAGTTTCATAATAAATTTATATTAGTAAAATGAATTTATAAATTAATTTGCATCTATCGATAAAACGTATAACAAATAATTTTACTGGCAATGTGTTTCTTTTTAATAATATCATCAAATATTATCTCTACAGACCTTACTGCAATGATATAAGTTATTGAATGAGAGGGCTTGGCTAATCAGTGTTGAACCTTCTTAGCGGTTTCGTCAAATTATAGTTTATATAGAGGACACACGTTAGCGTGAACTTTACAAAATTAAAGTGGCGCGACATACTTTACTCGTAATCCCTACTCTTAAAGTATATTAAATTGTTTCGCTTTTGTAGAAGGGCAGAAATTCTCGGAAACTCAACAAAATTAATAAAACTTTAAAATAAATATTTCGCCTCTAAGATTTCGTGTTTTTAATTATTTGTTCCAGGCGATTGTGTAAAATATAAATGTGTGTAAATAAGTTAAATTTAGCATCGGAATTTCAATGATGAATATACTGATAAACATTTCATATTATATATTTCAAAACGAATTATTCAATATAATATGAAACCAAATCGAATCAGCCAAGATTGAAGACATTGCGACTACTGTGATAAAGATGCATTGGGACATCTGAGGCTCTTCATTGGACACAACAACAACAAAACAATATGTGTACACACCCAAGATAAGGGAAATTGCAACTGCTGTTATAGAGATGCATGGGAACATCTGAGACTCTTCATTGGACACAACAACAACAAAACAATACTGTGTACACACCCAAGATAAGGGAAATTGCAACTGCTGTTATAGAGATACATGGGGACATCTGAGACTCTTCATTTGACACGACAATAACAACAACCAAATCGAATTTTAAAAACGCTTTTTACTAATACCAATCCAAAGAGACACTGTTTTTTAGTTCTTTCCCGCGTAATAATAATGAATAATTTTTGAATAGGCGAATTATTTCTCTGTCTTCATATAGCTGAAATTCTTCACCTTTGAAGTTTGAATACCTTTATCTAGCTGAGAAGGCGAAAAGATAGAAATTAGTACAATAGGAAATAATACAGAAGTGAACTATACAAGGATCAGCTAGATTAATTAATAAAAAAATGCATCTTCTGATCGTGCAATATCAGCAACCTTCAGTTGAACGATCAGGAGATACCTTTTTCTTTATAAATAAATATATATATATATGTCGTAAACCCGGGTAAGACAACAAGTGAGTTGGAAACAGTCGGGGTTGAGTGGAAAGTCCGCACGGGACAGTAAGAACAAAGTTTGGGATCAAAAGACGCTTTCCTAGTACGTCTCACGTGGCACCAGGACCAGGGGAAAGTTGAGGATTAACAGAGGAAAGCTCGGCGTCCTGCATGAAGCCGCGAGGGCAGAGAGGAGCCAAAACGGCGGCCACGAGGGCCGCCGTGAGATGACCACGGACCTAGACTCGGCGGGCCTGTCCGAAATATCCACAGTAACCTAACTAACTGTCAACATCCGGACCAACGTCCTTTTTGTCCCTCTCTGGATCCCCCGGGTGTCCGGTGGCAAGCTGGTGTCACTTTGAGACGACTAGAAAAGACGTCATACTTTATTACTTACATATCACATTTTTTAAATTACGATATATATATATATATATTAAAAACAAAGAAGGCATATCCTGACCAGAAGAACATTTGCTTTTAATATAGCAGAGCGCCATCTAGTGGAACAGAAATCAACTAAACTTTGATTTAACCTGTTCCTTGATATTTGGCCAACCCATTTTCTTGATAAATCAAGAGAAGCCATCAACAAACGCGTTTCACGCTGTTGGCGCTCGTCAGCGTGGAGTAGGCTGTACCACTGCGACCAAAAGCCAGAGGCTTCTTGAGAAACCAAGAAATGGGTATTTAAGGCCAAACTTGCGTAAATACGCTTAACACATGAAAAAACAATAGAATTTTTTCCTATTGTTTTTTTTTTCATATATATATAGTTAACACTAAACTTCAGTAAAATTGGGTGTTCCATTAAAAAAAAACGGGAGGTTGGTACATTAGAAAAACATTTTTACACATTTTTGCTTACCTAATTGTTGTCTATATAAGCCTTGACATTTAGCAATGCCCTGCATCGATTCATTTAGGAAATGAAGTTTCGTTGTAGAAAAATTTGGTCAAGACCATTCTAACAGTCCTTAACGACTTTCCAGAGACCAATCAGCCTCTTTGGTTCTATAGATATAATAGCTGCTTTCATCAAGCAAAAAACACAAAAATACCTTGTATTCAAGTCTGGAAATTTGGTAGAGATTTTCTTAAAAGGGATGTACAAAATGCTAGTTTCATTTCACTTTCCGTACATGAATTGATGTTTTGAACGTGAGGTATTACTCTTGGTTTTATCCTAGTGCTTCTATAGATATATTGTGTTTTTTGGATACAAAAATGGGATTCTTGATCCAATAATGTGTCTAGACAAGTCATTGGAGATTTGAGAAAAATTTCTTGATATTTGGGTCGACCTTCTTTATTGGAAGATTCCTATTGTAGCAAAAACCTTCAACAATCATAAAGCCTTTGTGAAACTTTCCTTGCATTGCTTGACCCAATTCTGAAAGGTGTTTGTTTGAGATTTAGAGTTGTAAATGGCAAAAAGAGGTTGATTCTTATATATCATTGAGGTATCTATGTCTGGTACAGTGTAATTAACATTCTTCAAATTTTTGCATTGCAAATACTTTTCATAAAGGGCTCTGTTGCAAGTCTTGCGTTCCTTAAAATAGAGCAGTTTGAAAACTTGAACTTTAGACTTCTCACGCATTTTGAACCGATTTTCCCTAATAAACGGTAAAAGTAGAAAGTCCTACTCTGGTTATTGAGAAAATGTTCCTTTGAGAAACCAAGAAACCAAGAAAGTGGATTCTCTCTGACAACTATTTCCTTTATCTTCCTTTCGATTAGAGTTTTAGGTTTCTTCCGACAACTTTTTTCACAGTGAATTTTTTCATTCCTAATTTCATAAATTCAAAATTTGTATTTATTTTCCTTTATGCACTTATTACTAGCAATATATTTTTTTCTTTTCAATAATTTTAATGATTTGAGTAAACGAGTATATTTAGCCTCGGAAAGTTGGAAAAAGCAACCTTTTCCAAAATCACTAATAATTTTAGGCATTTTGAATATTATTCAAGGATAGTTTTTTTTTTTTGAATAAAATAAAATTTTGAAAAACTAAATACTTCTTCTTTCGTATAAATATTTTATAATTCAAATCGTATATTTATTTTGCAAGCCACAGCGTTACAATATCGTGCTTTTTAAAAGTTTAACATCCTCTGTTCTTTATATTGTACATGAGGATCAGATCTTTATTCTCATGCCCAGCAATGACCGCAGCCTTGAAGAAAATTGACATGGACCCAGAGCTGCAGTTTTACACACCCAAGATAGAGGACATTGCAAATGCTGTGTTAGAGATGTATGGAGACATCTGAGGCTCTTCATTGGACACGACAACAACATAAAATTGACATGGACCCAGAACAGCAGCTTTACACACAAAAGATAGGGGACATTGCAACTGCTGTGATAGAGATGTATGGACATCTGAAGCTCTTCATTGGACACGACAAAAACAACAGAAAATTGAAATGGACCCACTGTCCTTACTACCACGGAAAAATTAATGGGAGGGCCGGGCTCATTAGTAGTGAACCATCCCGGTAGAAATTGTTTTATTTTTAAAAAGAATTATACGTGGCTATAAAAGTTTCGAAATTTCATAACAGATGGCACGCTAATGCATCATTATATAATACAATTACTTTATAAGTAATATAAAAACATTATACATAACGGGGAATAATATTGGTATTTCAATTATTTTGCAAGTGTTTACGAACTTTTAGGACAGCTTTGTATCAGGTCATACAAATCAACTAAACAATAAGGCAATATATGTTGTAAATATAACCAGTATGCAATTATAGAATCAAATATTTGTTACTAACCCCTCTCTCTCTCTCTCTTATTCTTCTTGTCTTCTCTCTTGATATAATTATTCTTCGTAGATCCCGAAATACGTGGTGTCGCTGGAGACCAGCTGGTGATTCTCCACCAAACTCTGCAGCGGTGGCAGAGGCGCCATGTTCTTTGTACATAGTATCATGTATATGTATATATTAAGAAAAAGGCATCTACTTATCGTGCAACTGAAAGTTGCTGATGGCTTGCTCCATCTATCGGAATAAATATCAACTATTCTCGTTGATTTTTAATTATTCCAGAATTGACCAAATACCCATTCTTGATTAATCAAGAATGGGTATTTGGTCAATTCTGGAATAATTAAAAATCAACGAGAATAGTTGATATTTATTCCGATAGATGGAGCAAGCCATCAGCAACTCTCAGTTACACGATAAGTAGATGCCTTTTTCTTAATTTATGCACCTTATCCCAGTACAATGTTACATTTGTACTATTTTTTCATATATATATATATAAATTCGAAATTATTATAGACGCGTATGATTCTTTTAAAAATAAAACAATTTCTACTGTCCTTACTGCAATAGAAAAATTAATGGGAGGGCCTGGCTTATTAGTGGTGAACCCTCACAGCAGTTTTGCCAGTTTAATCTACCAAACCGCTGGGAGGGTTGACCACTGATGAGCCAGGCCCTCCCATTAATTTTTACATTGCAGTAAGGACAGTAGAAATTGTTTTATTTTTAAAAGAATCATACGCGTCTATAATAATTTCGAATTTTGATAACAGATGGCGCGCTAATGCATCATAGTACAGACTGTGTACTTTTGTATGTATTGACAAGATGTCAATAAAATTATTTTAAATGTCAATTTTTTTTATATAATCAAACTCACGCTGGTGTTGTGGTGCAGATTTCATTCACCGTATTGGCCCTGACTCTCCAGGGCTGCTGGACAGCCTCGCTGTACGGCCCATCATCAGCCCAGCTCCGGGACGACAATCCCAATGTAAGCTGCTGTCTCATCCTTTCTGGAAACCTCACATTTTATTGAATATGATAGATGAATTCTAAAATTTATTCACTTTTGTTCACGAACATTTGTTTATATTCTTTATTTTAAAATTCTTTATTTTGTTGCTCCATGGAAAGAGGGGTGCCATTGTCCCGTTAGTCAGCAAAATTTCAGAGTTCCCTGTTCACGGTTACCGTAGCGGCTCGGGGCTCACGACACCGTACTACAGGGCAATCCCTTACTTGTGCTGCTTCTCCCGTCTGCCACGTAGAGGAGGACTTCTGGGCGGGAAATTTTACAACACCCAACTCACTCCGGACCATATATACCCGGCCATCCTTGCAGCCCTCTATATGACAGACATCAATCCAAAAGAGGACATCTATATGTACAAGACACCTCAGTTGGTCGGTATTGTGATCAGGGTGCATGGACCGATCTGATCTGCTCCATGGACAATACACCACTACCTTTTTAAATTTTACAATATTTTTAGAAAATATCTCAGGTTTATAATACAATGCATACATGTGTAGAGAATATATAGTTTACGATTCCTGTATATAACACTGGTATTGATGCTTTCAGGAGGAGAATAGCAAGGCCAAGCCCTACAAGTACGGCTACCAAGTTGACGACGGCCAAAACAACAAGCACTACCACAATGAAGAATCAGATGAATATGGCAACAAGAAAGGACAATATGGCTACATGAATGCTGAGGGTCTCTACCGTCATGTGTCCTATATCGCTGACAAAATGGGCTACAGGGCCTATGTCCTTACCAACGAACCAGGTACAGCTCCCCAGAATCCCGCTGATGTCATCATGGAAGTCGAGCCTGTTCCAGAAAATGTGAAAATGTCGATTGAAGAGAATGATAGAAATAGGAAGGAAGAACAGAAAGAAATGGATGAAAGGCCTCAGGGATATTATATCAGCCATTCTACTGGAGGTATCCAATCTGATATACCTCAGGAATATGACCAAATATCTCAACAACGTCAAAATCTTGATTCCATACATAGCATGAATCATCATAGTCATTCTTCTCTTTCATCTCAAGCCAATGATTATTATGAGCAGCCAAAGTTATCTGATAATGCTCATGATGAAAATCCCATTTGGCAAATTCCTGCTTCAATAATGGAACAGAATATTCAGCGTGAAGAACGTAGAATTATGCGTGAGGAACAAATGAAGTCTTATAACTCTGAATCTCCTCGTTTGATGCAAGAACCAATTCAGTCATATAACCCGAAGCCTATGATGCAGGATCAGCATAATCTATACAATGCTCCAGTTATGATGCAAGATCCTGTTAGTTCCTATTCTTCAAAGCCAATGATTCAAGATGAACCAAATAGCTATGTCCCCATGCCAATGAAGCAGATGTATGTTCAGGATCAAATCAATATTGCTCCAGAAATAATGCAAGAGCCTATTCAGAACTATGGACCCAAACCAATGCCATCCAGGCCAGTCATCATGGATTCAATGGAGTCTTACATGCCTCAACCAAAGATGTACTCAGCTTCTCTAAGAAGTGATAATCAACAAAGCTACAAAGTCAAATCTGAACTACTAGACGAGCCTAAGTCATATGAATCTCCAATTTTGATGGAAGAAGAGGTCGAATCCTATGGATCTCAGCCTCAGATTCGATCACAGATGCATCACTCCATGAGCTACTCTAAGCATCACAGCCAACAATCCTCATGGGTCCCTATGAACATGAAGGCTCCTATACTCCAGGAACCTGCTAGCTACCCTGAGCAGCAAGCGCAACCTCAGCCATACCTACCTGCTCCTCCCTCAATCAGGCCACAGCTAAATGATGGCATTCAAGCTTACCGTAATGCCGCCTATTAGAAAAACCAACAATTTTGTTAAATACTCCTCATTCTATTCTCAAAATTCTCTCTTTATTTGATTTTAATATCCACAAATATATTTTATCTTAATCCTTAAAACGTTATGACATACGTAAATAATCCTGATTGTACAAATTGTAACTATTATTTTCTTTTACTTGAGAGTGTCAAATAAAAATTATTTGATTATTACAATTTTTTTTATTTTTTTTTAAATATTTCTATACAAAACATGAATACACGAACTATATTGTGCCTGAATGAATGCTTTTCCACACAAACATAGTTTTAACAAATGTTATGATTATATTATTATGTATTATTATTACTCTCATCTATCTAATACCAGTAGTAGTGTCGTGTGGATATGAAATCATTAATATTATCATCATTATCTGATAACATTATAGAATCGGGAAACAACAACAATGAGTTTTTATAGGGGAAGCGTGACCTTTGGCGGTCGATTTAACAGAATATTTGAATATATGATATATAATTTTTTAAATAAAAGATATACCTGAAATCTTGAGATTATATTCAATAAAGATAAAGAAACACATCTCAAGAAACCTGTAGAATTTGTTTGATTGATATCCAGGAGATATAAATCTATTGATATTAATAATAAGTAATTTCTGATGAAGTAGTAAAAGCTAAATCTAGAACGTTTCAAGCAAAAGTTCTTGGAGTATTTCAAGACAAAGAAGAATTTTTGAAAAGAATTTGTATTTAAGAACCTACCATTGATGAAACTATATATTGATGAACTAAAGATTGATAGCATGGAACAACCAAAGAAGTTGTTGTGTCTTTGCATATTTGTTATTTAATTTACATAGTTTGGATTTAACGTATTTTGTGCTATAAATAGGACGTATGAATGAAGTCAGTTCCGGGCATTTGGCGTTTCTTGCGCTCCAAGGGCCTGGGTTATCCTTATTTCTCTCTCTAAAGTCAGTCAGTCCAGCCTTAGGAATAGAGGAGTCGGGTTGTCTTAAACTTCTTTAGTGGCCAGGATCGACACGACAGAAGTTATCGAGAGAAAAAAATAATGGAAAAAGTGTGTGCTATAAAATATTTGAGGCAATTAGGCTTTGAAATTCTAGAATTTTGGCAGAAATGTTAGATTCCTATGAACCGGCATGACAGCTATGATTCTAAAGATCCTAAAAAAGAAATATATTCAAGTCCAATTATCAACAAGGCTACCATGGCAAGATATGTAAATAAAGACGAAACTTCACACGATCAGGAATGGTTAATAACATAGTATCTTTCAATGTGAGAAAAACGTTTAGTTCATTAACTAAAATTGAAAAAGACGAGTCAAAATGCTTTAACTTCAATCATTCAATGTGAAAAAATAGTACAAATGTGATATTGTACTGGGATAAGGTGCATAAATTATGAAAAGGCATCTCCTTATCGTGCAACTGAAAGTTTCTGATGGCTTGCGCCATCTATCGGAATAAATATAAACTATTCTCGTTGATTTTTAATTATTCCAGAATTGGCCAAATACCCATTAATGGGTATTTATAATATTTCTATATCATATTTATCAGAATAGTTGATATTTATTCCTATAGATGGCGCAAGCCATCAGCAACTTTCAGTTGCACGATAAGGAGATGCCTTTTTCATAATTCAATCATTCAGGACACATTGCTAGAGAATGGGTACAATAAATATTGAATGTCACACATATGGAGTCCAAAGACGAACACAACACTACTGAGAAGCTGATACAGTAAGGAAATAAACAATTGTGGCAACGATTCAGCATAAAGCTATTTACCCCAGTTAGGCAATACTATATTAATTTCTCTAGATTTGCATATAAAATATAAATTCCACACTAGCCTGTTCAATTATTCGCCAACCATGACGTATGCACGAAGGAACGTGTGGCCATTGGACATGTGTCGGACCAGGAGGCTGTTGTTGGGTGATGCACTGCCTGGAGTTATAGGAGCTCCATATATTATTTCTTCCTGTGGTGAATCTGTATAAGACCGGTGGACTTAATAAAATTTGTGTGTGTGTATATATATGTTATATTAAAATATTATATTTTTTAAAATTATATTTCATAGATCCAAATATTCTGTTAAATCGACCGCCAGATGTCACGCTTTGCATATAAAAACTCGTTGTTGTTGTATCCCGCTGGCCGTCTCAAAGCTTTTGTACATTATGTAAATAATCTTTTGTTTTCCTTATTCTACTCGCCTTAAGCCAGGCATTACTATTATCAAATTATGTTCTTTTATATATTCCTCAGCTCGAATAAAGAAATATCTGATCTTCAATATTATTATTATTATTCTTTCAAGATTGTTAACCACGACTGCATCGCCATAGTATAATCTCAACACAATTTCAAAATCAGCAGGAAATCTCTATTCATTTTTATTTATAACAATGATAAAAAAACAACAGAAATCTTATCTTTTTTAAATATAACAGATATATCTTCTTATATATATATAAAAATGTTTGTATGTTTGTTTGTATGTCCGGTATACAAATTCGCAGTAGTTCACTAATTCAAACCAAAATTTCCATACATAGGTAAAAAATACGGGGAAAACGATAGGCTATTTTAAAAAATATATAAATCAATTATTAAAACTATATATTCAAATTATTCTACTTAGCTCACGAACAGCGCCCTCTATCAAAGATTAGATTAAATTATGCTGATGCAAACAAATAGATAATGCTAATAACAAACAATTATAAAAAAATATTATCTAAATATATATCACTCGGGTAGATATGCACACGGGTCAATCCCGGGGCGAAGCCCGGGTCACCCGTCTAGTAAAAGATAAAACTCAAATTTAATTTATATTACATCATAAAACACACACTAAATAAATATGCTAAATAGTTTCCTTGCACATTTTAACGATATTTAAATAATATACAAGATATAAACAGTAGTTATAGATATGGATTCATTTCGTTATATACTCCTGTATAAGGGTTTGCGATACCTGAAAATTTGAGTGATAGTTTAAATAGAACAAGAAACTTATCCATCGGAGACAGTGTGTTGTTACAATAAAGCAACCTCACTCATACTGACTGTTTTCAAATCAACAGTGATTGACCAAGTGGTACATGTTGGGAAATATTGCGTGGTGATGCAACATTACATTGGAGGTTGGAAGGAATCAAAGTGGTAATGGTCTCTAGACCAGGCGCAAAGCGCGTGACTGTGAAGAGATCTGGTGTGAGATGTCGGAAGGGTTGGCTGGTATTAGCCTTGAGATGTCTTTCGTTGGGATAAATCGGGTGTCAGGTGTCTGAAAGGATTCAGAGTCGCTGAGCCATGTGCAGAACGGGTGTTGGCTATTGTAGGTGGTGCGATGTAACGTATGTGTTTCGTTGTAATATTGTAGTTTATTGACATGGATAGTGATTGACCGAGTGGAAATTTAATTCTCATTGATACAGTATTCAGTATATCATTTTTTGACATCTTCGAAGCAGAGATGATTGGATTGGAAATCCAGTTCGAGAAGCGAAATATTTTTAGCATAGGAGGAATTGAGAAGCCTTCTGCAGTGGCTTTGGGACAAAACTGGTGTCTATATAAAAATTAATGTCGTTTCAATAAAGTTAAACTTTTTTGTCGTTGATGGTCACATTATATTCTATAATCTGTTTGTGGGGAATGGTTTTTGAGCTTCAAAGGGGTCGCTTACGCCAAAGTTGGAGACCATTTGAGTATTTGGTACTAAGATAGTCCCTTTTATAAAAGTACAAATTAAGAAAAACAATTTGACCCTCTTATCATACCACAATGAAAATTCCATCACGCATTGGGCACTTTTTTTTTTCTGATTAAGAAAAAAATGCTCCAATGGCCCCCGATCCTTGCAAAAGTCCAATCCCACCAGTGAGTGCAAGTAACCAAACGGGGGCTCTGGCACATTTGTAAGTGCAAAGTCGAACTGCTTTTCACATGTGTAGACATGTGATGCACTTAGAGTAAAAGCAGTCACCTACTACTACCCACCATGATTATCATGGCCTGTACTACGTGTACTAGGGATAAGAAAAAAAAAGGATAAAATTCCAAGAACATCGTCCTTACACAAACAGCTGATTCCAACTACCAAGAAGTTGACTCTGGTAATGTTGTTGATGAAGGGAAAAAGGCTATCAGTAATGATTGAGGAATGTGTCCACCAATGAGATAGCCATGTTCCGTCATGTGACAGACAGTGATTCAAGGCGAGTATGCTTTTTAATAGTTAGCTACAGGTACTACAAGCAGAGTCAAATTGCACGAGACTGTAACCAGGATTCAAGAAAGTGCTTTGTTTGCTTGAAGACTCTGCTAGTACACCCAGTAGTAACATCTCCCCGCCTCTGCGCGGTCCCCTGTGTCAACCTCGTACCTCAGAGGTCCTTGATTCGTTGGCAGATTCAGGGAGTACTGGGAATTAAGGGTACGAGGGCCAAAGTCCTATTGGAGCGTAGGACGGGTTTAACCAAGTCCAAACGAGTGGACAGCAACCTGGCCATGTAACTCTCGTAGACGCCTGTGGGCTGATTGGTGACCCCATGGAGCTAGACCATAAAGGCGGTTGCGAGGGGCCAAACCAAATGGCCGCTCGGTGCATGGAGAATACATCATTCCCTTGGCTAGGTGACTGAAAAAGGACCGGCTTATGGAACGAGAGATCTGGGTGGCCATATTGCTCCTAGGATGTATATTGTTGCATCATGATTAATGCGCGTATTTTAAAAATTATTTATAATATTATTTTAAATATATTTATAATTTGAATTATATATTTATTTATTTTTATTTAAAACAGTATATTTAGATTATAATCATTCCTTTTTATAGTTTCATTCCTTTTGTAATATTTTATTGTACATATATCTTTATTGCTTATTGGAAGACTGCGGATAGCGACGGAGGAAGCAAGACAAGAATAAATAAACACAATATCTTGAAAAGGTAATTTATTTTTATTTAATTTTATTTATTTACTTTTATTCATTTGAGTTGAATATGGAAACCCGTTCGGGAAACGTGTATAACACCAAGAAGGAAGAAACCAAGGTCGACGACCCCGCAAAGCTGCAACTTGGTGCAACAATATGCAAAGCCGGCTTATGGACCGAAAGGTTTGGGAGGCCATCTGCTTCTAGGATGTCTGCTTAAAGAAGTGCCATTTTGCCAGGGATTGCCAAACTACTGAACAAAAGTGCTACATTTGCGGTAACTTCGGCCATATCAGTAAAGAATGTTCTGAATGCAGGAAAGAAGATACGACAAGAAGCCTGGAAAAAATGCCGAGAATTCAGGAAGAAAACGGGTGACAATGCAACAAGAGGAGAAAGGAAACAACTCCTTACCAAATTGGTGACCTGGTCACAATACAGTGGACTCAATTCGGGACCGGCATGAAGGCAAACATTTCCCAGACTTTACAAAGTGGTCAGAGCCAACGAGAGGTACGGCACAATAGGTCAAACCTCACCTAGACAACAGCTGACTCTATGAAGTCCTGGACTTGTAAAATGAATAACTGACAGATTCTTTGTAAATACTACTCCTTGGTTTGTTAGTGTTTTTGAGAGTGCTGGTGAGGACACTAGCAAATGTAGGAAATGGTCGAAGTGTGGTAAATGTATCTTCCTGTTGTCAGGCGGCACAAGTGCAACACGCGAGTTACGTGACGACGCGGAATTTAGTGACATTTTAGTGACTTGTTTCGTATTTTGTTAATATTATAATATACTTCCGGTATAAAATTATAAATAAAGGACAAATCACTGAGGGAAGAGTTTCATTTTTATATATATCGGCAATACAAGCTTTCGGGCTCAACAGCCCTTCGACAGGGATAACTACGCTACTGGAACTTTTAAGAAATCAAACAATTCAATATATATATGCAATAAGATCCTGTCGACTTTTTAGTATGGCAATATAATAATATAATGATGTGGGGAAAGAGAAATAATCACACCACAATTTGGTAGAGAAATCCTAGACAACCAGAGAGAGATGGAGAGAGCTGGGCCCGGCCGCCGCTGAGCGGCCGACCGTTCGTTTCGAACACAAAATCACCAACTGTCTTAATCAGTCCTGAGGTTCCAAGTAACGCCCCTGTGGTCGCCCCCTGGAATGTCGCTGGTGTCTCAAATGACCGGACTTTAGCTGCTGTCTCTCTCTGGGTTGACTGTAGGTTTTCTTTATTATTCCTGGAAGAGCATATATTATGACATATATGTATATTTATATACACAAAGAAGTAAGAAATATGAGATAGATATGCAAATACTGATTTACACCACTACCATCCTTACTGGTCACGACCACGTTATGGCAGATCTAGCGCTCTGGCATAGAGATCTAGATCCAACATGTCCTCACTGCCGGGAAGAGTCACAGACTGTGGAGCACCTCCTCTTCTTCTGTTGTTGTTGTTGTCGTGTCCAATGAAGAGCCTCAGATATCTCCATGCATCTCTATCATAGCAGCAATGTCCACTATCTTGGGTGTGTAAAGCTGCTGCTCTGGGTCTATGTCAATTCTCTGCAAGGCTGCGGCCATTTCTGGGCATGAGAATATGTGAGTAGGTATTAGTTCCACACCAGGACAGTTGTTGCATGTCTTATAGGTTCTTGTGCCATCTGGATGCATTGCCATTCCTTTATAGTGTTTTGTTCTAAGTTTTGTTATAGTTTTTGTCAGTTTTCTCTCAGAGTTTATTTCACATATTTGATCTCTTCTTATTTTTTGTTTAATTATCTTGAATTTTGCCAAAGCATCAGCGTCAAATACTGACATTTGTTCTTTCCTTTGGCTCAGCTTTCTGGCTTCCTTTTATGCTACACAGGCTACAGACAGCCCTATTGCTTGGAGTACAAGACTTCAGCCTCTACTACCTGACTCAGTCTGGAACTACCAGGTTCACCGCAGCCCTCCCCATGACTAAACTTCTAGACTGTGTCTGTACAACCCGGGCAGTCGGCGATTTACGCTCCAGGAGCCCGGGTTACCTCTATTTTCTCTCTCTGATTTACAAAATACAATTATTAATTTTAAAAAAGGTTATGTATTATTAATTAGTGATAATTCTATATTAAGGCTATATGTGATTATAGAAAGGATACAAATTGGAAAGCTGAAGATTATTATTTAGGTAGGAGGTTCCGGAATTATATTATCATATAAGTCGAAAATTCATTATTGTTTAGGTTGTTGTTAGTTTGTTGTATGCATGTGAGTGTATGCTGATTACGCTAAATAAATGCTCAAAATAAACTTAAGAAGTCTGTTCCCTCGACATTGAACTCCGTCTTCACATATATATCGTATATATCACATGTGTTCATATATAATGTACACCAATACCTCACTTTGCGTCGTTTAGTTTTGCGTTTTTTTCGAAGTTACGTCGCTGCTTAATTTTTACTGATTTTTACTGTGAGTCGTTAGATTTTCGAAGTTGCGTTGTTTTGGATTCGAGTCTTTAATTTTTTTTTTTTTTTTGAATTTTTTTTCCTAAAATATGGCAACACCTTTGTTTTTGATTGCGCCTTCACATATTTTCACTTTGCGTCGTGTTTTTTTGGAACGTAACCTCGACGCAAAGCGAGGTATGGGTGTATATATTAGACGTATTATACATAGCTTCTGTCGTAGGAAAGACTCGTGAACGCCCAGAGTGGACAAGTTGCTATGAGAGCTGACAATGCCCAACTCAAGCCTAAGCCGGTACTTGTAGATTGCATTAGCCACTGCCACTTGCGGAATATGATCCTTAATTCAATATATTCACAAAAATATTGCAAAGGTTTCGACCACTAATGTTGTGCCTAGAAAATCTTTATACCATATTCTCTATAAAAACCATATTATTTGTTATAAATCGGAGTTTAAGGTAGAAGTTTGTCTCCATAGTAAGTTGGTGGAGGGTAGTTTAGTAAGGGTAGCGTGGACGTTTCTACGTGGATACAAAAACTTTCCAATTCTTGATTTCTCAGAGAGCCTCTAGGACAAATTCTTTTGTGTTAGAGGTACAGTCTGCACCATCCTGACGAGGGCCAACAGCCCGAAACACCTACGTGGTTGGCTTTTCTTGATTTATCAAGAAAATGTGCCTATCAAATATTATTTAACAATAAAAAATCAACGTTTTGTAGCCGAAGGTATCTCGATGCTGAACTTATAATTGACGCTACGGAGGGCACGTAGCAGGCCGCCGTGAAACTGAATGAGGAAGACCTTGGCGTGTAGATTATTTTCACAAGTTGGATTACCGGTCTTGATTGACACCAGCGCGATACCAACGTTATCTATCACAGAATAGGCATGGCGTAGGTGGCTGGTCTTCATTCTCTTGCTTTCTTATCGATGGTGGGAGTTGGGGACTGAAAAAAACGTTCAGGAACGGTTAAATATTGCGTTTGACTTGTCTAACTATTTTCCCAAGAGACCTGATTTGTTGGAATGCTGCTTTTGCTCGGTTCACAAGCCTAGCCATCGTCATTAGGTTATGTTCAAGATGGTGAAGCGGGATTCCCTTACCTGGAGAAGGATGTTACGCTGGTCCGAAAAGCGGTACTTGAGGGTCCTGTAATAGGTAACGTGTAAGGTGCCCTTTATGGTAAAAGGATTTTATCCAAACGGGCGGCGTTTACCCGGCTTTAGTAGCAACAGAACTTGTAGTTTGTAGATATTTTGTAGCTTTTAGAAACCCTTATATGCAAGTGTGTGGCATCAAAGATGGTGGTGATGTCGACGAGAGCGGTCCGATCTAGGAGCTCCTTGAAGACTTCCACAGTTTCAGAACCGATGTCACTCAGAGATGTTGAAGTCGCCGTGGATCCATGCATCCTCCATGATCCTTCTGCGAGGCCTTGCAGTTGAAGATTCCATTTTTCAGGAGTGTGTGACAGGTGGAAGTTTATGAAATGGATGAACATTCTAAATAAATAAATGTTTTGTATCAAAGCGTTTCTTTGGTACTTGGACGGCCCTATAAAATCGGTTCCCGTTAAATTGACTCAAGCATTCAGTAAATAGAGTCTTCAGCTATAGCTGCTCTATTAGCATGCATATTTCTTGATGGGCAATCTTTTAATTTGAAAGGAAAAACGTGCCAATACAGAGGATAGGTAATGTGGCGCCATCTCTTAACAAATCATGAAACTATTCTAGATTATGCTATTCCTGATACTATTTTGACCAATATATTATTGAATGTTAAAAACTTTATATTATTTATATAATTCTGTTTCAAAATTTGATTATTGAAATACTTTCTTTTCAATAAAAGCATTTTTAAAAAATCCAAATAGAAAAACATGGGGTTTTCATTAATAATAAAACAATTTGTGTAGCTGTGAACGATGGATGCTATAGCTAAGGGTATACATATTGATTGTATAATATATTTTCATATACACTTCGTTCTCTTTTTATGCGGTTTTTTTTTATGCGGTTTTGGAGTTATGCGGTGCAAGAAAAAAAAAATTATTCGAATTTCGAAAATTTTTTTTTTGGTGATTCACTTTTTCTGAAAACGAATAAGAATAACAACTGCAACTCTACTATTACGCAATCAATACAAAGAAAGAATTTTGTAACGTCCTGGTTGTATGTTAAGTTATCCAACAAACAGTAGAGGGGAAGTTCCATGTCTTTTATTCCGCGCCTGCCGGTGTCTTACACAACTCGTGCAAAACCGAAATCAAAACTGAAAACCCGCCGGGGTGCCAGCTGCCGTTACAAATTTCTTTTTTCTTTTATTGACATGTTTTCTCTTGATTTGTTCTTAAAAACAAAAGAGACAAAAACAAAAATACCTCGTTAAAATTGCGTGTTTTTATGATGCATTTTGTTTTTGTATGAAACTAATTTAAAAAGCCTGCATATTGGAAAGCATTAGAAACTAAAACTTTGTGAAAGAAGGTTACTACCGAAAACCGGAAGATAAATTTACTCAAGTGAATTGTAAGTTTTTTTGAATAATTTTAGTGCGTAATTGTACATTAAGTTTTTTCTATAATTTTTAGTCCTCTTAAAGAAAATGTGTGACAATAATAAAAAACAAAAAAGAAGTGCAATTTCGCTAGAAACCAAAATTATAATTCTCGATTGCTTGGCGAAAGGAGAAAGATCAACAGCAATAGGTAAACGTTATAATTTAGGCGAATCTACTATAAGAGCAATAAAAAAAAAATGAAGCGGCAATAAGAAGATCAGTCAGATCTGGTACAAATTTGAGTTCTAAAATTTCATCATATTCAAGAGGCACTTTAATAGAAAAAACAGAAAAGGCTCTCGTAATTTGGATTGAAGATTTAACTCAAAAAAGAATTCCGTTAGATGGACATTTAATCAAGATGAAAGCCCTTAAATTTTACAAGGAGTTAAAAGAATCAGAGCCATCTACATCTTCACGTGAAAGTAATCCACAATTCTCTGCCAGCACAGGGTGGTTAACTGGTTTTATAAAAAGACATTCTTTTCATAATCTAAAAATAAAAGGTGAGGTGGCTTCTTCAGATGAAGAAGCTGCTAGAAAATATCCTGAAAAGTTGGCTAAAATTATTAAAGATGGAGGATATTGTGCCCATCAAATCTTCAATGCTGATGAAACAGGATTGTTTTGGAAAAAAATGCCAACCCGTACTTACATTGCAAAGTCCGAAAAAAATGCCAGTGGTTTTAAAGCTGCTAAAGATCGAGTTACTTTATTGCTGTGCAGCAATGCATCTGGCGATCGAATGTTAAAACCGCTGCTTGTAAATCGATCTTTAAAACCACGTGCATTAAAAGGAAAAGACTTAAATACACTGCCCGTAAATGGATAGCAAACAAGAAGGCCTGGGTAACAACGGCTATTTTCACTGAATGGTTCAATAAATGCTTCGTACCCGAAGTAGAAAATTATATGAAAGAGATGGGTCTCGAATTTAAGATCTTATTAATTCTTGACAATGCACCAGGTCATCCAAACTTAGAACATCCAAATATAAAGGTAGTTTTTTTCCCTCCAAACACAACGAGCCTAATTCAACCATTAGATCAGGGAATTATTTTAACATTTAAAAAATATTATGTAAAATTCACTTTCCAATTCATTTTCGATAAACTGGAATCCGATACAATAACAGTTACTGAAGTTTGGAAACAATTTAATATCTTGAACTGTGTAGATCATGTTGCGTTAGCAATTGCCGAGATAAAACCACAAACTTTAAATGCATGTTGGAAAGCTGCTTGGCCTGAATGCGTATCAAAGAGAAATGAATCAAATAGAACAACAATAGTAACATCAGATATTATTTCAATTGCTAAGGAAATAGGTGGGGAAGGTTTTGATGATTTTGGCGAGCATGATAGAGAAGAATTGCTTGTGGACGAAGCCCTAAATGATGATGATATTTTGGAAAGTATGGTAGATACTACTAAAGATTTCGAAACAGTAGATAGCGAACTGGAATATGTTACTCCACTGGACGAAAAATTACTTCGGGAAGGCCTTCAACTTTCCGGTAAATTGGAATTTTTTTTTTATTCAAAATGATAATGATGTAGAACGCGCCTTAAAATTCCAACGTGATCTGAAATTTTGTATGTCTGGCTACAGAGAACTCTACAAAGAACTAGTCAAGCCATCACAGCGTTTGATTACTGACTACCTTGTCAAAGAAAAAAAAAATCACTGAAGTTCCTAAAGAAGCATTACCATGTAGATCTGATGACGTAATTTTATCTTCAAGTGATGAAAGTGATCTTGCACCAATCCACAAACGGGTTCGCACATTATCAGACAGCGAATAATGATTAAAACATTCTTAATATGATTTTAAATAAAGTTTTGTTTATGTTTTTTTTTTTACATATTAAGTTTTGTTTTTGTTATTAACACACATATGTGCCATTTATTAAAATATGATCAGAAAAAAATTAAATATTATTATTTATAAATCTTTTTATGCGATTTCTGGTGCATTTTAAAACATTATTTAGGTTTTATGCGATTTTTTTAATAAATGGAACGTATCCATCATTTTACATATAAATGTATGTCTTTTTTGTGCGATTTTTTTTTATGCGGATTCCCCTGGAACGCTATACCGCATAAAAAAAGAACCAAGTGTATATCAAATATAAGCTCTAAATTCCCTTCCTGTAAATGAAATAATGAAGTAATAAATTCTAAAAATGCGTTTTTTGAAGAGGAACGAATGATATTCATGTATTCAAGAAACATCTTATAAATTTTGTAAAACTTTATTTTTGTTATCAATATCAATTTATAATGTGTAACGGCAGCTGGCATGCCTATATAGTAAATTATCAGTGAGCCCATCACTGATGGTACTCTGTGCAGTTGACTTATTGTAATATATATCACATGTAAACTTATGTCTGATATAATAATATTATCTCTGATGTTAGCCAAAAAGAAATAAAGACTTTTCTTTTTTAAACTTCCAAATTCTTCTTGCTGATTAACGTCAACCAACAAACACGGGGACGTTACAAATGTATGTAATATATTTCAAATTATTTTTTTAAATATCACAATGTGTCAAAAACAATCACTTCGGGAAATAAAGAAAAAATATGATAATCCATGTTTAGTGTAAATTTATCTTCATAGATGGCGGTAGCTATCTTTCCGATGCTCAGTTGTTGAAATTCAACTTGATTTTATTTTCATATAATCTATTTTTACAAACATCCACAAAAAACATTATTGAGACCTTTCAGTCTTATACAGATTCTCCGAGTAAAATGTAGGGTATATGCAGGAATAACAGTAATAGTACCAGTAATAAGCAATGTTATTATCTTGTTCCAAAATCATTTTATTAGGTACCGCTCAACAAGAACAACCTAGTTTATGATAATTGAAACACTGAATTCACATATTAAACAAAATGTTAACGTGGGATTCAATCCCGGTTCATGACTGTCGGGAATCGAGGGTATTACCCACATGTCCACAGACTCTTTTAAATTAATTATAATAATTAGTTATGAACGCATTTTTTTGGATAGAAAGGAAGGCTACTTATGTATTCAAGAGACACCTTTACAATTTTGTTTTCATTTATTCTTGTTAATGTTTAAATACGCCAAGATTTTTTTTAGATATCAGAATGTCAAAAACAATTACTTCGGAAAAAAAAAAAAAGATGATAATCCATATTTAGTTAAAATTTATCCACATAGATGGCGGTAGCTATCTTTCCGATGCTCAGTTGTAGAGATTTGAGATTTAAAAATATTTTATTGACATCATACACAAGTTAATGTCAGTTGAAGAGAGAATTTTATCTTTATTTTATTTTTTATATAATCTATTTTTACAAACAACCACAAAGAAACTTTATTACGAACTTTTAGTCATACAGATTCTCCAAGTATAGAAATGTAGGGTACATACAGGAGTGTAACAGTAATAATACCATGATAAGTCACAATTTGGATTATAGATTATAAACATAAGATAATAAGGCCAAATCCAATTTATTATTTATTTGGATTTGGTCTTATTACCTTGTGTTTAGTAATAATACCAGTAATAAGTAATGGTATTATTATTATCTTCAAAGCTAATCACATGAAGGTAATATGAAATTTATATACAGGAAAACTTAATTAATACAATCATGCTAATAAATAGATTGGTCTGGGTAAATTGGAAGGAAATAAATTTCTTATACCTGGATTAATTTGTCTTCTTTCTTATCTTCACTGAATCATATTAGGATATCAAGCTTGTATAGCTTGTTGATGGTGTCTGCTGAGGATGAGTAGAGCTCAAAAATAGATGAGCCGATACAGTCAATGATGCGGTTTTTGACAACCATCAGGACTGGGTGAAGTAGAATGCGTCTGCCTTTGTCATTAAGACTGGGAGCACTACTGAGTGGCTGGCCACTGACTTAGTTCCAAAAGAAATGGCCGCCTCTGATATGATGAACAGACACAATGTACAGCCGCCCCTAACATGGAGTACAAACGCGGCTCAACCTGTATCCCTGGATTAGGAGCCCTTACAGGGTACTATCAGCCGGGCCAGCTGAGCCCAGGTTTTTTAGTGAGCTTGATACTGCTTCCCCTACTCCTTTTTTATCCGGACTTGGGACCGGCAAAGGTGGAGCTTGGATTAATAATCTATTTTTATAATGTAATTGATCTCTTTATATTAGTTTTGCTCAAATCATTAAAATTTCAAAGGAATTAAAAAGTAAATTTTCCAGAGACTGGGAAACAGTTGCCATTATTGTATGGGATACAAATATAAAGATCGAACCTCAACTCTATCTTCAAGCCTACTTTCTTCAATATAAATGCACTTATTTTCCAAAACTTCGGCTCATTCTTCAAAAATTTCCTTTGGATGCGTTAAAAAAGCGATATCTAAAAGTGACGCTATTAAAAACGCATTGTACAGCCGCTCCTAACATGGATTACAAACGCTGCTCATCCTGTATCCCTGGAGCCCTTCATGGTACTATCAGCATGGCCAGCTGAACCCAGGTTTTTTAGCGAGCTTGTTACTGCTCCCCCTCCTCCTTTTTCATCCAAGCTTGGAACCGGCAAAGGTGAAGCAATAAATGATGAATATATTTTAAAATACAAATATTATATAAAGGGCTATTATATATAAATGTTAAAAGAGATAAATAGTACTTTAAGAAATATGATTTCTCCTAACTATATATTAATTGATGCAAAAGGTTTTTTGAGATGAGTTTCTTTTCATTTTTATTGCAATCTCAAGCTTTCAGGTATTACCGCTCTTCTACACACAGGGGTACAAAAATGAAAAATAATCAAGTGGGCAATAATTTCGTGAAATTGCAATAAAAAAGAAAAGAAACACATCTCCAGAAACCTGTTGTTTTATTTAATTCATATACAGGAGATTCCCATATATTACATATATAGAACATAAATAAACTGGAATAGAAATTTCTCTAAACAGAGTTTTTCGAGTTATAAAAAAGAGTAAAACGACATTTTAAAATTATCCCGCATGCGTTTCTTTTGAACGAAAAATCGAAATTTATTTTAAGGAGAAATAACGATTATTTCTAACCTTAAGGATGAAGTATGAAAGAATTAATTGTGAAGAGTAATGATAAACGAAAAAATAAAGTGACCAGGGATATTTTTCCGTTTATCATTACTCTTCACAATTCATCCTTTCATACTTCATCCTTAAGGTTAGAAATAATCGTTATTTATTCTTAAAATAAATTTCGATTTTTCGTTCAAAAAGAAACACATGCGGGAAAGTTTTCAAATGACGTTCTACAATCACAAACCGCATTATATTGTATTATAAAAAAGAGTCTTCTTCTTTCTTATCTCCACTCAATCACACTAAGGTATCAAGCTTGTAAAGCTTGAGATTTTTGATGGTGTCTGCCGGGGAAGAGTAGAGCTCATCAATGGATGAGTCAATACAGTCAATAATATGTCTTGGGGTTGCAGGTTGAGAATTGCACTTAGTACATAGTAGGAAAACCTTGCAACCATTCTGGAAAGTCATTGTCCGTAGATGACGAGACTTAAGTCAGGAAATCAAAGACTGTTGTTCTCTTGGGAGGACAGAACCGGTGCTTGTCCCTCCTGCTCTGTACCAGTCAAAAAAGAGTGCTATCCAAAATTGCATTAGCTCTAGTCACTATATCACAGGGCGGTACCTAGAGTTAATTTCTACCTTGACTATGGGCGATCTGCCTGAATGTTAAATAGACTAAGAAGTATAGATACAGTTATGGCTGTTTAGCGTTTGCATCCATCCCGGGGCCATGAAGCAGACAAGAGTGTGGCGAAGGCTACCATCTACAAGTACCATCTTCTAAAGAGACAAAGGTCGCCTCTCCCGTCAAAATAGACGTCTAAACTAGACGCCATCTATTGACCGTCGCAAGGTGGACCCCTTTCAGTTTTACAAAGTTGGGGTTGTGGCTTTGTCACCGACCCGAGGCCGCTAGTTTGCGGGACGGTCAATAGATGGCGTCTAGTTTTGACGTCTATTTTGACGGGAGAGGCGACCTTTGTCTCTTTAGATCAATATCCTCCCGGCAAAATTTCCATCTATATGTACCATCTTGGTCTTCAGGTGGGTAAAGCGGAGTCTTTCCCACAGTGGACGCCAACAATGAAGATTTTTATATATTTTATAAATATGTATATTTATGCTTGATTTATCCCTATATATATTATATATCATTATTTAGTCTTAATCATTTATATTCATTCAATTTTTTTTATTTAACAATGTATAACATTGTAATAAAGTAGTTTCAATCTCACTCTCTCCAGATAATATTCCTCGAATAAAAATAATAATTTTTATCAAATACTGTATTTTGGCATTTTTTTTCAATGACTCATTTTCACAAACAACATCCTAAAATGTATAAATCATTCACAAATATAAAATAAAATTATTTCAGCTTAAAAGATCACAAGGAAACACCTCGATATACCAGCACAAGATATGAAAATAAATCTTTAATTAAAAAGACATATATTGGATCAAAAAATTATTTATTTTACCAATATTTTAGTTGGCTGAACGCCAACCTTTATCAAGGTATTATAACATATTTAATGTGTGTCAACAACAAAATCAGCGCCAAATAACGTCAACAGAATTAAGTTTTAAAAATATTTTGTTATATTCAATGGGGAGAAAGAATTTGAAATATATTTATAAATAAAAAGAAATATGATCAACCAATAGGGGGAGTTGAAATAAACCATTAGTTGATGTGGCTGTGTTTTTCTCTGAATCAACTTCCAACCATCAAATGATATACAAAAGAAAAAAGATTTGGCATTCCGACACATTCTATCTCCGAATAGAAATAAAACCAGGGAGTGCAACAACAAAAATCTTTACTACAATGATTTGAGAAATCCGACCTACTGGAGATTAAAATAAATAGCGCTGGATAATTCCATCCTCGGCCTACAGATGGCGCTACGTGTTCTGTTCCTTCTCTCTATCTAATCTTCTTCTTTCTTATCTCCACTCAATCATATCAGGGTATCAAGCTTGTAGAGCTTGTTGATGGTGTCTGTTGGGGATGAGTCTCTTCTTCTTTCTTATCTTCACTCAATCATATTAGGGTATCAAGCTTGTTGATGGTGTCTGCTGGGGATGAGTCTCTTCTTCTTTCTTATCTCCACTCAATCATATCAGGGTATCAAGCTTGTAGAGCTTGTTGATGGTGTCTGCTGGGGATGAGTCTCTTCTTCTTTCTTATCTCCACTCAATCATATCAGGATATCAAGCTTGTAGAGCTTGTTGATGGTGTCTGCTGGGGATGAGTCTCTTCTTCTTTCTTATCTTCACTCAATCATATTAGGGTATCAAGCTTGTTGATGGTGTCTGCTGGGGATGAGTCTCTTCTTCTTTCTTATCTCCACTCAATCATATCAGGGTATCAAGCTTGTAAAGCTTGTTGAGGGTGTCTGCTGGGGATGAGTCTCTTCTTCTTTCTTATCTCCACTCAATCATATCAGGGTATCAAGCTTGTAAAGCTTGTTGAGGGTGTCTGCTGGGGATGAGTATTTTCTTCTTTCTTATCTCCACTCAATCATATCAGGGTATCAAGCTTGTAAAGCTTGTTAATGGTGTCTTCTGGGGATGAGTCTCTTCTTCTTTCTTATCTTCACTCAATCATATCAGGGTATCAAGCTTGTAGAGCTTGTTAATGGTGTCTTCTGGGGATGAGTCTCTTCTTCTTTCTCATCTCCACTCAATCATATCAGGGTATCAAGCTTGTAGAGCTTGTTGATGGTGTCTGCTGGGGATGTGTCTCTTCTTCTTTCTCATCTCCACTCAATCATATCAGGGTATCAAGCTTGTAAAGCTTGTTGATGGTGTCTGTTGGGGATGTCTCTTCTTCTTTATTATCTCCACTCATTCATATCAGAGTATCAAGCTTGTAGAGCTTGTTGATGGTGTCTGCTGGGGATGAGTCTCTTCCTCTTTCTCATCTCCACTCAATCATATCAGGGTATCAAGCTTGTAGAGCTTGTTGATGGTGTCTGTTGGGGATGTCTCTTCTTCTTTATTATCTCCACTCAATCATATCAGGGTATCAAGCTTGTAGAGCTTGTTGATGGTGTCTGCTGGGGATGAGTCTCTTCTTCTTTCTCATCTCCACTCAATCATATCAGGGTATCAAGCTTGTAGAGCTTGTTGATGGTGTCTGTTGGGGATGTCTCTTCTTCTTTATTATCTCCACTCAATCATATCAGGGTATCAAGCTTGTAGAGCTTGAGATCATGACTGGGAGAAGTAGAATGCGTTTGCCTTTGTCATTAAGATTGGGAGCACTACTCAGTGACAGGCCGACCGATAAAAGACGATAAATGTTTATAGCTCCATGAAATTCATATATTTCTCTCTTTTTGGTACTTTAAATTTTCTCTAAATTTGTTATTTTGCTATTGACTAGGAGTCATTAAAGTTGTTAACTGTCATTGTCTCTCTTTTTGGTTGATTCAAATGTTTTTCTTAACTCTCTCATGATTTGCGGGAATCTATATATAGGGTGAAGACATGGGAATATTTATAATTTATACATATAGTATTTTTTTTTTAAATGATAGAGAAAAATATAAAAAGGTGAGGGGTTGAGATTAAAAAATAAAAAAAGGCATATCCTAACCACGAGCACTTGCGCTTTTTAGATGGCAGAGCGCCATCTAGTGGAACAGAAATCTCCTAAACATTGATCTAGCCTGTTTCCTTATATTTGACCAACCCATTTTCTTGATAAATCAAGAAAAAGGCATTCACGAATGCATCTCGGGCTGTTGGCCCTCGTCATCGTGGAGCAGGCTGTACCACGGAGACCAAATAATGAGTGGGTTAAAAATCAGGAAACAGGCTAAATCAACGTTTCGCTGATTTCTGTTCCACTAGATGGCGCTCTGCCATCTAAAAAGCACATGTGCTCGTGGTCAGGAGAGAGATATGCCTTCTTGGTTTTTAATATAGTATTATATTGTCGCAAAGTACCCTGGTCCGAAATATTAAAGGAACAATACATGTTTAAGAAAAAGAAAAGTTATATTAAGGGATATATATCAAGTTTTGGTATATTCAAAAGCTTCCATGAATTAAGAGAGTATGTAAAACAGAAAAACAAATAAAGTTGTTCCCAATATGCAAAATACCACCGTCTACGTTGACTCCGCCTCCAGCATGTGCCTGAGTCTTTCTCAAAGCGTCCTAATTTTACGCTCCACTAGATTTTTATTGAACCTTTTTGTTTTTTAAAGTTTTCATGGCTTATAGGCAACATTTATCACAAGAAAAAAAATGGCAAGCTATTGGAAGGATGGAAGCAGGCCAATCACAGGCAGAAGTAGCAAGATGGCTTGGAGTGACAAGAAACGTTGTCTCAAGGCTTTGGAAAAAAATTCAAACGACAGCTAATGTTGCCAGAGCACCCGGACAAGGACGGCCAAGGGTCACAACGTTAAATCAAGACCGTTATTTGAGTCTCCTTGTGCGTCGCAATAGAAGAATGACAGCATCGCAACTACGAAGTGACCTCAATGCAGCTACAGGAGTCTTAGTATCAACTGATACAATACGCAGAAGGCTTCACGAGAAGGGCCTCTATGCTCAACGACCCATAATTTGTGTGCCATTGACACCACCTCAAAAGAGAGCAAGGGAACTTTGGTGCAGACAACATGTCGCCTGGAATCCAGATGAATGGAGGCGTGTAATGTTTACTGATGAGTCCAGATTATCTCTAAACAGCGATTCTCGTCGTGCCTTTGTCTGGAGAGAGGTAGGAACCAGAAATAATCCCCGGAATATGGTTGAAAGGGATCCCTACAGAAGCCAAGGTTTTATGGTTTGGGCTGGAATCTTCTTGGGCGGTCGCACAGCACTCCATATTTTTCGGCAAGGAACCCTGACTGGACAGAGGTATCGGGACGAGATCTTGGCAGCATATGTGATGCCTCAAGCATTGGAAATGGGAGAAAACTTTCTTCTAATGGATGATAATGCCCGTCCACATAGGGCTGGTGTGGTCGACACTTTTCTCCAAAACCATGCAATTGCTCGGATGAATTGGCCAGCTCGATCCCCAGACCTAAATTCCATTGAGAATGTATGGGACAACCTAGGACGGCGGATCTCATCCGTCCAACCCCCTCCTAGAAACACTCACGAGTTAGAAACAGCCTTAACACAAGAGTGGGCGTTGATTCCACAGGAGCTGTGATAAACTCCCTAACCGATGTAGAGCCTGTCTATCAGTTAAAGGCGATCACACCCCATATTAACAACAATATCCAAGATATTTATGCACTGACTGCAAGAAGATCATTGCTTGACCGGATAATTTGCATAAAATACGTGTTAGAAATCTTTGATTTCCGATATTCTAACAATAATGGAATAATAAATTTGTGTATAAAATTTCATTGATAAATGTTCAATAAAATATGAGATAAATGAAAAAATATGTTGTTCCTTTAATTTTGCAGACCAGTGTATTTATTATTTTATTAACAGAGTATCATTTTTATGTTTATATTTTACTACTCTGTAAACTTCTCTCATTCCTTATCTTTTTTTATCATTCATAGTTTGTACTTGTCTTAAATAAATTGCTGTGTCATCCTGAAGTTTGTCTTTCCTAATTTTCGACGTGGCTTTTTGGTGGAGATGCTGGGTAAATTAGGGAAGACAAACTGAAGATCGCCGAGAAGACCTAGAGGAAATGAGTGCTGTGATCTACATTTTCATAGACTGGCTCCAGGATTCCACCGCCGTGTCAAAGCCAAGACTTCCTTCCAAGATGACGATGTCCCTATAAACGATACGACGACAAAGTCACTTTTCACGCCGCAAGAAAAAGGACGCAAAGGTACTAAGGACAAAGTTCCAAGACTTCGATGGAATCCTTGGCAGAAGCACGTCAGATCCATATCAGTATCTACAATAATTGCTAGCTGTGGGTCACAGATCCCATAGGGAAGGAGCTATTTAACAAAGTATTTATTATTTTAATAACAGAGTATCATTTTTTATATTTATACTTTGCTACTCTGTAAACTTACCTCATTGCTATATTTTGTTTATCATTTATAGTTTGTCTTTCCTAATTTTCCACGTGACAATATCAATATAATTATGGTCATACATGTACATGATCATCAATAACTTTATGTGAATTATTTTTTATTTTTCTCGTTTTTCCACCCCTTCTCTGTATCTCTCGAGAGAATCTGTATATAATGCTAAAAGTCTTAATAAAGGTTACATTGATTGATTGATATAGATTATTTATCGAGTGTAGGTTTGTTTAAAATACAGTCTGCTTCTATTCAAAGTGTAGTTTGTCTATTTGGATAGATTGAGAGAGGCGTTCATTAAAAGGGAAACCTTTTACGAATGAAAGAAATCAAATAGTTTTAGAACTTAATTGAAAGAATAATGGAGAAATTGTTAAAAATTGTAAGTGTTGTGTATGTAAATAGATGAAGAATATTTGCATTCTCTCAAAGTCTCATTATGTAAAAATATATGTGTATATAAATTGGACATTTGTTGTTGGCCAGAATAAGAGCTAAATAAAAAGTCATGGTCAAGTTTGAGTTGTTGTACGTCTAATTACGAAACAACAGTAAGTGAATAAGTCAGACATCGGGCATTCCTTCCAATCCAGACGCAGCTCTCTTCCTACCTACACTAACGACGACGGCAACGTAATCTCCGGACCAGCTCATCAAACCTTAAATATAGAGCGAAGAAGTCTTTAAGGCTCCACACTAAGTAGGAAGTGCAAGTTCACTTCCAAACCTGCCTCGTGTCTGGTCGAATTCCAACCCCAAGTTCTAACTAATAGGGATTGGTTGGCCAAGGATTACGAGTCCAGGGTCGGGGCGGACTCTTCGCCACTGGAAGATACAAGCTTGCGTCTTTCTGGGGTTCAGCTTGAGTCCGTTCTCTCCACGAAGCGATTTAATCCAGAAATGTGTCAACAGCTTTGGTCGGCCCCGAACTTGAGTCAGCAGGGTGAAGTCGTCTGCATAGGCTACTAGTAAACTTTCTCTAATGGGAGGTTTTTATAAGTACTTCCTCGACGCGGAACTGAGGAGTGTATAAGAACGCCTTGTCTGGAGGAGAACTCTCTCAAGGTGGGGAAACCTTCCGTGCTGAAGAAATATGTACACATACACAACTATATATTCCCCTACACTTTATATGCCCTTTTACGCTTTTATTTTTCCACCTTTGTAAAATTTGATTAAAAGAATCAATAAAATTGTTTAACTTGTCAAATTGTCTAATGGGAGGTATGATGAAGAGGAACCGGGCGATGATATTCCACAGGAATGGGCTTAGTACAGAACTTTGAGGGGTGCCAAGCTGAGGACAGCTAGAGAAAATTTAACAACAAAGCTATAAAACATATAACAATATATCATAAATACAGAGTTATATTATATTGATGAGTTATATTGATGTGGTATATGTGTTATATATGAGTTATATTGATTAAATAAATAATAAATGAAAATTATTTCTTCGCCCCAATATTCTTTTGCTAAAACACAATAACAACTTTGAGGAATCTATAGATGTAAACTTACAGAATGTGTTGGTCTTATCTAAGACCCTAATTACCCGCAAACAAAAGCCTTTATTAAAACATATAGGCTTATATATGAATTCACCACGGATTCTTCAAATAAAAATAATTTTAAAAAGTAAAAGCTCTAGTCATTTAATGTTAATAATGAAATTTATATTCAGGAAAACTTTTTTTTTTTGCTTATACCTAGTACACGTGGTACAGGCCATGATAATCATAGTAGGTAGAGGTAGGCGACTGCTTTTACTATAAGTGCACCACATGTCTACACATGTGAAAAGCAGTTCGACTTTGCACTTACAACTGTGCCAGTTTGGTTATTTTCACTCGCTGGTGGGATTGAACTTTTGCAAGAATCGAGGCCATTGAAGCATTTTTTTTTATCATAAAAAAAGTGCCGAATGAGGGAATCGAACCCGAGTCGTAGCGGTCGAAAACCAACGGTTTAGACCATCCTTCCACTGACCCCTACACAAAACTTAATTACAACAATTAAAATCATATACAGATTGGTCTGGGTAAAATTAGTAAAATAAATTACTTATACATGGATTAACCACGGAGTCTGAAAATGAATAAAAAGTTAAAGCAAATCACATTTAATGGTAATAATTAAATTTATATACAGTAAAACTTAATTATGACAATATATATTAAGCTTGCTATAAATTTTAACTAAGTTCCATCTGAACTCATGATATTATCATTTATCTCTAGGCTAACAATCATTCCAATAATCAGTTTGTTATCTCTCAGTTTAGATACTCACTCGCTCTTTTACTTGACTACTTGTCCATTATAGAATGGTAGTCTAGTCCTACCAACAGACTGTACCAAGCAGAACAATCAAATACACTGTGGCAATGAACCAAGCAAGCAGCTAGCCAACAGAGCTGTAACACAAGTAAGTATCCCCGGGTCAGAAATGGAGAGACAGAAAGGAAGTGATACTTAAAAAAAAAAAAATTCAAGAAGAAAGATGTGTTGTTGTTGTTGTCGTGTCCAAAGAAGAGTCTCAGATGTTTCCATGCATCTCCATCACAGCAGCAGCAATATCCACATTGGGGCTCAAAATCATCCATTTTGGTTAGCAGCACCGAAAATAAAGATATTTCCGCATTCATAGTCCTTAAAATTAAGGAAGGAGGTCGATGGAAGGATGGTCTAAACCGTTGGCGTTCGACTGCTACGACCCGGGTTCGATTCCCGTATTGGGCACTTTTTTTCTGAATTGAAAAAAAAAATGCTCCAATGGCTCCTGATTCTTACAAAAGTCCAATCCCACCAGCGAGTGCAAGTAACTAAACGGGGCTCTGACACATTTGTATGTGCAAAGTCGAAGTGCTTTTCACATATGTAGACATGTGGTGCACTTACAGTAAAAGCAGTCCCCTACTTCTACCCACCATGACTATCATGGCCTGTACCACGTGTACTAGGGATAAGCAAAAAAAAGTAAAGATACTTCGGACATTAAAATATTTTTTTCTCTTATTATTCAACAATCAACGCTGTTCTCTAACTGTAAAGGTGTAATCCATATCTATGTAAATCCTTGATTCCTTAAATGCAAATGCAATAATCCTATTCTGTCTTCATATTTGGGTATTTACACCAATAGGTATGTGCTTAGTTTTTTAGACAATCGGTGACATTTAAGGATGTCAATCTTCACGAAGATTTGCTTATTAAGACAATTAAGCTAATGAAAAAAAAAAAACAGATTGGTCTTGTGTGTAATGTGGATAAATCAGAGTAAAAGAGAAAGATAAAAAAATAAATAAAAACACTGCTATTCATCAGGTATTTCCATATTGTAGTAAATTATGTATTATTCTATGAAAACATTTTAAAATTCGATATTTGTATCACTGTTTCGATACACTGTAATTTTTTTACATTGTCTCTCTACTATTTTATTAGGTTTTGTTTTATCCTAGAAGGTTGGGAGGTAACCAAGAGTGAGGTGTCGCTTCACTGAGGCAAAACGGACTCCAGTAATCTCGTTTATTTCAACATAAATTGACTGACTGCTGGTAGCTAAAAACTGTCGCTATTTATATACAAAATTCTATGAAAACCATTATGCAAAACAGGATATTTGCATTTCCATAATTCAATATATATACAAATACACTACAGGTTTTATTTGGTTTTACATTAAATAAATTGCTGTGTCATTCTGAAGTTTGTCTTTCCTGATTTTCTACGTTAGAATATGATGTAAGACTCTAATCGGTATATTCTAGAAGTGATGAAAGATGCGCATTTTTTTCGGACACTTGTCCTTCAAAGTCTTCAAACTACACGTGAAAATTTGTTTGACTTTTTCTTGAGTGGAGGTAATTCTCTCTCTCTTATGAAACATGGGCGTGAAGAAAAACCACGCCTTACAATATCACTTCATGTAAATACCTTTTTGTCTATGTGTGCGTGCGCGTGTGTGTATGGAATTTAGAAACGTTTCATATAAATATTATATTCGCTGTATAAAATGTACAAATGTACTGCCCGGTAAACGGAACACTGTAGGTTCGATTTCCATCCCTGGACACTTTTATTTTTCCGTTTATCATTACTCTTCACAATTCATCCTTTCATACCTCATCTTTAAGGTTAGAAATAATCGTTATTTCTCCTTTAAATAAATTTTGATTTTTCATTGAAAAGAAACTCATGCGGGATACAACAACAAAAACAACAAAAAAGCCTTTATTTAGGGTCACTGACCCTATACAGGATTCACCAGAGGTATGCATAAGAACAAAGCAGTGAGACAACGGAAATAGCGATATATACAGAGTAAAAAGAGAAAGAAAAAAAAAAAAAAAACAAGAAAAGGAAAAAAAAAAAATAATAAGAAGAAGAAAGAGGGAAGCAAGAAATCAACACAAAAAGAGTAGCAGTAAGAAATTGAGGAGTGAGTATCACTTGGCCTTCTTCTGAGATATGGACTTGTGGAAACCATAAAACGCCGTAGCAATATGCTTATTCTGGGTCATATTGTCAATTATTGATGGAAGTGAAGCACAGAGTTGCCCAGTTTTGAGCATAAGGGTTCTTCTTTCTTCTTTCAGAGCAGAGCAATCAAAAATATAGTGAGTGATTTCATTTTGTAGTTTTGAATTACAAAAGGTACAAGTCGGGTCCTCACCGCAGAGCATCTTGGTGTGGTTTTCTCTAAAAAAACTTGAAAGTATTCTAACTTGTGCGAGTAGTCTTACAACCGGGAAAGGAAAATCCCCTAAAAGGTATCCCTCCGTCATGAAAGATATGTGAATGTCTTTGTAGTGAGAGTATAGCTTAGATTTATCCATTCTTGTAAGGTCGTTTTGTATAGATTGGTCTGCCGCTGTTTTTAAGAGCCCTGTAATCGCGCTCCTCAGCGTTTCAGGGTCATCACAGGAAACAAGTGCAGGGGATCCATTATCGTTAAGCAGATTAGTGAGCTTTTTAATGAAACCGATGGGTGTGCCCGAAGCATTAGAGAGTTCCCGTGTTCTATTAAAACATATACGTGGCAATCTGTCACTGCTCATATTCAACACCCGCAGCCAATACTTCAGGGTTAATTTTAAGGCTGTTACACTCAATGAGATACGACCGGTTTCTAATCTGATTAGGTAACCTGGAGTGTATCTGGGCAGATTCAGGAACCTACGGATAAATATGTCTTGTATATTGTCCAGTAAGTCTTTATGCTCTGTTGCCCATAATGGAGCGGCATACATCAGGACAGCTCTCACTATTGTATCAAAGAGTTTGATTGATAAATTTATTGACTTTGCTTTTGATTTTATTAATATTGGGTGTGTGGCGTTAATTGCTGTAAGTGCTTTTCCTTTAAAGTAATTTGCCGGGTGAGTAGTTGTTATTGTTGGTGTCAGAGGGAATCCCAAGTATGTATATCTTGAAGTTATTGCTATGGGTTTATCATTCCAGAACCATCTATCCTTATTTGAGGGTTTACCTCCATTACGGAACACCATAATCTTTGACTTGGACTCATTTAGTGTCATTAAGTTCTCATCGAGATATTCTTTCAGTATTTTGATCTTCTTTTGGAGGTTTATCCTGGACTCACCTATAATTGCTATGTCGTCGGCGTACAGCAATAAATGGATATCTCCAAATTCTGGCAAATTTACACTCGGCAGGTCTGAGTTATTATAAATTTCGATTAAGTCCGTGATAAATAATATAAATAGCAGTGGGGAAAGTGGTTCTCCCTGGAGGACTCCCGAGTTTATCTTAATACTTTCCGTAAATGATCCCTTCCATCTGATAGCTATAGTTGCTTGTTCGTAGTAACTTTTGATCGTACTTATGAATTGGTAACTTATGCCTAGGTTGTAAAGTTTTTTCCAAAGTAGTGAGTGGGGTACAGTATCAAATGCCTTCCTTAGATCGACAAAAAAGACATATAGTTTTCCCCTCTTTTTTCTTAATGATAGTTGGATTAAAGTAGTTAGTGTAAATATGTGGTCAATACATGATCTTTCTTTTCTAAATCCCGCTTGGTTTTCGGGTATAACCCTTCTTCCTTCGACCCATTCCTCCAGTCGTGATCTTAGGATTGATGTGAAAAGCTTTGATACATTGCTAATCAGTGCAATACCTCGGTAGTTGGAGGGGCTGTTCTTATAACCGTTTTTAAAGATTGGGTGTATAGTGGAATTAGTCCAAATTGCTGGGTATTTTCCAGTCGTCATAACACTATTGTAGAGTTGTTTCAACAGCAGTATGTACGAATCAGGGAGTGTTTTTAATACTTCATTGGGGATGCCATCGGGCCCGCATGCCTTGTTGCTCCTCAAACCAGCTATCTCCTTGTATATGTCTGCATTGGTTATCTCTGAGTCCAATATAGGATCGTTCTGAGAAATCACATTATGTAAATTACAAATTCTCAAATTTTTCTCTGTAGTCATTAGTTCGCGGTAAAAGTTCAGCCAGTCCTGTATAGATATTTCTCCTTGGATTATAGATGTGCTTTTGTAGAGCGCAATAGTTTTCCAGAAGGTCTTTGAGTCTTTAGCATTTCTGAGTATTTCCTGTTTTTCATTATCAAAGCCTTTCCTTTTTAGATCCAATAAAGCAAGATATTTCTTTCTGGAAGAAGCATAACATTCTCTGTCTTCCAATCTATTTGTTTTACGATATTTCTTCAGACTTTCTTTTGCCAGTTTTTTCATATCATAGCAGTCCTTATCGAACCACGGCTTAGATTTCCTGGGGCCGCCCTTAATTGAGTAGGTTATTTTTGCAGATGACATTGCTTCCAAAATTCGCTGATTGAAAGTGTATACAAGGTCATCGGAGGCTGGTATGTTTTTTTCCCGCAATTCTTCCAGTTTCATTTTAAACGTTGCGAGTCCATCGGCTGACCATCTATATCTCGTAATATTATAATCTTCCCGTTTGGTTTTTTTCTCATTGAAGTTTTGGCCTTTTATCGTTAAAACCAAAGGATGGTGGTCTGAGTACAGTTGGTCATCGACTTTGAAGTCCAGTAAAATTTGTAGTGAACCCTGTGAGAGTATGCAATAGTCAATAGTTGAAGAGCCTCTTTCGGATATGTATGTAAAATCTCCATCTTTATCACCTCTAGATCTTCCATTAACTATTGTCAAAGAATTATCTTCCAGGAAATCAAGAAGTTTATTAGACAGAGATGATATTATATGATCTTTAGCCCTTCTTTCCGATGTTAGGGGGAGCTGGAAATTAAGTGGATTGTGTAGTCCTCCCAACTTCCCAGTTCTGATGTTTAAATCTCCAAGTAAAATAATTTCTTTTCCATCTGCTATTTGCTTTTGAATGTATGTAAACAGCTTATCTAAGTTATGCAGCTGTATTTGGTTTGGAGGAAGGTATACAAATATTAAACAGATAACATGTTGGGGGGCTCTTGTGTTTGTTGATAAGAAAATAGATAACCAAGTGTCATCCTTTTCAGAACTCTCTACTCTATATTTCCCGCCTTCCCTAAAACCGACAATTATACCCCCTGACCCTCTTCCCCTTCCAGATTCTTTGGTGGCAGGTAATTCGATAATTTGATAATCTTTTAGTGTTATGTTAGTCCTGTTCAGGCACCATGTTTCAAGTAGAGCAAAAATTTCGTAGTTCTTTATGTGCTCGAGGAGTGGAAATATCGAAAGAATCCTATAGAAACCATTTATATTCCAACATATTATTTTTTCGGCGATGTCTCGCGAATTTTCAGAAAAAATTGCATTGTCATCGTCTTGAGAATCATATTTACATGTATTTATGTCGTAGTAACTTTCCGTTATTTGATTATGGGGCGGAGAATTAATTTGTGATTTTGATGTCGTATTTCTTCTATTTACACAATTGTTTCTACAAGGTTTTTGCTATATAGCAACTCCTGTGCTATCAACAACTTGGCCATTCATCACTTTACAGACTTTATCATTTACCAAAAGCTTGTTATCTCTCAACTTCGATTTTATTCCCCTTTCACCCAATTCTTTCCTTTTTGCAATTAGGATGCGCCGTTGCTCTCTAACATTTTTACTATAATCTTTACTTATCGAAATTTTAGTATCTCTGAGTTTGTAGGCATTTTTAAATATTTTTGCTCTATCAGCATAATCAGGCACCACAACAAGAACTGGTGCATTGGATCCGCGTGAAAGTCGGTGACATTTTGTTATTTTTAAATCATCTCCGATTTCCATTTTATCTCTAATTATGTTTTGAATCTTTAAGTTGCAATCTGCCTGATTTTCGTCACCCTCCCTCTCAATACCATAGAACACTAGATTGGGCTCACGCAGTCTCGTCTCAAAAAATTCGACTCTAGCCTCCAGTTCATTTACCTTTAACGAATTACATGAAGCCAGTTTTTCGGTAGCCTGTTGAGACTCTATACATTTGGTTAGCTTCTCCTCTATATTGCAGAATCGCTTATCCCAATCGTCCATTCGAGTCTCTATTTTGGTAAGTCTGATGTCAATTCTCTCTCCTAGACTCTTTATTTCCGTCGCCATGTTCAAGATTAGCATTTTTAGCTCGCCATCTATTGATTCTCTCTCTCCTGAGTGTACTGACGCAGTCAAAGTAGTTTGCTTTTTGGTTGGGGGGCCTGGGTTTTGTTCAATGCCTGAGATAAATAATAGAGCCAGAATGATACATAGCAGTCTTTTTTGGTTACCAGATATATTCCCAGATGGTAAGTTTATATTTAGGCCACATTGTCTATCATTATCCCTTCGTACTGAGTTTTTTGCATAGTGCGTTACCTTGAGTAAATTTGCATATTTATTGTTGCATAACACGAGTACTAAGAGTGACAGTATTATCCCTTTCATAGTATAAGGCAAATATACACTGAAATATTAGTAATATAAACTATATTTACCGGAGCGGTGCTGCACGTGTTGTTTATTGTCCGGCCACCTAGCGGCGAATCCTCATGCGGGATAATTTTTAAATGTCGTTTAGAACTTTGATAGGTTAGCAATTTGTTCTCGGTATAGATTTGGCAATATTTTGAGAACACAAGATACAGTAGATCTTTATCTGATGACAGATTCTTATGTTGTTTTTGCCAAGATGTTCACATGATACGAGGAAACGAGGAAGAAAGCTCCCCTTCAAGGTGGGGACAATAAGGAAAACCAACCTCCGCAGTGGGAAAGCTGCTTTGACCTCATTGCGGACGACCGGCCGTTGACAAGGTTAGTCATTTTGACAATTTGAATTGTCAAATTGACAAAGTGAGAACCAACGTACATGCCCAATAGAGAGTGCTCGATTATAAATTAATTATAAGATATAAATATAACCATAATATACAGTATAACTTTGCAAGGAAATATCTTTATTTACGGGGCTGTTAAAAAAAAAGAATGATTTTTGAGCCCCGATTGACGCATAAAGCGGAATATATATAAATCACAGTTGGAGGGGCCTGGGGATGAATAAATTTGCGAAGAATTCAAAGTCTGATTATGTTTGTGAACGGTTTTAAAATGTACAGTATAAACAGGATCGTCTTAAAAACTGGTCCGTTTAAATAGGTTTTACACTGTGAGCCGAGGATGAAACTACTACAATAAACTAGTTAAGAAACAGGCATCTCCTTATCGTGCAATTGAAAGTTCCTGATGGCTTGCGCAATCTATCGGAATAAATATCAACTACACCACACTGACAAGGGCAAAACACCATTGTTGATTAATCAAGAAAAGCTAACCACGTACGCGTTTCGGGCTGTTGGTGCAAGCTATACCTCAACGACCCCAGAAGTACGCGAGAGTCTTTAAACAACATGTGGGAAGGCGTGGATTTCTTTGTTAGATATTTAGAGAATGACTTTCTAATTAAATATGTTGAATGATACGAACCGTTATATCTTCGAATTCTATTCAGCATGTTCACAATATTATAATTGTTCTAATATTCACATATGCAAAAAAAAAAGATAAATGTTACTCAAAAGAGCTGTAACATTTCCAACATCCCTTCCTGACTACAAGCTTTATCCATTAGGAAAGATGCAACTCCACCTTTGTCGGTCCCAAGCCCGGAAGAAAAATGAGGAGGGGGAGCAGTAACAAGCTCTCTAAAAAACCTGGGCTCAGTTGGCCCAGCTGATAGTACCCTGTAAGATGCACATGGCATCTTTTCCTCAAGTCAGAGGCGGCCATTTATTTTGGAGCTAAGTCGGCCTTCTAATGAGTAGTGCTCCCAGTCTTAATGACAAATATATTCTACTTAAGCCACCCATTATAAATGTCAAATCTCCTTTTAATTAGCTCTACTCATCCCCATCAGAAACAATCGCAAGATCTACAAGCTTTATACCCTTATGTGATTGAGTGGAGATAAGAAAGAAGAAGGAACTCATTCCCAGCAGACACCATCAACAAGATCTACAAGCATGATACCCTAATATGATTGAGTGGAGATAAGAAAAAAGTAGAGACTCATCCCCAGCAGAAACAATCGCAAGCTCTACAAGCTTGGTACCCTAATATTTTGAGTAGAGATAAGAAATAAGAAGACACTCATCCCCAGCAGACACCATCAACAAGATCTACAAGCTTGATACCCTAATATGTTTGAGTAGAGATAAGAAAGAATAAGAGACTCATCCCCAACAGACACCATCAACAAGCTCTACATGCTTGATACCCTAATATGATTGAGTGGAGATAAGAAAGAAGAGACCCATCCCCAGCAGACACCATCAACAAGCTCTTCAATCATGATACCCTAATATGTTTAAGTAGAGATAAGAAAGAGAAAGAGACTCATACCCAGCAGACACCATCAACAATCTCTACAAGCTTGATACCCTAATATGATTGAGTGGAGATAAGAAAGAAGAAGACAACAAGAAGAAGAAATATGTCCATATTCAGGATTGACCACAAGTCATAGACATCAGAGTCCTGTCAATACCTGATTCATATGTTCTCTTCAAACCATCCTACTCATCTTCAACTCTCTGGGAAATATCAAAAAAACACAATATTAATTTCGGTTGAGGAAAAGAGCTACACACTTAATGATTTTTCCAAGGTCCATAAAGTAGACATATAGTATTGGTTATTATCGATATTAGCAACCTTTTACAATATCAGTTATATGTGAAAAAATAGTACACATGTAATATTGTACTGGGATAAGATGAATAAATTAAGAAAAAGGCATCTCCTTATTGTGCAACTGAATGTTGCTGAAGGCATACTTCTTATTATGCAACTGAGAGTTTCTTCTTCTTCTTTCTTATTTCCACTCAATCATATTGAAACGTAGAAATCAAGCCTTGAAATAATGTAAAAGTATTTATTGATGACGTCACAGCGACGAGTCGACAATTATTAACAAGTCAGCAAAACTATCTACAGCTAGGGAATCTTAAGCAAGCAAGCAAGGAAATATGTTAAAGATGATTTCACAAATACAGAGTAATATTAAATAATAAAATATTTCTTCGCCACAATATTAAAGTATCAATCTTGTAAAGCTTGAGATTTGACAACCATCATGACTGGGTGAAGTAGAATGCGTCTGCCTTTGTCATTAAGACTGAGAGCACTACTCAGTGGCAGGCCACTGACTTAGCTCCAAAAAGAGAGTTGCTGATGGCTGATTACTAATCAAGATTGGGTATTTGGCCAATTCTGGAATAATTAAAAATCAACGAATAGTATATATTTATTCCGATAGATGGCGCAAGTCTTTCATTTGCACGATAAGGACTATAGTTTTCTTTTAATCAGCTATATGTGTTCTACCATTATTATTATTTATTCAAGTAACCGCCCAAATTCCTGTAGCCACGTACAGAAGTCACCAACTACCCGGGCTGTCATCTAAGTCTTCTTGGTTTTATTTACAATGTCAGTGGAAGTCCAATTACTGAGGTAGCGCCATGTAGATTTATTTATCGGGAGATTTTCTATGGATGCTGTACTTAGGTTGGTGATCCCTAGGAGGGTGGCCGTCAGGAGTCTTTGGTATTGGAAAGTTGGGCAGAGGTGAAGAGGAGATGATATACGGTTTGGTCTACATCTTGGCAATGAGGGAAATTTGGGTCTTCTTTCAATTATTAAAAAGAAAATACTTCTTATTCTATTCTTCTTTCTTATCTCCACACTGGGTGAAGTAGAATGCAGCTGCCTTTGTCATCCAGACTGTGAGCACTACTCAGTGGCAGGCCGACTCAGCTCCAAAAAAAAAAAAAGGCCGCCTCTGACATGAGGAACAGACACCATGTGCAGCCGCTCCTAACATGGAGTACAAACACTGATCATCCTGTATCTCTGGATTAGGAGTCCTTACAGGGTACTGTCAGCCAGGCCACCTGAGCCCAGGTTTTTTATGGAGTTTGTTACTGCTCCCCCTCCTCCTTTTTCATCCGGGCTTGGGACCGGCAAAGGTGGAGTTGAAGAAATTACTATTGTATAATATATTAAATATGTCCAGGGTAGCTTAGTGGACATGGAATCTGCCTAATAAGCGGAACACTGTAGGTTCTATTCCCATCCCTGGATACTTTTATTTTTCTGTTTATCATTACTCTTCACAATTCATCCTTTCATACTTCATCTCTAAGGATAGGAATAGTCGTTATTTCTCCTTAAAATAATAAATAATTACGATTTTTTGTTCTGTGAAAAGAAACATTTGCGGTAAAACTTGTTAAACGTGGTTCTATAGTATACATCTGTACTATTACTCAAAAGAAAAATAGGCTGAATACATCAAATACTATTCTGAATATAGAGCAATCCATAATACATTTATATTTTAAAAATAAGGCTTATTTTGGATTTAAATATGATTATTTATTTACCGATATTTCGATGGATCAATCTTCCATCTTTTACGAGGTGTTTTGCAGTGAAGCACGCAGCAGGTCGCGCGCCCCAGGTGAGCCACTAGACGTCTTCTAAGCTTATTGGGCGATGAACCATCTAATATATACAATCTAAACAGAGTAAATATGATCAAAATAAAAGTGATATATGTAAATGACTATTGAAATTAAGAGATATCAAATTAATTAAAGAAAAGGTGATATATGTAAATGACTAAGTGATATATTTAAATGACTAATGAAAATTAAGAGATATCGAATTAATTAAACAAATAAAATATCATGAAAATTGAAATAACTGTGTAACAAATATACAAATAGTAGTAATAGATATCCGATTAAAAATGGAATAAAATAACCATGTAAATAGCATAATCATCTAAGAGGTTCTAAACTGGGTATATATATCTGGCAAGTCAATCTTTCTATTGATACTATTTTTATTCTCTAATGACTTCGATCACACATCTATAATTCATCAAAACATCAAAGAAAAACATTGCCGTTTATTTTTAGAAAGCTGGAGCTCATTAGAGAATAAAAATAGTATCAATAGAAAGATTGACTTGCCAGATATATATACCCAGTTTAGAACCTCTTAGATGATTATGCTATTTACATGGTTATTTTATTCCATTTTTAATCGGATATCTATTACTACTATTTGTATATTTGTTACACAGTTATTTCAATTTTCATGATATTTTATTTGTTTAATTAATTCGATATCTCTTAATTTTCATTAGTCATTTAAATATATCACTTAGTCATTTACATATATCACCTTTTCTTTAATTAATTTGATATCTCTTAATTTCAATAGTCATTTACATATATCACTTTTATTTTGATTATATTTACTCTGTTTAGATTGTATATATTAGATGGTTCATCGCCCAATAAGCTTAGAAGACGTCTAGTGGCTCACCTGGGGCGCGCGTCCTGCTGCGTGCTTCACTGCAAAACACCTCGTAAAAGATGGAAGATTGATCCATCGAAATATCGGTAAATAAATAATCATATTTAAATCCAAAATAAGCCTTATTTTTAAAATCAAATACTATGTAAATCTTAGAATTTTACCATGTAAACAGTTGTTGTTGTCGTGTCCAATGAAGAGCCTCAGATGTCTCCATGCATCTCCATCACAGCAACAGCAATGTCCACTATCTTGGGTGTTTAAAGCTGCTGCTCTAGGTCTAGGTCAATTTTCTGCAAGGCTGCGGCCATAGCTGGGCATGAGAATATGTGAGTAGGTGTTAGTTCCACACCAGGACAGTTGCTGCATGTCCTATAGGTTTTTGTGCCATCTGGATGCATTGCCATTCCTTTATAGTGTTTTGTTCTCAGTCTTGTTATAGTTTTTGTCATTTTTCTCTGAGTTTATTTCACATATTTGATCTTTCTTATTTTTTGTTTAATTATCTTGTATTTTTCCAAAGCATTAGCGTCAAATAATGACATTTGTTCTTTCTTTCCTTTGGCTTAACTTTCTGGCTTCCTTTTCCAATTCATCTGCCATTTCATTACCCCCGAATCCAACATGGGCATGTAAACAGTCGATATAACATTTGACGGATTTGTTCAAATCTCCCTCTACAACATCCTATTCAAAAACCAAGTATTTTTCCCTGTTTCAAATTTTTTTTCTGGGTTATCGGCCTCCGTATCCTGGAAATTGAGGTCAGCCTGCTTCTTGGACGTAGGGAAATGAGTTGTGCTATATTGGGAATGGTGGGCGTTTTTAATTTAAATAGACCTAGAAATTTTTGGACCATTCGGCAAAAAAAAAAAGCATATTACTCTATCACCATAATATTATTCGCCGTTATGTATAATGTCTTTGTATAAGAGGTAGGTGGAAGGATGTTCTAAACCGTTGGTTTTCGACCTTTACAACCCGGAATCGAATCCCGCATTGGTCACTTTTTCTGATAAAAAAAAGCTCCAATGCCCCCGATATTTGCAAAATCCAACCCCACCAGCGAATGCAAGTAACCAAACGGGGGCTCTGGCGCATTTGTAAGAGCAAAGTCAAACTGCTTTTCACATGTGTAGACATGTGGTGCAATAACAGTAAAAGCAGTCGCCTACTTCTACCCACCATGATTATCATGGCCTGTACCACGTGTACAAGTGATAAGCAACAAAAAATGTCTTTGTATTATGTATAAAGTATTGTATTATGTATTATTATATATTCGCCGTAATAATATTATCCACCAAGTAATAAGAAAAACAACGTTTTAAGAAAAACACGAACTTTTGGGATAATCTTATATAAAATTGAAAAGTTATGGTATAACGCGACCTTCAATTTCGATTGATTCACACTCACAAAAACCTTTATTAAGACACACAGGTCTTACAGAGGATTCTCCTTGGGGTTACAAGACGGAGAAACCCATGAAAGTGGGAAATATACAAAGGGGTAAAAATGGAGAAAGATTATATACACATGGTAAATATATACAGATTATTATTTGAATAATCCTATGGAAAATAAGAAAAAAATTCTGGAAATATGAATGGGAGAAGTGGAGAGCGAAAAGAGGAAAGAAAACAGGTATTTACATATGGAACATACATATAATGGAACAAGTCAATTATTTCGATTAATTCTAACCTATTAAATATTGTTTGAGCTTTTTAGCGGCTTAAACTATTGACAGTTCTGTGATACCATTTTAAAAATGTATTCTGCCTTTGCCTTCTAAATGTTTTTCACATTTGCCGTTAAAGTTGACTGCGTCTTAAGCTAATAATCTTTTATAAATAGAAGACAATTCGCTGAGGGAAGAGTTTCTTTATATATAACGGTAATATAAACTTTCAACAGCCCTTCGACAGCTATAACTATGTTACTGATGTTTTCCGAATTCAATCCATATATAGTGAAGTAGGAAATATAAGATAGATATGCAAAAATACTGATTTACATAGTACAGTTTGAAAAAAAAAAAGGATTATTGGTTAAGGCTAATATGCTAATAATATTTTATTTCTTCCTTTTCTTTGTATATTCTTATTGTTGCATCAACCTGGATACGCCTATTCTCAATAAATTATTTCTAATATAATTGTATCTTGAATATATTTATATAAATTTAAATTAACATTTTAGATTATTTATAACCCACAGGTTCTCCTGGATCTCAGAACGCCAACTACCCGTTGATTTTATATTAATTTATTTATTTTTGAAAATAGAGCGATCCATAGATAAATCTTTAATTAAAAAGACATATATTGGATCAAAATATCATTCATGATATTTAAATGATATTTTGATCCAATATGTCTTTTTAATTGAAGAATAAGTTATATATTCAACAAAATAACGTATTATATTCAACAATGTTCAACAAAATAACGTATTATATTCAACAATGTTCAACAAAATAACGTATTATATTCAACAATGTTCAACAAAATAACGTATTATATTCAACAATGTTCAACAGAATAACGTATTATATTCAACAATGTTCAACAAAATAACGTATTATATTCAACAATGTTCAACAAAATAAAGTATTATATTCAACAATATTCAACAAAATAAAGTATTATATTCAACAATGTTCAACAAAATAACGTATTATATTCAACAATGTTCAACAGAATAACGTATTATATTCAACAATGTTCAACAAAATAATGTATTATATTCAACAATATTCACAAAATAACGTATTATATTCAACAATGTTCAACAAAATAACGTATTATATTAAACAATATTCAACAAAATAACGTATTATATTCAACAATGTTCAACAGAATAACGTATTATATTCAACAATGTTCAACAAAATAACGTATTATATTCAACAATATTCAACAAAATAACGTATTATATTCAACAATATTCAACACAAAATAACGTATTATATTCAACAATATTCAACAAAATAACGTATTATATTCAACAATATTCAACACAAAATAACGTATTATATTCAACAATATTCAACAAAATAACGTATTATATTAAACAATATTCAACAAAATAACGTATTATATTCAACAATGTTCAACAGAATAACGTATTATATTCAACAATGTTCAACAAAATAACGTATTATATTCAACAATATTCAACAAAATAACGTATTATATTCAACAATATTCAACACAAAATAACGTATTATATTCAACAATATTCAACAAAATAACGTATTATATCATCATTATATTTTGAAACATTGTTAATTTTGACATACCATTGAATATTGATGAGCAATAAATTGGATATATTTTTGGCAATTGTGTATTATAGCTTTAGTTTATTAGTCTCTTGAAGAGTTTGGTTTCTCTACTATTGGAGTGAAGAGACAGTGTTGATGAAGACCGCAATTTGGCGCAACAATTGGAAATGCAAGTGCCGGTCCAGTTGTTTTGAGTCCCAACGTAGACATCTGCAAGTATGATGGGACAGAAGACCCTCGTCCATAGATCGAGTCTCTTGAAGAGATTAGTTTCCTCTACCATAATTCCCCGCATTATGCAGCCATGAATATGACTAGCAATATCAAAACCTGTTTGTGCCTATACAAGACAAACTTCACCAGCTGGGGAAAATTTCAAGAGCCGCCTTAATGAAGAATTTTAGTTAGATTCAAACAAAGAAAAAATGAGGCTAAATCGATTTCAAAACTGGAACAAACCACCATTAGATTTGCGGGAGATATACTTGCGTTGTGTAATAAGATAGGTCCCTTAATGGAAAAAGAAAAAATAATTACATTTTATATTGTGGGAGATTGAAAAAAATATTCTTTTGTATTCTTCCTACCTTAACCTTCCTACAAAGATCAACGAGCTTCTTGTCGTTTACAAGAATAAAGACTGTTTGGAGAAAGATTATCGGAAAAGAGAGTGCGTCGAAAAAATTCAAAAGTCTATGTAGTGTATTAGCATATGTTTCTTGTATTTTGCATAGTTGTTTGTTATGCTATTTTGCATAGTTATTAATTGTGATTTTGTAATCTATAAATACTGTTGTTAGTTTTAGAGCGGCCGTCCGATAGCACGCCTTCTTCTTATTTCTTATCTCCACTCAATCATATTAGGATATCAAGTTGTGACCCTTGATGGTGTCTGTTTGACAACCATCATAACTGGGTGAAGTAGAATGTGTCTGCCTTTGTCATTAGGACTGGGAGTACTACTCAGTGGCAGGCCGACTTAGCTCCAAAAGAAATGGCCGCCTCTGACATGAGGAACAGACGCCATGTACAGCCGCTCCTAACATGGAGTACAAACGCCGCTCATCCTGTATCCATGGATTAGAAGCCCTTACAAGGTACTATCAGCCGGGTCAGCTGAGCCCAGGTTTTTTAGTGAGCTTGTTACTGCTCCCCCTCCTCCTTTTTCGTCCGGGCTTGGGACCGGCATAGGCGGAGTTAGAGTAGCACGTTAAGTCAGTCTTGTACCTTATCTTGTGTTGGCAATAAAAAGCCTTATTTGTCCACGCAGTCGTGTTGGTGAATGGAGAGACACGATGACACAACAGTCAACAATATGGTCAACGTTATTTTCGAAACCATCAACAAGAGATGCTTCCATAATCTAACTTAAAACTTGAAGACAAAAAAATATCTGATTTCTTAAAGAACTAGGGATTCTTGGCCATATAACTAGCCAACAGGGTATAAAATCCGTGAAACATAATATCAAAGTTCTCTCAGAGATTTTCCTCAGCCTAAAAATACCAAAAGGTTTAATCATCCTTAATAGGGTTCTCATACAACGAAGAGAAGGCTCAGGAAAGAATAGTAAAAAAGTATTTTTAAAAAAAATGAGAGAATCTAAGAACCAGGAAACATAGCAGCAGTTTAAACACCAATAAGGAAAATATGGAAAAGTTCGAAAAACTCCTAATAAAATATTTTGGCGCATATAGATTAATTATATTTATTATATAGAGAGTATGCATAAAAATATATTTTAGTATAATTTTTAAGAATATTATTTTTATTATGTAATTCCTGGAAGAGGTACAAATATTTTAAAACAATCACACACATATACAGCTTTATTAAGATCACCGGTCTTATATAAATTGACCATAGGAAGTAAGCTATAGATGGAGCTCTTATATTACAGGCATGGCAGAGCCCAACAGCCTCCAGGTCCGACGCATGCCCAGTGGCCACAGAATCCACCGTACATAGGTCAACGTATCACTTAAAAGGTGAGTGTAGGAACAGCAACGTTTTAGTCCTCGCTTTCCCCATCCAAATAGACCACGCCAAAAAAAAAAGACAGTTAAATCTACTGTATTAATCCACTTCTCCTCAATCTACCCCTAAACATACCTAACGGTTCTAGAGATAACTCGAGATTTGCTAAAAGTACCAAGATGTAATATCTAAATGAAAAGATTCAAGATAAAATCACTACTATCAGCAAGTCCTTGAACATGATATGGCATTATCTATAATTACTGCCATTATTTTTTATTGCAGATTTTGCACAACAGATAGATTTTATTCTTAAATACTTTGGCTTTTCAAAAGTGCATATATTTTGAAGATAAGTATAAGGGCCGAATTACATCAACAACTCAATCATTTAAATTTGGGTCGGGGGAAGATAACAACCAGATTGCACTTTCCCAATCCTGCTCCAATAGGTGCGCATTAAAAAGTCTATAGATCCCCAGATTAAGGTCACGTGCCATCGCAGGTGGCATAGGGAAAATCTTCTGGTGACATTTTTTTTATGTATTACCTAAATGACAGGTTGAAAAGTTATAAACGTGTATATATAATACTAAAAAATAATGAAGAAAAAAAAAGATATATACAGTTAAACCTGTCTATAGTGCCCCTTCTTGGGACTCACCAAAATTGGGTGCTATAGAGAGGGGGTGCTTTAGAAAGGACACTTTTAATGTAAATCGCATCGTTCTACGTATTTAAAATCGGGCGCTATAAAGAGGGAGGCGCTATAGACAGGTTTAAGTGTATATGTATACAGTAGAACCTCCCTGTAAAGGACACCTAATTACAGAGCCATAGTGTATTTTATGGAGAGGTGTCCTCTTACCGGAGAGTTGATAAATAGTAAAAATGGTAATTTTTGCAAATGAAAACTGTTCTTTGTGGGGAGGTTTTCGCTAAAGGGAGGTGCTATTGTATATATAATGAGTAAGATAAGTTTATATTATTATTTTCGAGGTGAATATTATGAATAAAAAGATTTGAGCCGGCCAAAGAAACAACAATTTTCTATTTAAGGAAAGCCGTGACATCTGGTGTCGATTTTACAGAGTAGTTTGTTCAAGAAAATATAATTCAAATAGAAAGAATTGTTTTTTTATATAGCATATATATACAGTAGAACCTCCCTTTAGTGGACACCTCTCCATAAAGGACAGTTTTCTTTTGCAAAATTACCATTTTTACAGTTTAGCAACTCTCCTGTAAGAGGACACCCCTCCCTAAAGGACACTTTGGCTCTGCAATTAGGTGTTGTCCTTTACAGGGAGGTTATACCGTATAACTGAAAAATATAATGAAGGAAAAAGAGAAATATAATGAGTAATATAAGTTTATATTATTATTTTTCAGGTGAATATTATGAGTGTATCAATAAATATTTGAAATGTTTAACAGCAAGATTAAACAACGGAACCAAGCATTTAAATCGGCTTTGACACGTCATACACTTGTTCAATAAACAACTGGGGTAGCGAATCAGATATTTTTCAATCAAATAGAAAAAAATAATATAAGAAGTTCACTCTTTTCTCTATGAAGTTTTGTGAAATTCATATTTTTTATGGTTGTTTTACTACCATTATAAAATATTTATTAGTAAAATACAAATATAATACTTGTAAAATGTATGTGTGTGAAAGAGACCATTATATTGTAGCGAAGAAATAATGTATTATTTAATTTAATTTAATTATTCAATGAAAATATTTGGAAACAGATTTATTATTTGTAAATGATCATTTAGTTGCCTAGCTTTCTTGCTCGATATTCTCTAGCTGTAGATAGTTGGGTTGATAATTGTCGACTTGTCGTACTGACGTCATCAATAAATACTTTTACATCTTCAGAAATTCCAAGACTTGATTTCTACGCTACAATATATTAATATATATATGCTTTTTATATTAACCATATTCTTTTATACAGCAAGTTTATAAGAAATATGCTCAGCTAATCCGAAAAAAAATCTATTAAGAAAAATTTGATTATTCCTATGAATCTTTAATTGAACATTATTAATTACAAAGAGATTTGCGTTAAGAAAAAAAAAATCAAAGAAATATTGTTTCAAAAAAGGTTCATAGAAACTGATTTTTTTCTCTCTTCCATTGTTAGTCGGTGGATGAGGGGGTAACACCCTCGATTCCCAACAGCCATGAACCGGGATTGAATCCCGCGTTAAAATTTATTTAATATGTGAATAATCTTCACATATTATTCATTGTTTCAATTATCATGAACTAGGTTGCTCTTGTTGAGCGGTACCTATTAATGTGATTTTAAACCGATCTGAACCGATCTCCCATTGTTAGAAATTCATTTAGAATAATAAATAGAACGGATTTCTAGGATGAGCTTTTTGATTTATTAAATATTTTCTTCTCAAACTTTCAGGTTTTGCTAACCCTTCTACAGGAGTATATGATGGATTGAATAATATTTTAACATAGAAAATTAGGAAAGTCAAATTTCAGAATTACTCAGCAATTTATGTAATATAATACTAAATTACAACTAATAAAATATCAGAGAGGGAATGAGAAAATTTTACACTGTATCAAAATACAAATATCGAAATTAAAAATATTTTAATATAATAATAAATAATTTGCTACAATATTGTAGTAAAGTATTTATTATTTTATTAACAGAGTGTTATTTTTGATGCTATTCTGTAAACTTACCTCATTGCTTATCTTTTGTTTATCATTCATAGTTTGTTCTTGCCTTAAGTAAATTACTGTGTCATCCTTAAGTTTGTCTTTACTAATTTTCCACGTGGCATTTTGGTGGAGATGCTGGGTAAATTAGGGAAGACAAACTGAAGATCGCCGAGAAGACCTAGAGACCATAGGTGCTGTGATCTACATTTTCAGAGACTGGCTCCAGAATTCTACCGTCGTGCTAAAGCCAAGACTTCTCTCGAAGACGACGATGTCCCTATAGACGATACCACGACAAAGCCGCTCTTCACGCCGCAAGAAAAAGGAGGCAAAGGTACTAGGGACAAAGTTCCAAGACTTTAATGGAATCCTTGACAGAAGCACGTCAGATCCATGTCAGTAACTACAATAATTGCAAGCTGTGGTTCGCAGCTCCCATAAAGAAGAAGCTATGTAGCAAAGTATTTATTATTTTATTAACAGAGTATGATTTTTAATGTTCATATTTTGTTATTCTGTAAACTTCCCTCATTGCTTATCTTTTGTTTATCATTCATAGTTTGTTCTTGCCTTAAGTGTATTGCTGTGACATCCTGAAGTTTGTCTTTCCTAATTTTCTACGTGGCCATATACTCATATAATCCTGTAGAGGGTTTGTAAAACTTGAAAGCTTCAAAAGAGAATATAAAACAAAACAAGAAATTCAACCTCAGAGGCATTTTATTTATTATTTTATATATTGCAAAGGATTTTACTTTTACGTAGAATTTATTTACCGAATTCCAGAACTTTACCTCTTTCTCTAAACAAAGACTATTTTCATTCTTACTAGTACTATTACTGTTATTCCTGCATGTACCTTACATTTCTACTCAGAGAATCTGTATAAGATTGAAAGGTCTTTATAAAGATTTTTGCTGTGATTCAATTCTGGGAGAATCTCAAAGACAAATCTACAGAAGAAAGTTGATTTTATCGAGAAATACTTTGAGGAAAACTGAGAGTGAGAGTCAAAACAAAATCGAAAGTAATGATGTTCGAAATGGAGGTCGTTTGAATCAATCTGACAAATGGTTTGGGGGAAGATCACCTCTGACACTCTCTCAACATAGTACAGTAGAACCTCCCTGTAAAGGACACCTAATTGCAGAGCCAAAGTGTCCTTTACAGAGAGGTGTCCTCTTACCGGAGAATTGCTAAATAGTAAAAATGGTAATTTTGAAGTAAAAGCTAATCGCATTTAATATTAATAATAAAATTTATATACGAGAAAACCTAGTTAAGACAATTGAGCTCATAAACAGATTTGCATGAGTTGATCCGAGGGGAAAAAGATACAAAATAAATGAAAGAATAAAAAAAATTACACTAGGGTTTACATCTGATACATGCATACATAAGCCATTAATAAGATGTTTCGTCTTAATAGAAAAAAAAATCTCAGATGATGAATGAAGGCTATAAAATTTGAAGCGTATCTTTTTTACAGTATTTTCATTCATAGAAAGCGAATATATAAAAGAAATTAAGGCAATGAATTTAACTTAAAATACATAACTAGGTGATTCTCTTACTTCATCTAACTCAACGAGTCTTTCTTATCTCCTTCTTTCTTATCTCCACTCAATCATATTAGGGTAAAGCTGACAGCTCAGCAGAGAGATTTGACAGCCATCATGACTGGGTGAAGTAAAATGTCTTTGACATTAAGATTGGGAGACTACTCAGTGGCAGGCCGACTTAGCTCCAACAGAAATGGCCACCTCTGACATGAGGAACAGACGCCATGTGCAGCCGCTCCTAACATGGAGTACAAACGCTGCTCATCCTGTATCCCTGGATTAGGAGCCCTTACTGGGTACTATCAGCCGGACCAGCTGAGCCAAGGTTTTTTAGCGAGCTTGTTACTGCTCCCTCTCCTTTTTTTTTCATCCGGGCTTGGAATTGGCAAAGGCAGAGTTAGTAATTCTTATAAATATTTGGAATAAAAAAAATGCTATAAATACATTTTGGTAATTATTAACTAGATGAAAAATGACAAAGTCAAACATCTGTCATGAAAATCTTAAATTCAGAAATACTGGATACAATGCTATACGCTGCACTAATCTCGACCAATAGCCAACTGAAGCAGCCAAACAAACTCAGAATATTGTTCTCGGATATCTCTTGAACTAAGCAAAGTTCATGATCTCTACGGATAACAATACGATTGTTTAAAATTATCCAATTTTCACTTCTTTTGAAGACAAGACAATTCAATATATTTAATTGACACTCATTGTTAATTGTTATAAAAATCAAAGAGAAATAAAACGTCGGTGGACGAGTGAGTAACACCCATATTCCCAACAGCCATGACCCGGTATTGTATCCCGTGTTAACATTTTGTTTAATATGTGAATAACCTTCATATATTATTCATTGTTGCAAATATCATAAACTAGGTTGTTCTTTTTGAGCGGTACCTAATAAAGTTATTTTGGAACCGAATCAAAGAGAAAATTAAACAAAAATGTGATTATTCAGTTCTTTTGAATATTCATGTAATGATACCACGACTTACTGCAATAGCACATTTTCCTACGTTTTGTTAATAGCTTTCAATCTACTCATCACGAATGGTAAAGGATAAGTATTTGTTGTTGGACGTTGAATATTTTCAACAATAAGATTAAAGTTTCTAGACAAATAGGATAAACGCTGTATCTCGCATCATAATCTTCTGGGAATATTTCGCCATTTTCTTTAGGCAATACTCGAAGGATGACCCTGATTCGCCCGCGGGGTCTTGCAAATGGACGTTTTCCCATACAATATTGCATACAGATAACATATTTACATATTGTGGCGAAAAAATAATTTATTATCTAATTTAATATTATTCAATGAAAATATTCAACAGATTATAAAAATATATTACGATGCACTTGCGCGCCATCTGTTACCAAAATTCGAAACTATTTTCCTCAAAGCTTATGTCCATAGTTCTTCTAAAATACCCATTCCAAGAGTCCAGAATCAGTATCACTATAAAAGGAAGTTCCAAAAATGTAATATAACAGCGGTATGGTAGATTAAACTGGGGAAACCGCTGGGAGGGTTCACCACTGAGCCAGGCCCTCTCTTTAATTTTTTTCATTGCAGTAAGGGCAGTAGAAATTGTTTAATTTCAAAAAGAATCTTACGCGTTTGAAATAGTTTCGAATTTTGATAAAAATATATATTACTCTGTATTTGTAAAATCATCTTAAAATATTTCTTTGCTTGCTTGCTCAAGATTCTCTAGCTGTAGATAGTTTTGTTGATTTGTTGTTATTTAACGACTGGTCGTGGTGATGTCATCAATAAATACTTTCACATCTTCAGATATACAAAGACTTGATTTCTACGCTACAATATTATTACAGTAGTAAGAGTTGTATTAACAATATAACAATAATACAAACCACAGAAATTTCAAAAGTTTTTTAAATAGAATAAAGGCAGTGGAGGATTCAAGTTGCTTTTGTGGTATTGAGGAACAAACCTCAAGACATCTACTGATCGATTGTCCAGCATTTCAAGATTATAGAATGAAGAATGAACTAGTTATTTGTGAACTTAACGATTTGATTTCCGATAAAAAAAATCATATTTTTAAAGTTCAATTCATTTTGTAAATACATTATAAACTTTCTACAAAATCTGGATCTCTAATGTTTTCATGCGTTGAATAATGTAAATAACTTATGTAAATAAACTTTTATCCTTGTTTGGCGCAAGTATCCCTTGCGGGATATAGCTCTTTGGAAATAAAATAATTGAAATCTAATTGAAATGCAGATCAATTATATTATAACTACAAATTACAAAATAAGACATAAAACGTCGCAAGAGTTAAGAGTCTTATGTCTTTTTTTTTGTAATTTATTGAAATCCGCACAACTGTTTGATAATGATTATTGTTGTGTGTCAACAAGTAGTATACCGAAAGTACACGGGAGCAGTACAAATTATTTTAATTTTTGTTTATTATACCTAATTACTTTTATCAGAGAAACGGCATCATAGAGATAACGGGGATAAATTGTATTTGACCATTGACCACTGTTTCGAGGCAATGTGTTAAATACAACGAGACAGTAATAAATTAATCTTCATCCTGTTTGGATTTTAACCCGTCGATTTAGAATGTCCAGCTACAGCTCCAACCCCTCCTACAACCGGCCCGGCGAGAACCCAAACATCATGACCTTCCTGGACTGGACCACAGCACTGCACCAAATAAACCATCTGAGTAGTACATCCCTGCCTTTGTCTCATCACTATATTATACCTTTTAACTAAAAATTAAATCACTCACTATATTTTTGATTGCTCTGCTCTGAAAGAAGAAAGAAGAACCCTTATGCTCAAAACTGGACAACTCTGTGCTTCACTTCCATCAATAATTGACAATATCACCCAAATTAAGTATATTGCTACGGCGTTTTATGGTTTCCACAAGTCCATATCTCAGAAGAAGGCCAAGTGACACTCACTCCTCACTTTCTTACTGCTACTCTTTTTGCGTTGTTTTTCTTGCTTCCCTCTTTCTCTTTCTTGTTTTTTTTTCTTTTTCTTCTGTCTATATCGATGTTTCCTTTGTCTCACTGCTTTGTTCTTATGCATACCTCTGGTGAATCCTGTATAGGGTCAGTGACCCTAAATAAAGGCTTTTTGTTGTTGTTGTTGTTATATTATACCTGTTAAGATATCAAATTACTTTATGTAACACACAAATATTATAATGTATAAATTTTAACAAATACTAATAAGTATTTTATAATAAAATATAATGCGGCTTATAATTGTAGAACGAAAATTGCAATTATACCGCAAATGTTTCTTTTGAACGAAAATTCGAAATTTATTTTAAGGAGATATCACTATTTCGATTTTTCGTTCAGAAGAAAAATGTGCGGTATAATTGCAATTTTCCTTCTACACTAATAAGTACATTATATAAAATATTGGCAAAAGCACAAAAGGATTATGAGATTAATAAAGTACTTAAAACATAATCCTTTTGAAATTTTAAGCTTTTATTTTAAAATTTAAAAAATAAACTCATTGTAAAAATATTTGTAGTTTCAAAACATTTCATACAACTTTAACTTGAATCAATTAAAAATAACAATCGTTAACTTAAAATTATTTCCTTTACAATACTGCTACGTGGAAAATTAGGAAAGACAAACTTCAGGATGACACAGCAATTTATTTGAGGCAAGAATAAACTATGAATGATAAACAAAAGATAAGCAATGAGGGAAGTTTAGAGAATAGCAAAATATAAATATCCAAAAATGATATTCTGTTAATCAAATAATAAATACTTTGTTAAATAGCTCCTTCCCTATAGGAGCTGTGACCCACAGCTAGCAATTATTGTAGTTACTGAAATGGATCTGACGTGCATCTGCCAAGGATTCCATCGAAGTCTTGAAAGTTTGTCCCTAGTACCTTTGCGTCCTTTTTCTTGCGGCGTGAATAGCGGATTTGTCGTCGTATCATCTATAGGGACATCGTCATCTCGGAGGGAAGTCTTGACTTTGACTCGGCGGTGGAATCCTGGAGTCAGTCTCTGAAAATGTGGATCACAGAACTCATTGTCTCGATGTTTTCTCGCCAATCTTCAGTTTGTCTTCCCTAATTTACCCAGCATCTCCACCAAAATGCAATGTGGAAAATTAGGAAAGAAAAACTTCAGAATGACACAGCAATTTATTTAGGCAAAAACAAACTATGAATGAGAGAGAGATATTTATAACCCAGGGAGGGCAGAACACCAACTACCCGGGGAGTCCAGCTCACCAGTATGGACTAGTGTTGAGTGCTTTTACTCGCGTCCTGCTATGATTGATGAGTTGAAGCAGTTGACCAGAAAGTTCCATGCTGAGGTTGAGTCTGGGAGGCTGGCCATAGGATTGAGGTGGGTCAGTCCAAGCAGGATAGCTGTTTGTATCCTATGACTCAGGAATGCTGGGCAGCTGAAGAGAAGATGATCAACTGTCTGTGGCCCTTCTGAACAGTGGATGCAGGTAGGGTCTGTTTCGGGATGCACACGTGTAATGTCTGCCAGTACATGGCCATGGTCCGTGAGGATGGTGGTGAGGGCCTCTCCATGGCGGTTTTTTGGTAGAAATTTGAGGAGATGGCTTGGAGTGGAAGCAATTTTCCTGAGGGATCTGGTTAAAACATGAATAATTAAAAAACAAAAGATAAGCAATAAGGGAAGTTTACATAGTAGAAAAATATGAACATCAGCTATGATACTCTATCAATAAAATAATAAATTATGAAAAAAGGCATCTCCTTATCGTGCAACTCAAAGTTGCTGATGGCTTGCTCCATCTAGCGGAATAAATATCAACTATTCTCGTTGATTTTTAATTATTCCAGAATTGGCCAACAACCCATTCTTCATTAATCAAGAAAAGCTAACCACGGACGCGTTTCGGGCTGTTGGCCCTCATCAGCGTGGTGCAAGCTGTACCTCAACGACCAAAAAACTGGTCATTCAGGCATCCTGAAAAATCATGAACGGGTAGTTAAGGCGAGAATTGCGTGAGACTGCGACACAATGTGAAAAAATAGTACAAATGTGATATTGTACTGGGATAAGGTGCATAAATCATGGAAAAATAATTATATGAAATAATAATTTATGCACCTTATTCCATTACAATATCACATTTGTACTATTTTTACACAAAATAATAAATATTATATTACAATATACAACACTTTCCCTCGATTAAGGATCGAAATGATGAGCATAGAAAACACGTCAAATACTTCCAAGATGGTTGCCGGCATCTCACGGACAAATGAAGTAGCTCCGAGTTTACATCAATTGGGATATATTACCGAATGATGGTGTAATTTAGAGGGAGAACAAAAATGATGATGTGCAAACTACATTAAATTGATGGAAGACCTTTTACCTCATCTATATGTAATACATCATCTTGGATTCTCGGATTGCTTTTTAAAAAAGGAAATTCACTCCCCCTCTTTCCTCAAATTTAATTATGATTGGGCGCTTCATTGTTGTCTCTTGGGCCAGAACATAATCGTTTTTCTTTCTTCTTTTCTAATGTATATTGTGACTATAAATAGATGAGTAAGTTTTGAAGAAAAACGTATTTTGTGCATATTCGTATACGCTTAAATTAGGATAGTTTTTATTTATTTATTTATTTAACAGTTGCAAAGACACGCCATATCCATAATTAGGATAATTGCGTGTAAATCTGAAATTATATACAAATCATTGTGAAATTAACATAATTAAACATTGGGAAGCACGCAAATTACACATTCGATGTCAAATTTTGCATACAGTAATTAGAAATAGTAGCTTGAAATAAATAAATATAGTTTATCTTTGGGGACAAAGAGGTTATCTCGTAGTATTAAAGTAGATTGATTACAAATGAGGTTATACAATTACTGATAATAATAATAAAATTATACATATATATATATATATATATATATTGTAGCAAATATATATTATGCTGTGAAAATATTTTGATACACTATGAAATTTTCTCATTGCCTATCTGCTACTTAGTTTTAATTTGGTTTTGACTTAAATAAATTGCCGCGTCATTCTGAAGTTTGTCTTTCCTAATTTTCAATGTTACAATATATATTTATTAATTTATTATCCCTAGTATACGTGGTACAGGCCATAATCATTATGGTGGGTAGAAGTTGGCGACTGCTTTTACTGTAAGTTGCACCACATATCTACACATGTGAAACACAGTTCGACATTTGCATTTACAAATATGCCAGAGCCCCGTTTGGTTACTTATACTCGCTTGTGAGGTTTTACTTTTGCAAGAATCGGGGGCCATTAGAGCATTTTTTCCTAATTGGATTTTTTTTTTCAATTATAAAAAAAAGTGCTCAATACGGGATTTGATCCCGAGTCGTAGCGGTCGAAAACCAAAGGTTTAGACCACCCTTCAACCGATTTCCCATATTCACTGATATAAATTGTAGAAGTGGGGTATATGAAGTATTTATCTATATAAATGGGATATCTGTAGTTGATGTACGGTTTCTTACTTTGAAATGGTTAGGAGTTGAAGCTTGATTTTTGAAACGATTATTCATTACCTCAAAGGAAAAAGAAATACAAAACTTCAGGTTTCTATCTCGAATATTCCTGGATTTACAGACCAAAAACTATCAATAATTATAATTTCTAGATGTATCAGAGGCGTAATGCTCGAGCGCGTGTTTCACACGGCGCTTCCCTGCTTCAACCGTTCTGAAAAAGATAGAAGTATTTTGATTTTCTAATTATAATTTCTAGACACAGAGCTTCGGATGGATTGGAGTCAACGTTTGATGGTTAGTAATTATATAATAACTTGGAATTACAATATTTATTAACGTTTAATATCAATCTCTACCTCAAACAGAATCAATCTAAATTATGTTAATTCTACGTGGATGTTTAAAGAAAAACAAGCAGAATGGTCAAAATTATCCGAACCAATATTTCACAAGTTCATTATATACAATCTAAACTTGTGAGGAGATTCCTCAGGTGTCCACTGGTGTCCAGGAATTTATTTTTAAAAAATAATTCCAACTTCTGACACCAAATGTCATGTTGATGCCGCCAAATTCAATTTAACAAAGTTTATTATAAAGGTAAAGTCTCTTCTTCTTTCTTATCCCCACTCAATCATATTAGGGTGTCAAGTTTGTAGAGCTTGAGACTTTTGAAAAATATATTTGTCAACCATCATGATTGGGCGAAGTAGAATGCGTCTGCCTGTGTCATTAAGACTGGGAGCACTACTCAGTAGCAGGCCAACTTAGCTCCAAAAAAAATGGCCGCCTCTGACATGAGGAACAGACGCCATGTGCAACCGCTTCTAACATGGAGTACAGACTCATCCTGTATCCCTGGATCCCTTACAGAGTACTATCAGCCAGGCCAGCTGAGCCCAGGTTTTTTAGTGAGCTTGTTACTGCTCCCCCTTCTCCTATTTCATCCGGGCTTGGGACCGGCAAAGGTGGAGTTATAAAGGTAAAGTAAACAACGAGATTCAGGTCAATCTCAGGAACACAAAATACTTGTTTAAACAACCTTGTATGATTTAATTAATCAAAAATATAAAAATATACAGTAGAACCTCCCTTTAGCGGACACCCTGCTAGTGGATACCACTCTACAAAGAACAGTTTTCATTTGCAAAATTACCATTTTAACAATTTAGCAACTCTTCGATAAGAAGACACCTCTCCCTAAAGGACGCTTTGGCTCTGCAATTAGGAGTTGTCCTTTACAGGGAGGTTCTACTGTATTTAGCAAATCTCCGGTAAGAGGACACCTCTCCCTGAAGCGCACTTTGGCTCTGAAATTAGGTGTTGTCCTTTACAGGGAGGTTCTACTGTATTTAGCAAATCTCCGGTAAGAGGACACCTCTCCCTAAAGGACACTTTGGCTCTGCAATTAGGTGTTGTCCTTTACAGGGAGGTTCTACTGTATTTAACAACTTTCCGGTAAGAGAACACCTCTCCCTAAAGGACATTTTGGCTCTGAAATTAGGTGTTGTCCTTTACAGGGAGGTAGTTCTACTGTATATTTTATATTTTGCTGAGAAGAGAAATTTTCGCTTGTGTTTGTGAATACAAGAGTATGCAGTCTTTACATATTTTGGAAAATATAATTAAACAACTATAAATAACTATTTGCTCTAATTCAGTTGATAAAAAGATATAAAACATAATTAAATACAGTAAACTCTCCTATAACGCGTTTAATGTGTTCCGTGTTGTATGAAATCGCGTTATAGGAATTCGCGTTGTACGAAATAAAACTTTTATAACGCGAATGTTTTTAGGGTAAATTGTTAGTGACAAATATCATGTAAAATGATGTATATAGGAAAAATAATTATATACTAAACCAAAACTAAATGTTATATTATTTTATATGCAAATGTATTGTACAGTTGTCAATAAGGAAATTTCCGCATTTTATTTTATAACGCGTTATACGAAAATTCGCGTTGTATAAATAAATTTGTCGCAATTTTTGTTATCGCGTTGTACGAAATCGCGTTGTGAAAACTCGCGTTATAGGAGAGTCTACTGTACCTTATTTGAGGCGCGAAGAAGAAAAACAACAACAACAAAAAAAGATAACGTATTTACATATTTACAAAATTTGTGTAGGCAAAAAGAATAGATATTTCTGAGTATTTGTATTGTGTTTATACATTTAAAATAAAAGGTTATTATTGTTTTTAAAGAGTAAAATATTTAACAATTCCAAATAATTCATTAATTGCATTTAATTTAAAATCTAACGATAAATTTGGTTACCTAAATTATCAATAAATGTACATAAATTATTCACTTTTTATAATGGTAAGTAAATCGCATTCACATTGTTTTATAATAGCGACTAAAGATTTGATTGTTCTCCTTTCTCTGCTTTTCACATGTGTAGACATGTGGTAACTCCGCCTTTGCCGGTCCCAAGCTCTGATGAAAAAGGAGGAGGGGGAGCAGTAACAGACCCACTAAAAACCCAGGGCTCAACTGGACCGGCTGATAGTACCCTGTTAGGGCTCCTAATCCAGGGATACAGGATGAGCAGCGTTTGCACTCCATGTTAGGAGTGGCTGCACATGGTGTCTGTTCCTCATGTCAGAGGCGGCCATTTCTTTTGGAGCTAAGTCGGCCTGCCACTAAGTAGTGCTCCCAGTCTTAATGACAAAGGCAGACGCAATCTACTTCACTTAGTCATGATGGTTGTCATATCTCAAACTTTACAAGCTTGATGCTCTAATATGATCGAGTGGAGATAAGAACCACCCACCATGATTATCATGACCTGTACCACGTGTATCAGGGACAAGCCAAAAAAAAAAAAGATTTGACTATTTTATTCCCTCTCTCTAGCTATTTGCATGCATACATTTCACAACCATTTTCTATATCATCAAATATTATCTCTACAGATCATATCTTATAAATTTACATATATTAATCGACAGAGTTTATAAAATGTATATAGACAAAGTGGCTGATGTAAGAGAGTTAAATGATTTAGATCAGGGAACAATCGATGTCTCAATTCTGTAAAGTTCAGACAGTCATAGATAAGGTGAATATCAGTTTATCGTTTATTTGTTTTGAATATTAAAATATCAAATATTGTTTCTATTACTTCTCAAAATGAAAGTTAAGGCAACTTATGTGTCATAGATCTGATTATCAAGACCCGATTGAAATTATATTACTTTACATGAATGCTTTATATGAAGGTATGAGATTAGATTCCTGGTAATCAGTTTTCTATAATATTGGATTCTGGTTAACCTACTTTTAAACATATTTTCAGTTCTTTTTTATTTCATTTCATTAATCAACCAGGCTCTATATTGAAATATTTGCGCCTATTACAGAGGAAACACACAGAACAACAAACAAATTAGAATTAGAATTAAATATTTACAAATTTACATGTATTAATCGACAGAGTTCATAAAATGTATATAGATCATAGATGGCCTAGAGCAACTTCTTTCTTCTTCCACATTTCCTAGTAATGATCAAAAAACCATCTTGGATCTATTCACCATCTGCCTTGACATGAATGCTTTAGAATTCAATGGCTGTTTCTTTGTACAGATGAGAGGCTCCCCTATGGGCAGCCCTCTTTCCACAATAGCAGCTGAGATTGTTATGTCTAATCTGGACCGGTGGTTGGTTTCCCATAATCATTTGGGGATCGAGATGTGGTCGAGGTACGTTGACGACATTTTTTGCCTCCATCGTGATACCGACCATCTCCCCATACTCACGGTTTTAAACTCATACCATCATGATCTCCGTTTTACTCACAACCCATCCTGTTTTAATTGCATCCCGTTTTTAGACGTTTTAGTCATCAACACTAATGGCACTTTTCAGACCACCGTATTTCGCAAGCCTAACTTCACTCCCTCCTATTTACACTTTTTATCACATGCCCCGGTTTCTCACAAAATCACCACGGTAAAAACTCTCTCCAAACGGGTATATACTCATTGTTCCCTTGCCTTATTTAGAACGATCGAGAAGCTTACCGTTTACACCCATCTTTTATCCGCCGGTTACCCTCATAATTTTATTGACCGCCATTTTTACGTTCCGAACCACAAAAAAGTTACACCTCCGCTGTATAAAAACGTCTGTGTCCTTCCTTTTTCGACCACGAACTCTGATATTGCGTTATTTTTACGAAAATTCGGTATTCGCACGTTTTTCAAAAATTCGCCTTCCCTAGAGGCATCCTTACGGCACCCCATAACAAAAAGCTCCATCAAACTTAACCCTCTATCCCTCAATAACGGCATCTATAAAATATCATGCAACGATTGTGAGCAATGCTACATTGGTGAAACTGGTCGAACCATCGCCACTAGAATCCGCGAACACAACCGTAATATACGTTCCAAAGATCGAAAATCTCTCATCTTTCAACACATGGCAGATTTCGACCATTCCTTTAATTTAGACGATACGATTTCTGTATACAGGGATATTGGAAACAAGTACCAACGCTTGGTTCTGGAAGCACTGGTGTCCAACTGTACTCCCAGTTTTAACCGGAAGATTGATCTCCCACCGCAATATACAATATTTTACGGCCTCACTCGCTGATATGTTTCTGGGTTTTATTGTTATTTACGGTTCAATTTTTATCTCCGTGTTTTGCCTTCAGATTTAATTTTTATCTCCGTTTTTGCCTCTATTTCTTACACAGAGTTTGTTTTATTTTTATTTGTAAATATGCAAATTCCCCTTTCCAATCTCCAGTATGTAAAATTCCTTATTCCTTGCGCGTATATATGTAAATATTTTCGCTTATAAATATGGCACTTCTTTGTCTACACTTGTATGAGACCTGAAGAAGGGCAGTTGCTGCCTGAAAGCTCGTCGTGTTCAATTAAAGAATCTTACCACGTTACCTTGTTTTTCCTTTGAATATTACAGCGTGGCGATATGATGATTGATACTGCTGTCATAGAGATGTATGGAGACATTTGAGGTTCTTCATTGGACACGACAACAACAACAACAGAAAAATGACATGGACTCAGAGCAGCAGCTTTACACACCCAAGATAGAAAACCTTGCTGTGATTGAGATGTATGGAGACATCTGAGGCTCTTCATTGGACATGACAACAACAACAGAAAAATGACATTGACCCAGAGCAGCAGCTTTACTCACCCAAGATAGAGGACATTGCTGTGATAGAGATGTATGGAGACATCTGAGGCTCTTCATTGGACACAACAACAACAGAAAATTGACATGGACCCAGAACAGCAGCTTTACACACCCAAGATTGAGGACATTGCTGTGATAGAGATGTATGTAGACATCTGAGGCTCTTCATTGGACATGATAACAACAGAAAACTGACATAGACCCAGAACAGCAGCTTTACACACCCAAGATAGTGGACATTGCTGTGATAGAGATGTATGGAGACATCTGAGGTTCTTCATTGGACACAACAACAACAGAAAAAATGACATGGACCCAGAGCAGCAGCTTTACACACCCAAGATAGAGAACATTGCAACTGCTGTGATAGAGATGTATGGGGACATCTGAGGTTCTTCATTGGACTCAACAACAACAACAGAAAATTGACATGGACCCAGAACAGCAGCTTTACACACCAAAGATAGAAGACATTGCTGTGATAGAGATGTATGGAGACATCTGAGGCTCTTCATTGGAAACAACAACAACAACATATATTAATTGCACTTCTTGATAAACTTACAAAAATTCGTTATTAAAAAAAAATTCAGGGATGTATGAAGACGTCAATTCTCAGGTCAACACACAAAGGCGTTCATTTTTAAGTTCTTCCTGAACCTTGAGTTGAGGGGAAGGGGGGGGGGGGGGGGGTGGATTGAGACCCCTAATTATCTGAAGGAGGACTCTTCAGCGTTGGGAAAGTCTCCGCGATTGTAAAATAATTGCAAATAGCCGTGTGTATAGTTTCCTTATTAGCATATATTTTTTTTTCTATCGTTTTTTTCACACGTTAAGCGTATTTATGCAAGTTTGGCCTTAAATACCCATTTCTTGGTTTCTCAAGAAGCCTCTGGGACTAAAAAGATTTTTGGTCGCTGTGGTACAGCCTTCTCCACACTGACGAGCACCAATAACGCGAAACGTGTTCGTGGATGGCTTTTCTTGATTTTTCAAGAAAATGGGTTGACTAAATATCAGGGAACAGGCTAAATCAATTATTATTTGATTTCTGTTCCACTAGATGGCACTCTGCCGCCTAAAAAGTACATGTGATCCTGGTTAGGATATGCCTTCATTAATTTTATACAAGGTAGGATCAAAAAGTTTCCGAACTTTTTTCAAATTAATTAATTATTCAATGTATAGTAATTTAAACATCAAAATTTTCAAAATAGGAGCCTTGGTTATCTACACATTTTTTCCAACTTGAAAAAAAGCTGTTGAAATACTAGTTCAAAGTCAATTTTTCTAAGCTTGTTTAGCTCCACCGTCGCATTTTCAATTACTTCTGATGACAATGAAAAGCGCCTCTCTTTTAACGTCATTTTAAGTTTTGGAAAGAAGAAGAAATCACATGGGGCGATATCAGGAGAGTAAGAAGGATGCGGCAAGACAGATATCTCTCTTAATATGATGCATTTGCACGATATCTGTTATAAGAAATGTAAACTCTTTTTAACGTGTGTGATTCTTTTTGAATTAAACTTATTTTCTACTGTTCCTACTTCTTCTTCTTTCTTATCTCCACTCAATCATATTAAGGTATCAAATTTGTAAAGCTTGAGACTTTTGATGGTGTCTGCCGGGGAAGAGTAGAGCTCATCAATGGATGAGTCAAAACAGTCAATAATGTGTTTTGGGGTTGCAGGTTGACACTTAGTACATAGTGGGAAAACCTTGCAACCATTCTGGAAAGCCATTGTCCGTAGATGACCAGACTTAAGTCTGGAAATCAAAGACTGTTGGACTGTCCTACTGAAATTATATAATAATATGGGAGGGCCTGGCTTATCAGTAGTTATTCCGCTTAAACTGGCGGAATCGCTGAGAGGGTTTACCACTGATAAGCCAGCCTCTCCTAATATTTTATCATTGCAGTAAAGACAGTAGAAAATTGTTTTAATTCCAAAAATTATAAGCGTGTAAATATTTTATATTTCATATATTCCCTAACTCGATGTGATTGATATTCTATTGACAAGTAAGTTCAAGAAATTTGCTATGAAATATAAAATTAATTTTAGGATTTTTACATTAAATAATTTCTTCAACTCTATCTAAGTTGTTTTATTCAGACTTAAGTCTTCTTTATGGTAAAATAGCAGAAAGGTGAAATTATACTGGGGTATCAGGTTTTGATAAATTAAGAGAAACGCATCTTCTGATTGTGCATCTTAAAGTTGCTGATATCTTGTGCCATATGTCGGAATAAATATATAAACTGGTCGTTGAATTTTTTAATTATTTCAGAATTAGCACAATACCTTTTCTTTTATTAACAAAAGCTAAACACGTAGACGTCACAGGTTGTTGGTCATCATTAGCGTAATGCAAGCTGTACGTTAGCGATAAAAAAACTGGTCATTGGGGCATCCTGAAAAATCAAGAAATGAGTATTTAAGGCCGGAAGAGCGTCAGAACGTCAAACTTATCAGGAGATGCCTTTTTTTCTTAATTTATCCACCTGATCTCATTAAAATTTCTCATTTTGTACATATTTTTCAATATATAGTGTGGCGTTCTTACGGCCTTTGGCCCCAAATACCTATTCCTCGATTTTTCAAGAAGCAAAAGACCAACATTTTTGTCATTGAGATACAGCAAGCATGTCAAACTCAAATCCTAACACGGGCCAAATAAAAAAGTAATAAGATTATGTGGGCCGCAAAAAAGAAAACAAGTAATTAAATTTTTATAGTAACATTTATGTATGTGTCAATTAAAATAGACTTTATTGACAATTTAGTCAATAATTACACTCCATCAAGAGTTAATGGGAAATATTTACAATCTTCATGATTCTGTCAGGAGCCCAGAGCCAGCCTGACCTCGGACAATCCCTTTTGAATAATTAGGTGGCAGTCGCGAGCATGCTCAGCGACAGTGCCGAGAAACTCGGCAAGAATGGGTTTATGTCTGCGTGAGACATACGTGAGGAGTTGCTCCCTACACTCGGGCCAAATTACCGCAAATTGGACCTCATTTTCTTCCATCCCATCCTCGAACAGGGGCTCCAGGGCCTGTTCCCAATTCAGTTAGTAACATTTATGTAGGTTTATTTTAAAAAATACTAATAAGAAAAAAGAAAGTAAAGTTAATATTTTCTCCCTGATATTTGGCATCTCTTTTCTGCTACCATCTTTCCTACTTCGGGGTATATCTTGTTCGCAGTGATTAATTTTAAAACTGACCCAAGGTGAACGTCAGTAATTCTCGATCTGATTGGAGACTTATTTCCTTTCATAAGTGAAAATAACTGCTCGCACCGATAAGTACTTCCAAACATGGACATAATTTCATATGCTAATTTTCGTGTGTTTTCAAATCTGGCTGGCAAATATTTGTAAAATTCAAAAACGCCAACTTCAATGAATTTTGCCTTTAAATCTGAATCGCACTGGATATCTATTACCTCCATTCGCATATGATTAGGTACTGATTCTATATTTATCGAGAAAATCGAAGAAAACAAAGTAAACTTGCCTTCCAAAGATTTGAAATCAGAAAACCTTGTTTCAAATTAATTTCTAAGACTTACAATTTTTTCCGCATATTTTTGATACGATGCAGTTTCACCTAAACTTGATTTGTACATGTTGCATGTCGGAAAGTGCATTAAATCTTCGTTTTTCAACTGCTTTTCCCAAAGAACTAGCTTACATTTGAATGCATTAACTTGGTCACACATGTTGGTAATGATCTGATCCTTTCCTTGCAGTTTCAAATTTAAATCCGACAAGTGTTTTGTTATGTCAACCATGGAATTACGTATAATTACAAATTTTAAAAATTAGGCTACAAATTTTTATTAATTTTTTTTTAATTTATAATTTTTTTCAAATTAAAATATATTATCTGGTGGGCCGCAAATTTATTCGTTGTGGGCCGCATGAGGTCCGCGGGCCGCGAGTTTGACATGCTTGAGGTACAGCTTAACCCACACTTCTCTTAATTATTCAAGAAAGGGTATTTGGTCAATTCTGTAATAATTAAAATCATCCTTTAGAATTCATATATATATAAGGTTGTCCCAAAAGTTCGTGTTTTTCTTAAAACGTTGTTTTTCTTATTACTTGGTGAATAATATTATTACGACGAATACATTATACACCTATCCCCCGATTTACACGGTAGATACGTTCCTGAGAAAAACTTGTAAATCGGGGGATAGGTGTACACAGAAATAAAAATAAAATGCATTGACAGGTTAAAATATGTAGTCAGCACATAAGCTCGGGATTCCTCGTGATATGTGTACACAGCGCATGTGTTCAATTACAGTAGCATTTAGTATAGTGCGATAAAAACAAAAAAAAAAACTTATTTGGAAAACCGTGTAAAAGCGAAAACGTGTAAAAAAAGTACCGTGTAAATCGGGGGATAGGTGTGTATTACATAATACAATTACTTTATACATAATACAAAGACATTATACATAAGGGCGAAAAATATTGGTATTTCAATTCTGTTGCAAGTGTTTACGAACTTTTAAGACAACCTTGTGTTACGACTGATGTCGCAAGTCATCAGCATCATTTAGTTACATTATCAGGAAATTCCTTTTTCTTAATGAGATGGCGCCAAGCTTGAGGAAGCAAAGTCTTGGAAGATTATCCATCAACTTGAATACGCAATGGTTAGGTAGGTGATTATCTCCAATCTTTGGTATTGAAAGATTTGACCGAACGACGAGGAGGTGCTCCACGTTTGGTCTCCACTTTGGCAATAGGGGAAATTTGGCTCCTCTTTCTAAACATTTGCCTAGTTTCCTTGGACATCCCCAAGGTCATTTAGATTTTGGTTGAAGGTGGATTCATGCTCGGTGTTTGGTAGCGAGGAATCTAATGGTGTTGTAGTTCCGACAAAACTTCTTAGATTTCTAGTTGAAAGTTTTTAAAGTAATTTATTTTCTGAGAGAGATTGAAACTTCTTTATTACAATGTCCATATAAAATTATATAGGGTTAAATACAGAATAAATATGAATAAATAAGATTATATAATGAAAAATATATGAATAAATAGAGAGAGAGGGCGAACATTTAGAGCTGAAAGTTCTTTATATAATTTCTTCTGAACGAACATTTCTGAATGAAAGTCTTTCAATGTATTTTTTTTCTAAGCAAACATTTATAGTTGAAATTTTTTAAATATAATTTGTTGGAGTAGCTACAAATTTTCTTAGGTTTTTGGTTGGAAGTGCTTCAATGTAATTATTTCTGAGTGAACATTTATAGTTGAAAGTTTTTCAATGTAATTTCTTCAGAACCAGCATTTATAGTTCAAAGTTGTTTCCAATGTGATTTCTTCAGAACCAACATTTCTGGTTGAAATATCTTCAATGTAATTTGTTCTGAGCGAGCATTTATAGTGAAAGTTTTCTAATGCAATTACTTCAGTCTTATTGCGTGCTATGCTCTTTGGGAGAGATGCATGGCAAATAAGAGAGTCCTGCATAAATTCATTAATTACATTTTAAAGAAATTTCATTTTTTATTCTCAAAATTTTAAAGTTAAAAGTTATATATATAATTTTCATAATTTCCATATTTTTGGACCTCAAAATAATATATTTTCTTCAGTTTGCACACTTAACTTTATTCACACACAAAAACTATTATTAAAACTAGTGAAAAAATATGTTAATCAATAAAAATTAACTTACCATTTTTCTTGACTCTTAAACTGTCTGATTGAATTGTGTCATTGTTGTTCAACTAAGCCTTTTCTAATTTAACAACTTCAATTTTTTTTTATCATTCAGTTTCTTTAACGCGTAGCTGCCTAATCCTTTGCGTGAACATTATTAAAGCCTTTTTTTCAACAAAACAAAAACATATTTACGATCTTATATATATACAGGGTGATCCAAAAGTCCCGCACAACTTTAAAAATTAATAACTCCGCGAATATTTGCGCTAGAGCAATGCGGTAAACACCATTGTGTTCAGAATGCAATGGGATTTTTTATGGCAAATATTGAAAATTTCGAAATTGATTTTAGTTACAATTTCATTCCCTAGATGGCGCTGTACCAGAATCAGAAATTCAGCGGCCAAATTGTTTGATTAATTGAAAAATATAACTGATCGACACGTATTTTTCCTTTTTGTATACCAGGAAAGAATCCTAATAATATCAAATCGTTAATTAATAAAGCACCATTTCGCCAAAAGTTAGAAAAAATGGTTAACGATTTTTAAATACAATCTGAGATATGTAAAATAGGTATATGCAAATTAAAACATGTAGCAAAAAATATTTATATTTTTGATAGAGTTTTGTCAAATATATTGAATGTTTGAAAAACATAGCTGAATTCAATACACGATTTTTTGAAATGTTAATATTGTACCAAAAATTATGATGGTACTACTAATAGGATTTCTTGCTATAAGGAATGTGTAATTTATTGAATAATTGGCGACACTCGACTATTTAACTGGAAATTTGTCATGATCCAACAAATGAAATATAGATGGGAGTGACAAAATACATTTGTCGTACTTTATTCCAAATATCCTATGGGCTTGTAAAATGTTATCATTGTTTATTATACTGTACACGATTTTTAAAAATGTATCCCCTCAAATAAATATAATTTTTAAATCAACCTTTTGCGTTGAAAAACGTGGTAGTAAAATTATTTTGTATTATTTTTTTTTGCCCAAAATTTCTAAAGGTGGGGGGTTACAGAGAATATTCCTTGTGCTATTTCTTTTAATGAGCGAAAAGCGATAAATTAAACATAAGGGATAAAATTGTGTGTACAGTGTTATTCGAGAAGTTATGACACTTTGGTCTGCACGACATAATATAAGATGTGAGCAAATGACAAACAAACAAAAATTACTGTTCACAAATAAAAAAGAGACAAGATATGAGGACAGAATTTATTTACCCATAACCCAACACAAAGAGCTGCAAAACATTGGTAGATAATATAATACATGGCAGCTTATATAACACATGAGGAAACTTGTCTCTTGGAAGCCTTGTCTCTTGTATTAGATCACAATCCTTGCTCAATGTGGCGCCCTTCATTCTCAAACACCGCCAGCAGACGATAGATGACAGAATGGACAGCATTAAATAAAATATCTGATGAAATTGATGAAACGTGCCGTCTGATAGAAGCCTTCAACATGGCCAATGTGGTAGGCCGGAATCGATAAACACGCGACTTAATGTACCCCCATATCCAAAAATCGCAAGGCGTCAAGTCTGGTTATCTTGAAGGCCACTGGTGTGTAAAGTGGCGACTTATCACACGATCTTCACCGAACGTATCCTTCAGCAATTGTTTGGCACCGCGGGAGATATGAGGAGGTTCTCCATCTTGCATGAATGTTATTTCGCTCAGTGCTTGTCTGTCCTGCAATATGGGGATAACCTTTTTTCTCAAAAGTTGAACATAACGTTCACCAGTTACAGAAACGGTTTTAAAAGTTCTTCCATTTATTTCTTCAAAGAAAAATGGCCCAATAATAAAAGAAGAAGTGAACCCACACCAAACTGTAACTCTGGGCTGATGAAGTGGCATTTCTGTAAAAATCCTAGGGTTTTCTGTTGCCCAAATGCGGCTGTTTTGAGTGTTGACTTCCCCATTTAGAGAAAAGTGAGCTTCATCTGTCCACAGAACATTCGACAGCCAGTTTTCATTAATATCAATTTGCCGGAAAACCCAAGCAGCAAATTCTTGACGCTTCTCAAATCGCCGACTTTTAGCTCGTGAAATCTTGAATTTTGTACGGGTATTTTTAAAGAAAAATTCTTAGAGCTCTCCAAACTGTTCCATACGAAATCCCCGTTTGTCGAGAAACTTGTCGAGCACTTACTTCTCCATACGTGGATAACGTTTCAATAGCTTCAACATTCTGCGAAACCGTAACAGCCACTGACTTGCGTGTCGATGGTCTTCCACTCCGAGGTTTTGCTTCCAGAGATCCAGTCTTCTCAAATTTTTTTATCATTCTCCTCAGAGAGTAGCAACTCATGGGTCCTTTACCTCTTCGAATACCTTTAAAGTTACGAAACGCTCCTAAAGCTTCAGTGGAAGATTCTGAATTGCAATAATAAAATTTCACCAAGAGTACTTTATCCTGTAGTGACGGCATCCCAGAGTAAAATAAATGATCAGGGATAGTTGAATTTTTCAAATGAATTAAAATAAACATAATCGATATATGGCTTCTGAAGCCAACTGTGCGGACGTGTTTGGCATCGCTTGTCTCGTACCGCGAATGGGATTTAACTCTGCATATCACAATATAGTATTAAAAGTAACTCCTAAAGTTTACCAAATTTTAAGAAAAATGGGTAATGAGATATACACCGATTTTGAGCGATGTTCTACACAAGACAGAATATTTGTAAGACAATGCCAAAATTGTTTTGAATTTAATACGAACCATAAAACAAAAGACTGCCAAAACATTAAAATATGTAAAATATGCGGTGTACAGGGTAGCCACAACTGTACTGAAGCGCCAAATTGTCACAATTTCTCTAAGCACCCTAAATTAAAAAACCTTTCTACAAACCATAAATCAAATTCAATTGAATGCCCGATTTACAAATCACAAATAGACAAAATTATCCAAAGGACACAATATTCTCAAATATACGAGGGAAATGATGTAGCAAATACAATTTAAAGCTTAATCTTAAATAGATTAATATCCTATATGATTGAAAATGTGAGATGTATTCAACAAAATGTAAGAAAAAGTTTTACTGCGATAAGTAAACTACAGGCCAACACTAGAGATGACCCACCTGACAAGGACGAGTGGGTAACACCCTCGATTCCAGACAGTCATGAACCGGGATCGAATCCCGCGTTAACATTTTGTTTGATATGTGAATATCCTTCACCTGATATTCTTTTGATTCAAGAACCATATGTTTTACATGAAAATGTTATTTATGATATGGACTCTCAAATTATATGTTCGAATAAAACTGGGGAAAAATATACGGCAACTATAATTTTAAATAAAAATATAAAGTTCAGCAAAGAGGAAAATTTCACAAATTCTTTTGTACAACAATATCTATTTCTACAGTTAAAGCAAAATTAATTATTTCTAATTTCTACATTCATCCGAATACATTTAACCCTGTTCATCAAACATTCATTAGAGAACTGCTCAAAACGTATATAAATCAACCTGTAATCCTTTGCGGTGATTTTAATTCAAGACATACTATATGGTTTGTTATAAACTCTAATGGATATTGATTACAACCTATTATAGACGAATGTAACCTCTTTATACATAACCTGAAAAAACACCCACCTGCCGCGGAGAGTAAGTATAATTGATCTCACAATCTCGAATAAACTAAGTTTAATAAACAACTGGCATACCTCTGATTTGACTAATATATCCGACCATGTTGCTGTTAAATTTGATATCAGGTTAAAGAATGGTCATTTATTCAATAATCAAATTTCCACTTTGAAAAAAATGCGAATTGGGCAAATTTTTCTAATAACATATCATTACAAGATACAAAAAACTGGGAATTGATATAAGCAGAGTGAAAGATGAGGAAGACATTGATGGGATAGTGAACGCACTCATGAATTTATTGAGAGAAGCAGCATATAAATCTTCGAAGGTGTTGGGTCACATTTCACCAAACAGACCCAACAAAGATGTAAACATTCTTTTACATCCTATGTACATACACGCAGTGTCTCGCCGAAAGTGTTTGGTGTACAGATGGATGTCCCACGGCAATGGCCGACGGTGGTTCAAAGACCAAGCCGGGGGGGAGACGCAGCCCTGGACGTGAATACTAAGATATATCAAGGGAGGCACAGCCCTGGACGCGATTCCAAGATCTACTGGAGGAGGATGATATCGGCCCCTGATTAAGTAGTCAGAGGCCCGACGAAAACAGAAGCAGGAGTCCAACCACAACATAAGCAGAAAGCTGACGGACAGTGGAGAAGCCACCTCAACAAGAAGAAACGGACATCGAGCATGCGCCTTTGTAAAACCTCCCTTTTAATTCTTGTATATATATGACCTGTGACATGACATTTTGATAGATGGGGACCATTTATTAATATTCTTGGGATTTCTTAAAGAAGAAATTAGCATATAAGTCTCTCAGAGGGGTAGCATCCTAAAATTGGATTTTAATTCCATTGTTAATTTAAATTTATCTCTCAATAAGACAGATAAATACTGAATTTTGGTTAATATTTAGTTTAAATTGATCTTTCATAAGCCGAGTAAGAATATATCTAATTCATAATTTTCTTTAAAAATAAAAATTTAATAAAATACTATTTTCTCTCAATAAGACAGATAAAATTCTGGATTTTGGTTAATATTTATTTTAAATTGATCTTTCATAAGCCGAGTAAGAATATTTCTAATTCATAATTTTCTTTAAAAATAAAAATTTAATAAAATACTATTTTCTCTCAATAAGACAGATAAATTCTGAATTTTGGTTAATATTTATTTTAAATTGATCTTTCATAAGCGGAGTAAGAATATTTCTAATTCATAATTTTCCTTAAAAATAAAAATTTAATAAAATAATATTTTCTCTCAATAAGACAGATAAATTCTGAATTTTGGTTAATATTTATGTTAAATTGATCTTTCATAAGCCGGTTAAGAATATTTCTAATTCATAATTTTTTTTCTAATAAAATATTATTTTTATTCCTTAAATTTTAACTATAATAATATTATTTTTTCTATTTAATATTTCGAGAATTTAGTATATTCAAGATTTATTATTCTGTGGGAGTTTGGGATTGAGGGCGCTGGAGAAAAGGGATAGGGGGCTAGAATTTTTGGGGGGGCTGGACCAAGGACCAGTCAGTATTGACGAGGCTTTCGAGAGGGGCACATGAGATTTCTCATCGGGGGAGAGGTACGTAGCCGAGATGTTTAGGTAAGTTTTTAATCTAGATTTTGTTATAAAGGTATATATAGAAACATGACGAAGTCATGATAGATATAAAGGATTTTGTTTTTGCCTGATCAAGACGTCTTGTCATTTATGGCGAGTTCATATTGAGAGAGGGACTTATCCATGCTTTAATAGATAAATTATATCTTGCCCAAGCAAGATCACCTTTGAAATGAGGCGTTATAGATTTATATTTTTACCTAATTATGTCATGTCATAGTAAATACAATTTGTTTTATATTTTTTTTTGCAAAATCCCTTTCTTTGTCGAATAAAGTTGATGCGGTAAATTATATAATGTGTACTAATGTCTATATCAAACCACATATCACACATAAACCTTGGTGCGTATGTTATAGATATTGAGTGTATTATAAGAAGTTCATTGCCTTACCATAAACTGTGAATATGTATACACCTGGATTTTTTTTTGTTAGATGAGATCAAGATATAGATGTCTTTACAATCGATGCTCAATTACAAGACACATGTAAATCCGAGTGTATACAATATTTACCGTATATGATGTAATGTAAGAGCGTATCTTACGTCCCAAAATTTATCTTGGAACCAACTACATATTTTGATTATTAATATGGATCTTTGTGTTCGTCGTACCATATCGAGTGTACATCTGAGTGTAAATTTGGTTATTGCACATGTTGATATAAGCATTTGGCGAGTGTTACATTTGCATGTCTAAGTCAAAGGATGGAATTTAGTCATCTAGATGTAGGAGTGAGTCTTACATTGATACTCAACTATAGGTCACATGTAAATCTGGGCGTGTACTACATTCATCGTATGTATATAAATATATATAGATATATATTTCTAAAAGGTAAAGTAAGAGGAATCCTACAAAGGTTAAATCCCCCATTAATAAACATGTTTCCAGAATTGACTGGTGGACTAATGAACAGGAAATAATAAAAAATCATTTTCATTATATTAGAAACTAGTATTATCGTCATAAAACAATCAGTTACAATACATTTAAGTTGGCAAGAAACAAATACACTAATGCAATAAGAAAAGCTAAAAGAACTAACTGGCGAAACGTTATTGAAGAAAATTACACAGATAATCCATTTGGTAATGCTTATAAGTTCTTCAATAAATTAAGATCCTCAAATGTAAAGAATGGAATTCCCATAATTGACAATTCACCAGAATATCTAAAAGAGCAAACAATGACCATATTAATGGACGATTTAATTCCTGAAGACGATCCTAATTTGGACAATTTTCAACAACAAATAATTAGAAATTTTAAGCCACGAATGAATAATCCAAGCATAATTATTATCGAAGTAGAAGAAATAATGAATATCATTTCTAATTCTGATGTTTAAAAAGCTCCAGGTTTAGACAACATAAGTAACAATATTGTAGCGTAGAAATCAAGCCTTGAAATATCCTAAGATATAAAATAATTTATTGATGACGTCACAAGGACGAGTCGACAATTATTAACACGTCAGCAAAACTATCTACAGCTAGGGAATCTTAATCAAGCAAGCAAAGAAATATTTTAAAGATGATTTCACAAATACAGAGTAATGTATATTTTTATAATCTGTTGAGTATTTTCATTGAATTATATTAAATTAAATAATAAAATATTTCTCCGCCACAATATGATCAAATGTGCTTACCCAAAAATTAAGCATATGTTATGCAAACTATTTAATAAATGTATTCAAAAAGGGGTATTATCCGGAGAAATGGAAAATAGCAGCTCTAAAGATAATTCCTAAACCACATAAATCTAATTTAGAATCAACAAAAAGTTATCGACCTATCTCATTGATTTCAAATCTTTCAAAAATTTTCGAAAAAATTTTGAAAAATCGAATTTATGAATTTTATGAAAGTAATAATCTTTTGAGCTCCAGACAACATGGATTTGTCAAATAAAAATCAACGACAACGTGCTTGAATAAAATATTTATCGATCGAGGATCAACAGCGATACGACTTGGATATTCCAGATATAATTGAAAATTTGATTAAATATAAAATTACACTATTGAAGAAAAATACCAACCAAACATTTCAAAGTTTCTTTCCCGCTAATATTCCGAATTATTTTCGGGCAAATTTCCACAACTCTCAATTTATTACAAATCACGGAAATTTTAGAAGCTTTTTTAAAATTCATCAAAGCAGTGCAGGATTCAAGATGCTTCTGTGGATGTGAGGAACAAATTTCTATTCATCTGCTGCTAAATTGCCCCGTCTTTCAAGAGTATAGAGAGAGAAATAAGGATAACCCAGGCCCCTGGAGCGCAAGAAACGCCAACTGCCCGGGCTGTCAAGCTAACTAGTAGAAACCAGTTACTCTAGATTATATTTATATAGAGCCAATTGCAGAGCCGAACCAGCTGGTCAGGAAGTTCCATGCCTGCAGAGAACCCGGGAGTCCAGCCAACGAGACTGGGTCGAAGGAGGTCTTCCCAAGCAGCAGATCTGTCTTCATTCTGTGTTGCATGAAAGCAGGGCATTTGAATAGAAGGTGGTCCACAGTCTGTTGTTACTCCATACAATGTGGGCAAGATGGGTCTTCCCCAGGACGCCAGAGAACCAAGTCTGCTTGAACATGGCCATGTCCTGTAAGTAAGGTGGTGGTGACTTCTCCAGGACAGACCTTAGGGAGGAATTGGAGCAGCCGGTCTGGAGTATGGGCTATTCTCCTCAGGTGTCTGTTGTAGTGGTCCTGGCAATAAACCTCCGTCCATGCGTCTAGGGCTGCCGCGCGTGAGTGGTTACGGGCCAGGCTTCTAGGCAGAATGGAAAATGATGGATCTAAGATCAAAACGGCCGCGTTCTTAGCAGCTCTGTCTGCTCTTTCCTTTCCGTCGATGCCGCAGTGTCCCGGCACCCAACACAGATTTACGTTTTGGTTGGTGTTCAGTGCGAGAATAATCTTAGCTAATAATGTCGATCGAACTGGACCTGACGTACATATGGCTGACAGAGCTGATCTGCAGTCCGACGCGATAGTGATCGCATTTCTTGAATAACCTTCCTTCACCAGACGGACCGCCCAGCGGATTGCCAGAAGTTCAGCCTGGAAGGCTGTGCAGTCGGGATGGAGCCGTAAGAGAACGGGCTGCTGATCTTCTGATGAGGGAACAATTGCAGCGCCCACCCCAGCCTAATTTTTTGATCCGTCTGTGAATATTATAGGTGTTGTTATCTCCTCGATGTTTAGACTGAAAGACAATTGACATCTATCTGGAGGGTATGGCAAAGAAGCAGGGCCTGGTCCAGATTCAAAATTTCCTTCATTGATTTCCTTCAGGAACGCCGTACGAGACCTAACAATAATATCGAAAGTAGGGCTGCCGGTGATGGAGATGGCTGAGACTGTAGGTGTGTAAGGACCTCCTCTCAGTACACGTTTCGCAAAATTCCAGTGAAGGCTCCTAAGTTGCCTAATGCCTTCGCTGGAGAGAGCACGACCTCCCCATGCTGACGCTCCGTCCAGCTGAAAAGAAGATTCCAAATTTACCCTGTATGGTGTGGGTGAGTCGTGGGATTATTGATCTGCATCTACGTGTGATCTTGCGTAGGTGGGCGACAAATCCGCGGGTCTGGTAAAACTCCACTCCTAAGATTGTGACGGTCTTCTTGATGTTTAAAGGTTGACCAAGGACTCTAAGCCCTGTCTCGGAGTTGGGGTGGACATTACGCCATTGGAACAGGCAAGCTTGAGTCTTAATGGGGTTTATATTAAGACCATTTATCGTGCACCAAGATGTCAACCTCTCCAAGAAGGTGTTAGTGGCAGAGACCGGCAGGCGACTACGAACCTGAGTCATAAGGGTGAAGTCGTCCGCGTAAGCTATTAATCGGCTATCTATGATGGAGGAAAGGGTGAAGATGGTCCGAGCAACTATGTTCCACAGGAAAGGACTTAGCGCTGAACCCTGGGGAGTGCCGAGTTGGGAGGACGTACATTCTGTTGCTGTCCAAGCTGAGTAAGAAACCGTCCGGTCTTCCAAAAAGCTTTTTACTAAACAGGTAATAGACTCTGAACAATTTAGACGTTCAAGATTTTGTACGATTGCCTGCCTCCAAACAGTGTCGAAGGCCTTACTGATGTCCGAGCTGATGACAAGAGTTTTACTCCAGTGAGCTTGTCTTTCTTCAATTAATTGAGTGATACTCGCCAGTGCATCTTCCGCTGAACGACCATTTACGGTACCCAATACGGTTTTGTATTGATCTTCAAAGAACCATCCATGACGATCCGCGAGCCTCTGAAGTCGGGCCAGGATACATCTCTCAAATACTTTGGCCATAGTGTTCAATAAAGTAATAGGTCTGTATTTCTCCAGCTGACTGGTGGCTTAATTGGAGGATTTAGGCAGAAGTATGAGGCGGCCTTCTTTCCATTGACGGGGGAAGTGGCCCATACGAAGGCATTTGGTGAACAATTCGGCCAGCAGGAATTGCAAGGAAGGGCCGCCCAGGTCTAGGCATTTTGAACCAAGACCGTCAGGGCCCGGGGCTTTCCTTTTTCCACAGCGATGAATGGCTCGCAAAACTTCCCAGGGTTTGAATTCAGGTTCGTCTGAGTGAGCAGAAATTGCATTCCTTTGCGGGTGAGGTCTGGTGTCATGTAGGAAAAAGTGATTTTAACAGGGTCTGGCAAGTCTCATGAGGATTGTAAAGAGAGCCGTTATCATGTTTGAGAAGTGGCGGACCTCGGGGGGAGCCGCGGCCCCGGGCGATAAATCGATGTATGTCACTCCAGTATGCGGATGACACCTCCTTGCAGAGATTAAACCAGGATTTACTTTTAGCTTTCCGTATAGCCGCCTTCAGTCGATTATGGCACGCTCGGTATAAACCGCTGAAGAAATTCCTAATAGAACACCGGACTTTCTGACTATAACGGCGGAGGGAGATAACCAACCTTCTGATCCGACTCAGTTCGGGGGTCCACCACGGCTTTGACGGTCTTGTAGTATTGGAGCGTCTCCCCATGGAAGAGTCACAAGCTGATTGCAGGATGGAAGTCAGAAGGAGGACCACCCTGTCAATATCTTCTGGGCTAGAGGCCTCGTTTAATAAGGTAGTTACACCATCAAATTATAGGGGCATTACCCTTATAAGCAACTTGTCAAAACATTTTACATCCATATTAAAAAATAGACTAAGTAATTGGATTGAAAATAGAAAACTCATAGCGGAAAACCAGGCATGATTCAGAAAGGGCTACTCGTGCAAAGACCATATCTTCACGCTTACGTCACTAATTCAAATGACATTAAACCGCAAAAGGAGGAAACTTTACACATTCTTTGTTGATCTTAAAAAGTGTTTGATACAGTTCCACATCTACTATTATGGAGAAAGCTTGCGCTTGTTGGTTTAAGTGGGCGATTTAACAAACTTATACAGAACTACTATGCTCAAATGATGGCAGCGGTCAGATGGAGCGGCTCTTTTACAGAATTTATCAAAATACAATCAGGTGTTCTTCAGGGTGAACCTCTTTCACCGTATTCATTTATTATTTTCAATAACGATCTGGTTGCTACACGCTGGATGATTCTGACCTGCCAGGTATATACTTACCGGGCCATGGAACTATACACCTGCTCCTGTTCGCGGATGATATAGTCTTCCGTGGTGAATCCAAGATAAATATCCAAATAAAGATTAATTTAATAGAAAATATTTTGAGGAAAATAGTTTAACTCTGAACCAATTCCAGTCTAAAATCGTAGCGTTTCGAAATGAAGGCCGCTTGGCTAGATCTGACGTTTGGTTTTGGGGCCAACAACCTTTGACAGTTACCTCAAAATATACGTATCTTGGCTACCCCTTAACAATCAAGAATCCAACTGCTTACGTGGCGCAGCACTTTAAAAGCAAACCATTGATTGCTACAAACGCAGTATGGAGAATACTATCTAAGTCAAGAACCATATCGTTCGGAGCAGTGATGAAATTACTTGACTCCATAGTTTTATCCACGTTATTATACTCGGCCCCACTGTGGGCGACGAATCAGATAGGAGTTGTAAACCAGATCCAGGATATTTTTCTTACGGCGATTTCTTGACCTTCGCAAATTTACACTCCGGGCTATATCTTACGAACAGAAACCGAAAGGATGTACCTTGAATTAAACATTACGAAATTGATTCTAAAGTTCTAGATACGGATTTTAAAAATGGACAGGACAAGATTACCTTATGTTTGCTTGTTCCAGCTCTAGGAAGTTTCAAATTTTGGGAAAAGCGGGAAACAACTTTATTTATAACCTGAATAACATCATTGACTCTTGGGGTTTTTCTTTTCTTAAGAACTGTGAAGATTATATGGTTTTGCGAGGAGAAATGCCTAGAATAGTTCAAACCACAGTGGACCAGCTACTCCAATTTGACCGAGCTAAGATACAAAACTCAACTCATTGTATTCACTATCAATCTCTAAGTAGCTCCTTTATGACGGAGGACTACTTACTATCAAACCTCTCTTTGAAAATAGCCCGTCAAAGGATGCTATGGCTATTTTCCCCCGAGGATATCACGGGATTTTGGAACAGCGACCCTTTAAATTTCTACTTTTGCAATGCTGGCATCCAAAAAATTTGGTTCATTATCTATTCCATTGCCCATTCCTACAGGAAAAGAGACTGGAAATTCGCGAAATTTCGGGGCTAACTCACTATAATGAACAACATGTATATACAATTTTTACTACTCTCCAGCTGGATAAAACATTTGTTTATAAATATTTAAAATTTTTCAAGGCGATTGACAAAATGAGGGAAGAAGTGCTCAACTCCCCAGACAACGGCTGATTGCTCCACCTCCCCTCTAAATTGCTTTTCCTCCTCACTCATGTACATATATAACCTCTTAGGGGAATCCCCTTGTAAGACAATAGTGTCTTAATGAAGGTTTTTGTTGTTGTAATAGGGTAGTTACCTGGTGGAGAGAAGAGTTGATGAAGGATTTAAAGGTCTGTTCTTTACATGAGGATTCAACCCAGGAGGATTTTGTCTCGTTATTGACCATGTCTAGGAATGTAGTCCAGATAGGTATATGGTCAGTGAAGGCCATCTCATCTAATAAACCTCTAGTGACATGGATAGCCAGTGAGCTGGATGCCAGAGTTACATCTATAGAAGAAGATAAAGGCCCATTTGACCAGGTCGAGTCCACAGGAGGACCCAAGAAATGAAGATCATTGAAGCTGGCGAACTCTTCAAGATTAGCACCCTGGAAGTCCAACCTCGCTCCGATGCCCCAGGTAGGAGAGTGGGCGTTAGTGTCCATACCCAGGATCACTGGAAGAGACGCCCAGTCTTATCGTATCTTCCAGAAGAGGGATAAAATCATCGGCAGCTCTAAGGCCGTGCCAGTAGGCCGAGTGCACCACGATGATGCTCTGCTCTAGACATATGGCTATGGAGGTTATGGCGGTGTCTGGGGAGGTTAGAGGGATGGGATGAAGGTTGCTACGTGCCACAATTCCCGAGGGGATGTAGGCGCCTGGGACAAAAAAAAAAATGCCTGAAACCCACGTGTGGGCCAGAAGAAGTTAGTTGAGAGTTCTTGCAGGAGCACGATGTCGGCCTGTGTCGAATTTGCCAAATTTGCAATTTCAAGAATGACAGTTGGTGATTTTTTAGCGTTCACCTGCAAGACACGCAATGGCCTAGACATTGTTTCTTGTTCGGGCTATTCTCTCTTTTACAAAGGGACAGGTAGATAATGTGGCAAAGTGGTTGTGGGAGCTCCAGATTTTTTTTCTGCAGCGGCAGCAGCGGCTTTGGCTTGGCTCGACCGAGCATCGGATGCCCTCATGCTCTGCAGAGCCGCAGCGATAGCAGATTGGATGGGCAGCTGGACAGGCAGAAGCGCGGTGGCCGAAGCCACAGCAACGGAAGCATTGCTTTAAAGTATGACTGCGCTCATACCTGTGCACTAGACCCGCCACAGGAATACGTCCATGTTGACCGAGGATTCCGGCGACTTGGTTGTCCACTTCGATGAACACTGTACTAGTGCTGTGTGCCGCATTATTCGATCGATGGACTACCCTGATTTCACGCTTTTCCAGGAGTGACTGCACGGAGTGGTTGAAGCGGAAGCTCTCGCATATCTCATCGTCCCGCACCTCCCCGTCCACTCTGAAGAGGCAGTATCTTGGTGGGATAACCGGGCACTCGGGGCAGCTTAGGCCCGTTGGCAGGGAGGTTAGCCCAGTGTCCAGCTACTTTGCCATTTGGGTTGTTTTGGGGTGGAAAACCACCTCGCCGCTGGTGTTGATGGACGCCATCACGTGTTTTGATGACGCTAGGGAAAGATGAATCTTTTGAATTTCCCTCAAAAATTCCCTTGGGTTGCTTTGGGGTTAGCCGACCTGACGACGACATGCGATTCGAAGGAAGGAGCCAGATTCACAAATGTGGATTTCGCTTTGGGCTTCGGAGGTGCAGGCTTTACCGGCTTGTCTTTCTCTGCCACAACCGAGGCGAAAGAGGTGGAGGGAATCGGGACGTTGGCTGTGGGATTGGGTCTTCCTAGACTGGCTCCCTTGAAGGCGTCCTTAAGAAGAAGTTCTGCCTCTTGGACGAGAGTCAGTATCAGTCCTTTGGTGGCCATCTGTATTTTTTCGGGGGAGTCCAGGCTGGTGTCGGCAATGATTGCTTCGAAGGTTTGGCACTCAAAGTTGAACAAGTTCGCCGTGCTGTTGAATTTAAATTGGTGATGGGAAGACGGGAGGAGGTCTTCGTCCTCAGAACGCGGCCGCTTGTTGGCCTGCTGACTTCCTCCACCACCGCCATCATACTGGTTCAGCTCCATAAATAAAAACTATCAAAAAGCAAATCTACTCCAAAGAGAGTAAAAAAAGGCAGACCAGACAAAGAACATTATTCCGTTAACGAGATGAAGTGTGTATGGTTATTGGTTCGGCCAACAACAAATATCCAATTTATATACACATATATTTTTACATAATGAGGTTTTGAAAAATGCAAATAATCTTCATCTATTTACATGCACAACAATTTATTTTACCATCACTACAGCATAAATCACTCTTGGTGAAATTTTTTTATTGCAATTCAGAATCTGCCACTGAAGCTTTACAAGCGTTTCGTACCTTTAAAGGTATTCGAAGCGGTAAAGGACCCATGAGTTGCTACTCTCTAAGGCCAATGATAAAAACTTTGGAGAAGACTGGATCTCTGGAAGCAAAATCTCGGAGTGGAAGACCATCGACATGCAAGTCAGGGGTTGCTACGGTTTCGCAGAATGTTGAAGCTATTGAAACGTTATCCACGTATGGAGAAGTGCTCGACAAACGGGGATTTGGTATGAAACAGTTTGGAGAGCACTAAGAATTTGTCTTTAAAAATACCCGTAAAAAAATTCAAAGACTTCATGAGCTAAAAGTCGGCGATTTTGAGAAGTGTCAAGAATTCGCTTCATGGGTTTTCCGGCAAATTGATATTGATGAAAACTGGCTGTTGAATGTACTGTGGACAGATGAAGCTCAATTTTCTCTGAACGGAGAAGTTAACACTCAAAACAGCCGCATTTGGGCATCAGAAAACCCTAGGATTTTTACAGAAATGCCACTTCATCAGCCCAGAGTTATAGTTTGGTGTGGGTTCACTTCTTCTTTTATTATTGGGCCATTTTTCTTTGAATAAATAAATGGAAGAACATTTAAAACCGTTTCTGTAACTGGTGAACGTTATGTTCAACTTTTGAGAGAAAAGGTTATCCCCATATTGCAGGACAGACAAGCACTGAGCGAAATAACATTCATGCAAGATGGAGGACCTCCTCATATCTCCCGCGGTGCCAAACAATTGCTGAAGGATACGTTCAGTGAAGATCGTGTGATAAGTCGCCACTTTATACACCAGTGGCCTTCAAGATCACCAGACTTGACGCCTTGCGATTTTTGGATATGGGGGTACATTAAGTCGCGTGTTTATCGATGTCGGCCTACCACATTGTCCATGTTGAAGGCTTCTATCAGACGGCACGTTTCATCAATTTCATTAGATATTTTATTTAATGCTGTCCATTCTGTCATCTATCGTCTGCAGCTTGCATGTATTATATTATCTACCAATGTTTTGCAGCTCTTTGTGTTGGGTTATGGGTAAATAAATTCTGTCCTCATATATTGTCTCTTTTTTATTTGTGAAAAGTAATTTTTGTTTGTTTGTCATTTGCTCACATCTTATATTATGTCGTGCAGACCAAAGTGTTATAACTTCTCGAATAACACTGTACACACAATTTTACCCCTTATGTTTAATTTATCGCTTTTCGCTCATTAAAAGAAATAGCATAAGGAATATTCTCTGTAACCCCCCACCTTTAGAAATTTTGGGCAAAAAAAAATAATACAAAATGATTTTACTACCACGTTTTTCAACGCAAAAGGTTGATTTAAAAATTATATTTATTTGAGGGGATACATTTTTAAAAATCGTGTACAGTATAATAAACAATGATAACATTTTACAAGCCCATAGGATATTTGGAATAAAGTACGACAAATGTATTTTGTCACTCCCATCTATATTTCATTTGTTGGATCATGACAAATTTCCAGTTAAATAGTCGAGTGTCGCCAATTATTCAAGAAATTACGCATTCCTTATAGCAAAAAATCCTATTAGTAGTACCATAATAATTTTTGGTACTATATTAACATTTCAAAAAATCGTGTATTGAATTCAGCTATGTTTTTCAAACATTCAATATATTTGACAAAACTCTGTCAAAAATATAAATATTTTTTGCTGCATGTTTTAATTTGCATATACCTATTTTACATATCTCAGATTGTACTTAAAAATCGTTAACCATTTCTTCTAACTTTTGGCGAAATGGTGCTTTATTAATTAACGATTTGATATTATTAGGATTCTTTCCTGGTATACAAAAAGGAAAAATACGTGTCGATCAGTTATATTTTTCAATTAATCAAACAATTTGGCCGCTGAATTTCTGATTCTGGTACAGCGCCATCTAGGGAATGAAATTGTAACTAAAATCAATTTCGAAATTTTCAATATTTGCCATAAAAAATCCCATTGCATTCTGAACACAATGGTGTTTACCGCATTGCTCTAGCGCAAATATTCGCGGAGTTATTAATTTTTAAAGTTGTGCGGGACTTTTGGATCACCCTGTACTAGCAGATGTACCCGGCTTCGCCCAGGTTTTTCTCGAGGGAATGTTTGTAGTCTAGTAATAAGAAAATATACTACACCTAAAAACTATCAGAGAAAAGAGAAACCACGGAAGATGAACAGAAAAATGCTTACAATGGATGTTATGTTTACGATATCAAGTTAAATAAAAACAAAGATAAAATTTGCATATGTTGGTCACTATAAATTTGTATATTTGTTAGGCGAAATTAGAAACATGATAAAACAATTGGGTATTTAAAAACAAATGTAGAAATAAAAGTTTAAGTATAATAAACAATGTTAAAGATTAGTTTTAATTATTAATCAAGATTGTGTGTGAATATGTGAGAAAGATGTAATATCGTTGTTGTTTTCTTGGCCGACTGTTTTACATATGGTGTTATCTTAAAATTGCTTGTTTTGAATATTTTTTAGATTGAGATTATTAGCTAGTATGTAAAAAAATTAACTCTGTTGAAATTTATTTTGTATTTATATATAAATAAAATTAACTCTGTTGATTTTTTTGTATTTAATCGATAACAGCGAAGTTACGCATGTTAATGTTAGGAAATATATTTTGATGTTAAGCAAAACCTGCTCCATCTCGTTTTACATAAATGTTGAAAATTTGGTTGAAATTGATGCATTGTAACGAAAGTTTTTAGTGATGTCCACTTATGAAATTTCCATTTTATTAATATAGATATAATATATACAGTCTAGCCATAAATTCTGTTACAAACAATTTTATAAATTAAATGATTAAGAACAAAACCTAATGGAATATAAATACATATTTTATTAGCCAATAGGACATAGATATCAAATATATACAATCATTCAAAATGTCCTTGTTGAACCTTTCAATGGTTCGATAAACAAATTGGCGCTTTAATTTTCAATTTTTTTTTAAAGTTTAAAAATGGATGAAGGACTTTGGCCTACACCCCAATTCATTATCAAAAAAACATGTGTGCACGAGATATTCAAATAACAACTACTGTATTTTGAATACATCACACGGTCAAATTAAAATTTTTATCACTGATTATATATTATTTTACACATTATTTATATTGATTATTTTTTCAAATTATCTATTTATAAATTCAATTGCTATCTTTCGATAAAATGGGTAACAAATAAATTTACTGGAAATATATTTCTTTTTAAAATAGTATCAAATATTATTTCTACAGACCTTACTGCAATGATATGAGTTATTGAATGAGAGGGCTTGGCTCATTAGTGGTGAACCCTCTAATTTGGCGGAACCTTTGAGAGAATACACCACTGATGAGCCAAGCCCTCTCATTCAATAACTTTTATAATTGCAGTAAGGTCTGTAGAGATATTTGATGCTATTTTAAAAAGAAACACATTGCCATTAAATTTATTTGTTTCACAAATTTTAAAATTATATATGTTATATAAAAATAATTTTTAATTTTTAAAATTATATTTCATTCATTCAAATATTCTGTTAAGTATACCACTAGATGTCGCGACTTCCCTTTATATAACCTATTGTTGTTGTTTCCCGATGGCCGGCTCAAATATTTTTGTACATTATGCGAATAAGTTTTTTTTTTCATTTTTTTATTCTTACGTCTTAAGTCAGGCATATCTTTCTCAAATTATGTTTACTATATTCCATAAGCTCAATTAAAGCTTTTTCTAATCTTCACTATTTTTATTATTATATTTTCAAGATTTTACAACGACTGCAATCCCAATCATGTTTTCAATCCTCAGTATGATCAGCATCGGCAACTAATAGTTCTATATTATCTCAAATATCATCAAAAATCAACAGAAATCTCTTTTTCTTTCACAACATATAAATATTACTCAAAAAATATTTTTACACACCTCTAGTTTTTCCAGATATTTAAGTAAAATATTTATATATTAAATACAAATATATTATCTATATAGTTCCACTTTTTTCTTTATGTATACTTTTATTTAAAAGAATGCTTATTTTGGTTCAAATATATTTATTTTCCACTATTTCGTGTGGAAGCATGCCAAACTTCTTCGGGGAAAAATATTGTTCTGAGAGGCTCACTAACACAGGGAATATTGGAAAAATTGAATAATTTGATTGAAATAAAGCATTCATTTAAATGAATTAATATAGGGATTGATTAAACTTTCTTTGTTGTTGTTGTCGTGTCCAATGAAGAGCCTCAGATGTCCCCATGCATATCTATCACAGCAGCAGCAATGTCCACTATCTTGGGTGTGTAAAGCTGCTGTTCTATGTCAATTTTCTGCAAGGCTGCGGCCATTGCTGGGCATGAAAATATGTGAGTAGGTGTTAGTTCCACACCAGGACAGTTGTTACATGTCCTATAGGTTCTTGTGTCATCTGGATGTATTGTCATTCCTTTATAGTGTTTTGTTCTAAGTCTTGTTATAGTTTTTGTCAGTTTTCTCTCAGAGTTTATTTCACATATTTGATCTTTGTTCTAATTATATTTTTCTTTCAATATATATGCAATATATATATATGTTATATAATTTTTAAAAAATTAATAGAAATATAATAGAGATAAATGCATGTAAATATTATTTTATTTTATTAATCTGTTTAAAATAACTCTGTTGTTCTTGGCCACTAGATGGCGCCACCTTAAATATAAATAGATTGTTTTGTTTTTTTTTTAGTGTTGGTTAGGTAAGTTAGATTTTATTTTATATAGGTATGTAAATGGTGATATAGAATTAATTGTTAAAATTCTATATTTACTTAATTTAAAATATATACTTTTGCTCAAAGAGTTCAAAATAAACTACTTGAGACTGATTTTCTCTTTTTTAATTAAATTCAAGACGACTGCACCTTCAATTTTAACAAATCATTTTTTGGATTTACATAATTATAGAACATATATATATATTACAACTTTATAAATATTGTTCAGTAAGAGCTTGCCATACTGATACTCTATTCATGATAAAATTGTGAAAAACGTTTTAAAATTACAAAATATTTTCTCACAATGAGTTTCTTTTTATTGTAAAATGCTAGCTTTCAAGTGATAATCGCTCTTAAACGGGCTTAATAAAAATTATCGACTATATCTTACAAGAAATATTTTTTCTACGTGCGTATATATTTGTAATTATATCTTGTAGGATATAGTGATTGTTTTTTATTAAACCCGTTGAAGAGCGATTATCACTTGAAAGCTAGCGTTTTGTAATAAAAAGATACTCATTGTGAGAAAATATTTTGTAATTTTAAAATACGGACACTATATTTCCAATTAATAAACAAAGTATAAATTTAGTATAAAACTTTCACTTATAAGTGTATAAACTATATTTTATAGATATTGTATCGTGGAGAAAATTTGGAAAGACAAACTTCAGAATAATACTGCAAAAAGGCACAAACACAAATCAACATTTATAAGATACTCGTACAAGTTAAGCATTAAGGGAAGTTCACAGAGTAACAAACTATGAATAATATGAATATTGTAACAAGTATTTATTATTCTATTAACAGAGAGTATCATTTTTTATGTTTATATTTTGTAACTCTGTAAACTTTCCTCCTTGCTCATCTTGTATTTTATCATTCATAGTTTGTTCTTACCTCAAATTATAATCGCTGTGTCATCCTGAAGTTTGTATTCCCTAATTTTCTGCATGGCATTTTGGTGGAGATGCTGGGTAAATTAAGGAAGACACACTGAAGATCGCCGAGAAGACCTAGAGGCAATGGGTGCTGTGATCTACATTTTCAGAGACTGACCCCAGGATTTCACCTCCATGTCAAAGCAAGACTTCCTTCCAAGATGACGATGTCCCTAGAGACGATACGACGACAACGCCGCTCTTCACGCCGCAAGAAAAAGGACGCAAAGTACTAGGGACAAAGTTACAAGACTTCGATGGAATCCTTGGCAGAAGCACACAAGATCCATGTCAGTAACTACAATAATTGCTAGCTGTGGGTCACAGCTCCCATAAAAAGGAACTATGTAACAAAGTATTTATTATTATATTAACAGAGTATCGTTTTTCATGTTTATATATTGTAACTCTGTAAAATTTCCTCATTGTTTAACTTTTGTTTATCATTCATAGTTTGTTTTTGCCTTAAATAAATTGCTGTGTCATCCTGAAGCTTGTTTTCCTTATTTATCCATGTGGCAATATCAAAAATTTATTAATAAGTTGTACATAAAATATAATAAATATTTTGATACAATATAAAGGAAGAGCTGTGGCCACTGGATATGCGTTGGACCTGGAGGTTGTTGTTAGGTTCTGTGCTGCCTGGTATATAGAGGCCCCGTCTATGCTTCCTTACTGCGGTGAATCTGTATAAGACCGTTAGTCTTAATAAATCTGTATATGTATCCCCTCCAGTTCTTCGCGACGACGCCGCTTCCTCCTTCGTGGATCACCTACCCAGGCTCCGTCGCTTTCCCTCTGCAGCTCTCCCATGCAGACCTCCCAAAAAAACTTTTAGAAACACCACTAAAGTGGATCTCCTTTCCTCTGGCTGTATCTCTCGGCCTCACCACTGGTGGGGGACATGAGAGACTTACCAGAAGGGCATCGACTGTGATGTTGAAGAGAGACCACAACAGCAACCGGCACCAAGACTTCTCACACTCCTCCCTTTTATTATCATCTTTAATGCATATTACATAATACCTCGAATAAAAATTGACAGGTATTTACACTATTTTACATCCCAGGGCCAATATCAAAGGATATTCACAATCATTTGCCCCAGGAAACAGAACCACAGCAGTCGGCGATATCCACACAAGTCGCAGACCAGAAACAGGCGAAAGCGCCATCTATTGAAGGAGGTTGTAGGTGTATTTTCAGGCACATATACGTGACAATATAAAGGGAGAGAAAGAGGTACCTGTGTTGGAACATGAATAACATTCTCTGTCGAATTTAAGTTGTATTCTAGCCTGGAATTCGGCCCTGTAATTTCAACAGCCTTAAACATCTTTTTGTCGAATTTGACCGATTACATAATTATTCTCGTAGGATATCATGAAATCAAAGCCATTCCTTTGATGATAACGGCTATAGTCAGATGTCATCGTGTAAATTGTCGCTTTTGTCTGAATTTGACAAAATTGATGTTATGGCTCTTTATTTATGAGTGGTACTGTCATACTGATAAACTAAATGGCTTTGTTTTAATGCATTTTTATAAGGAAAGGTGATCTGTACTCTTGAATTATATTGCCATGTGGAAAATAAGGAAAGACAAACTTCAGGATGACACAGCAATTTATTTAAGGCCATAACAAACTATGAATGATAAACAAAAGATAAGGAATGAGGAAAGTTTACAGAGTAGTAAAATATAAACATATAAAAAAATGATACTCAGTTAATACTAGTGTGAAATAATAAATGCTTGTAAAATAATAAATACTTCGCTTCAATATATATAGATGGCGCGTTATTTCTTTGTATTAATATATCTTGCGGAAAGGAAATTGATCTATAAAAATACAGGGCTCCTTACCCGTCAAAATTGTTGTATTCCAATTGATTACACACAGCGCTCAACGTTATTGTTTAATTAACTACAAGGTAAAAGGATTATATATAGATTAAATGGTAAACATGGAGAAAGAGAATAAGTCAGTATGGCGACGCCGCCTGCAGGGTTACGTCAACAGGAAGTGACGTCAGCTCCAGTGTTACCGAATCCAACCGTCCGCCGCCACGGTCCAGCAATCTCCTCCCTCGAAGTAATCCATAAAGAAGGGATCACTTCGAGGGAGGAGATTGCTGGACCGGTGCGGCGGACGGTTGGATTCGGTAACACTGGAGCTGACGTCACTTTCTGTTGACGTAACCCTGCAGGCATGTCGCCATACTGACTTATTCTCTTTCTCCATGTTTACCATTTAATCTATATATAATCCTTTTACCTTGTAGTTAATTAAACAATAATTAACGTTGAGCGCTGTATGTAATCAATTGGAATACAACAAAGATTATGAGACTGAAGAAGCGCAAGGCCTAAAACGTGAGTAACCAAATTTCCTTTGATTACTTGGACCATCCTTTTTTCTACTTACCAAATATTTTGTAAAATGGCAAACACGACGATTACAAAATTAAATGGTGCTAATTACTCCAGCTGGAGCTTCCAGATGAAACTCGTTCTAATCGAAAACGACTTGTGGAGTTTGATCAATCCAGGAGGGGCTAAGCCTGACCCTAGTGACCTTGTTGCAACAAAACCTTTTTTTTTTGTCGCGGGAGGGTAAGGCGTTTGCAAAAATTTGCCTCAGGATTAATGATGAACAACAATTGCATGTTCAACATTTGAATACTCCGAAAGAGGTCTGGGAGGAACTGGAAAAATTATACGCACCAAAGGATAGTAGATATCGAGCCGTACAACTAAGAAGGAAGTTATATGGCGAAAGGTTGACTCAGCACAGCAATATGGAATGGTATATGGGGAAGATAAACCACATTGTAAACGAACTGGCCCAAATTGGCGACAAAATTGATGATGGAGATTTGGCTATGGTTCTTTTGGGTGGATTACCAGAGGATTGGGACACCGTTGTCTCAACCATATGTAATCTGCCTGATTCAGACTTCACGACCGCCACAGTTAAAAGACGGCTGTTGGCAGAAGCAGAAAGGCGTTCGTCAAATCTACCAAAGATGTGGGTGCCATGGTCGTTAATGCCTCTTCGAAGCCCATTGAAACAGAAAAACAATTTAAAGCAAATGTTGTTTGTTTCAAATGTGGCGGTAAAGGCCATTATGCAAGGGAATGCAGGAAGAAAGGAAATAATGAACAAAGACCAAAGAGGTTTGACCAAAACAAAGGCGTAAATATGTCGGCAAAGTGCAACACTTTGTTTGGAGCTACCGCCGAGACCTGGATCATAGATTCTGGAGCGACGCCCCATATGAGTCCCAAGAGAGATTACTTCACATGTCTGAAAGAGTGCATAAGCAATATGAGTTCCATCACTATTGCGAATGGCTCTTCTATAGAAGTTTGTGGTATCGGTACTGTCAGTGCCAATATTGTTGGACACAAGGGAGATGCCAGCAATATGGTTGCCCAGAACACCTTGTACGTTCCAGATATGCGTCACAGTGTTCTGTCTGTACTCCAAATGATATAAAACGGTAGAAAAGTTGTCTTCAACAGGAGTGGTTGCCACATTATGGACATGATAGGTAAACTCTTGATAGAGGGAAAGAAGCTGGGTAGACTTTACTACGTCCAGACTACTCCATCCTCTCCGATAGATCAGAATGATCGTGTTTCTCTTGCATCGGAATGCAAGGAAGAGCTTACACTGGAACTTTGGCACAAAAGGCTGATGCATGTAAATGCATATACGATAGCAAAGATGGCCAAGAACCAAAGCGTAAGAGGACTTGATTGCAACCCTGCAAAGCCAGAAAAGTGCGAAGACTGCTTGATCGGCATGTCTTACCGTCTGCCATTCCTTCAACACTCACACAAGGAGGAAAAAGAAATCATGCCGTTGGACTTGGTGCATGCGGACTTGATGGGTCCACTCGACGGATTGAGCTGGGGAGGAGCCAAGTACGTCTTAACCATCATTGATGAATCTACGAGATATACAAGTGAATTTTTCTTGAAAAACAAAGGCGGAACCCTGGGAAAAGTCAAAGAGTGGATTCAAGAATCTGAGAAACAAACCAGCCGGAAACTAAAACGAATACGTACGGATAATGGCTTGGAATTTTGTTCCAAAGAATGGGACACTTTCTGCACGAGCGTTGGAATAGTTCATGAACACACTATGACGTATACACCTCAACAGAATGGTGTGGTAGAAAGAATGAATAGGACACTCCTAGATCTTGTCAGGAGCACTATATCTGGAAGTGGTCTGCCAAAGGCTTCCTGGGCGGAGCTGACTTACACCGCAGCCTATGTCAGAAACAGAGTTCTCAACAATCACAATGGTGAAAGCACGCTATATGAACTGTGGACAGGGAACAAGCCTAGTCTTAAACACATAAGAGCTATTGGCTGTCAAGTATTTGTCCATATTCCAAGACAAGTCCGTAAATCCAAACTCGAAAGGAGAGCTGTCAAAGGTAACCTTGTTGGATATGCACTCAGAGGACGTGGCTACAGAGTGTAGATTCCTGAGATGAAGAAAGTGGTGGAATCTCGGGACTGTGTCTTCAAAGAGAGTGATGTATCGAGGAACGACAGCAACCGGGAGGTGCTTCCATCAGTTGAACACTACAGCTATGGGACTCAACGGGAGATTGAAGAGTATCCAGTGTCTTTATTAGATCAAGAAGACGTGATACCTACAGAAGAGGACAGCAATAATGAAGATACTGTAAAGCCTTCTCCTACTCGATTTCATCAAATGATTCTAAGGAACCAGAGAAATGCTCAGAACTCAACTGAACTCCTCAGTACTGAAATAAATAAGGGGAGAAACCTACACGAACTTCATCGTTCGAGACTCTTGGACGGCGAAGTAATCCATAAAGAAGGGATCACTTCGAGGAAGGAGATTGCTGGACCGTGGCGGCGGACGGTTGGATTCGGTAACACTGGAGCTGACGTCACTTCCTGTTGACGCAACCCTTGCAATCGGCATCGCTACGCGACTTATTCTCTTTCTCCATGTTTACTATTTAATCTATATATAATCCTTTCACCTTGTAGTTAATTAAATGATAATTAACGTTGAGCGCTGTGTGTAATCAATTGGAATCCAACAAAAATTAATGTCAAAACTAGATGTCATTTATTGACTGTCACCGCAAACTAGCGGTCTTGAGTCGGTGACAAAGCCACAACACCAGCTTTGGAAAACTGAGAAGCGTCCATCTAGAGATCATGGTTTCTGGCTAATGGCCCTCGTCAGCCTAGGGCGGAAGTTATTCCATGAGATCCACACAAGATATAAAGGAATCTTCACAATCTGCCAAAGAGGTGTTCAGCTGGTAGAGTGAGTAGGCCAAATCTATGACTAAACGTTGGCTTAGATTATTCCATAATACATATTTTGCCGACCCATTTGTCGATTACGTTATTGGCTTTTCTTGATTTATCAAGAAATGGATGAGCCAAATATTAGTAGAATCTTCACAATCTGCTAAAGAGGTGTTTAGCTGGTAAAGTAGCTAGGCCAAAAATCTATTGCCAAAATATAGATGGAAATATTTCAGAGAGGAAATTTGATATATAAAAGCACTGGGCGCCTCTCCCATCAAAATAAACGTCAACGCTAAACGCAAGATATATATTTACAAATATGAACAGGTTATTGTGATTTTAATAAATAAAACTACTGTATAAGATAATAATCGTTTACTTTGTATGCAAATATCAGACACACCTAAATTGTAGGTATTGTGTAAATTTACTCTCTTATTGTTGTTTTTGTGTAATGTATGAAATATATGTAAAATAGATATGTGAAATAGGGTAGAATAAAAAGCAAAAATTTCGATTAATAAAGATCACCGTGTGAAAGTGATGCTGGTATCGGGCGTCTTACTGAACATCCAGCTTGAAACTGTCTCCACGTGGTCCCTCGATATCTGATTATAAGGGCAACTAGGGTAGAAAGCCCTAACGCGCCAGCAACTACAAAGCTCGAATATTTCCTTTAAAACCAAATGAATCAAACTTCTACTATCCTTACTGCAATTTTCTATATATCCAATGTATTTTTCATCGCAGTAAAGACAATATAAGTTTGTTTCATTTGGTTTTTTGAGAAGTGAAACATTAGTGCCTCGTATTTTTATTTGTTATATATAGATGGCGCGTTATTGTCTCATGTTTATTTATATTGATTTTGATATTCATATTTTGCTATAAACACACACCAAACTTCCCTCATTATCTCTCTGGAACTGTATCGCATTAAACTGTTTTGCATTAGAATAATTTGTCATGAATTTCTGAGAATTTTTTGCTATTTTTCTAAGTGAGAATATTGTTAATAACATGTTTATAAAATCAAATAAATGCTACAGAATTATGGAGATGAGTTTCTTTTATCTTTATTAAACGTAATCTCAAGTTTTCAGGTATCTCTTTCCTTCTATAGGAGTTTATAGAAACATATAAACGTAAGTACTCCTTTGCGAACCTATACCGTTATTAAACGTTTCCATGTACTCCCCTGTCGAAGGACAGAGATGCCTGAAAGCTCAAGATAATGTTTAATAAAGATAAAATAAACCCATCTCCAGAAACCTGTATCATTTATTTGATTGATACCCAGGAGATTTATTTCTATTATTATTGATGTTTATAGAATCACATAAACATAATAGATGGATAAAACGATTCCTACGAATAATCAATTTTAAAATTATATAAAAATTATTTTAATTAAAAAAATGAATGCAAAACCATAGTTTTAAAATTGGTTTCCCGTGAGATTTTTTTATACTGCTACGTGGAAAATGAAGAAAGACAAACTTCAGGATGACACAGCAATTTATTTAAGGCAAGAACAAACTATGAATGATCAAATAAAGATAACCAATCCGAATAAATTAAACTCTTTGAATTAAAATGGCAAAATAAAACGAGGATTGAAGAGGAGTGTCTTATAAGAACTTTATTCGCAAGCTTTCAGACGTCCTTCTACAGGTTTTACTATGACAAAACAGAAAGAAGTACGAGATGAGTATTAATACTCGTACTTCTTTCTGTTTACTCATTGTAAAGCCTGTAGAAGGAAATACGAAAGCTTGCGAATAAAGTTTGTATAAGACACTCCTCTTCAATCCTCGTTTTATTTTGCTAAAGATAAGCAATGAGAGAAGTTAACAGAGTAACAAAATATAAACATAAAAAATGATACTATGTTAATAAAATAATAAATACTTTGCAACAATTAGACTAAAAGGTCTTAATAAAGCTTTTTATTGTGGTTGTGTTGCTTTACATACATTTATGGAGTTATTATTGGGAGTATAAATAAGTTGGTGCGGTATTTTTGGAAAATTGAAGCTGGTTAGACAATGGCTAGATATAAATTGGTTAGATTAATCTATAATATACAATGCTGCTATGCTTATAGAACGACGTTTAACACATTTTACTGCAAATGTTTATTTTTACAAAACGAAAATCGTAAGGAGAAATAACAACTATTCCTATCCTTAGGGATGAAGTATGAAAGGATAAATTGTGAAGAGTAATGATAAGCGGGAAAAAATAACGTTTCCAGGGATGGGAATCGAACCCACAGTATTCCGCTTACCGGGCAGATGCCTTGTCCACTAGGCTACCCGCGAGTGTTTGTGATGAGAAAATATTTATTTCAAGAAAAAAAAATGCTTTGAAATCCAATTTCAACTCTTTCAAAATTATTCTTGTGATTTTTCTTTACAAAATCCTTACTCTTTATTTATCACAGAATAGTTTAGGAAGATAGAATTGTAAATCAATTTTTTGAAACAACAAATTGAATAACAAGTTAACTTTTATAAATTTTAATTGCCATATATAGCTTTTAAGTTTGTAGCCAAACAATTTTTTTTGCAATGCGTTTCTTTTTTACCTATATCATCTAATTTTATCTATATAGACCTTACTGCAATGATAAAGTTGTTGAATGAGAGGGCTTGGCTCATTAGTGGTGAACCCTCTCAGCGGTTTCACCAAATTAATCTCTCGACCGCTCTACTATTATATTGGATTGGTTTTCTTATATATCCTGTATTTACTATGGAAGAAGCTTAAGGGGGTGATTAGGGAACCTATGGATATAACTAATTTACTATTATTTGCAATATTTGAGCCAATTGGGTGAATTTGAGGCTATCCATAATACTCTGTTTCTATTAACTTTTTAATATAACCATGTTATACCTTTTCTATCATTCTTTTTTATGAATTCATATTGGTAAATTGTTACTTTTTCTTTAAGGTTTATCTTCACAAAACTTTTAATTTCTATCCAATCAAGAATAACATAAATTGAGGATTTTATTTTTTTGTGAAAAGGATATTGTCAGTTGTGGCAGCTGGGAATAACTGCTGTAGTTATTATAATCTAAAGTATAGAATATATATATATATATTGTCTTTAATTATAAACTAAACCCAAAAACTCTATGAATATTTAATTAAAACGGCATATAATGGATCAAAATAGCATTTATTTTGCCAATATTTCAATTGGCTGAATGCCAACCTTTATCAAGGTATTATAACATATTTAATGTGTGTCAACAACAAACTCAGCGCCACATAACGTCAATAGAATTAAGTTTGAAAAATATTCTGTTGACGTTATGTGGCGCTGAGTTTGTTGTTGACATATATTAATATGTTATTATACCTTGATAAAGGTTGGCGTTCAGCCAACTGAAATATTGGTAAAATAAATGATATTTTGATCCAATATATACCTTTTTAATTAAAAATTTATTCATGGATTACTCTATTTTCAAAACTCTATGAATTGTAAATATAAAAAACAGAGTAAAAATGTTTTGAATAGGAGCGATACTTAAAATATTCCTGCTTGCTATAGATAGGTGCATGGCTGTAAAAAGTAATATAATTTACATGTGAATCAATTTAAATCTCCTTTAGATATCTGATATCAGAAGATAAACGTTTATGGAGATAAGTATCTTTATTTTGATCTTCTCAAGCTTTCGGGCTTGTCTGCCCTTCTACAGGAGAAACAATATATCAATAATTTACATATTTTACTATTGTTTGCTATATTCTATGAATTATCTTATAGGTTGGGAATTCTATTATTTAAGTTAGTTTTATAATGGTTATTGGCTATTACGTATAAGTTACATATGTTATTGCTGATATTATTAGCTGGTACTAGGATATATTGTGTTATATGTTTCGGGCAAGTCTATTTTTCTATTGATGCTGTTGTGTTTTCTGGATAATAAAGATTCAATGATAAGCCTTTGATATTTGCTGTTTATGTTATTGTAATGTATTTTAGGTTCTTCTAATGCGAAAGTGTGACCTGTTCCTTTGCAATGTTGGAAAATTAAGGATCTATTGTCTTGATTTATTATGTTACGTTTATGTTCATATATTCTATTGCTGACTCTCCTTCCTGTCTCCCCCACGTATTTGGCTTGGCAGTTATTGCATTCTACGGAATATATTGCTTCTTTTTTGTTAGTGGGTTTTATGATATTGGAATTATTCTTAGATAATGGATTTTTAATGATAGAGCCTATGTTAGGGGAATTACTGTAATATGTTTGGATGCCGAAGTTTTTTAAATAGTTGGCTATTGTTATAGATGTTTGTGAAAATGGAATGTAACATATTGCCCTGTAAATATCTGTGGTTTTGTTAATTGGGTTATTGATTGTTATTCTTTTGTGGAAATGTTTTAATATAAAGGTGATTGGGTATCCTGCTTGCTGGAGATTATTTATGATGTTCTGTGTTTCAATCATTTTTGAATTCTGTTGCGAGCAATGGGTGTGTATTATTTTGGTTGGTGTTTTAATTGTGTTTATCTTATGGCTTAATGGGCAATATGAAGTGAAATGTATATAATTTGGTTCGAAACTTGGCTTGTAGTATACGGAGGTTTGCAATCTGTAATGCAATCAAATTATATACATTTCACTTCATATTGCCCATTAAGCCATAAGATAAACACAATTGAAACACTAACCAAAAGAATACACACCCATTGCTCGCAACAGAATTCAAAAATGATTGAAACACAGAACATCATAAATAATCTCCAGCAAGCAGGATACCCAATCACCTTTATATTAAAACATTTCCACAAAAGAATAACAATCAATAACCCAATTAACAAAACCACAGATATTTACAGGGCAATATGTTACATTCCATTTTCACAAACATCTATAACAATAGCCAACTATTTAAAAAACTTCGGCATCCAAACATATTACAGTAATTCCCCTAACATAGGCTCTATCATTAAAAATCCATTATCTAAGAATAATTCCAATATCATAAAACCCACTAACAAAAAAGAAGCAATATATTCCGTAGAATGCAATAACTGCCAAGCCAAATACGTGGGGGAGACAGGAAGGAGAGTCAGCAATAGAATATATGAACATAAACGCAACATAATAAATCAAGACAATAGATCCTTAATTTTACAACATTGCAAAGAAACAGGTCACACTTTCGCATTAGAAGAACCTAAAATACATTACAATAACATAAACAGCAAATATCAAAGGCTTATCATTGAATCTTTATTATCCAGAAAACACAACAGCATCAATAGAAAAATAGACTTGCCCGAAACATATAACACAATATATCCTAGTACCAGCTAATAATATCAGCAATAACATATGTAACTTATACGTAATAGCCAATAACCATTATAAAACTAACTTAAATAATAGAATTCCCAACCTATAAGATAATTCATAGAATATAGCAAACAATAGTAAAATATGTAAATACCTTAATCAAATAAAAACATATCTTAAGTAAAATAATATGCAAAAATATCCAAATATATATATATATATATTAGATGTACATAGAATCACAATAGTTTTAGCATCAGGCGACGTTACGTTTTCTTGATATATTGTTTCTCCTGTAGAATGGCAGACAAGCCCGAAAGCTTGAGAAGATCAAAATAAAGATACTTATCTCCATAAACGTTTTATATTCTGATATCAGATAATTTACATGTATTAAAATAAAAGAGTTGGTTAAACAACAGTGGTGAATGAATTCTCATTACTGGATCCCTGATAACATTTATACAGTATCTATCTCATTTCTTGAATAGCTAACCTGTCTTTCAAGATGGTACCGCGGGTACAAAGCCGAAAATATAAATCAGCTACAAACCTTGCTACAATCAATTTGTTTTATTTCCTGTTTTTTTTCAAAATGGATGATTAGTTCCAATGTAATTTCCAGTTCTTTCAAGATGGTACCGCCGGTACAATGCTGATGTAAATCAGCTACAAACCTTGCTACAATCAATATGTTTTAACATCAACAGACACAAAATTAACAATTTTTCTCATCAAGCAATGAATAATTTTCTTTTACCTCCTGTTTTTTCCAAAATGTATGATTAGTTTCCATGTCATTTCCAGTTCTTTCAAGATGGTACCGCGGGTACAAAGCCGATAATGTAAATCAGCTACAAACGTTGCTTCAATTAATTTGTTTTAACATCCACAAAACCAAATTTTACCATTTTTCTTATCCTACAATCAACAATTTTCTTTTACTTCCTGTTTTTCCAAAGTGTATGATTATTTCTCATGTCATTTCCAGTCCTTTCAAGATGGTACCGCCGGTACAAAGCCGATAATGTAAATCAGCTACAAACTTTGCTTCAATCAATTTGTTTCAACATCCACAAAACCAAATTTTATCATTTTTCTTATCCTACAATCAACAATTTTGTTTTACTTTCTGTTTATTCAAAGTGGATGATTAGTTCCATACCATTTCCAGGATATATAGATAGTAGAAGATAAATATGGAAAATACACCATACACAGAGCTCCTCAAAAGTTTAAAAATATACATTCTACGCTTTGTTCAGCAATATTTCGAAAGTCAGTTAGAGAAAAAAAAAGTTCTACAAAACAAAAACCTCATTAATTACACCAATTTTTCATCACCCAAGTGGATACAAAAGATAAGAGGCTGTTAAGGAGGAGATTTTTACTTTCATTATCATCTATCAGCAGCGGAGGGAGAAAGTGGGTCGGGGGGCTTGAGATTTCACTATCGTCTGTGAATAAATAAGCAGGGGGCGCGGGGGCGGCACTGACAGCATATAAGTGTCCCTCGGGCTGGCAGCTGGCAGTAGCTTCCCCTATGAAGTTCCTGGTGAGTAGCTTCCTTTCTACCTCCTGGAATATATCTTGTTATCTTCTATATTGCCTTCAAATTAAATACACTTCGGTCAGTGAATCTTGTTATCTTCTATATTGCCTTCAAATTAAAGACACTTCGGCCAGTGAATCTTGTTATCTTCTATATTTTTTTCAAATTGAAGACACTCCGATCAGTGATTCTTCTTTATTGTCTTTATTGAACTGGAATATATCTTGTTATCTCCTATATATTGCCTTCAAATATGACAAATGTGACAAGATGTACCATCAATAGATGAGAGTGTGGGACATATTGGTTTCGATTCAAGATGCTTGATTCTTAATATATTTTGATTTTATAGTAAAACTATATCAGGCTTTCAAGGAAAAATCTCTTTTCAAAATCTCTTCAATCTTTATCCTTCAGGTATGAACGTCCTTTTACAGAAGAAAACACGATATCATGTTTTTTTCCTGTAGAAAGGCGTTCATGCTTGAAAGATTAAGATTAAAGATTTTTAAAAGAGATTTTTTCTGGAAGCCTGATATATTTTACTTTAAATTCAAAATATATTAAAAAGCAAGCTTCTAGAATCGAAACCAAGCTGTCTTACACTCTCATCTATTGATGGTACATCTTGCCACTGTCGTATGTCTGTAGAACCTTTTGGGTTTTAAAATATAGTGAATATTTATTTTTTACTTGTATTTATATTTAATTTTAAAAATTCTGTTAAGTATATATTGGATCGTTTTTGAAGACAACTCTCAGATTTATAAAATTAATTTGTTTATTTTCTTTTTTTGTCGTCTGTTTTGCACAAGTTGAATCTGGTTAGAACGATGTATGTAAATAAGATAATTCTTTTGTTGCCTTAAATACGAGGTAATTAACTCTCTCTATATCTAAAAATGTTTAAAGTTTAATTTTATAAATCTGAGAGTTGTCTTCAAAAATGATCCAACAGAAACCTTTTTTCTTGTCTTTCAAAACATTCTAAAATTTTCAGGTTTATCCTCTCATATTGAAATTAAAAATAGGTTGAATTACTTATTGATAATTTCTGTTAAGAGAAACAGCGTATTTTTTCTATTAGTATAGGTAGTTTTTTAACTTCCTACCTTTGTGTGAATTTTTATATAAAAAAAAAGGTATCAAATATTAAGGTTTATCCTATCATATTGAATTCAAAAATAGGTTGAATTTTCAATTGATTTTTTCGATTCAGAGAAACAGCGTATTTTCCCCATTAGTATAGTTAAGTTTTTAAATTCCCACCTTTGTATATTTCCATTAAAACCCGTAAAAATGGAGAACACAGTATTTGAATTTTGCACTTACAAAATGATATTAATTGAAAGAAAGACATTGCCATTAAATGTATTTGTTACAAATTATATCGATAGATGACAATTGAATTTATAAATTTAATTATTAATACTGACTGGCATCGAAAATGTCAATATAAATTATAAACGATAACATGATTCGTCTTCAACTTCTTTTGCTGAGTCACTTCTATTATTTCTTGGTTTAAAGATTAAAAAGAGAAGCAACTGGTTGCATTTAATTGAAAACTCAAGTTGAATTTTGGTCTATATATAGGAAATTTATGGATGTACTAGGTAATTTTCGAATAACAAAAGAATATTTTGCTTTCTTTTTTCAAGTTTTAATTCCTCAAGGTACTTGAGTACTCATCCACACAAACCTTTGGCTGCACCTCCTGAAAACTAGTGACAGCGGCCAAAACCAGGAAGTGTGACATTTTATCAAATTGGAGGGTTTTATGCTTACATGAATCATTTTGTTCGCGATCGAACGCTGTGTCCCACTGTACATATTACATCCCAAACACGATGCGACTCCAGCCATCTCTGACTTGAGCTCGATGTATCATCTCGGCGATCGTCAAGCTAGTGAGTTCTTTTAATTGGTCCACGAAGCGTATCGGTGGGCGTCCAGATGCTTACATGAATACTTCTCGGATTTAGCCAGAATAATCTATTTATAAGCTTGATTGTATCAATCAAGTTTTCCTGTATATATAAAAATCATTATTACAATTAAATGTGATTCGTTAAAAAAAAAATAAAACATTGCTGGTTGATTGTACTATCACTGTTGTTCCTACATGTGCCTTTCATATCTACTCGGAGAATCTGTATAAGACCAAAGGTCTTAATAAAGATTTTTATTGTTGTACATTGTTTATTACTGGCACTATCACTGTTGTTTCTGCATGTACCCTATATATCTGCTCGGAGAATCTGTATAAGGCCAAAAGGTCTTAATAAAGCTTTTTGTTATAAATACTGCCCGAAATGGAAATAACGTTAGAAACAGTATTATATAGAATATTATAAGTGGGGTAGTTTGTATGATGAAATGGTATTTGGAATCGAAAACAAGATAAAAGGGTGCAATAAATGGGATAGCGTTATAAAGAGGTTTGGTTGCCTTCATTAATTACAATGATGGGTGTTGTGTTGTGCTCGTTGTTTTGTCAATAATCCACTCTGAGTCGTCGGAGCTCCCTTGGTATCGGTTTTATTTAAAACCAGTGCCGAAACATAAGGAGAACACCACACACAGCCAGACGCGGAGATACTCCTCCGCTCGCAGCCAAAACCAAAACCAACCCGCCGTGTTCCAGTCTCGGCCGGTTCCCGCCGCCACACTGGCGCCGCCAGGCGCGAAGTGGCGTGAGGATTCTCGCCTGAACCCTCAACATTGGGTGCGCCGATTTGAATTCTCTGAAACCACATTTCAACACGTGAATTCGTAAATGAAACCATATTCCTAAAAGAATTAAAACTATTTAGGCAAGCCCAAATTGAGATCTGGTTTGAATGACAACCGTTTAAGGCTATAAATTGAAAATTACTAAAAATATATCGAAATTAAAACTTGAAGAGGTCCTATACATGGCGCAACATTCCTGGATTGGAATGTTTAAAGACATGAGATAACCCCGTATATAATGTTGTTAGATTTCCGTTTGAATCATTATTAAAAAATATTATATATTAATTTTGTGTGTCTGTTTAAATTGGCGTTTAATTATATTTATTATGATGTTAAAATAATTGATTAAATTTATCTTCACTATATTTTTGATTGCTCTGCTCTGAAAGAAGAAAGAAGAACCCTTATGCTCAAAACTGGGCAACTCTGTGCTTCACTTCCATCAATAATTGACAATATGACCCAGAATAAGTATATTGCTACGGCGTTTTATGGTTTCCACAAGTCCATATCTCAGAAGAAGGCCAAGTGACACTCACTCCTCACTTTCTTACTGCTACTCTTTTTGTGTTGTTTTTATTGCTTCCCTCTTTCCCTTTCTTGTTTTTTTTTTCTTCTTTTTCTTCTGTCTATATTGTTATTTCCTTTGTCTCAGTGCTTTGTTCTTATGCATACCTCTGGTGAATCCTGTATAGGGTCAGTGACCCTAAATAAAGGCTTTTTGTTGTTGTTGATTAAATTTATCTAATCAAGAGATAGTTGTAATCATTAGAGATATGGAGTGTGTGTGTAGTATTTAAATATACTTTTCACCTCGTTATGATGTTTGCATTCTGAAATGACGAGTTTGTTTGATGGGGTGATATAGGCCGTATTAAAGGTCTTGTATTCTAACTTGATAGCCTTTGGTGACTATCAGATAAGGTTTCAAACGTTTGTTGAGTCAGCTAAGCTGAAAATTCTATTTGAGTCCAGTAGCTGATATTCATGTAGCTCTTTGACAAGCCCAATCTCAGAGAAGTGAGAGAGAGAGAGATTGAGATTGAAACTGATTTATTATAACGTCCATATAAGATTATATAAGGTTAAATACATAAAATGAATAAGATTAATAATGATAGAGAGAGAGAGATTGATTTATTTCACACACACAAAGCCTTTATTAAGACGTTAGTCTTATACAGATTCTCCGTACAGGGTGCAATAACAGGAAAAGAGCAGCACAGGAAACCAGTAGTTCAGCCAGTACCAGTAATAAGGAAAAGTAAGATTTAATATGAAAGGTCGACGCCATCGCCTCAAGTCTTCAATTCCATAAGCGCGGAGCAGAAATAGGGACTAAGTTATTTAGTTCGCCATACATATCGCATCCAAACACAAAAAGGAGGTTTACTCCAGCGATTTATTTCAAAGTCCATATAAGAATATATAAGATTAAATACAGAATAAATATAAATATGAATAAATGAGATTATATAATCTCAGAGAAGAGACGCCAGTCTCTTCTAGTAATTCCATATACGAGTATAAGCCCTGTAATCAGGATGCACTAGCGACCTTGTTTGAGCACCTGGCAGTAATATTATCATGACGTTTGACAATTGTTCCGCAAATGTTTTTTTTTGAACGAAAAATCGTAATTTATTTTAAAGAGAAATAACGACCATTTCTATCCTTAGGGATGAAGTATGAAAGAATGAATTGTGAAGAGTAATTATAAACGGAAAAATAAAGTGTCCAGAGATGGGAATGTGCCGGGTAAGCGGAACACTGTGGGTTCGATTCCCATCCCTGGATACTTTATTTTTCCGTTCATCATTACTCTTCACAATTCATCCTTTCATACTTCATTTTTAATAATCGTTATTTCTTCTTAAAATAAATTACGATTTTTCTTTTAAAGGAAACATTGGCGGTAAAATTGTCAAACGTCGTTTCTACAATCATAAGCCGCGGTAGGGATCTGTCTAGATTCAAGGCGGCTTTAAGCTCCTGATCCGGACGTGCCCTCGGAGAGGGCTACGTCGATTGTAAATATCTCTCTTCATTCCTAACATTATTATTACCTTATAACTCCCTTTGAGTGTAAAGATTGACAAGATGTCAATAAAGTTGTTTAATTGTCAATTGTCACGTGGAAAATTAGGAAAGACAAACTTCAGGATGACACAGCAATTTATTTAAAGCAAGAACAAACTATGAATGATAAACAAAAGATAAGGAGAATGAGGGAAGTTTACAGAGTAAATATCGAAATTGATAATCTGTTATTAAAATTTAAAAACACTTCACTACAATATTCAATGTAATCAATATTCAATGTAATAAGTAGAAATTGGATAATTCGAACACGTCTTTAATTCGAAAACGCTTTAATTAAAATATTTATCTTAGTACCTAGACATTTAAGCTTTTTATTCAAAACGTTTTCTATTCGAATTTTTGGATAATTAGATTTTTTTTTTGGTTTCCTTGGACTTCGATTTATACAAGTTCGATTGTAAGACCAAATCCAAATAAATTCTGCGCGATGGATGGTGCAGCATTAGAGAGAGGAGCAGAATTCATTGGAGTATTTAGATGTCTGTTGATGGGACATCTTATGTAGGTAGGAATGTTAGCTGGACATAGTGGGATTCATGTCTTGGGTACCAGGAGTTCAGAACTCCAGACATACTGTCCCGTCCAGGGTCACCCCCAACCACTTTGAGGCAGTTAACAGGTCTCGGGGAAGAAACACAATTTGGATTATAGATTATAAACACAAGATAAATAAGATCAAATCTAAATAAATAAATATAGTGTGTGACGTTTCGGTAAAAACGTTGTTATCTTAACGTCACATACTATATATTTATTTAGATTTGGTCTTATTACCTTGTGTTTATAATCTATTATCCAAAGTGTGTGCCTTATCATAAATACAATGCCATTTCACGATAAAGTATTTTAATGAAGATATAAAAAATGAAATAAGGGATTTTTTCGATTTTAAGACTACCAGGGACCCTTCCCCATCAGACCCCCTAGAAGACAAGAATGAGGCACCAGCTCCACCTAGAAGTAAAATAGGTATCCTCATTTATGATCCTAAGGATTCCCCTTCAAGGACCTGCAGACTTAACGACCAACCAAGTCTAGAAGGAACGCCACCCTACCGTAACCGAAGTCAAGATTCACCTGCCCCAGAGGACCACCAAGACAAGAGAAGGACCAGAGACCTTGGAGCAAAGGAGTGAAGCTGCAGCCCCCTTGCACCATAAATAGAAGACCCCGCCCTGGCTCTTTTATCAAAAGTGGAACCTATACCCAAGAACCCTCCACCTCATAGCTTAGACTGCTTGACTATTTAACAATTCTAATCTAGCATTGGCAAGCATGCTCTAATAAAGGCTCTTCTGTAATCTCTTGTATATTTAGATGCCTTCAATAAATGTTTTTGTTTTTTATGTCAGCCATGACTGATGTCGGGATGTGTGCAGGCTCCGATCATCCTCGTGGCCCTGGCCCTCCAGGGCTGCTGGGCGGCGTCCCTCCACGTCCCTCTCCGAGAAGTCAGTACCATCTCTCTTACCTCACTGCAACACATATTTTGTTATGATACATTAGCACGCCATCTTTTATGTAAAATTCGAAACTATTATAGACACGTATGATTCCTTTAAAAATGAAACAATTTATACTGCCCTTACTGCAATGTAAAATTTAATAGGAGAACCTGGTTCATCAGTAGCGAACCCTACAAGCAGTTTTGCCAGTTTTATCTACAATACCGCTGTTATATTGCATTTTTCGATCTTCCGCGGTATGATAGATTAAACTGGTGACACCGCTGGGAGAGCCATCATAAACTTTTAGTTACACGATAAGGAGATGCCTTTTCATTAATTTATCTACTTTATCACAATACAATTTCACTTTTTTAATATTTTAAACATATTTTATTATGTACCAGAAGATACAATTCTTCCTTTAGTTGTGCATTGTTCTGATGAAAATAAAGGTAAATACACCAATACCTGGCTTGTAGCAAGGGCAATAGAAAATTGTTTTAATTCTAAAAATAAACATAGTTGTTGTTGTTGTCGTGTCCAATGAAGAGCCTCAGATGTCTCCATACATCTCTATCACAGCAATCGCAATGTCCTCTATCTTGGGTGTGTAAAGCTGCTGTTCTAGATCCATGTCAATTTTCTGTTGTTGTCGTTTCCAATGAAGAGCCTCAGATGTCTCATACATCTCTACCACAGCAATGTCCTCTATCTTGGGTGTGTAAAGTTGCTGTTCTGGGTCCATGTCAGTTTTCTGTTGTTGTTGTCGTGTCAAATGAAGAGCCTCAGATGTCTCATACATCTCTACCACAGCAATGTCCTCTATCTTTGGGGTGTAAAGCTGCTGTTCTGGGTCCATTTCAGTTTTCTGTTGTTGTTGTCGTGTCAAATGAAAAGCCTCAGATGTCTCCATACATCTCTATCACAGTCGCAATGTCAACTATCTTGGGTGTGTAATGCTGCTGTTCTGGGTCCATGTATCTTCAATAAAGGTCACTTTAAATCAAATATCTTTCAGAGTTATTGTCTGAACCTCGAGATTTACAGTTGAACCTCCATGAGAGGACAACCCTCTATAAAGGGCAGTTTTCATTTGAAAAATATTCAATTTTATCTTTTTGAAACTTTCCGGTAAGAAGGCACCTCTTCCTAAAGGACACTTTGGCTCTGCAATTAGGTGTCCTTTACATAGAGGTTCTACTGTCATCAAAATACGAAACTATTATAGACGCGTATGATTCTTTTAAAAATAAACCAATTTCTACTGCCCTTACTGCAATGGAAAAATTAATGGGAGGGCCTATTTATATATATAATAGGCCCGCTTAAATGTTTTTATGTAGTAAGGGTAGTAGAAATTGGTTTATTTTTAAAAGAATCATAAGCGTCTATAATAGTTTCGTATTTTGATAACAGATGGCGCGCTAGTGCTTCATAATATTGTTGCACCAGGTTGCGGCTTGGCAGACTCTTCAGCCTGGATTCTCTCCTGTGCTGGGTCCTGCATCTTACCAGAGCGTGTTTCAACCATCCTAGAAATTTATAAAAGGGAATAACGAGATAAGTCTTCTTTAAGTAGCCACCAGAATCCTTTCTTTATTTTCTCACATCAAAGAGAGCAGTGAAGTCACAGTGTACCTAAATACAAATGATGATAAATTAATAATCTGTTTTATATAAATATCATAGAATATTTTATATAAAAATGAATAAATAATTTAAATTTCAAATATATTAAAACTAATATAAGAAATACGCCATTAATCATGATGTAACACTTCCCCCTCTCCAGAGGTCGTCACGTCCTCGTGATTGACCTCATCAATTCTTTCAAAATAGGGTTTGATTCTTGAGACATGGACAATCAATGGGTCTTGGCCAGGATTATCTTTTGGTTCAATTAAGTAATTTACGTTGGACAGCTTCTTTAATATTCTATATGGGCCAAAATATTTTCTCAGTAGTTTCTCACACTTTCCTATTTTCCTAATTGGTGTCCAAACTGCTACTAATTCTCCTGGTTCGTAGCTTCTTTCCATGTGTTTCTTGTCATAGTTCTTTTTCATTCTTTCTTGAGTCTTTATTGTGTTGTTAATAACTAATTTTCTTGTTCTGTTTATTTTGTCTAAGTGATGTTTTATGTATTCATCATAATCATCTTTGTCAATGTCCACCGAGATATTCCTGTCGTCCAAAAGAGACGTGGGTTCTCTTCCAAACATCAGGAAAAAGGGAGAATATCCTGTGGTTTCCTGAATTGTAGTATTGTAAGCGTGAGTGATGAATGGGAGTATTTCGTCCCAATTTTTCTGATCAGTGTTCACATACATACTGAGCATATTGATCAATGTTCTATTTAACCGCTCTGTCAATCCATTAGTCTGGGGATGATAGCTCGTTGTGAAGCAATGTTTAATCTTGCACGTTTTCATCACCTCTTTCATTAAATTACTGGTAAATTGAGAGCCTCTGTCACTAATAAGATATTGTGGGGCTCCGTGCCGAAGAAAAATATCCTCTACTAGAAATTTAGAAACTTCTTTCACTGTTGCTTCCGAGACTGCTCTTGTTTCTGCATATCTAGTGTAGTAGTCCGACAGCACGATTATCCATTTTTTCCTGTTTTTCGTAGATGGTAGTGGACCAACAAAGTCAATTCCAATTCTTTCGAAAGGAAAGTTGGCTGGGGGGATGGGCTGTAGTAGTCCAGAAGGTAATTGGTTTGAGCCTTTCCTACTTTGGCAAAGGTGACACGTCTTAACGAATTCTGAGACATCCTTTAGCATGGATGGCCAAAAGTATTTACTCTTTATTCGGTACATGGTTCTGGCGACGCCCAGATGGCCATTCGACATATGATTGTGATATTCTTTCATAATTTCTCTCTTTTTATTCTCTGGAACCACAAGCAACCACGCCCTGCCTTCAGGGTTCGGGTTTTTCTTAAAGAGGCATCCATCTTCTTCTTTAAAGTTTTGCGCAATTGATCGCCTGCTTCCATTAAGGTTTTTCTTAACACTTTCGATAAATTTATCCTCTTCGTCTGTTATTTGATTTAAAAATAGCCTTTCAAAATCCTCATCCCAATCAGTTTCTGGTAAGGGCCCCCTAGATAAGCCATCGGCGTCCAGATGCTTCTTTCCCGATTTATGTATTATATCGAAGTCATATTCTTGAATTTTCAATGCCCATCTTGCCAATCGACCTGTTGGATCCTTCAAGTTTTTGAGCCAGCATAAGGCGTGATGGTCTGTTACTATTTTAAAGTGTCTTCCATAAAGGTAGGGTCGTAATTTTGACATTGACCAGACAACGGCCAGACATTCTTTTTCAGTGGTTGAATAATTTTGCTCCGCTTTACTTAGGGTACGACTCAAATATGAGATCACCTTCTCTTCACCACCGATGTCTTGGACAAGTGTTGCACCTATGCCGATGTTGGACGCGTCAGTATGAACATAAGTAGGTGCATTTGGATTGAAGTGACCTAAAATTGGTGGACTTAATAGTGCTGTTTTTAGGGTTTGAAACGCTTCCTCTTGTCTTTCTGTCCAGGTAAATGATACACTTTTTTTTATAAGGTTGGTCAAAGGGTCAGCAATTTTTGAAAAGTCTTTGATAAATTTTCTATAATATGAACACATTCCCAAAAAGGATTGTACTTCTTTGACCTTTTTGGGCCGAGGAAAATTTCTGACAGCTTTGATGTTATGTTCCGCGGGTTTTATACCATGTTTGCTCGTTATATAGCCGAGAATCTCCAATTCTTCAAAAGCAAATCGGCATTTTTTGTCGTTTAACCTTAAATTAGATTCACGAAAACATCTAAAAACAGCTTCAAGTCTTTTGAGGTGCGTTGGAAAATCCGGGCTATATATGATAACATCATCCAGATAACACAAACAAATTTGCCATCTCAGATTTCCAAGCATATTCTCCATATTTCTCTCAAAGGTAGCAGGCGCGTTACAAAGTCCAAAAGGCATCACGTTGAATTCATATAATCCATGCGCTGTAGTGAAAGCTGTTTTCTCTTTGTCTCTTTCTTCGACTTCAACTTGCCAATATCCAGATCTGAGGTCTATTGCTGAGAAGTGTGTAGATCCTTGGAGAGTATCCATAACTTCGTCTATTCTAGGGATCGGATAGACATCTTTTACCGTCACATTATTCAGTTTTCTGTAGTCCACACAAAATCTGTATTTACCATCTCGCTTCTTGACCAATATTACTGGAAAAGACCAGGGGCTAGAAGATGGCCTAATTATGCCTTCTGTAAGCATCTCGTCAATTTGCTCTTTTATAATATCTCGTTCTTTAGCACTTACCCGGTAAGGCTTGTGTTTAATTGGCTTCGCGTCTTCTGTGTCTATCCGATGTTTTGCCAAATTGGTTCTCCCTAATCTCGATGAAAAAAGATCTCCATACCTTTCTAAAACTTGTTTTAACTCCTTCTGTTCCTTTGGTGAAAGATTTTCGTTTATTTGGAATCTAGGTTCTTCGTTCTTTTCTACCTCTCTTTCTCGACTCACATTTATTTTCGCTGGACTACTTCCAAAAGCCAATGTTTGGTTTTTCATTATTTTTAACGGTCGAGGATACGGATTAGTTATCCAGATGTGTGTTTCCCTATTTATAACATTGATCAAGCTTCTTGCTAGACGAAGTCCATTTGTTTGAAACATTTTGCTGCTCTCTTCGATAATATATTCTCCATCCTCTGTTTCTACCAATGCCTTGATCAATTTCATGGAACATTCCGGTACAATGGAATCCTTGGCACTCTTTATTTTCAACATTTCAAAATTGATTTCGTCATGATTATTCGTCAAATCATATTTTATAGTTTCTTGCTTACAATCTATTTTTGCGTTCATTTTCTTAAGGAAATCTCTCCCAAGAATTAATGTCCGTAAATGCGTTTTCAATATCACAAAGTTGTGTGATAATGTTTCGTCATCAATTTTTATATTTAAAAATATACTTCCTACCATGTCCAATTTTTTTCCATCGGGTCCTGCACAAATTTTTGCGAGTTTACTTATACCATGGCCTGTATCGAGGGCCGTTCTGAGGTCGACCACTGAGAGGTCAGCACCTGTATCAACCAAAGCTTCAAAAGTCCCTATCTTGTCCACATTAATTTTTAATTTGTATTTAGGGTCCAACTTCTTGATTCCGTTTATGGTCGACTTGCTTTGATTGACAGATTCAGGCGCGACGCTTAGTTTAAATCTTCCAACACGGAATATCTATTCCGGGTAGGAATATTTGTCTGTGTGCTATGACATACATCAGCATAAAGCCGAGGTCCTGATTTCTCTGATGTTTCATTCATTTGGCATTTTTCTTCGACCTTCTCTTGGGTATCTGCTGGATCCTCTTCTAGGATTCTTATAAACTTGACCCTACAATAACGGGCCACGTGCCCTGGCTTGTTACATTTAAAGCAGATTGGTCTTCCATCTTCCGTCCTATTTTTGCTCACTTCTTGGCTTTTATTGTAAGTGTTTCTCTGAAGGTTTGGTTTCGGCACAAAGTTAGGATTATAAGGACGTCTAGGGGTAGAGGGCTGGGGAAAGTTGTTTCGATACTGTCTGGGGGTAGGAGGGGAGTCGTTCTTGTAATTATTGGAAACAGGGGCTTGGGGCCTGGAAGTGGTCTGGTAGTTTCGTGCGGCAGTCGGCGGCACGTACCTCGATTGTTGTTGGGGTCTAGAATAGCGTGGACCGTTATATAGGTTTCTGGATTTCTCCACACGTTCCCGATACTTCTTTTCAAAATAATCCATTTTCTTGCACACGACAAGAAGGTCATCGGTCGTTTTAGGAGGGTTCAGGTAGAGCGCGAATGAGTACTCTTTTTTCAGTCCTCCAATAACATGTTCAATTTTTGTTTCTTCTTCCATTGCGGGGTCAACCTTGTTGCACAACACTAGAATGTCTTCCGCGAACCTGATTGCTGGTTCATTCCAGTGTTGCATTCTGTTGAGCTTCATTCTAAGTTCTTCTTTATTCGCGTCCAAAGAAAAATCCTGAATGAGGCGGATTTTAATATTTTCCCAGCTCGTGAAACTAGCTTTGTGTAAATTCAACCAGGTTTTAGCGCTTCCCGTCATGTTCATGGCGGCATAACGAGAGATAATGTAGTCTGCCCAATGGTACAAGAAGCCAATTTCTTCAAGAGATTCAATCCATGGGCGAGGGTCTTCCGTTCCATCATACTTGGGGATGTCGATGTTGGGATTCAGGACAACTGGGTCGGAACTAGCATCTCTACCAATTGTTGCACCAGGTTGCGGCTTGGCAGATTCTTCAGCCTGGATTCTCTCCTGTGCTGGGTCCTGCATCTTACCAGAGCGTGTTTCAACCATCCTAGAAATTTATAAAAGGGAATAACGAGATAAGTCTTCTTTAAGTAGCCACCAGAATCCTTTCTTTATTTTCTCACATCAAAGAGAGCAGTGAAGTCACAGTGTACCTAAATACAAATGATGATAAATTAATAATCTGTTTTAAATAAATATCATAGAATATTTTATATAAAAATAAATAAATATATAATTTAAATTTCAAATATATTAAAACTAATATAAGAAATACGCCATTAATCATGATGTAACAATATAGAGGTTTTACTGTACATGCTAAAAGGTACAGGTTCTTTGAGTTTTATCTATGAATGTATATACTTCTCACTAAAAATGTTTTATCGTTAATAATAAAAAATCACAATATATAAACCATAAAAATGTGTGAATACGTTAATATATTGGACTAAAAGGTTTTATTATGTTTCCAGGAAGAGAACATCTCCAACAAGCCCTACAAGTATGGCTATGCTGTGGACGATGGGGAAAACAACAAACACTACTACAAGGAAGAGGCAGATTTGGATGGCAGCAAGAAAGGACAATATGGATACGCCAACGCCGAGGGCCTCTATCGACATGTATCCTATATTGCTGATAAGCAAGGTTACCGAACCTATGTTCTGACCAACGAACCAGGTGCTGCCCCTCAGGATCCATCTGATGGCATTATGGAGGTCAAACCTGTTCCTGAGAATATTCAAATGGAAATGAAGGAACGGGACGATGATAAAAAACAGCAACAAGGTTCATACAAATCCCAAGGGTACTATATGAGTCAAGCTGCCGCCAGTTCCATTCAATCAGATATTCCTGAGAGCAACCAGCAGCAACAAAATTCTCAGAATTCCGGAGATGAAAAGCGTCAACAAATCCAGAATCCTGTTGATTCACAAGCCGAACAATATTATGAAGAATTGATCTCGTCTTCTAATGTTCGTGATGAGAGGAATCAATGGCAGAGTCCTGTTCCCATGATGGAGCCTCAGATTCAACACAGACAGAAAAATCAACAGAACGATTATCAGATACCTGAAGCTAGGGAAGAACCAATGAACCAATCACCAAATGGTGCAGAGCAAAAGAATGAGCCGATTAAGTATTATAACTCTCAGCCTAAGGCACAAGATCAGCCAAGACCACGCGATGCTCCTGAACAGAAGAATGAACCAGCCAGGTACTATAACCCTCAGCCTAAGGTACAAGAACAACCTAAACCACGCGATGCTCCTGAACAGAAGAATGAGCCAGTCAGGTACTATAACCCTCAGCCTAAGGCACAAGATCAGCCAAGACCGCGCGATGCTCCTGAACAGAAGAACGAGCCAGCCAGGTACTATAACCCTCAGCCTAAGGCACAAGATCAGCCAAGACCACGCGATGCTCCTGAACAGAAGAATGAGCCAGCCAGGTACTATAACCCTCAGCCTAAGGCACAAGATCAGCCAAGACCGCGCGATGCTCCTGAACAGAAGAACGAGCCAGCCAGGTACTATAACCCTCAGCCTAAGGCACAAGATCAGCCAAGACCACGCGATGCTCCTGAACAGAAGAACGAGCCAGCCAGGTACTATAACCCTCAGCCTAAGGCACAAGATCAGCCAAGACCACGCGATGCTCCTGAACAGAAGAATGAGCCAGCCAGGTACTATAACTCTCAGCCTAAGGCACAAGAACAACCAAGACCACGCGATGCTCCTGAACAGAAGAATGAGCCAGCCAGGTACTATAACTCTCAGCCTAAGGCACAAGAACAACCTAAACCACGCGATGCTCCTGAACAGAAGAACGAGCCAGCCAGGTACTATAACCCTCAGCCTAAGGCACAAGATCAGCCAAGACCACGCGATGCTCCCGAACAGAAGAATGAGCCAGTCAGGTACTATAACCCTCAGCCTAAGGCACAAGATCAGCCAAGACCACGCGATGCTCCTGAACAGAAGAATGAGCCAGCCAGGTACTATAACCCTCAGCCTAAGGCACAAGACCAGCCAAGACCACGCGATGCTCCTGAACAAAAGAACGAGCCAGCCAGGTACTATAAACCTCAGCCTAAGGCACAAGAAAAACCAAGACCACGCGATGCTCCTGAACAGAAGAATGAGCCAGCCAGGTACTATAACCCTCAGCCTAAGGCACAAGATCAGCCAAGACCACGCGATGCTCCTGAACAGAAGAATGAGCCAGCCAGGTACTATAACCCTCAGCCTAAGGCACAAGATCAGCCAAGACCACGCGATGCTCCTGAACAGAAGAATGAGCCAGCCAGGTACTATAAACCTCAGCCTAAGGCACAAGATCAGCCAAGACCACGCGATGCTCCTGAACAGAAGAATGAGCCAGCCAGGTACTATAACCCTAATCCTAAGGTACAAGAACAACCAAGACCACGTGATGCTCCCGAACAGAAGAATGAGCAAATTGTGTATTATTCTCCTCAACCTGAGATGAATGACAAAGTTTCTGAACAAAGAGAGGAGGCAGTTAATTCTTATATTTCCCAATCTAAAATGCAGTACCGTTCGAAATGGTACGCTGTATACGAAAATGTAGATGATGCAAAGATTTTGAATGAACCTCAGCCTAATGAACAAGTAGACATTAAATCCAATATTGCTCCTGAACAGAAGGATGAGCCAATTAGATCTTATTACCCCCAACCTATGGCACAAGACCAACCCAAACCCTATAATGCTCCCCAACAGAAGGATGAGCCAATTAGACCTTATTACCCCCAACCTATGGCGCAAGACCAACCCAAATCCGCTAATGCTGCCCAACAGAAGGATGAGCCAAATATGTCTTATTATCCCCAACCTATGGCGCAAGACCAACCCAAACCATATAATGCTCCTGAACAGAAGGATGAGCCAAATATGTCTTATTATCCCCAACCTATGGCGCAAGATCAACCCAAACCCGCTAATGCTCCTGAACAGAAGGATGAGCCAAATATGTCTTATTACCCCCAACCCAAGGCGCAAGACCAACCCAAACCCTATAATGCTCCTGAACAGAAGGATGAGCCAAATATGTCTTATTACCCCCAACCTATGGCGCAAGACCAACCTAAACCCTATAATGCTCCTGAACAGAAGGATGAGCCAAATATGGCTTATTACCCCCAACCCAAGGCGCAAGACCAACCCAAACCCTATAATGCTCCTGAACAGAAGGATGAGCCAAATATGTCTTATTACCCCCAACCTATGGCGCAAGACCAACCCAAACCCTATAATGCTCCTGAACAGAAGGATGAGCCAAATATGTCTTATTACCCCCAACCCAAGGCGCAAGACCAACCCAAACCCTATAATGCTCCTGAACAGAAGGATGAGCCAAATATGTCTTATTACCCCCAACCTATGGCGCAAGACCAACCCAAACCCTATAATGCTCCTGAACAGAAGGATGAGCCAAATATGTCTTATTACCCCCAACCCAAGGCGCAAGACCAACCCAAACCTTATAATGCTCCTGAGCAGAAGGATGAGCCAAATATGTCTTATTACCCCCAACCCAAGGCGCAAGACCAACCCAAACCCTATAATGCTCCCCAACAGAAGGATGAGCCAAATATGTCTTATTACCCCCAACCCAAGGCGCAAGACCAACCCAAACCCTATAATGCTCCTGAACAGAAGGATGAGCTAATTAGGTCTTATTACCCCCAACCTATGGCACTAGACCAACCCAAACCCTATAATGCTCCTGAACAGAAGGATGAGCCAATTAGATCTTATTACCCCCAACCCAAGGCGCAAGACCAACCCAAACCCTATAATGCTCCCCAACAGAAGGATGAGCCAATTAGATCTTATTACCCCCAACCTATGGCGCAAGACCAATCCAAACCCGCTAATTCTCCCCAACAGAAGGATGAGCCAAATATGTCTTATTATCCCCAACCTATGGCGCAAGACCAACCCAAACCCTATAATGCTCCTGAACAGAAGGATGAGCCAAATATGTCTTATTACCCCCAACCTATGGCGCAAGACCAACCCAAACCCTATAATGCTCCTGAACAGAAGGATGAGCCAAATATGTCTTATTACCCCCAACCCAAGGCGCAAGACCAACCCAAACCCTATAATGCTCCCCAACAGAAGGATGAGCCAAATATGTCTTATTACCCCCAACCCAAGGCGCAAGACCAACCCAAACCCTATAGTGCTCCTGAACAGAAGGAAGAGCCAATTAGATCTTATTACCCCCAACCCAAGGCGCAAGACCAACCTAAACCCTCTAATGCTCCCCAACAGAAGGATGAGCCAATTAGGTCTTATTACCCCCAACCTATGGCGCAAGACCAACCCGAACCCTATAATGCTCCCCAACAGAAGGATGAGCCAATTAGATCTTATTATCCCCAACCTATGGCGCAAGAACGACCCAAACCCTCTAATGCTCCCCAACAGAAGGATGAGCCAATTAGATCTTATTACCCCCAACCCAAGACGCAAGACCAACCCAAACCCTATAAAGCTCCCCAACAGAAGGACGAGCCAATTAGATCTTATTACCCCCAACCCAAGGCGCAAGACCAACCCAAACCCTCTAATGCTCCCCAACAGAAGGATGAGCCAATTAGGTCTTATTACCCCCAACCTATGGCGCAAGACCAACCCAAACCCTATAATGCTCCCCAACAGAAGGATGAGCCAATTAGATCTTATTATCCCCAACCTATGGCGCAAGACCAACCCAAACCCTCTAATGCTCCCCAACAGAAGGATGAGCCAATTAGGTCTTATTACCCCCAACCTATGTCACAAGACCAACCCAAACCCTCTAATGCTCCCCAACAGAAGGATGAGCCAATTAGGCCTTATTACCACCAACCCAAGGCGCAAGACCAACCCAAACCCTCTAATGCTCCCCAACAGAAGGATGAGCCAATTAGGTCTAATTACCCCCAACCTATGGCACAAGACCAACCCAAACCCTCTAATGCTCCCCAACAGAAGGATGAACCAATTAAGTCTTATTATCCCCAACCTATGGCGCAAGACCAACCCAAACCCTCTAATGCTCCCCAACAGAAGGATGAGCCAATTAAGTCTCATTACCCCCAACCTATGGCGCAAGACCAACTCAAACCCTATAATGCGCCTGAACAGAAGGATGAGCCAATCAGATCTTATTACCCCCAACCAATGGCGCAAGACCAATCCAAACCCTCTAATGCTCCCCAACAGAAGGATGAGCCAATTAGATCTTATTACCCCCAACCTATGGCGCAAGACCAACCCAAACCCTATAATGCTCCCCAACAGAAGGATGAGCCAATTAGATCTTATTACCCCCAACCTATGGCGCAAGACCAACCCAAACCCTATAATGCTCCCCAACAGAAGGATGAGCCAATTAGGTCTTATTACCCCCAACCTATGATTCAAGACCAACCCAAACCCTCTAAGGCTCCCCAACAGAAGGATAAGCCAATTAGATCTTATTACCCCCAACCCAAGGCGCAAGACCAGCCCAAACCCTCTAATGCTCCTGAACAGAAGGATGAGCCAATTAGATCTTATTACCCCCAACCCAAGGCGCAAGACCAACCCAAACCCTCTAATGCTCCTGAACAGAAGGATGAGTCTATTAGATCTTATTACCCCCAACCCAAGGCGCAAGACCAACCCAAACCCTCTAATGCACCTGAACAGAAGGATGAGCCAATTAGATCTTATTACCCCCAACCCAAGGCGCAAGACCAACCCAAACTCTCTAATGCTCCCCAACAGAAGGATGAACCAATTAGATCTTATTATCCCCAACCTATGGCGCAAGACCAACCCAAACCCTCTAATGCTCCTGAACAGAAGGATGAGCCAATTAGATCTTATTACCCCCAACCCAAGGCACAAGACCAACCCAAACCCTCTAATGCTCCCCAACAGAAGGATGAGCCAATTAGATCTTATTACCCCCAACCTAAGGCGCAAGACCAACCCAAACCCTCTAATGCTCCTGAACAGAAGGATGAGCCAATTAGACCTTATTACCCCCAACCCAAGGCGCAAGACCAACCCAAACCCGCTAATGCTCCCCAACAGAAGGATGAGCCAATTAAATCTTATTACCCCCAACCTATGGAGCAAGACCAACCCAAACCCTCTAATGCTCCTGAACAGAAGGATGAGCCAATTAGATCTTATTATTCCCAACCTATGGCACAAGACCAACCCAAACCCGCTAATGCTCCCCAACAGAAGGATGAGCCAATTAAATCTTATTACCCCCAACCTATGGAGCAAGACCAACCCAAACCCGCTAATGCTCCTGAACAGAAGGATGAGCCAATTAGATCTTATTACCCCCAACCTATGATTCAAGATCAACCTAAATCTTCTAATGCTCCTGAACAGAAGGATGAGCCAGCCAAAACTATCTATAAATATGATTCTGAAGACACTGTTCAAAGCATGCCCAAATCCTCCGGAGCAGCTAAAATTTCAGATGAACCAATAAATTCCTCTGGTTCCTTATCTAATGTTCAAGCCCATCCAAAAGGCAATTATGTTCCTGTATTAATGGAACAACAACCAATTAGGTACTATGAACCAAAGGCTAAGGTTGAATATTACAAAAGCGTCCATAATGCTCCAAAAATGATGGATTCTCACCCATCTATGATGCAAAATCAACCAAAGAACTACAATTATCTTCTAAATAGCAATACACCAGCTAATTCCTATTCTTCCCAGCCTATGATGCAAAATCAGCAAACAATCTCTAATCAACAAATACTACTTCAAAGCCCAGTTGGAAGCATTGCTCCAATGCCTAAACCGATGCCACTCAGACCTATTATGCAAGATTCCATTAATGCCATGGTTAGTGCCTATGGAGATCAGCCTCTGATTCATCACTATCCTAGCAACCAAGAGATCTCATGGTCCCCCATCAACCAGCAAAACGTACAGTATCCTCAGCTGAGCAATGAATACAAAACTGCCCTTGCATCTTCCTACGCAATGGCTCAACTCGCCCGGATGAGACAGCCAGTGAACAACGCTTATATCAATGCAGCCTACTAAGTCTCTTAGCCATGCTGACATTATACCACTTTAAAATATATATATATATAAATATACATATGTATAAATATCCTTTGTTCCATAAAATACTATTAAATGATATCTCTATATGTGTGTAAGTGTGAAAATATTTGTAGCTATTCGATTGTTAATAAAATAAATCATTTTATAAATACGTACATAATATCTTCAATACAAATTACAAAATTTTCGACTAAATGACTAAATAACAAATTACAACATCGCTTATATCATTGACAAAAGATTGTATGGTGTGATTGATGTGTAACTGGCCCTGAAAGAGTGTCTCCAATTCATATATGTATCTACTAAGTTCCATACTCACTAAACGAATAAGGCGCCTCTCCCGTCAAAATAAACGCCAAAACCTGACGCCACTATTGACCGTCGCCGCAAACTAGCGGCCTCGGGTCGGTGACAAAGCCACAATACCAGCTTTGGCAAACTGAGAAGCGTCCACCTAGAGACCATGGTTTCGGGCTAATGGCCTTCGTCAGTCTAGGGTGGAATTTATTCCATGAGATCCACACGGGATCTAATGGAATCTTCAAAATCTACCAAAGACGGGAGAGGCGCCCTATGCTTTTATGGATCAATTTCTTCCCGGCAAATTTTCCATCTATAAACGAATAGATTACACAACCTCTCATGAGGGTCATAGATATATACCTCTGTAATATACACTGTGTTACATTGAAAATACATCAAGAAGGAAGTGAACTGAAAGTGATCAAACGCAGCATACAAGGAGATATGGCAAAGAACAAGGTCAACCATGAAAGGCTATGAACGAATCTCCATGTCTAGGTACCGAATGAATGGCAGTATAGATCAGCATATGTCTCAACTAAGTTCTATTCTCAATAACTAACAGATTACACAACCTACCATGGGTGCTATATATACAGTAATACAAACTACCTGACATTGAAAATACAACATCAAAAAGGCAGTTAACTAAAAGTGTTTGAACGCAGCATACAAAGAGAGAAAATGCAACGAATAAAATAATAACTATATTTTTAAATTATTGTCATATCAATAGCTCAGTAGGTCCACCACGGAGGGCCTTACACAAATCCTAACGTATAGGTACAAATCCAATGGGAATATAGGCTTGTATTGGCCCGGATGGGCATCCAGAGGAATGATGCCCCATTCTTTATCAACCATTTGCCAAATTTGAGTATATAACATCAAGTAGATATTGGAAAAAGTGATGAAACGCAGCATACAAAGAGAGAAAATGCAACAAACAAGGTCCAGTATGAAAAGCGATGAACGAATCTCATGTCTAGGTACAGAATCAATGGTAGTACAGATGGACCTATCTATCTATAAAATTTCATATTCACTAAACTAATAAATTGCACAATTTTTCATGGGTGTCATAGTAATATAAACTGTGTGACATTGAATATACATATAGAAGTTAGTGGACTGAAAGTGATCAAATGCAGCATACAAAGAGAGACACTGCAAACAAGGTCTACCATGAAAGGGTATGAATGAATCTCCATGTCTGGGTACAGAATCAATGGTAGTACAGAATGGCTTCATGATGAATGAGGCTCCATTCTCTATCAACCATTTGACAAAGTAGAGTATACAACATCAAGAAGATAGTGAACTGAAAGTAATGAAACACAGCATACAAAGATAGACAGCAACAAACAATGTCCACTATGAAAAGCGAGGGACGAATCCCCATGTTTAGGTACAGAATCAATGGCAGTACAGATGGGCCTATGTATCTACCATGTTCCATATTCACTAAACTATTAGATAGCACAAACTTTCACGAGTGCCATAGTAATATACACTGTGTGACATTGAAAATACAAATAGAATTTAATGGAATGAAGTGATGAAACGCAGCATACAAAGAAGGACACAGCAATAAACAAGGTCCACCATGAAAGAAGCATGAATCCTCACGTCTAGGTACAGAATCAATGGCAGTTTAGATAAGCTTTCTGAAGAATGGTACTCCATATTCTATCAACCATTTACAAAAGTTATTTTTCTAAAAGCGACTGATGCAGAGTCTCCAAGCGTCATCCAATCAGACGTATTCGAATGGTGAGAGATCTAGGAATTCAGGTAGCCAGGGGAGTTTCTATAAACTTCTCAATTATTTTAATAGCAATGATCTATGTTTTAAAAGAGCTTACAAAATAAGATACATTTTTATATATTTATATTAAGGTTGTATTTAACATTTCAGTGAAGACGCGTTTAGTGAGATTTTGGCTAGCTATATCTTATGGGAGATAGAAAACATGTTTGTAAATAAAAATATTACGATGCACTAGCGCGCCATCTGTCATAAAAATTAGAAACTATTTTAGACGCGTAAGATTCTTTTTGAAATTAGACAATTTCTACTGACCTTACTGCAATGGAAAAATTAATGGGAGGGCCTGGCTCATTAGTGGTGAAGCCTCCCAGTGAGTTCGCTAGTTTAATTTTATAATTTAATATTATAATTGGTAGATTAAACTTGCGAAACCGCTGGGAGGGTTCACCACTAATGAGCCAGGCACTCCCATTAATTTTTCCATTGCAGTAAGGGCAGTAGAAATTGTTTAATTTCAAAAAGAATCTTACGCGTCTAAAATAGTTTCTAATTTTCATAAATGAAAATATTGTTATATTTGAATATTGTAATTTGATAACAGATGGCGCGCTAGTACATCGTAATAAAATATTGTTTGTAGATTAATTTCTTTTTAGAAATGTTTATCTTAAAAGGATAGAAAATGTAATTATATTTCAAAGTGATGTTCAAGAAAGGATGAAAGAAATAAGAAATTTCTCAACAGTAGAGGAAGAGCGGCTACAAGAGGGTGGGAGGGTTCACCACTGATGAGCCAAGCCCTCCCAATATATTTTTTCATCGCAGTAAGGACAGTAGAAGTTTGTATTATTATAAAAGAAACATTCGCGCTTTTAAATCCTTTTATTTTATATGTATAGATGGCGCGTTATTGCTTTGTATTAATTTATGCCTAACTGGCCTTGTCTTTATAGTTTGCGGAAGAGCATTGCTCGATGCAAATATTTAAATGTAATTCTACTGTCCTATAATCTTATGTCCATAGTTTACTTGAAAACCATTTCTAAGATTCCATCCTTCAGTGTAGCATATAAAAGCAGAATGATCCAATACAGTATTAGAGCTCTGAGAAGCGGTCTGGTGGATTAAATTGGCGAAACCGCTGGGAGGGTTCACCACTGATGAGCCAAGCCCTCCCAATATATTTTTTCATCGCAGTAAGGACAGTAGAAGTTTGTATTATTATAAAAGAAACATTCGCGCTTTTAAATCCTTTTATTTTATATGTATAGATGGCGCGTTATTGCTTTGTATTAAAGGTTTCGAGAAATCGCAAAGAATACTTGTTATATAAGCTTAGTATTTAGGTCACTATAATTCAGTTAAATAGAATGTATTCGGTGTAAAAATGTAAGAATGATATAACAAACATTTTTATCTATATATAACAAATGAAAACATTAAGACTCGAATGTTTCTTTTCACAACTAAATCAAACTTTTTCTGTGAAGAAAAGACACTTCGGCCAGTTCAAGTTTCTCAACGTTCCAACAAAAATATTTTGTCTTCGTCAGGATAAATAAATAAAATTAAAGCATTTGGCAAGGCGTTAAAAATTGTTTTCACCTCGTAATATTCTTTAATAGCTCTTTAAGAGCTAGACTTCTATTAATATTGGTAAAAAGCGATTTGACGTCAAAAGACTACCATTATTTCATGTTCATTCAGCTTTAAATTTTTAGTGATATCTAATAACTAATATGTATGTTCCATATGTAAATACCTGTTTTCTTTCATCTGTTCGCTCTCCACTTCTTCCATCCATATTTCCAATTTTTTTTTTCCAAATCCATATTCTTATTTTCCATAGGATTATTCAAATAATAATCTGTATATATTTATCATGTGTATATAATCTTTCTCCATTTTTACTCCTTTGTATATTTCCCACTTTCATAGGTTTCTCCGTCTTGTAACCCCAAGGAGAATCCTCTGTAAGACCTGTGTGTCTTAATAAAGGTTTTTGTGTGTGAAAAATATCTAATAACTCTTTCCTATTTCTAATTTCTAACCCAGAAATATTTCTTGTATTCGGAATTAGGTTTTTAAGCCAGTCAACCAGACCTCAGAACCATTTTTAACGCCTTGTCAAATGCTTTATTTTTGTTTATTTCTCCTGACGAAGACAAAATGTTTTAGTTGAAACATTTAGAAAATAAAACTCAGTTGTTGTTGTTGTTGTTGTCGTGTCCAAAGAAGAACCTCAGATGTCTTCATGCATCTCCATCACAGCAGTCGCAATGTCCTCTATCTTGGGTGTGTAAAGCTGCTGCTCTGGGTCCATGTCAATTTTCTGCAAGAATGCGGCCATTACTGGGCATGAAAATATGTGGGTAGATGTGTTAGAATAAAACTCTAACAAGCCGAAGTGTTTATCTTTTTTACAGAAAAATGTTTATTTACATATCTGAATATTTACATATACAAGGTTAATAAAATTCGAAACTATTATAGACGCGTATGATTCTTTTAAAAATTAAACAAATTCTACTGTACTTACTGGAATGAAACAATTAATGGGAGGACCTGGTTTATCAATAAAAAGAATCATACACGTCTATAATAGTTTCGAATTTTGATAACAGATGGCGCGCCAATGCTAACAAGGTTAATAGTTTAATTTTATTTATTTATTTCGTTTATAAGCTCCTGTAGAAGGGTTTACAGTACCTGAAATCTTGAGAGAAAATTTAATAAGAAAATTATTTTCAGAGGCTGCGTTTTATTGTAAATATTCATAAGACACCAAAACTCCGCCTTGCCGGTCCCAAGCCCGGATGAAAAAAGAGGAGGGGGAGCAGTAACAAGCTCACTAAAAAAACCTGGGTTCAGCTGGCCCGGCTGATAGTACCCTGTAAGGGCTCCTAATCCAGGGATAAAGAATGAGCAGCGTTTGTACTCCATGTTAGGAGCGGCTACACATGGTATCTGTTCCTCATGTCAGAGGCGGCGATTTCATTTGGAGCTAAGTCGTCCTGCCACTGAGTAGTGCTCCCAGTCTTAATGACAAAGGCAGACGCATTCTACTTCACCTCATCCATTAAAAGTGTCAAGTGACACCCTAATATGATTGAGTGGAGATAAGAAAGAAGGTGAGACACCAATGGCCGAGCGCCCACACACGGCGAGATTTCCCACTCGGGAGATATCTTGAAAGATATCTCTCCCACCCACACCAAGCAATGATGGCCCTCATGATAACCTGCGATAGTTAACTTCTCCGTTAGATAATCTATATCATCTATTGTAATAGCTATTTCATCTGATTATCTTTGCATTCGCCGTCCGTGCTGATTTCATCCTCTCTTTCTTTCTCCTTTATTCCATAAAAATGACGCATTGTGTGATGTTTCTTTTTTTTTTTTCAGAATGAAGTTTATTTTTGATTTATTGATATCAGATACCAGTAATTTAACGATTATTTTATTAATTTAAACATTTAGTTTTCATTATATAAATTATATAGTCTTTATTGTACCAACACTAAAGTATACTCCTGTGTATATACCGATCTATTTTCACTATATTCAACGATGGTTTTCATTGGTTTTTTCTACTAATATGCCTTAAAAGATATTATTGGAATGAAAATCTCAAAAGGGTTTAAACTACTGTATTTAAAAAATCGTATAATATATATTTTTAAACACATTGTTTATTATATTTAATTGTTTAGCTTCCGAACTAAAATCTTTTCTACAAGCCTCAGGCTATACCTAATGTTGTAAATACTAACTAAAGTGTGTTTATCAATATTTACCGTATTTAGTGACCTATTTCTTCGAATTAACGATGAAATAAAAGTATGCTCTTGCTACATGTGATCTGGCATTGTCGTGAAGAAGCCATATACCCTTGCTACATGTGATCTGGCATTGTTGTAAAGGAACAGTACCTTTGCTACATGTGATCTGGCATTGTTGTAAAGGAACAGTACCTTTGCTACATGTAATCTGGCATTATTGTGAAGAAGCCATATACCATTGCTACATGTGATCTGGTATTGTTATAAAGGAACTGTGCCCTTGCTACATGTGATCTGGCATTATTGTAAAGGAACAGTACCCTTGCTACATGTGATCTGGCATTATTGTAAAGGAACAGTACCCTTGCTACATGTGATCTGGCATTATTGTAAAGGAACAGTACCCTTGCTACATGTGATCTGGCATTATTGTAAAGGAACAGTACCCTTGCTACATGTGATCTGGCATTGTTGTAAAGGAACAGTACCCTTGCTACATGTGATCTGGCATTGTTGTAAATGAACAGTACCCTTGCTACATGTGATCTGGCATTATTGTAAAGGAACAGTACCCTTGCTACATGTGATCTGGCATTGTTGTAAAGGAACAGTACCCTTGCTACATGTGATCTGGCATTGTTGTAAAGAAACAGTATCCTTGCTACATGTGATCTGGCATTGTTGTAAAGGAACAGTACCCTTGATACATGTGATCTGGCATTGTCGTGAAGGAACAGTACCCTCGCTACATGTGATCGGGCATTGTTGTAAAGGAACAGTACCCTTGCTACATGTGATCTGGCATTGTCGTGAAGAAGCCATATACCCTTGCTACATGTGATCTGGCATTGTCGTGAAGAAGCCATATACATTTGATACATGTGATCTGGCATTGTTGTAAAGGAACAGTACCCTTGCTACATGTGATCTGGCATTGTCGTGAAGAAGCCATATACCCTTGCTACATGTGATCTGGCATTGTTCTAAAGGAACAGTACCCTAGCTACATGTGATCTGGCATTGTTGTAAAGGAACAGTACCCTTGCTACATGTGATCTGGCATTGTCGTGAAGAAGCCATTTACCCTTGCTACATGTGATCTGGCATTGTCGTGAAGAAGCCATATACCCTTGCTACATGTGATCTGGCATTGTTGTAAAGGAACAGTACCCTTGCTATATGTGAACTGGCAATGTTGTAAAGGAACAGTACCCTTTCTACATGTGATCTGGCATTGTTATAAAGGAACAGTAACCTTGCGAAATGTGATCTGGCATTGTTGTAAAGGAACAGTACCCTTGCTACATGTGATCTGGCATTGTTGAAAAGAAACAGCACCCTTGCTACATGTGATCTGGCATTGTTGTAAAGGAACAGTTACCTTGCTACATGTGATCTGGCATTGTCGTGAAGATGCCATATACCCTTGCTACATGTTATCTAGAATTGTGATCTGAAATGGCTATAGTTGATAGGAAATTGTTATGGTCGGTTTGTATGGTTACTTGTTTATAAGCGGATGCATGTCTATGAATAGTGGCTTTGTTTATTAAAGAATAAGATACATATCTGATATATCGCACATTACCCATGTCCTTGCTATCATGTTGACTATTGTTATATTTAATAGAGTAAATATAGATGGTCTTCTATTTTTAAAAGAACGATTTTAAACGCTGTAGCTCGCAAAAGAAGTGCGCGATTCGAAAGAGAGAAAACAAGCATTAATTTATTATTAATTAAAAACGATTTTGAAATATTTGAAATGCTTAAAATTTTGAGTGATTTTCAAAAAAGTTACTCTCTGAAACTTCCGAGGAGAAATTCTGGTTTACCTAAATTATTAAAATTATAAAAGAAAATAATATTGTTAATTTTTAAGTTCATAATTAGTCACATTATAAAGGAAGACAAGGAAAATGTTGATATCTATGAAATTAAGCGAAAAATATTCTCTGAATATATATTTGTATATTTTTTTCCGGAAATTCATATTTTCATCATATACTCTATTCTTTAATTAAAAAGGCATATATTGGATCAAAAAATCATTTATTTTACCACTATTTCAGTTGGCTGAACGCCAACCTTTATCAAGATGTTATAACATTTTAAAGTGTGTCAACAACGATACTCTATTCTCTTAAAATACTCGTACAAGTATTATTAAAAAATAAATTTTCTCCTTTCAAATTATCCAACTATGATTTTTCCAACCTATACCTATTTCGATATTATTCGCGAAGATACAATTACACGAACTTTTAAAAGGAAAATGACGAAATATTTTTTTGGATTTGCCAATAAGAGGCATTCATCAGGATAAAAAAGCGACAATTTTTTGCAATAAAACGGTTCGAAGTTTTGTAAGAAGGAAAAAATATCTAAAGACGACCACTCCCGTTAGAATAGGTACTGCCATCTATCGAGCATCTTGGGAAACTTTACTGACCTTAATCTGCTAGTGTGCGAAATTTGTCAATAGATGGCGCCCTTCTATTTTAATAGAATTTTAATAGAAGAAAATATTCGTTTCTATTGTTTCTTTCTTCAAATAAACAACAAAAATCAACAATGAAATTATCTATTCATTATAAAATTGTGAAAAAAGTTTTAAAATTACAAAATATTTTCTTGAAAATGATGGTATTTTAAATATTTATCTAGTATTAAAATATTCTTCTGTAGATCGATTTACCTTTTAGGGTATATTTTTACTAGACTACGTTCGAAATCAAGACATCCTTTTGATTAACATATTTATTTCATAACAGAATGGAAAAATTTTACATATTAAGCTATTTTACATTGATAGAAATTAAAAACAACAATTTAACACACTAATAGTAGAAAATTCTACAAAACAACTTAAACAAAACAAACGAGAGTTCTAAAAAGGCAATTACAATGTTGCCGAATATAATTAAACATAAAAATATTCATAGAAATATATATCCAAATATATTTTGACAATATGTACAGAAGCCGTTGGCAGGATCCCAACAAAAATGAGTTTCTTTTTATTACAAAATGCTAGCTTTTAAGTGATAATCGCTCTTTAACGGGTTTAATAAACACATCGACTATATATCCTACAAAAAAATATTTACAAAAACATACGCGCGCAGCGTGGATATTTACAACTGAAATTTTTAAATTTTAAATTATCTATGTTTTTTTATTCAGTTAAACTTAAATAATTCAAAGCCCAAAGGACAAAAAAAAATCAAATTAAAAACGGAAATTCTAGAGACCAAGATAAATTTTCGAATTAAAGACATTTTAGAATTAAAAACATTCGAATTATCTACGTTTTATTGTATTGATTTTTCTTTTTTTGCATTCTATTTATATCGCTTATCATTTTTCAAATATAAACTACAGTGAAAAAACAGTACAAATGTGATATTGTAATGGGATAAGATGCATAAATTATGAAAAAAACATCTCCTTATTGTGCAACCGAAAGTTGCTGATGGCTTGCGCCATCTATCGGAATAAATATCCACTAATAGTTGATATTAATTCCGATAGATGGTGCAAGCCATCAGCAACTTTCAGTTACACGATAAGGAGTTGCCTTTTTCATAATAAACTACAGTATTTATTTTTATTGACCTTTAAACCCAGACACTATGTTCATTTTTTCACACATTCATTTTGTAACCTAATTCACAAATGTAGAGCCACATCTATGATTCAAAAAAATAATCAAGAAATATTTATTGAAAATAAAGAAACTTCGGCCAGTAAATCTTTTTACTGAGGTAAAAAGATTTACTGGCCGAAGTATCTTTATTTAAAGGACTATGAATGCCGGCCAGGCAGCCTTTATCTTTACGATAACAAAAAATATGTAATTATTTTTATTTAAAATCCACCTCATAGATAATGTATTGTTAATATTGTTAGGTCTGAATACATTTGACTAATATTGCAGTAATCATAACCACTAATAACGATTGAGATAATTACGGAGTAATAGAATATCAGATAACTCAGCAGACGATAGTTTCACCGTTGAGTAGCATAATCATCGTGTGTAAGCGACTGGGCTGTCAAATCGCATGTCACATCAATCATTCTCTATCCGATTGTGTAGGAACAAGGGGAGATAGGAAGTTCCGAAACATAGCTCTAGACACACACTATGATGAATTATGAAAAGTAGATAGGATATAAGGATATTCCCTCAATAGGTTGGGGCTAAAGTGTGTCTAATATCTAACACAAGACGAACGTGTGAAAGCGAATCTGCAATATTAGTGTCCTTCCATTAAACAACCTCTAACATCGACGTCTTCAATGGAATAATACCTCATATCAGTATTTAAGATGAAATAATCAGGCTTCTAGGGATAATATCTTGAAAATAAAGATACTTCGGCCAGTAAATCTTTTCATTACCTCGACATTTGGACAAAAATTGAAACATTTGGCAAGGCGTTAAATATTATTCTAGGGATAAGTTTCTACATCAGAGGAATCCCACTGAGGGTCGTCTGGTATGATGTCACGTCCTGAAGTCGGACAGATCTCCCCGACTATTGCCATGTCGAGGAATTGAACAGACCTCTGCTCAGGTGACAGGTACTCGAGAACGTCCTCTCTCTGAGACAGATATATGAATTAAAATTCTCTAAAAATAAATTTATCACTCAAAGCCTAATGATTTCAGTTTGAATACAGAGGATTTCGTTGAAAATGGTGCCAGACCTACGCCGTTCCAGAAAGATGCCTTTCCTGAAACATCGTGTGCGTGGTCTTAGTCTTCAAGAAGATGTCACTGCTTGCGGTCATCTTTACCGACCTGCAGTCCGCCTTTGACAACGCAGACCGAGAGTTCCACAAGGTTGCATGCAGAGCTGGAGAAAAGCACGACTACTTATAGCTTAAGGAATTCGGAGCTTGGATGGACCTCTTGTTCTCGGGTACCTAGCTCCTGCCCCGTCGCAGTCGGCTGCTTGACCTATGGAAGAAGGTCTCCTCTATCCTGGAGATAACCACCGAGTGGTGCCCAGTTCCAACTTACTAAAATTGCCCCTCGTTGGCGCCTGCAGGTTCCTGGCGATACCATCGCTTCGAGCTCTTTTTAGGTGAGTCGGATGCTCATCCGCGACCTGGCGGACTCTCCTGCACTGCTCAATACCAGGAAGACAGGAGTGCCCTTGAGAACGCAGATATCCTTTGAGTATTTAACCAACGCCTGAATGAAGAATGCTAGGAGCAAGTATCAGGAGAGGAGCCTGGAAGAAACTGGTGCTGCTTGGGCTAGTCACACCGTTCCTGCGCGTTAGCACTCGCACTACGCTTCGCATGAAGGCTCCACCCGGCCTAGCAGCCCTTCCATCTCAAGATATCTCCGGGGCAGGGTGCCAATGGTTGAAATGTCCTTCTCCAGTGTACACTTCGAATCCTTGCGCCGCTGAGTAATTGATTCCTCAAAATATGACGTATTGTTCAAAGTTGGTACATGAATATTGTTGGTAGTTTATTCCCCCAAACATAAAGTATTGTCGGAAGATGGTGTCTGAAAATGACTTACTATGAGTAGTTATTTCCTTAAAACATAAAGCATTGTCGGAAGTTGGTGTCTGAATATGGCGTATTGTTGGGAGTTGATTCTCCAAAACAAAAAGTATTGTCAAAATCTGGCGTCTGAAAATGACTTACTGTGAGTAGTTTTTTTTCCTCAAAACCTGAAGTATCGGTGGATGTTGATGCCTGAATTTGATGTATACAATGTGTAAGTATTTCCTTAAAACATGATGTTGGAAGTTAGTGCTTGAATTAGCCGTACAATGTGTAGTTATTTCCTCAAAACATAAAGCATTGTCGGAAGTTGGTGTCTGAATTAGCCGTACGTAGTTGTTTCCTAAAAATATGATGTTGGAAGTTGATGCTTGAATTTGATGTATACAATGTGTAATTGTTTCCTCAAAAGATGATGTCGAAAGTTGGTGCGTGAATTAGCCGTACAATGTGTATTTGCTTCCTCAAAACAATACATAATATCGGAAGCTGTTTCCTGACTATGACTTAATGTGGGAAGTTGGTGCGGAACTGAATCCATCCCGGAATAGCGACGGCTCAGCTGGATGTTAACCGGAAGATGCTACCGTGTTGCTTACTCAATCGAGGCAGCTACTGTAAATAACCTCGGGCGCCGCCGATTCTATAATTGAAATGCTAAACAATCGCTGTGGTTCCTGGACATCTAATTGGTACCATCTGGGCCACCTACTTTCTCCTCTGCTGAATTTTAATTATTTCCCCCATTTTAGGAGGAGCTCTAGTGGAGGATTCGCACTGGCCTCGGAAGTGGCGTAGGGTGAGTGTGTAGTCCTTCTTCTTCCTTTCTCTCATTCATCACCATCACTGATATATCTCTTATTGCTTCAATTCTACATTGTGATAAACACATACAACACTGAGCTTTGCTAGATTCAAAAATAGAGAATTTTCTACCTTCTTTTCACTTTCTTTCATTCATAACAATCACCAATATATCCTCCAAGATCTTGTCTAATTTAGATTAATAAAAAGATAAGTTTAAAAAATAATATATCTCTTATTGCTTCAATTCTACATTGTGATAAACACATACAACACTGAGCTTTGCTAGATTCAACAATGGAAATAATTTTACAATTTAATAAACACATACAACACTAAGCTTTGCTAGATTCAACAATGGAAATAATTCTACAATGTAATACACACATACAACACTGAGCTTTGCTAGATTCAACAATGGAAATAATTCTACATTGTGATAAACACATACAACACTGAGCCTTGCTAGATTCAACAATGGAAATAATTCTACAATGTAATACACACATACAACACTGAGCTTTGCTAAATTCAACAATGGAAATAATTCTACAATATTATAAACACATACAACACTGAGCTTTGCTAGATTCAACAATGGAAATAATTCTACGATGTAATACACACATACAATACTGAGCTTTGCTAGATTCAACAATAGAAATATTTCTATAATTAAATAAACACATACAACACTGAGGATTGCTAGATTCAACAATGGGAATAATTCTACAATTAAATAAGCACATACAACACTGAGAATTACTAGATTCAACAATGGAAATAATTCTAAAATGTAATAAACACATACAACACTGAGGTTTGCTAGAATCAAAAATGGAAGTGGGGGGTCGGTGGAAGGCTGGTTAAACCGTTTGGTTTACGACCACTACGACCCGGGTTCGATCCCCGCATTGGACACTTTTTTTTGTTTAAAAAAAATGCTCCAATGGCCCCCCGATTCTTGCAAAAGTCCAACCCCACCAGCGAGTGCAAGTAACCAAACGGGGCTCTGGCACATTGTTAAGTGCAAAGTCGAACTGCTTTCACATGTGTAGACATGTGGTGCGCTTACAGTAAAAAGCAGTCGCTAACTACCCACCATGATTATCATGGCCTGTACCACGTGTACTAGGGATAAGCAAAAAAAAAAAAAAAAAGGAAGTAAATAATGATATAAAATAATCAATAATATTAAATCAAAAACATTAGAACTCCAGGGATAAGTTTCTATTAAAAATTTTCATTTACAATCTTAAGTTTTCTGGCATGATAGTCCTTCTACAGGAGAAACACAATATAAGAAATATCTCTCGCCGATAGGTCATGAGTTTTATAATTGAATACTATTTTACATAATTTTACTTTAAAAAGTACGCGCGTTGAAGAACTAATTGTTCGAAAGCTAGCGTCTGTTATTTGTAATAATAAAAGATACTGATTGCGAGAGTTTTTTTGTCTTTTGGATTTAACTTTAAAAAGTGGAAAAATTTAAATTAATAATTAATATAAAAATATATTGATTGTATTGGAACACCTCTCAAAACTTTCTTCTAACAACAAGAATGCGCTTTCTGTTTGCGAATACAAAACACTTTTGAAAATAGAAAGAAATATAGAGTAAATATTGTGATACAAATATGTTTCTTAGGTAATTATTTGCATAATATAATGTTATATAATAATTGTATCACGTGTTCATCTGTGTTGTGTGTTCACTAATGTATATAGAAGTAAAATACTTATAGGTCATCAAATCTATAATCACTAAAAAAGAAGAAATCTTCAGAAAGAACACCCAGGATGTCGACTCCCATCTACTGATGGAAAATATACAGTAGCCAAATCTACAGTACTTATGGCACCTTATCGCGTGTTCATGTGTGTTGGGAGTCACTAAGGTAAATATGGAAAAATGTCACATAATCATCAAATGAAAAAATCACTAAAAAATAATAAATATTCACAATGAACACTCAGGATGTCGACTTCCACCTACTGGTGGGGAATATACAGTATAAAAATCTACAGAACTTATGACACCATATCGCGTGTTCATGTGTGTTGTGTGTTCACTAAAGTTAATATAAGAAAAAATGTCACATAATAATAAAATCTAATCACTAAAAATAATATTCACAAAGAACACCCAGGATGTCGACTCCCATCTACTGATGGGAAATATACAGTAGCCAAATCTACAGAACCTATGGCACCTTATCGCATGTTCATGTGTGTTGTGTGTTCGCAAAAGTTAATATAAGAAAAATGCTACTAGGCCATCAAATCTAATCACTAAAAAAGAATCTTCACAAAGAACACCCAGGATGTCGACTCCCACCTACGACGCCTCTGCCCTCACAGCAACATTACCGAATTCTACAGAACTTATGACACCTTCAGCTATCCATCTCACTTGTCCCATATTGGAAGATCAAACTGCGACTTGTCGCGTAAAAAAAGCAACTTGAAGATATCTTGAGAAATTCTAGGCGTTGTTTCTATCCTTCTTTTGTGTTTGTTGTTTCTAATCCTGTTTACGCCCCTTCCATCTTTCCAGGTCATCTTGAGGTGGAGTGATCTTCGAAGGATTTAAGGAAACTGAGGAGTTCCATCTCACACTACAGTCACATCGACATGGGGCTTTTGCTGGTAAGTAAGATGCTTGCTCGAATCTACCGTGTTTCACTGATACCTGTTGTATATTTGGCTGAGTCATCATATACTCTCCAATTTGATCTCTAATAAGCGCACAATCTATAAGTAATTATTATATATTTCATTATTTAGCTCATATACATATATATTTATTTAATTAAAAAGGCATATATTGGATCAAAATATCATTTATTTTACCTATATTTCAGTTGACTGAACGCCAACCATTATCAAGGTATTAAAACATATTGATGATCGCACATTGATATATTATAATACCTTGATAAAAGTTGGCGTTCAGCCAACTGAAATATTAGCAAAATAAATGTTATTTTGATCCAATATATGCCTTTTTAATTAAATATTTATTTATAGATTGCTATATTTTCGAAAAGATATATGGATTAATGTATATGTATATATATTTTGAGAATAGAGAAATCCATATTTAATTCATTAGATAATAAAAAGGCATATATTGGATTTAATAAAATATATGCCTTTTTATTATCTAATGTATATATCTGCATATTTTTTAAATTAAAAAGACATATATTGGATCAAAATATCATTTATTTTACCAATATTTCAGTTGGCTGAACGCCAACCTTTATCAAGGTATTATAACGTATTTAATGTGTGTCAACAACAAACTCAGCGCCACATAACGTCAATAGAATTGAGTTTAATATTTTTTCCTTATGTGGTGCTGAGTTTGTTGTTGACACATTAATATGTTATAATACCTTGATAAAGGTTGGCGTTCAGCTAACTGAAATATTGGTAAAATAAATTATATTTTGATTCAATATATTCCTTTTTAATTAAATGCATTCATATGTGTAGAGAATTATCTGTTCTTTTTGTATTTTGTTTCAGGTTACTTATTATGATTTTAAACATTAAATATCGTGTTATATATTTTAGAGATAAATACATTGTTATAATATTGAATTATTAATAATTGAAATCCATGTAAATGGTCTCTTCTCAAATTTTAACACCACAAATATTTGAATATTTAAAATCCCTTTGATAAAGATTATCAGTAAAATCCATTATAATGTTCCTATAAACCTGGGTAAAAATTAGCAAGAGATTTAGTTATTATGTAACTAGTTTTTCATGGTAATATCATATCAAATATAACAACAAAAAGCTTTATTATTACCTTTTAGTCTTATACAAATTCTCCTAGCAGAAATGTAAGGTACATACAGGAATAGCAGTAATAGTATCAGTATTCAGCAATGTACAACAACAACAAAAAGCTTTATTAAGACCTTTCAGTCTTATACAGATTCTCCAGGAAGAAATGTAGGATACACTGAGGAAAAATGTAATAGTTATTTAATATTAATAGATATTTATATACAGGAAAAATTAAATAAAGTGGGGTCGGTGGAAGGACGGTCTAAACCGTTGGTTTTCGACCGCTACGACCCGGGTTCGATTCCCGCATTGGACACTTTTTTTTTGGTAAGAAAAAAATTGCTCCAATAGCCCTCGATTCTTGCAAAAGTCCAACCCCACCATCGAGTGCAAATAACCGAACGTGCTCTGGCACAATTGTAAGTGCAAAAGTCGAATTGCTCTCCACATGTTTAGACATGTGGTTCATTTACAGTAAAAGCATTCGCCTACCTATACCCACCATGATTATAATGGCCTGTACCACGTGTACTAGGGATAAGCAAAAAAAAAAAAAAAGACAATCGATTATAATATATAAATAGATTAGTCTGGGGAAAATTGGAGGAATATAAATTTATATTTAATTAAAGAAAACGTATCAAAGTGACGTATAAAGTGAAAAAAGCAAAAAGAAAATAAAAAGAGAAGATAATAAACTGGAAAAATGTAAAAATAACACACTGGTCTTATATACACTCTAAGACAATTGACAATTAAAACAACTTTTATTGACATCTTGTCAATATTTACACTCAAAGAGAGTTATAATAGTAAAATAATATAATAATAATAGGAAAATTAAAATATGTACAAAAAGTTATATAATAGAGGATGAGGGGAGGCATCCTCGGCGCGCGAGTGTTCTCCTCCAGGCGATGAGCGGGTCCTCCACTCCACCGAGGAACAAAGTGGCGGTAGATCCGTAACTTTGCCGACGCGAGGATGGTCAGGGCCTCGTCCTCAAGGCCGGACCCGAAGATCCAAGCCTGCAGGTCAGGGAGCCGCCCGATATACACACTCTAAGTTCTTTTTGCTGCTTACTGCTTTGTAAAAGTATCATATAAAGATTATAGTATATAAAGTATATAGAGATTATTTTTGACAAAACTATTCAATAGGATAATTAGATTTCTTATATAGATATAGAAGGCACCCATATTTTAGACACTAAAAAGCAAATTTTCTAAATCCCTCTAAAAATATTATTATAAAGAACATAAAGTCTCCAGGGTTAAGTTTCTTGTTCAAAATTATTTTATTCCCAAGCTTTGGACCTGTCAGTCCTTCCACAGGAGTATCACGATAACAATTTGATGGTATATATACTATATAATAATTTTTGCATATATAATATATAAAGTTTTAATTTAATAAAGATATAATAATATATAAAAGAATATTAAGATATTATTGTAGTAAAATTAATTTAAAAGACCAAGTTTCCCCATTCTTCTTAAAAATAAGATGCAACTTGAACAGAAAAAAAATATTGTAACGTAGAAAATTGGAAAATACAAACTTCAGGATGATACAGCAATTTATTTATAGCAAGAAAGAATTGCCATTTATGAAATACCAGAGAGACAATCAGTCAAGTTTATAGTGAATAGTTAAATATATCTGAACAATTATTACCCAGAAATATTTGAAAAAGGAAAAATCAGGTGAAAATTTTCTTTTAATTTTTGTTTTGCAAGCTTTCGATCTTTATACAATAAATAATAATAATTCCGCATGTGTTTCTTTTGAACGAAAAATCGAAATTTATTTAAAAAAGAAACAACGATTATTTCTAACCTTAGGGATGAAGTATGAAGGGATGAATTGTGAAGAGTAATGATAAACGGAAAAATAAAAGTGTCCAGGGATAGGTTAGAAATAGTCATTGTTTCTCCTTGAAATAAATTTCGATTTTTCGTTCAAAAGAAACACATGCGGGATAATTTTCGAATGTCGTTCTACAATCACAAGCCGCATTATATTGCATTATAAATAATAATAATAAATAATAAAATTATTTCGTATAAACATCATTCAGAGATTGTACATACAGTATTTTCTCGTTGAAGAGCAGTATATATTTGCTTGAAAGATTGAAAAACAAAAATTAAAAGAAACTTTTTACCAGATTTTTAATCCTCCTTTTCCAAGTAAAATAAACATAAATATCAGAATCGATAACTCCGCCTTTGCCGGTCCCAAGCCCCGATAAAAAAAGGAGGAGGGAGAGCAGTAACAAGCTCACTAAAAAAACCTGGGCTCAGCTGGCCATGCTGATAGTACCCTGTAAGGGCTCCAGGGATACAGGATGAGCAGCGTTTGTACTCCATGTTAGGAGCGGCTGCACATGGTGTCGTTACCTCATGTCAGAGGGGCCATTTCTTTTGGAGCTAAGTCGGCCTGCCACTGAGTAGTGCTCCCAGTCTTAATGACAAAGGCAGAGGCATTCTACTTCAACCAGAGTGAAGATAAGAAAGAAGAGAATTGAGATAATCTGTTTATAAAATGATAAATAATTTCTCTACAATATTATTCCTTAAACCAAAGTATTATCCAGGATTAAAGAGAGATTATCTGCAGATTGGTGACTGGGATTTGTTCCTAAGGTAAACACTCGGTCAACCAGCTCTTACCAGTCGATAGGGGAAGATTTCCAAACCTTTGTTATCGCAAAGAACGATATCAAATGGCAAATATATCGATTGTACCTCATCATTCCCACTATATAAATATTGTAACAAAGTATTTCTTTTTTATTTCTATGAAAAATAGACACTTCGGCCAGTTAGAGTTTTTTTATTTTTTCAACGTTTCGACAAAAATCTTTTGTTTTCCTCAGGATTATATACACGTAGTATGAATACCGCGAATTATGGTTCATTTCCGTACTCCTGTATGAAGCGGTAATGTCTGAAAGCTTTAGATTGCAAAAAAAAAAGAAGAAACAGAAATCTGATGCCTTATTTAATCCATAGAAAGAATATTCACATATCTTCTTCTTCTTCTTCTTTCTTATCTCCACTCAATCACACTAAGGTATCAAGCTTGTAAAGCTTGAGATTTTTGATGGTATCTGCCGGGGAAGAGTAGAATTCATCAATGGATGAGTCAATACAGTCAATAATATGTCTTGGGGTTGCAGGCTAAGAATTGCACTTAGTACATAGTGGGAAAACCTTGCAACCATTCTGGAAAGTCATTGTCCGTAGATGACCAGACTTAAGTCTGGAAATCAAAGACTGTTGTTCTCTTGGGAGGACAGAACTTGTCCCTTCTGCTCTGTACCAGTCATGTGCAGCATCAGATTTCCATTCCTGCAGGCATTGGGTTTTGATGGTATGGAGGAGGTCACATCTAATGCAGTTAATCCTGACGAAGACAAGAGATTTTTGTCGAAACGTTGAGAAAAATAAAAAACTCTAACTGGCCGAAGTGTCTATTTTTTCATAGAAATATGAATGCCGGCCAGGCAGCCTCTATCTTTAGGATAAAGAATTTATTATTTTATTAACAGAGTTTAATTTTTTATGTTTATATTTTGTTACTCTGTGAACTTCCTTCATTGCTTATCTTTTGTTTATCATTCATAGTTTGTTCTTTCCTTAAATAAATTTGCTGTATCATTCCTAGTACGTGGCTCCAGTAATCCAGGTTACCTCAAGAGAGAACTGTGTCATTCCTGAAGTTTGTCTTTCCTAATTTTCCACCTAGCAATATTATATTTGAGTATAACGCGATATCTGAAAACATCGTATATAAAAGATATACCTTTTTGAACGCTATTTTCTGATTGGTTTAAAAATATTGTTGTGTTATGATGCACTAGCGCGCCATCTGTTATGAAAATTCGAAACTATTTTAGACGTGTAAGATTATTATTATCTTTTTAAAAGTTTTTTTTTTTAACTAAAAAGTGCAAATTTTTCAAAAATTGTCATATATTTTTTTTTATATTTTGAAACTACTATTCTTGCACTGAAAGATTTGTGTAGTCTATAAGAATATCTTCTCTCTCAAGATTTCGGTTCTATTTAATGTAGCTTGATAGTGTGAGTATAATTTGTCATCTTTGTATCACGTTTTCTTTCCTCGTATTGCTGAGAACAACATTATAATTCTGACAAAAAGAATCTTATGCGTCTAAAATAGTTTCGAATTTTCATATTTTGTGTCTTTGCATATTGTTACGTCTTCTTGTACGACTGTTTTGACTGTAGACCGATCCATTGCTCTATTATAAACAAGACCAGAGTGGGTAGTCATAAAATAATTTAATTTAACAATAAAAGTATTTATAAGTTTTTTCAGATAGACAATGATAATTTAAAACAATTATATTGATTCTTCTAATCTATTGTTACAAAGGTGGAAAAAAAAAAGTAAATAAAGGGTAGATAAAATGTAGGGGAATATATATAGTTGTACAACCTATTTATTTAACAGTTGCAAAGACACGCCATATCCACAATTAGGATAATTGCGTTTAAATCTGAAATTATATAAAAATCAAATCAACGTGAAATTAACATAATTAAACATTGGGAAGCACGCAAATTACACATTCGATGTCAAATATTGCATATAGTAATTAAAAATAGTAGTTTGAAATATGTACACCGTATGAAATATGTACACAGAATTGCCATTTACAACAGTTAGAACAACGTGTAGACCAAGTAAATTAATCACATCCAATGATTACATCAGAACGAGTCAGTGGCCAACAGTCAATATTTTCGCCTTAAAATATACAGCCTGCAGAATCTATTAAACTTGATGTATTGGTCTTTATTGTAAACAAATTGTTGTACAATGCTCTGATCATTATCGCTGAAGTAATCTTCTCATGGAACCTATGGTCTCATTACAGATTCTTTGTAGGTAAGATAGCTTCTACAAGAAAATTAGCCATAATTTTATAAGCACTAATAGCTTATTTAACGGTGTATAATGATTTATATCATGATTCATTTATATTTTTAATCTATCTCTCTCTCTCTAATTCAATTAAAAAGGAATATAATGGATCAAAATATCATTTATTTTACCAATATTTCAGTTGGCTGAACGTCAACCTTTATCATGATATTATAACATATTAATGTCAACACATCCTCGGTACCAGAGTAACGGTACCATGTTAATATTATTATTATTTTTATATTTATTTTTGTTTATAATTTATCATTATATATATGTATATTATAATTTATTTCAATGATAATAGTCTTTTGTGAGTTAAATATTTATTTTTGACTCGTGCTTTAGATGTTGTAAAAATTTTGAAATATCGCGTGAGAACGCCCTTTGAACCTTAGCATAATTTGTAACGCCTTGCCAAATGTTTTAATTTTTGTTTGCTCCTGACGAGGGCAAAAGATTTTTGTCGAAACATCGAGGTAATAAAAAGATTTACTGGCCGAAGTATCTTTATTTTCAAGAAAAATCTTATGTCTTCGTCAGAAGAAATAAATAAAATTTAATAAAAGCGCAAATTAAAACTTAGGATTGAATTCATGTGTATGATTTTACACACTTTAGACATCGCACAAAAAAATAATTAAAAATGAAAAGATAGGAAAAGAAATACTCGGACACGCTAGTAAGATTCCAAACAATCGAGTCATTGGTCCAGATATAACATTTATTTTCTCTGAAAGGGGCCGGAATATTGCTCATTGTTTGTTAGAATTTCTTCGACCTCAATTGTGGATTTTTATTGAGGATTGTGGCAACATTGACTGCAAGAATTTAATAAGCTACTTCTACAGGTGTGAGGCAAGGATGGATATATCACTGTTGGACGATTTGTTCTTGATATGTCCGATGTCATCATTGCGGAAGAGCATTGCTCGATGCAGATATTTGAATGTAATTCTACTGTCCTATAAGCTTATGTTCATAGTTTTCTTGAAAACCATTTCTGAGATTCCACCCTTCAGTGCTGCGTATATAGGCAGAATCGTCCAATACAGTATTAGAGCTCTGAGAAGCGGTCTGGTGGATTAAATTGGCGAAACCGCTGGGAGGGTTCACCACTGAATGCCCTCCTGATATATTTTTTTCGTCGCAGTAGGGACTGTAGAGGTTTGTATTTATGTATAAAAGAAACATTCGTGCTTTTAAATATTTTCATTTTATATATATAGATAGCGCGTTATTGTTTTGCGTTAATTGTGGCATTGTTTGACATTCCACAGAGAGATCAGATATATGGATTTGTTAAAAGAATTCAAAAGGAAATACATCTTTGGATATCGTTTTGAAAATAGAGCAATCAATAAATAATTCTTGATTTGAATACATCTTTTGCCGGACGTCGAACAACGTATTTCTGAAGACATGATCTTATGAGACCATATTTGTTGATGGCGCATTTTTAAAAGGGAAATATTTCATTACAACTCTCTTTTTGTTTTCCTTCGCTTCTCGGTCTCTTTTTGCTAAGATCAAAGTGTTCCAAGAATGGATTGGTCGGATGGATGCCTACCTAAGGCCCAGCCTTGGACAGGCCCGAAAAAGAAGAGACCAAGACCAGAAAAAGATCCTGTCACCACGGACTCCAATAGGGACCACTAAATGGCCTCAACATCCTACAGCTACAGGATCGGGCCATTGAAGAATATACCTAGGCCTGATTAAGATCCTACAACAACACTCCCAGGGACCAAAAATTGGAAAAGAAGCCTCATTTAAAGATGAGGTCTAATCCCTATGAAGGGAGTCCAAGCAGCTGCTGTTTCAAGAACCACAGGAGTCCCCGATTCTATATTGGGGGTTTTAGTGCCACCAAGGACTATCCCAACAGATCTCCCAGAGGGCAAGAGGGAGGCACCAGCTACATCTCGAAGTTTTCTCTAGGAGTCCGCAATGATGATCCCGGAGACTCCCCTTCAAGGACCCGTAGAAGTCCGGACCAATCAGGATTAGGAAGAACACCATCCAACCGGAGCCAAAGTCAAGACTCGCCTGCCCCCAATGAGAATCTCTTCCCCAGAACCCAGGACAATGACCAAGGACCAGGGGAAAGGAGGGAAGCCAGTCTACAGGTGCCATAAATTGAGGACCTCGCCCTGACTCTTTCTTAGGAGTCCAAACCCGAGAACTCTGCCCTCCATAGCCTAGACTGTTTGACCATTTGTAAATTCAAATTTAGCATTGGAAAACATGCTCTAGTGAGCAGTAGCGACTTCGGGCCTAGCAGCGATAGCTAGGAATCCACTTCCTTTGTTTATAAGCCTGATTAGTATTTTATGTTTTGGTTTGGCAGAGACTGTATCTAGATAGGCCAGACCAGCTGAATATTACCCTTGAATTAGGGCCGTTCGATCCTTTATAAAACCTTCTGACTACATGAGTAACATCAACCCTCTTTAACTAGGTGAATCTCCTAACACTAATTAATTGGAGCACAGACTCAAAGAACTAGACCGATTCGAAGACTGACTACAAACACACTGGTTTTATTGGTCCAGCTGGCAGTTTTATACAAATTAAATTTGCATATTTAGCTAAAGTAACAAAATTTACATAATAGGCACGAACACTCTAGAGAATTCTCTTTATAAATTTTCTTGTTGTTTTATAAGATGTCTTCAATAAGGGTGGTTTATCAATAAATATGGTTTTGACCTCGGTGCATGAGATGCCCAGGTTGTGTCCATTTCAATTACATGTTTGAAAAGCCATCTTGTAGCGCCATCTATGAACACAATATAGAACTATTTTAAATTTTAATAAAATAATATATGAAAACATCACATCTTAGAATTATTTTACCTTATTAATAATAGTCATTTCAATTTTTTTTTTCAATTTTATAAACACAGTTCTAAATCGAATTTTGCAAACAAATATGTTTACTAAAATATAGGTTAAGGTTATGAAAATAGAGCAATCCATACTTAAATCATTAGATAATAAAAAGGCATATATTGGATTGAATAAAATATTTATTTGTCAATATATCGGTTAGCTGAGTTTGTTTATACAAAAATGTAATGCCTCGATAAAAGTTGGCGTTCAGCCAACCGAAATATTAGCAAATAAATCTTTTATTCAATCCAATATATGTCTTTTTATTTTCTAATAGGTTAATGAGTGCTCTCATGAACGAATTCATAGCTTTCTAAAAATATTTCACAAATATAAGTGTTCCAAGATATTATTGTGAAAGGCGCTTTAAAAAAAACAGCAATTTTTCTCACATTGAGTTTCTTTTTCATTTTTAATTGTATATAAGTTTTCAAGTGATAATAACTCTTTCAACAGGCTTAATTTAAACAATTAACTATATATTACAATAAACATTTACAAATATACGTTGTCAACATGGATATTTTTAACTTTTCTGAATTTTAATTTTAAATAACCAGTACAAAGGCTTCCTCATTCTGAAAACTACTCATTGTTTAAATAGCGTGTAAAATATAAATGTAGCATTAATATATTCGATAATTTTAAAAATCTTAATATAGTTTTATTGTGTGTGTATTTGAGAAAACTAATCTAGGTATATATACGTTATTTTCTCAATTCTTTTTAATTCCAAAAGCCACTCCTAGATGGAGCAAGCAGTCTGCTACCACAGTAGTGGGCGCCTCCCTTTTTTTTTTAATCATTGCAGTAAGGGCAGTGGAAAATTATTCATTCTGAAAAAAATCATAAGCGTTATCACTTTGTTAAACCATTCATTATTATCTGAGACCATTTCAAGTATGGTCTCATATGGTTTTTGGCATCTCTGTTTCTGTTCGAAATTGAGTTGTCTAGGATTAAATTTGGATAACTTATTACCATATCTAGATCGTTGTGAATAATGGAAGGACCTACTCCTATTAAAAGTACCGTTATCCCTAAATGTTCCTGTATACCAATTTTTCGATTTTACGGCATATTTGTATTGGCATTATAATTTGGATGATGTTTACTGTTTTCTTCTCTATAGGTCTTCCAACTCTTGATCATCTTTGATTGAGTTTCGTCCATCTTAAAACGGCTAGTCCAATCACTAACTGCGGGTTTCTTTAGGTATGATTTCGCCGAATGTCTTTCAAACAGTTGCTCCTTTTTTGGTCCACGGTCAGATATTTTAAATCAAATCAATTCGGAAATTTTAATGAAAGTACCTTATTCAGCTATTTATGAATATGATGTTGAATTATTTAACGTCTCGGATAGAGAGAAGAGAGAGAGAGAGAGAAGTTTCAGACTATTCCAATTTTTTTTAAACATGACTTCTTATGTTGTTGTTGTTGTCATATCCAATGAAGAGCCTCAGATGTCTCCATGCATCTCTAACACAGCAGTTGATATGTTTTCTATCTTTGGTGTGTAAAGCTGCTGCTCTGGGTCCATGTCAATTTCCTGTTGTTGTCGTGTATATTGAAGAGCCTCGTATGTCTCCGTACATCTCTATCACAACAGTTGCAATGTTCTTTTTCTTGGGTGTGTAAACCTGCTGTCCTGGGCCATGTCAATTTTCTGTTGTTGTTGTTGTGTCCAATGAAGAGCCTCAGATGTCTCCGTACATCTCTATAACAGCAGTTGCAACGTTCTCTTTCTTGGTTGTGTAAAGCTACTGTTCTGGGTCCATGTTAATTTTCTGTTGTTGTTCCTGTCGTGTCCAATGAAGAGCCTCAGATGTCTCCGTACATCTCTATCACAGCAATCGCAATGTCCATTATCTTGGGTCTGTAAAGCTACTGTTCTGGGTCCATGTCAATTTTCTGTTGATGTTGCTATTGTGCACAATGAAGAGCCTCAGATGTCTCCGTACATCTCTATCACAGCAGTCGCAATGTCCATTATCTTGGGTCTGTAAAGCTACTGTTCTGGGTCCATGTCAATTTTCTGTTGTTGTTGCTGTTGTGCCCAATTAAGAGCCTCAGATGTTTCCGTACATCTCTACCACAGCAGTCGCAATGTCCATTATCTTGGGTGTGCATAGCTACTGTTCTGGGTCCATGTCAATTTTCTGTTGTTGTTGCTGTTGTGCCCAATGAAGAGCCTCAGATGTCTCCGTACATCTCTATCACAGCAGTCGCAGGGGAGAGAAGTCCGACCACACCAGTCCCCCCTGGACCTTTGGAATATGTTACCAAATTCTGGTCCAAGGTGACTAACGTGGCAACGGCATCTATTTTCAAATGAAGAGCAAAACCGATGGCTTCTTATATGGCAATTCGCTATCTTTTTACTAAAATAAACTTCATATACAAGTGTAGATTTAGAATAACGATTAATTATATCGCATTAAAATTGTATGCAATGTATAAAAGAAATCGCATACCTCATTCATGTGTTTTGTTCAATAAACAAAATAAAAGCAAAATTCGCCTCTACCGCAAAATTCCACGTCAAAGCTAGACGCATTCTTTTGACCGTCGCCAAAAACTATCGGACCTCGGGTAGGTGACAAAGCCACAACACCAGCTTCGGTAAACGTGACAGTCAATAGATGATGTCTAGTTTTGACATCTATTTTGATGGGATAGGCGACTTTTACTTCTATATATCTATGTTCTCCCGGCAAAATCTCCATAAATAAACAAAATATTGAAGCGATGCAGCAAAGAAGTAGAAGAGAAGAAGTGGGCAAGCCAAGAGAAGAAGGTATGCAGGGGCCCCTTCAAGGAAGAGTCGATTGACAAATTCCAGAGGAGGGGGCGGCAGACGGGGAGTCCAGCTGGTGTCGTCGTGAAGGAAGCCGCCCGGCCTGCCGTGGATTTGTGTGCCGAGAAGACATGACAGTCTGGGGAACAGAAGTCTGTCTGGTGACAACGGGACCTGCAGTAAGGAGAACGTCGGTGACGACAGACGCGGCAAGTTGGCTACGAGGAAGTGGGCTCCGAGACTGTGTAGATTAACAAGAGGAGGACGGTGCAAAGAAGGACGAGGAGGAACCTACCTGGGGCGGCAATGAAGGCAAGTCAATCTCCTATGTATAGTTATTAATATCCCTTTTAAAGATCTGGTAATAAATCCATAGTACTAAGCTGTATCCAAAACGAACCCACATTGTCTTCTCAGAAACCTTGCACGCAAACATCGACGGCTGAGAAGAGTCGTAACATTTGGTGTCAGAAGTGGGGTACAGCTTAGTTAATTTTAATAGAAGATTTTATTTTGCGCTAATTTAAAAAGAAAAATGAAAACTAACCGACCTCGAAATTGAAAAATTCACAAAATTGCTCAGTCTGATAAGCCAGAAATTAGATGTGCTCGGAGAAAACGTTAGATCGAATAATAAAAGGATTACTCCATTGGAATCTCGATTGAGCCGACTCGAGCATAATCGGAATGTCAAACGTTCTGCCACACCCATGTTCGCGAAGTTTAGTCAATGTACTACCGCCAGAAAATCCTGATGGCTTTTCAAAAACAATCACAGCAACCAATAGCCCACGTATTAAATGTCTGAGGGGACAAAAGACGATCCCAGGTGATGAAGATCCCGACAAGACCATCACAACAAAGATCATCACGTCAGGAGACGTTGTAAGTGAACTGCCAGAATCTACGCTAGAAGATTCTCCCGTGATCCAGAAGTCCGAAGAGTGTCGACAGCAGGAAATGATCCAGACTGGTTGTGTAGCGGAGGAAGGTGAGCTGATCGCCTCCGACAACGGCTGTGGCACGAGTGTTTTGTATAAAATCAAGCGGACGGAAGAAGAATGCCCTCAAGGTGATATACAGAGCGAAAATTCAACCCCTGGGATTATTTCTAAAACACTCCACGGAAACAACAACGATCTTTGCGAGCTGCAATGTGACGGCGTGGCTGACTTCAGCGACAGTGTCAGACTGTCAGGGACTACAGCGGCGATCCAACTGGACGGAACGGAGCTGGGTGCTCCGTGGAAGTGCGACAAGGCTAGATGGTCGAAGCACCCCGAAGTTGGAGCCGGCGACCCGACTGAACGGGATAGAGCATTGGACGCTCTGTGGAAGTCCGACGACAATGTCTGTGACGCGTCGTCTGCAATGCAAGCTGAAAAGATGTGCCAAGAATGTATACCATTCATCTTCCATCCTTCGCCCGACAAGGTGCAGATCAAGCAGCCACCACCTAGGAAAAGTTCTACCGACCTTGAGACTGCTACGGGATCCGACACCTCCAGAAGATTTAAGAAATTCACAGCCCTGTGCGGGGTCGGCACTAAGAAGCCCAGGTTTGAAGGGTTTGGAAAGAGAGAGCCTCTAGAGCAAGATAATGGGAAACCTAAAGAAGAAAAGGGAGGCCACGATATGGACAGCGTGGATCAGGTGGACGAATCCACTGTAAAGATCGGCGATCTACAGCCCCGTCGTGGAAGGAAGCGGCGAAAGCGCAATACAAACGATCACAACCCTTTATACATTGCGGCTACAGAGTGTTCTCAAGGAGAATTCAAAATATCAGATGAAAGCATCGTAAGCAGTGAAATATGGCCGCCATCGTGTGGAGAACCACCGCCCTGTGCTAGACAGCGAGACCAATCAATGGCGTCGGCACTGGTTGAGAATGGAAAGAAAGCCCGAGTTGAGATGAGATTCTGCAAACAAGGGTTGGTGTTAACCCTGCCGTTACACTTCCGGGAGGCTGACGACCCTCATGTGTGGCACAAAAATATAGGCGTTTTTTCAATACTTCATTGTACAGTATGTCTATAGACAACAGAGCTAACAGTGTGTAAAAATAGTACAAATGTGATATTGTACTGGGATAAGGTGCATAAATTAAGAAAAAGACATCTCCTTATCGTGCAACTGAATGTTGCTGATGGCTATTCCGATAGATGGCGCAAGCCATCAGGAACTTTCAGTTGCACGATAAGAAGATGCCTTTTTCTTAAGAGCTAACAGTGTTGGAGTGTTTCAGGCAGTTCTCTTCTCCCTCGTAGCTCTTGTCCTCCCCATGGCCCAGAGCAGGCCAACGCCCTACCCACAGCCCCATCATGTAAGTTGTCACAACATTCTTAATTTCCATATGACCCTATTCTTCAGACATCTATCAAAATACAGACTATCTTCCACTGGGAAGGTTCACCACTGATGAACCAGTCCCTCCCATTAATGTATCGTTACAGTAAAGGCTAGTAGAAAATTGTTTAATTTTGAAAATAATCATACGCATGCCCAGAAGTCCAACCTCTCTTCTACATTGTGGACGGGAGAGCATAAGCAGACTTTCATTTGATGGTTTTATCTTAGAATTTCAAAATAAAATTGCATATAAAAACTAAAATATATTGCCATGTTTAAAATTAGGAAAGACAAACTTCAGGATGACACAGCAATTTATTTAAGTCAAGAACAATCTATTATTGATTACAATACAAGATAAGAAATGAGGGAAGTTTACTAATTGGCAAAATACAGACATAAAATTTTATATTATATCAATAAAATAATAAATAATTTACAATACAATATAATGCAGCTTATGATTGTAGAACGAAATTTGACAATTATACCGCAAATGTTTCTTTTGAACGAAAAATCGAAATTTATTTTGAAGAGAAATAACGATTATTTCTAACCTTAGGAATGAAGTATGATAGGATGAATTGTGAAGAGTAATGCGATAAAAGGGAATAAAAGAAGAAAAGTTTCTTTATTAGACAATTATAACGGTGCGAGCTTTCGGGCAAAATACCCTTCTACAGGCGTGGTAGACGTGACACTATAACGTAGGTAATGTGGCTAGAAAGAGAGTATATACACATGATTATTTACATATTAGCGGAATGTGCTATGCAAATTGGGATTTTTCATTTGTTATGAATATTGTAATTAAAGAGATAGTAGGCAAATAGGGCATTTGTATATTTGGAGTTTGAGTCTATAGAGGAATATGTTAACGTAAATTATAGGATATGCGATATTTCGAAGAATTTTAGGAAATGTTGATATCGGGCTATCGTGTTATGGTTATTACTGCAAGGCCAGGAGAGCACGATAGGCATCAGGAAGATCTATTTTACGGTTGATGCTGTTATGTCTGTGGGATTCTATGGATTCGAGAACTAGTCGCTGGTGCTGGTTATGAATGCGTCTGTAATGTATGGTGGGGTGGTTGGTGTTGAATGTATGGCCAGTATTGAGTGTGTGCTGGTAAAGGAGGGACCTGGTGTCTTGGTTGGAGATGTTTCTAGAATGCTCAGACATTCTGATGGCGACGGATCTACCTGTCTCGCCAACGTATGTGGCAGAGCATTGCTCACACGAGACAGAGTAGACCGCGCCAACAGAATGGAGGGGATCAGGGGGGGCATGCGATTTAGTATATGGGTGACGGAGGGATGTGAGCAGGTTGGAGGAGTTTTTATATAAGGTGCGGATACCGTATGCTTTAAGGCTTCTGGCTATGTCGGCTGAGGAGGGGGAGTAGGGAAGGAAACATAATGATCTGTAAATTTTAAGTTGGTTGGAGGGGCCAAATGTATATGAATGTCTATTGATGAATTCAAGCGGAAACGATGCTATGGAGAGGTGCGATATGATGAGATTTTTCTCAATTTCTTTAAATATATCGAGCGAACAGTGGGTATAGATTCTTTTAGTGAGAGCTTTTACTATGTTGATTTTGTGGGAAATGGGGCAGTGTGAATTGAAATGGGTATAACTGGGGGGACACTGTTTTTTGTAGTAGACTGTGGTGTGGAATGAGGATGCGGTACGTATTATTAGGATGTCTAGGAATGGGATGACCTGGTTTGATTCTATTTCCAAAGTAAAGGAGATGTTGGGGTTAAAACTATTGAGGGCTACAAGTATGGTGCTCTCCTGGCCGTGTCTGCATAAGCAAAAGACGTCATCAATATAACGGCGCCATATTTGTATATCTATAGGGAGGGTATGGCGCCGTTATATTGATGACGTCTTTTGCTTATGCAGACACGGCCAGGAGAGCACCATACTTGCAGCCCTCAATAGTTTTAACCCCAACATCTCCTTTACTTTGGAAATAGAATCAAACCAGGTCATCCCATTCCTAGACATCCTAATAATACGTACCGCATCCTCATTCCACACCACAGTCTACTACAAAAAACAGTGTCCCCCCAGTTATACCCATTTCAATTCACACTGCCCCATTTCCCACAAAATCAACATAGTAAAAGCTCTCACTAAAAGAATCTATACCCACTGTTCGCTCGATATATTTAAAGAAATTGAGAAAAATCTCATCATATCGCACCTCTCCATAGCATCGTTTCCGCTTGAATTCATCAATAGACATTCATATACACCTGGCCCCTCCAACCAACCTAAAATTTACAGATCATTATGTTTCCTTCCCTACTCCCCCTCCTCAGCCGACATAGCCAGAAGCCTTAAAGCATACGGTATCCGCACCTTATATAAAAACTCCTCCAACCTGCTCACATCCCTCCGTCACCCATATACTAAATCGCATGCCCCCCCCTGATCCCCTCCATTCTGTTGGCGCGGTCTACTCTGTCTCGTGTGAGCAATGCTCTGCCACATACGTTGGCGAGACAGGTAGATCCGTCGCCATCAGAATGTCTGAGCATTCTAGAAACATCTCCAACCAAGACACCAGGTCCCTCCTTTACCAGCACACACTCAATACTGGCCATACATTCAACACCAACCACCCCACCATACATTACAGACGCATTCATAACCAGCACCAGCGACTAGTTCTCGAATCCATAGAATCCCACAGACATAACAGCATCAACCGTAAAATAGATCTTCCTGATGCCTATCGTGCTCTCCTGGCCTTGCAGTAATAACCATAACACGATAGCCCGATATCAACATTTCCTAAAATTCTTCGAAATATCGCATATCCTATAATTTACGTTAACATATTCCTCTATAGACTCAAACTCCAAATATACAAATGCCCTATTTGCCTACTATCTCTTTAATTACAATATTCATAACAAATGAAAAATCCCAATTTGCATAGCACATTCCGCTAATATGTAAATAATCATGTGTATATACTCTCTTTCTAGCCACATTACCTACGTTATAGTGTCACGTCTACCACGCCTGTAGAAGGGTATTTTGCCCGAAAGCTCGCACCGTTATAATTGTCTAATAAAGAAACTTTTCTTCTTTTATTCCCTTTTATCGCATAAATAATACCGAGAAGATTATAACTGTCTTTATTCGCTTGTGAAGAGTAATGATAAACGGAAAAATAAAGTGTCCAGGGATGTGAATCGAGCCCACAGTGTTCCGTTTACCGGGCAGATGCCATGTCCACTAGGCTACGAACGGAAAAAAAGATGTCCAGGGTAGCCTAGTGGACATGGCATCTGCCCGGTAAGCGGAACACTGTGAGTTCGATTCCCATCCTGGACACTTTATTTTTCAGTTTATCATTACTCTTCACAATTCATCCTTTCATACTTTATCCCTAAGGTTATAAATAATCGTTATTTCTCCTTTAAATAAATTTCGATTTTTCGTTCAAAAGAAACATTTGCGGTAAAATTGTCAAATTTCGTTCTACAATAAATAAGTTTCTACAATTATAATAAAAACGTTAAATACTATTTATCTAATTACAAAACTATTTTAGAGGCGTAATATTCTTTTTAAAATAAAACAATTTCTACTGTCCTTACTGCAATGGAAAAATTAAAGGGAGGGCCTGGCTCATCAGTGGCTGATGAGCCAGGCCCTCCCTTTAATTTTTCCATTGCAGTAAGGACAGTAGAAATTGTTTTATTTTAAAAAGAATATTACGCCTCTAAAATAGTTTTGTAATTTGATAACAGTTGGCGCGCTAGTGCATCGTAACTATTTATCTAGTTAATAATGTTTTTATATGATGTGCACAGGAACCGTATCCCTACTCCTATGGCTACAGCGTTGACGACGGCTATGACAATAACAATCACCATGAAGAAGAAGGAGACTCCTATGGAGCAAAACGAGGTTCCTATGGTTATAGAACTTCCTATGGTGTGTACCGCACTGTTAAATATGTGGCTGATCATGATGGCTTCCGAGCTCACGTGGAGTCCAACGAGCCAGGGACGGCTAACCAGGATCCTGCACATGTTGAGATGGAGTCCCATCATGAGCCTGTAGATCACAGCGGAGACAAGTATGCCAACACCGTCATGCAGACTCACCCACGCGCCCCGCCTAGATTCTCTACCCAGATGAACCGACACCCTTCCTCCATCCACCCTCCAGAAGAAGATCCACCTCATTATGCCATCCTAGACTCCGAAGATGTCCAGCCCAGCAACGAGGAAGACTACTATGAGGACCGGCCTGAGGACATCCCAAGAACCAATATCCATTCTAAAAGAGCCTCCGAACCAGATGAAGTCCCTGACAATGATGAGAACCTCAGTGACTACGGTTTCCAAGCTGTTACCTTAGCTTCGGAAGACAATCACCGCTAAAATACCTTCCTAGAGATAAATTACTATATTTATATGTAAATAAAATTTATATGCAAATTTTTATCTCCTAGTACTTATTTAATAATGTACCCTCCTGCCCAGAAGTCCAACCTCTCCTCTACGTAGCGGGCGGGAGAAGCAGCACAAGTAAGGTACTGTCCTGTAGGGTGAAGTACGGTGTAGTGAGCCCCGAGCCGCTGTATTGGAAAGGACAAAGGATCCCTGTACAGAGAACCAAGAAGAGTTCTTGAACTTCTTTATGAGCACGACCTCAAAGATCTTGTCTAATTTAGACTAATAAAAGGATAAAAAAAGAGAAGCAAAATATAAACATGAAAAATGATATTCTGTTAATAAAATAATAAATACTTTGATACAATAAAATGCTAAAAATGAAGAGAAAAAGTTTTCTTTATTAAAATATATACGTTACAAGCTTTCGGGCACCAAGCCCTTCTACAGGTACAACGTATTGTGAGAAACTAAAGCTATATATAGAATCGATATGTGAAGAATCTGCATATTTTAACTATGTATGAGGCAAAGATATCAAAATAAGATATGGAAAGAAGGCTTTTTTAGAAATATTTAACAAGATATAGGATATGATAATTGACAAAATTATGATAGATTTAGCATACTACTAATAGAACTATTGCGAAATAAAATAACGCGTGATCATCTCTGGATGGCAAACAACTGAAAAATACCATACATACCGTAACGCTAAAAAATATTAAACCCGAGAGGAAAATAGGTTTGACCCGCCATCAGCGTAATCCTCGGATTATGAAAAATAGGGGTCCGGGGGGGGGGGGGGGGGGGGGGAAGGGGGTTTGCGGGGGGTTATGGCAAGATCAGGGGAATGAAGTGGCCGGCCTAAAGATTATTACATATATCTAGGTACTGTATTGGAATATCGATGTGCCTGTTAATACTGTTGTTACTGATGGATAATACTGCTTCGATAATTAACCTTTGATATTTGCAGGAAATAAATATTTTAGATTGTCTTAACTCCTATCATCCAGAAATTTCATTCAGTTTAGAATTGGAGGACAGATCTGTATTGCCGTTCCTGGATATACTTGTTATACGTACCACCTCCCATTATCACACTACCGTATACCACAAGATAAATAATCCCACATTCTACACAGACTTCAATTCTTCATGCCCCCTATCACATAAAATAAATACTGTTAGAACGCTTACCAAGAGATTGGTCACCCACTGCTCCCTTCCCCTATTCAGAACTATTGAATTTTCTCTAATCATAAAACAGCTGGCCCTATCCCAATACCCTCCCCATTTCATACATAAGTATAGATATAACCCTCTTTCCGTTAGGCCTGCTACAGTCAGCAGAAACAGTTGTCTATTGCCCTTCTCCGCCCAATCAGTCGCCATCTCCCGCATCCTCAGAACACACGGGATCAACACCTATTTTTCTAATAGCAAAAGTATTGGCGCCATTCTCAGACATCCTATCACCAGACTACCCAGATCTACCGTTGCTCAGTCCTCTGGTGGCTCGGTCTACTCAGTTTCATGTAACGATTGCAGCGCGTCTTACATAGGCGAGACTGGTAGGTCCGTAGCCATCAGGATGACTGAGCACGGTAGATGCATCACCAACAAAGACAATAGATCCCTTATATTCAACCATATTGACACCACTGGCCACTCATTCAATCTATCCTCCCTTACCACCCTATACTCTAATATCAACAGCAAATATCAAAGGTTAATTATCGAAGCAGTATTATCCATCAGTAACAACAGTATTAACAGGCACATCGATATTCCAATACAGTACCTAGATATATGTAATAATCTTTAGGCCGGCCACTTCATTCCCCTGATCTTGCCATAACCCCCCGCAAACCCCCTCCCCCCCCCCCCCCCCCCCCCCGACCCCTATTTTTCATAATCCGAGGATTACGCTGATGGCGGGTCAAACCTATTTTCCTCTCTGTTAATATTTTTTAGCGTTACGGTATGTATGGTATTTTTCATTTGTTTGCCATCCAGAGATGATCACGCGTTATTTTATTTCGCAATAGTTCTATTAGTAGTATGCTAAATCTATCATAATTTTGTCAATTATCATATCCTATATTTTGTTAAATATTTCTAAAAAAGCCTTCTTTCCATATCTTATTTTGATATCTTTGCCTCATACATAGTTAAAATATGCAGATTCTTCACATATCGATTCTATATATAGCTTTAGTTTCTCACAATACGTTGTACCTGTAGAAGGGCTTGGTGCCCGAAAGCTTGTAACCTATATATTTTAATAAAGAAAACTTTTTCTCTTCATTTTTAGCATTTTATAAGCCATTAAAGAGAAATTTCGTGATTTTCGTTTTAACTTTGATACAATATTAAGGTGAAAACATCAGGCTCCCAGGCATTCTTTGTAAAAAGAGACTTATCCTTTGCAACCTATTGTTTTATCGATTATATATTTTATCTATATTTATAAATGTTCCATCTCTTCTCTGTCAGTTTTAAGCGCGGCTTATATTCGCGATCTAATTGGTTGCCTACTGTCATGTGACCATATAAAATGTGATATCAGAGATAATATTGTGATAACCAAAATAGATAATAATGCAATACTTGAGGAACCCGAGTTAACAGAATGAATAATTCGAAACTATTATACACACACACAAAGCTTTATTAAGACCACCGGTCTTATACAGATTCACCACAGGAAGAAAGGAATCATAGATGGAGCTCCTATACTCCAGGCAGCGCATCACCCAACAACAGCCTCCAAGTCCGATGGCAACAGATTCCAACTTGCATACGTCATGGTTAGCGTATCACTGAACAGGCTAGTATGGAATCAGCCGCGTTCTAGTCTTCACTTTCCTCATCCAAATGGACCACGACATTCGGCGATTCTATTAATCTCCTCCGAACGATGACTGCGGCCTTGTAGAATTTATATAAACCAAAAAGACGAAACTATTATAGACTTCAAAGCCAAGAAGTATAGGTATAACCTCCAAAAGTCCGAAACAAGTTCTACATTTATAAGTCTCCTTATATATAGTGGCATTCGAATTTCATAACAAATGACGCCCTAATGCATCATAAAAAGAATGATAACATAATTCTACAGAATCTTGGGTTGACAAATTTAATAATAAAATAATGAAATACTCCATGAACCTGAAGAAAAACAAAAAATTATAAAACATATTCATCTCTGACTTTACAATTTAGCAAAATCAACAAGCAATCCAGGGAAAGGTTTCATTATTTTTTACTCATCTAGATTTTGGTCCAAAAGGCCCTTTTAACAGGAGAACTAGAAGTATGACATCCAAATTAAAAAGTATAGGTAAGCCTGAAACAGTCCGAAATGAGTTCTACATTTAGAAGTTGCCTTACATATGGCGACAGTAAACTAAATCTAGAGATTTTACTTCTATTTAACTGTTTAAAAAGGTATAGTTTCGGTCAAAGTTTTGAGAGAGTACATTTTTTATAAATACAATTATATATCAAAAATATTATCCGTTAAATATTTTGGAATAATGTTGAAAATAGTATAAAATCTTATATTTCATAGAAATTGATCTTCACAGAAATATGTTTCTAAAATGATTTATATACTGTATAACACTTCTTGGATTGGATACATCGTTAGAAAAAGCTCTCCTGACTTCTTAGTTTCGTCAAGCAAAAATAAAATGTTTGTAATAATACCTGGTTCAATTCGTCTGCTTTTTCAATTAAACAAATATTATTATAGAATGTTTGTATTTTATAGACACAAAACCTCACACATTTAGTTTAAAAAATAACATTTAATAGTTTTTTTACACGATAAAAATCATATATAAAATATATATCTACTCTAGGGGATACTGTTTTACAGCAGGTATAGAAATTTGATTGAAAGAAAAAAGTCTAATAGGTTCTTTCAAGATGTGATGACGCCATGGGCCTCCTAAGATGAGCCATCCTGATCTCTAGGCGACTGGATGGGGCGACACTGACGTGTTAGGAATAGCCCATAGTGAGAGGATTAGTAGCTTCGTCGTGAAGAGGGCATCTTGGAGCCATAAAGAGAGCCCATGGGATTGGCCCGAGCTTCCATTAGAGGTTTCATAATAGGGCCTGACTGTCTATCTTGCCGAGGTTGATATGTAATTTTCCTTGGAGCAGATTCAAGCATTTTGGGCGCAGATATAGCTTCCATTTTAGGCTGGTAGGAAACCTTCATTGGCGCAACCTGGGACATCATTCGAGTAAGATCCATTTCCTTTTCTGGTTGATAGGCCATCATTTTTAATGGAGATCCTTGAGGAATCATTTGAGCCACTAGCATATTCATGTTGGATTGGTAAGTTGAGGGAAGCTGAGCCATCATTCCAGCAGATGTCATGTCCATCTTGGATTTGTATGGATTCATAGAAGAATATAGCATATCCATCATTGATTGATAGTTAATCTTAATTTTGGGTTGATATTTTGGCTTCATAGACAGGGCTTGCATCTGTGGTTGGTAGGAAGCCATCATAGCTTGGGCTTGAACTGCATCAGGTACTGTCTTGACATGTAGGACCACGTCAGCAGAAGCTTCAGGACCGACTCCAGGCTCATTGGACTTGACGTAAGCGCGATATCCATTCTTGTCGGCGACATAGTCCACGGTGCGGTAGAGTCCCTGGGCATCGGTGTAGCCGTAGGATCCTTTCTTGGCTCCGTATGCGTCGGATTCTTCGTTGTGATGATGGCGGTTGTAGTAGCCGTCATCTACCTCGTAGCTGTACTGGTAGGGCTTGGGCGGCTCCTCCACATACTGCATCTAACAGAATAACAATTACATTACAATATTTCCTATACCAATGAAATAATAGTCATATACATCTTTATTAATAACAAATGTCATTTGAAATGTAGACAAACTTAGCTAGAAATTTGGGTTTTGTACTATTCAAGACTATGTGCGAATTATCCCTCTCCCCAGCTCAGAAATTCTTGATCACCAATCTAGAACAACACTCTTGGAAATAACCTAAGGAAGTTGTACCTTTTAGCATGTATATCGGAATTCAGACAATAACTCTGAAATATGTTTAATACATAGTGATCGTAATTGAAGACACGAGATAACCAAGTGTAAACAGAATTGCCCCTGTCTCTTTCAGAGAAAAAAAAGTCTGGTGATAAAAAAGACTCTCAACTTCCTTAAGTTTTGTCCATGAGTGTACATCAATAATCTTCATTGAAGAGAATTCCACTTGTACAATTAAATAATAAGGACGTCTTACTTGTATAATAGGCTTTAAATTCTTCAGTTAACTATTGATAAAGCGACGTGCCTTTATTTGTCCATAAAATATTGTGTTTAAAAAAGGAGTTGTATAAGCGCATGACATATATTTTAATAAAGATTCTTTCCTGCTTTTACACATTGACAAAATAAATAAGGAATATAGAGCTAGGGTTTCTTTTTTCAATTTTCAAATTTCTAGACTTTTCGGGCCAACATGCCCTTCAACATGGAGATCTAGTATTATAATTGGCTAGAAGTAATACTTATAGGTATCCCTGTTGAAGGACATGTTAACCCGATAGCTCGAGAAATAAAAAAAATGTAAAAAGAAACCTAGTCCTAGATTCCTTATTCATTTTTTCAAAGATATGCTTTTACATACTCTCGTCAATTTGAGTAAGGATCCCACTCACCATCATGCCACGTCCGGAAGGATAGGCGGCCATGCAACTTCCAGCGGCCAGAGCCAATAGTAGTCCGACCTGGATCATCACAGAGTTCATTACTGTGTTGCATATTTACTCACAAAACACTGTTGTAATCATTCCATGAACTTCATATAGCTCTAATAAATTAAACTCTTCGAATAAAAATAGCAAAATATAAGGACGATTGAAGACAAGTATCTTACAAGAACTTTATTCGCAAGTTTTCGGACGTCCTTCTACAGGCTTTACTATGACAAACAGAAAGAAATATGAGATGAGTATTAATAGAACAAGTTATTTTTGCATATAAAAAAAATAGTATTTATTAATTTAAATGAAAACGTAAATTTCGTATATACAGAATTAATATGCAAAATTGTACTGAGAAAGTTAAATTTATGAAATTTAAAACATTTTACTATTTTAATTTAAAAAAATTAAATTGATCAGCACAGTTTTGCATGTTAATTCTGTATATAGGAAATTTACGTTTTAACTTTCATTTATAAATACTTTATTTTTCTCATAGGTAAAATATCTTGTTCTATTAATACTCATCTCATATACCTTTCTTTCTTCTACAGGTAAACTCCGTATAATTAGTGTAAAAGCATAACGAATCTAAAGTTTTGCGGAGGAGCCTCTTTTTTTATACATTTGCAAGCTTTCGAACCTTTCGGTTCTTCCACAGGCGTGGCTAGTATGACTACACTAACAGGGTATAAGCGCGCTTGAGCCATTATATACAACATATAAATTTACATGCGGAGTGATATTTCAAACGTAATAAAATAGAAATAGGAACTATGACTATAAAAATAAAACTATGTAAATGAACTTATAGATTTTTAAAATTTAGATGAAATTATGGCAAAAACTTTTAAATGCGATAAAATTAAGTAAAATAATGATATTCATTGTATGTAAGCCGGGTGACACTTTAAAATTTCGTAACATTTAAAACCAGTAAAATTTTAAAACATCTCAACACAGAAAAACCAAGCTGGGGTCCACTCCTCCCGACCACACACCCGAGTGTATCACGGTGTAACTATTGATATTATATGATATATTTCCGGTAGATCTATTTTCCTATTTATGCTGTTTGTTTGTGTTGATATGATGGATTCCAGTACCAATCTGTGCTGCTTATTGTTTATGTGCTGATATAGGATTTTAGGATGATCTAAGTTGAAGTTATGGCCTGTGTTTGAAATATGTTGGTATATAAGTGATTTCGGGTCTCTATTGTTTATGTTTCGTTTGTGCTCGGTGATTCTGATATACGCGGTTCTGCCAGTCTCCCCCACATAGGAGGCTGGGTAATCCTGGCAAGAAACCGCGTATACTGCTCCGGTGGAGTGGATGGGATTGTTGGGTGCGTCTGCTTTGGTGATAGGATTCCTGAGAAGGGCAGCAAGATTGGAAGGGCTGTTAAAATAAACCTGAATACCATATGGGCGAAGGATTCTGGAAATGGCTACGGAGAACGAGGAATATGGAAGATAGCAGACTGCTCTATAAGTCGTGGAGGTCCTCGGAGCAGTGGGATCAAACGTGTGTCTATCTATGAATTTTCTTGGGTATCCTGCAGTGGTTAGAAGGGTGGTAATTCTGTTTTTTTCTATGGCTTTGAATATAGGCAATGAGCAATGCGTATGCATTCTTTTGGTTAAAGTCCTGACTGTATTTACTTTATAGGCTACCGGGCTATTGGAGGAGAAATGGGTGTATAGGGGTGGGATATTCTTTTTGTAATAAACTGCTGTGTGCAATCTGTGTGGAGTGCGGATAATAAGGATGTCCAGAAATGGCAATACTAGGTTTGTTTCTGTTTCGTATGTGAATTTGATGTCTGCGTGAAAGGAATGTAGAGTGTTAAGAATAGGTTGGAGCTCGTTCGGTTTGATTACACAGAAGATGTCGTCCACATACCTCCTCCAATAATGGATGTCGGAAGAATGCATCTGATTGATCCACTGGTCCAAGGACCCCATCACGACTTCGGCAACTATGGATGAAAGAGGACTGCCCATTGGGGTGCCTCTGATCTGCTTATAATGCTGGTGGTTAAACGTGAAGGTGCTAATGGAAAGACATAAGGACGTTAGCTGGGTTATCAGGGTTATGGTTTGATCTTGAATACCTGCTGACTTGAGAAATGACTGTAATTTGTTTAAAATGAGGGCGTGTGGAAGGGAGAGGTAGAGCGCTGTAACATCAAATGACACCATAGTGTGATGTGCGGGTAGCTGCATTTGCGTGATCTCCTGAACGAAACTGGGTGTGTGTGTGATGTTGTACTGGTTAGGATTGTTCTTCATGATAGGGGATAATAGTTGGGCCAGATATTTAGCTAAGGTGTGAGCCGGGGAGAGGTGGTATGCGATGATGGGTCGGAGTGGTACCCCAGGCTTGTGTATTTTAGGAGCACCATATATGTACGCATCTCGTGTGAGGGAACCGGTGAACTGAGTTAATTGTGCCCTGGTGATCTGCTATGTGGGGGAGACTGGCAGAACCGCGTATATCAGAATCACCGAACACAAACGAAACATAAACAATAGAGACCCGAAATCACTTATATACCAACATATTTCAAACACAGGCCATAACTTCAACTTAGATCATCCTAAAATCCTATATCAGCACATAAACAATAAGCAGCACAGATTGGTACTGGAATCCATCATATCAACACAAACAAACAGCATAAATAGGAAAATAGATCTACCGGAAATATATCATATAATATCTCAATAGTTACACCGTGATACACTCGGGTGTGTGGTCGGGAGGAGTGGACCCCAGCTTGGTTTTTCTGTGTTGAGATGTTTTAAAATTTTACTGGTTTTAAATGTTACGAAATTTTAAAGTGTCACCCGGCTTACATACAGTGAATATCATTATTTTACTTAATTTTATCGCATTTAAAAGTTTTTGCCATAATTTCATCTAAATTTTAAAAATCTATAAGTTCATTTACATAGTTTTATTTTTATAGTCATAGTTCCTATTTCTATTTTATTACGTTTGAAATATCACTCCGCATGTAAATTTATATGTTGTATTTAATGGCTCAAGCGCGCTTATACCCTGTTAGTGTAGTCATACTAGCCACGCCTGTGGAAGAACCGAAAGGTTCGAAAGCTTGCAAATGTATAAAAAAAGAGGCTCCTCCGCAAAACTTTAGATTCGTTATGCTTTTACACTAATTATACGGAGTTTACCTGTAGAATCTTATGCCTTTGTCGCTTTTACGGTCATGAGCCACCCAAATTCCGATTGTTCCTTCTACTTACGCCAGCTCAGAAAGAAATCAGCACAACTGTCAAGATGGAGGTGTCACCTGCGCTTCAACCGTATATGCAAGGACCACCAGTTCATCCCGCCGTCCCTCAGAATCAACGACCCGGTTAGGAACCCTTTCTCAGAAAAGATAACAAAGAAGTACCAGTGGGACCTGCTAGAGTCCAGAATCCAGGGATGTCATTCCAACATCAGGATCATTTCTAAAACAGTGAAGGGCCTTATATTTCACATTGGCCAACTCCTTCCCATGGCAGAATTCACCGAAGTCATCACGTCCATCACTAGAAACATTCAACACAAAGAAAAGATCCTTACAGGCAGGCAACAAACAAAGTTGTCATATTGGGTAAAGAAATACCAATTCCCGCAGTCCGCAGCCTTTCCAAACAATTCATCTAATGGAATAGTTAACTTGTCCTCGATTCCCTTATCGGAAAAGGAGGAAAGAGTGTTAGCATTGGGGTTACATTACGTTCCTCCCGACAAGCCCTACATACCCAGGTTAATAGCAGGAGTGGAAGGTGCACTCAACAACCTCAACCATATGGAAACCCTCAGGATTAGACACGCAGTTACCCAGGTCTTGCGCAGGCCCTATCACCCAGTATCATATGCCCGGGATCATCGCTCCCTCATCCAGAATCTAAGAAAGACTAGTTCGCTGGTAATCACCAAAGCAGACAAAGGAAACCTGACGGTGTTGATGGATAGAGCTGATTACGAAGGAAAAATGATGAACATACTCGCTGACACATCCACATTTACGATCATCTCAACATCTGCGAAAGACGCCTTGGTCAAGGGCTACAAGTCATCACTTAGGAACTTGATGAAGGCGAAGCAGATCACCAGGGCACAATTAACTCAGTTCACCGGTTCCCTCACACGAGATGCGTACATATATGGTGCTCCTAAAATACACAAGCCTGGGGTACCACTCCGACCCATCATCGCATACCACCTCTCCCCGGCTCACACCTTAGCTAAATATCTGGCCCAACTATTATCCCCTATCATGAAGAACAATCCTAACCAGTACAACATCACACACACACCCAGTTTCGTTCAGGAGATCACGCAAATGCAGCTACCCGCACATCACACTATGGTGTCATTTGATGTTACAGCGCTATACCTCTCCCTTCCACACGCCCTCATTTTAAACAAATTACAGTCATTTCTCAAGTCAGCAGGTATTCAAGATCAAACCATAACCCTGATAACCCAGCTAACGTCCTTATGTCTTTCCATTAGCACCTTCACGTTTAACCACCAGCATTATAAGCAGATCAGAGGCACCCCAATGGACAGTCCTCTTTCATCCATAGTTGCCGAAGTCGTGATGGGGTCCTTGGACCAGTGGATCAATCAGATGCATTCTTCCGACATCCATTATTGGAGGAGGTATGTGGACGACATCTTCTGTGTAATCAAACCGAACGAGCTCCAACCTATTCTTAACACTCTACATTCCTTTCACGCAGACATCAAATTCACATACGAAACAGAAACAAACCTAGTATTGCCATTTCTGGACATCCTTATTATCCGCACTCCACACAGATTGCACACAGCAGTTTATTACAAAAAGAATATCCCACCCCTATACACCCATTTCTCCTCCAATAGCCCGGTAGCCTATAAAGTAAATACAGTCAGGACTTTAACCAAAAGAATGCATACGCATTGCTCATTGCCTATATTCAAAGCCATAGAAAAAAACAGAATTACCACCCTTCTAACCACTGCAGGATACCCAAGAAAATTCATAGATAGACACACGTTTGATCCCACTGCTCCGAGGACCTCCACGACTTATAGAGCAGTCTGCTATCTTCCATATTCCTCGTTCTCCGTAGCCATTTCCAGAATCCTTCGCCCATATGGTATTCAGGTTTATTTTAACAGCCCTCCCAATCTTGCTGCCCTTCTCAGGAATCCTATCACCAAAGCAGACGCACCCAACAATCCCATCCACTCCACCGGAGCAGTAAACGCGGTTTCTTGCCAGGATTGCCCAGCCTCCTATGTGGGGGAGACTGGCAGAACCGCGTATATCAGAATCACCGAGCACAAACGAAACATAAACAATAGAGACCCGAAATCACTTATATACCAACATATTTCAAACACAGGCCATAACTTCAACTTAGATCATCCTAAAATCCTATATCAGCACATAAACAATAAGCAGCACAGATTGGTACTGGAATCCATCATATCAACACAAACAAACAGCATAAATAGGAAAATAGATCTACCGGAAATATATCATATAATATCTCAATAGTTACACCGTGATACACTCGGGTGTGTGGTCGGGAGGAGTGGACCCCAGCTTGGTTTTTCTGTGTTGAGATGTTTTAAAATTTTACTGGTTTTAAATGTTACGAAATTTTAAAGTGTCACCCGGCTTACATACAGTGAATATCATTATTTTACTTAATTTTATCGCATTTAAAAGTTTTTGCCATAATTTCATCTAAATTTTAAAAATCTATAAGTTCATTTACATAGTTTTATTTTTATAGTCATAGTTCCTATTTCTATTTTATTACGTTTGAAATATCACTCCGAATGTAAATTTATATGTTGTATATAATGGCTCAAGCGCGCTTATACCCTGTTAGTGTAGTCATACTAGCCACGCCTGTGGAAGAACCGAAAGGTTCGAAAGCTTGCAAATGTATAAAAAAAGAGGCTCCTCCGAAAAACTTTAGATTCGTTATGCTTTTACACCTTTCTTTCTGTTTACTCATAGTAAAACCTATAGAAGGACGTCCGAAAGCTTGCGAATAAAATTCTTATAAGACAATCCTCTACAATCGTCGTTATATTTTGCTATTAGATAGCTATTATGTATCTACTTTAAAAAATTATGACGCAAAGCTAGCCATTTTTGCATACTAGTATTTTAATTAAAAACCAAGTATTTATACAGTAAATGATGAGGATAAATAATCTCTATGAATACATAACTTCTCCCCACAACAAAAATTTACATTTCAAAAAACTTCGAAGGCCTTCTTAATCTTGAGGACCTTCTCAAAGTAGGACCCGATGCTTCACCAGTAGGATCTATTTCCTGACCAGCTTGGGGGTCTTCAATTTTAGTTGACTCTTGTGGAGTTGACGACGTAGACGGAATTGCTTCACTTTCTCCACAACCTCTGACTTAATCTAAATGCCGGTTTAAAATTTCTCCTTCATCTGTCTCCACCTTAATAGAAACAGGACCAGTTTTCTCTTGCACTACACCCGGTAGCCATCTGGGGCCATGGTACCCTCGTGCTATAACTGCCTGTCCCTCATTTACTACTCTATGGGGTTTCCAATTTCCTATAAACCTGTCCTCCTGTCGCATCCTTCCCTCCGACACACATTCAGGATGAAATTTATCCAAGAGACTCTTCAGGTTTCTGTTCATCAACAACTGAGCTGGGGATTTTTGCGTCGTGCTGTTTATCGCTATTCTCATCGATAACAAACATCTAGACAACCTAGTCGTCCAATTTCCCGAGCTTTTCTTTCTTAGCAGATTTTTAAGCGTCTGAATAGCTCTCTCCATCTGCCCATTTGACGCTGCATGATAAGGCGCACACAAGATGTGCCTTACGCCATTTCTTTTTAAGAAAGTCTTGAAAAGTTCCGATGTGAAGGACGTACCATTATCTGAAACTATCACATCCGGCAACCCGTGAGTCGCGAAATTTCCTTTAGACTATTGATGGTAGTTTCAGTAGATGTTGTAGATATGATTTTAGCCTCAATCCACTTAGAATAGGCATCTACTACAACCAGAAAAAGTTTACCTTGAAAAGGACCCGCATGATCAATATGTAGTCTCGACCAAGGCCTTGATGGCCAAATCCAAGGATATACGTCAGTTTTTGGCGGATCGTGACTACACGACAAACAAACTGCACAACTGGATATCATCCGTTCAATATCTTTATCCATCCCTGGCCACCAGCATAATCCCCGAGCTAGCGCTTTTGTCCTCACTATGCCAATGTGAGTATCATGTAAAAGATTTAAATATCTTTTCTTAATCTTTCAGGTATAATCACCCTGCTCCCCCACAATAAACAATCTTTATAAACTGATATTTCATTAGATTTGGAGACAAAATCTTTAAATTTATCATCAACTCTCCTTTCAGGCCACCCATTCATTGCCCAGAATTTAATCTTAGAAAGGATTGGATCTTTACTAGTTAGTTTTGCCACTTCCGAAGAATTAATTGCAGCATGTTCCGATTCTATAAAAAACACCTCTGGAGGGTTCGGAACTACATTTGGACATTCATTTGAAGGCAGTCTACTTAATGCATCGGCATTACAATTTACTTTTCCCGGTTTATACTCTATAGTATAAGTATACGCAGCCAAAGTCAAACACCATCTCAACATGCGCGGCGATAGCACTTGAGGTATCGGCTTTTTGGGGTTAAACATTCCAACTAGGGGCTTATGATCCGTTAATATTTTAAATTTTCTCCCTAGAAGATACTGTGAAAATTTTGATACACCAAAAATGACTGCTAATGCCTCTTTATCAATTACTGCATATCTTCTCTCAGTTTTATTTAAAGTTCGGGAGGCAAACACAACTGGTCTTTCAATACCATGGTCTATTTGCGACAAAATGGCTCCAACATCATACTCCGACGCATCACAGTTGACCAAAATAGGCAGATCTTCATTAAAATGTGCTAAAACAGGCTTAGAGCTAATCAAGTTTTTAACCTCTGCAAAAGATATTTGATGTTCTTTATTCCATTTCCATGGATTATTACTGTCCAACAGTCTATGAAGAGGTTCAGCTACTGTGGCTTTATTATTCAAAAACCTCTCATAATAATTAAGAAGTCCAAGGAAAGACTTTAATTCTTTTTTATTACATGGCGGTCTAGCGTCTTTAATAGCTCTTAGCTTTTCATCAGATGGATGAACTCCTCTATAGTCAATTTTTAGTCCTAAAAAATCGATTTCAGACACGAAGAATTTGCATTTGTCTCTTTTAAGACGAAGTCCAGATTCTCTGAAGCGTAGCAGTACCTTTTCAGTTTTTCTTTTAAGATCATCACAATCTCTTCCTGAAATCAGGACATCATCTAAATATACTGCAACTCCATCAAATCCACTCAGAAGAGTATCCATGAATCTCTGGAATGTTCCCACGGCTGAATTTAAGCCAAAAGGAAGACGCTTCACCTTATATAATCCTCTAGGTGTATTAATAGCGAGAATCTCTGCAGATGTTTCATCCACTTTCAACTGCTGATATGCTTGAGCCATATCCAACTTAGTAAACACTCTGCCACCTCTCAATATATCCAAAAGTTGCGGAATTGTGGGCAGTGGGTATTTATCAGGATTACTATACAAATTAACTGTAATTTTATAATCGTGGCATATTCTTATAGTGCCGTCATTCTTTAGGACCGTCACAATTGGTGATGCCCATTTGGTAAATTTAACCGGTTCAATAACCCCTTGCTCTTCCAGTGATTTTAATTTTTTATCTACTATCTCTCTCAGAGCAAATGGCACGGTTCTGGCCTTTACAAATTTGGGTTCTGCATTCTCAGGAATGTCAATATGGATCAAAGGTCCATTATAGGCATCAATTTCTTGTTTAAATACTTATTCAAATTGAGAAGAAAAAGGATTTGTTTCGATATGATTCAAAAAATTTATCTTCAGGCGAAACGCATCAAACCACTGCCTTCCCAGAATGTTAGGACATAGACCATCAGCCACTAAGATTGATAATTTTTTTAAACCATTTGTTACTTTTGCTTTAACAAAAAGCTTTCCCAAAATCTTGACGTGACTCGACGACCATGTCTTTAACAGCACCTCAGATTTCTAAAGTTGGGTTACTTTCCAATATTTTAAAAATGTTTCTTTATTTAGTAATGAGTATGCACTTCCTGAATCTATAAGCATTGATACGTCATGATTATCCAATTTTACCATTATGTAAAAAGGATTACTTAAACTTTCAGTTCCAAGACAGTGTAGGTATGTATCACTATTACTTCTATGCAAGTATTCAAATTTCTTTACTCTAGTCAGGCATGCCTTCTGCAGATGACCAATTTTTCCAAACTTGAAGCATTTTGAATTTCTGAATTTGCATATATGAGGCAAATGATTTTCTTTACAACGTATGCAAATTATTTTATTATTCATTTTCTTGAATTACTTCTGTAATCTTTTCTTGCAAAACACTGAGTCTGCACTAGCCGATTCATCACAAATAGCAATGTTTAAGGCCTTTTCAAAAGTTAAATTACTTTCAGATAATAATCTTTTCACTATTGATTCTTTTCTCAATCCACACACCAGTCTATCTCTCAATCGATCCTCCAAATCCATAAATTCACAATCTTCACTTAACCTTCTTAGCTCTGCCACATAGGCACTAATTGATTCATCGCCCTGATTTCTTTTATTGAACAAAAATATTTGTACTATTAAATTTAGCCTAGGACAAAAATGATCGGTCAACAATTTAATTAAGTCATCATATTCTCCGAGAGATAATTCTTTTAGCGAGGCCAACGATCTTACTATAGCATAAGTTTCTGCGCCTATTAGCGTAAGAAATATAGCCTTTCGTCTTTCACTTTTTACAATATCGTTAGCCAGGAAGAAAAAATGCATTCTTTCCAAGTACGTTGTCCATTTCTCTGGATTTTTAGGATCAAAAGCTTCTATGTTTCCAAAATTCGCCATTTTAAAAATAAAATTCAACTTACCCAAGCTTTAACTTAGTAACAATAAAAGATTTACTTCAGCTTTAACTTATTAAAAGATTTACCTTCGTCGCCAATTATTATGTATCTACTATAAAAATTATGACGCAAAGCTAGCCATTTTTGCATACTAGTATTTTAATTAAAAACAAAGTATTTATACAGTAAATGATGATGATAAATAATCTCTATGAATACATAACAATAGCTCTATTAAACAGAGATGATGCACTCTATAGATTTACATACTCTTCAAATTATCCTTTTATATACATTTAAAGACCTTGTAGAACGACGTTTGACAATTTTTCGGCAAATGTTTCTTTTTAAAGAAAAATGTAATATATTTTAAGGAAAAATAACGACTATTTCTATCCTTAGGGATGAAGTATGAAAGAATGAATGATGAAGAGTAATGATAAAGAGTAAAGACCTTATTTGGGCTTGAAAGAGCAAAGAATAACGATGCCCTGACCATTCTGACTTCTACCAAGACATGTCTCTATAAGTATTACCTCAACATTGGACTGAGAGATCCTGTCTGGAGGAGGACTAGATGGAACCCTTCCTGAGAACAGATTTTTATATTTTTAATCACCAAATTGTAAATAATTACATTTTCTTTAGATGGAAAATTTGCCGGGAGGAAATTGATCCATAGAAGTATAGGGCGCCTCTCCCGTCAAAATAAACGTCAATAGATGGCGTTAGGTTTTGACGTTTATTTTGACGGGAAAGGGGCCCTATGCTTCTATGGAGCATTTTATTTGTTTAATTTCTCATTAATTCTTGTAACAATTCACTAAGAGTGTCAATAAAATAGTTTGAATTGTCAAATTAAAAGAGCAAAGTAGTTTGCCATTCACCTTAACAACCAATATGTAAAAAAATGTACAAATTTTAATTTGGAATGTCTTTAACTGAAGATAGAAAATATAACTTTTAATGACCTAGATAAAACCACGTTAATAGAGCGTTTCTTTACCACACTGACAATGATTATGCTAATACTATATTAACAGTAAGAGATGTTTTTCTATTACAATCTTTTATGGTGGTGAGGGGGTGGTGTCTTGTCCTAACCATGAATGGGGGAGGGTGCAATTGCCCCGTTAGTCAGCCACATTTCAGAGTTCCCTGTTCACGGTTACTGTAGCGACAATCTTTTATACGACAATAACAATTTTATTAGGCCATGTGCAGCCTCTCCTAACATGGAGTACAAACACTGCTCATCCTGTATCCCTGGATTAGGAGCCCTTACAGGGTACTATCAGCCGGGCCAGCTGAGTCCAGGTTTTTTAGTGAGCTTGTTACTGCTCCCCCAAAAGTTCAATATCATACTTGCATCTTATATAATAGTTCTATATATTAGGTATAAATTCGAGAATAAAATGCAATTCACGCCAATAGAATTTTCTCAATCACCAACACAGGACTGCACACAATGAGATTTCACAGATAGATATACTTACAAAGAGATTCATGCTGAGAGATGAGCCCACACTGATGATGTTCGGACACACGAGCCTCTTATATGGCCAGGAGGGGACTACGGATCTCATCTTGACCTCTATCCGGGTGGGCTGTCAACATGGTGTCACTCTCCTCGCCCTTGTGCCCGTGGGGGGTCGAGCTACTTAGCAAGGGCGTTGGCTGACCACAGCTATTTCTGGTATCCTCCTTGAATATAGTTCCTCTTTGAATTTGGAATAAAATGTGATAAGTATTCTATTGACCCCATATAATATATATGTGGGGAATGTGCCGGGAGGAACTTGATCTATAAAAACATAAGGCACCTATCCCGTCAAATTAAACGTCAAAACTAGACGACATATATTGACTGTCGTCGCAAGGAACTCCGTCCTAGGATGACGAGGGCCATTAACTCGAAACCATGGTCTCTAGGTGGACGCTTCTCAGTTTGCCAAAGAGATGAGATAACGCCATTGGCCTCCCAAGATAAGCCATCCTGAGCTCTAATCGACTGGATGAGGCGAGATTAAGTATTAGGAGTAGCCCATGGTGCAATAATTAGTAGCTTCGTCGTGAATTGAGCATATTGGAGCCATAAAGAGAACCCATGGGATTGGCCCGAGCTTCCATTAAAGGCTTCATAATAGGTCCTGACTGTCTATCCTGCCGAGGTTGATATGTAATTTTCCTTGGAGCAGACTCAAGCATTTTGGGTGAAGATATAGGCTGGTAGGAAACCTTTATTGGTGCAACCTGGGACATCATTCGAGTAAGTTATATTTCCTTTTCGGGCTGATAGGTCATTATTTTTTAGGGAGATCCTTGAAGAAGTATTTGAGAAACTAGCATATTCATGTTGGATTGGTATGTTGAGGGGATCGACCCGAGGCCGCTAGTTTGCGGCGACGGTCAATAGATGGCATCTAGATTTGACGTTTAATTTGACAGGAGAGGTGCCTTATGATATATATAAAGTATTGTTATATCTATGATATATGAGAGAAATTTGGTATAAGAGAGAAGGATTATATGTATATAATTGAAAAGAAAGTTGATAACTATATTTTAAGGTGTCGAAAAGGTTTTGTATTTTTAAAAAACAAATTAGGACTATATATTCATAATTTTGTGAGGTATATATATGAAATATTAACACTTATATTTCATATGGTAACTATCAAAGCATTGTTCATGAACATTTAATAAATAAAATTCAGAAAAATATATTCATTTATATGAAAAATAGACACTTCGGTCAGTTAGAGTTTTTGATTTTTCTCAACGTTTCGACAAAAATCTTCTGTCTTTGTCAGGAAAAGTAAATTTTTTAACGCCTTGCCAAATGCTTTATTTTTATTTACTTCTCCTGACGAAGACAAAAGATTTTTGTCGAGACGTTGAGAAAAATAAAAACCCCTAACTGGCCGAAGTGTCTATTTTTCATATAAAAATGAATGCCGGCCAGGCAGACTCTACGAATTAATTTAAATATAAATAAATAAATTCATCAATTATTTCTAATTAAAATATTTATTTTTATTCACGCTATTACTATATCGATTGAATTATATAATATGCAATTACTTGATTAAGGATTCTATTCACAATCATTTATAAATTGGAAATAACCTTCAAGCCTGTTGTGTCAATGTGTGCGGTGATTGGCCATCTGTCATTCTATGAATATATATTAAATTGGGTCATCAATGACATCTGTCTTTTTTACGTCAATTTGATTCAGAGCAGAATAATAAATTGGAACTAATTTTAGCAGACAAATAAAAACTCTAATTTTTAATAATGAATTTTTATCCAAAACCTTTCTGAATTGCACCAAATGTCAGGATTCTCCAGTGAGCCCAGAACACATCACATTGGGCATTGCCGAACAGACATCTACCCAGCTGTGGTCATCGAGGTGATAAAGAGGCCTTCAAGATCTGGTCTAGACTTGAAGTCCAAGTAGACTACAAGTCCAGACCTGGGACAAGAAAAAAAGTATTTTTTCTTTCTACAACCATATCCATGTAAATCTGCTCTTCATTTACTTCTATACAGTTAAATCCAAATTTTATAGTCACTCAATTTATCACATCACAAGGAAAATTCCAGAAATATTTACATAAAAAGGTTTATCAGAAAAATTGAAATTTTCCTGCGGAGAAACTGAACAAACTGCTCTTCACCTTATCTACGACTGTCCGAACTTTACAGAAGTGAGACATCGTTTGTTCCCTGATCTAAATAATTTATCTCTCTTAGATCAACCACCTTTTGTTTATATAAATTTTATGAACTCTGTCGATTAATATATACATGTATATTTGTAAATATTTAATTCTAAATTCTATTTTTTTGTTGTTGTTTTGTTTGTTTCCTCTGTAATAGGCACATTATACTTAAATATGTATCTTTTCCATAAAATTATTTTAAATGTTTTGATTCTGTTACAATTTGATCAATTTGTTTCATGAAAATATTTGATAAAACCGATGAAATAGGGTTGCCCATCGGTAAGCCTTTAATTTGTCTGTAGAATTGGTCTTTATAACTGAAATAATTATATTCCAAGTTTAATTAAATCTATCAAAGCTTTAGATTCTTTAATATCGTGCCTTGTTAATTAATAAATAATAATAATAAAACAATGTGAATGTAACAATACAAATGTGTACCGTTATTAATGAACAAAGGCGCTAGACAGGAGCTAAAAGATGTAATGACAATTAAAAATAGTTTATTGACATCTAGTCAACAGTAGGTTTACAGCCATTTTTAGAATAGGGAGAAATATATACAACAGACGGAGGGACGTCTGGATTTCATCAGGAACTTAAAGTTGCCTTGAGTTCAGACTTGCGAGTTATGGAATCCATGTCCCCAGCATGCTCGATGACAGTGTTGAAGAATTCGACAAGAATAATCTTGTGTTCAGGCGAGAGATGTTTTTTTATATAATTTCTATCATCGCGTGTAGATGTAAAAAATGTAATGTCTTAAGCTGCCAAAACATTGTTTATCGTATCATGAAACAGTTTGATGAGTTTCACAGTGAAAAAGATGGAATGCTTGCAAGGAAAAAACGCGTCGATCAAACAGGATAATTCGTCAAAAATTTCATAAAGATTGATAGCCATCAAAATTAGTGGAGAATCGATAGCAGAGGTTTGCTCTGAAGCAATTCCTCGACATGGCAATAGTCAGGGAGATATGTCCGACTTCAGGCCATGACATCATACCAGACGACCCTCAGTGGGATTCGTCTGATGTTCGACTTTTTTTTTTTTACTTTGCTTATATTATTTCAAAGCGAAGACTAGAACGCGGCTGATTCCACACTAGCCTGTTCAGTTATACGCTAACTTTGATGTATGCACGAAGAGTGTAACGTGTGGCCATTGGACATACGTCGAAACTGTAAGTTGTTGGGTGTTGCGCTGCTTGGAGTATAGGAGCTCCATCTATGCTTCCTTCCTGTGGTGAATCTGTATAAAACCGATGGACTTAATAAAGCTTTGTGTGTGTGTGTTTATATTATTTTTATGATTCTATATACAGTTAAACCTGTCTATAGCGTCCCCTCTAAATAGCACCTCCCTCTTTATAGCGCCCGATTTTAAATACGTGGTACGATGCGATTTACATTAAAAGTGACCTGTCTATAGCACCCCCTCTCTATAGCACCATATTTTTGTGAGTCCCAAGAGGGGGCGTTATAGACAGGTTTAACTGTTTATTGATTAGAGAAGTCAATAAAACGTTTTACATTGTCATTGTTTCTCCTTCTCTCTGTTTCAAGACAATGCGCAGACAGCGGAAGTGACGGGACCTTCCGCCAGCAACGCAGTTACTAGGAGCTGGGAGTTCTCTAAGCCAGCAAGGTATGATGTATCTTTGTGGATCCTTCTCAAGATATCAGTATCTATCCGTTTGTATCTTATTATAGCTAGGTTTGTGATAGCAGATTTCCAAGATGTGGTCCACCCCGATATGTCTCACTTCCCTCATGCTAGCCTTTACAACTACGCTTGCTGAAGGTAAGTTATACAGTCTATATAGAAAATTAAAAAAACATTTAAATGACACTTATATTGATTCAAAAATTAATGAGAATTCACAATTTAGCGATAAAATTTCAAAAAAAAACTGTTCTCAGGAAGGGAGGCTCCTACATCTTGAGAGAGTCTTCCTCCAGACAAGGACAGGATCAATTTGAACCGCTCTCAGTCCAATATTGAGATGATACTTATAGAGACATGTCTTGGTAGACACCAGGATGGCCAAGGCGTCATAATCTAGGCCATGCCAGAAGACCCAGCCCTGCAGGTCAGGGGGGATGATGGTAAATGTCTCCCAGATGAGAGGAAAGCGGCAGGACAGTACCGGTGGGCTAGCGTAAGGTCGGTAGATTCACAGGCGACGCAGGACTGTTGGGCCGAGGCTGGATGGGGCAAGGCTTTATATTCCCACGTGGAAAATATAAGGAGGGCTTAGTTCATCAGTGGTGAACCCGCCTAGCAGTTTCTCCAATTTAATCTACCAGACTGTTTCTTAGAGCTCTAATACTGCATTGATTCATTATGCTATTCTATTCTGCACTGAAGGGTGGAATCATTGAAATGGTATTTTAGCAAATTATGGACATATGCTATTAGGACAGTAGAATACCATTTCTAAGATTCCACCATTCAGTGTAGCATATAAAAAGCAGAATGACCCAATACAGTATTAGAGCTCTAAAGAGGCAGTCTGGTAGATTAAATTGGTGAAACCGCTGGGAAGGTTCACCACTGATGAGCCAAGCCCTCCCATTATATTTTTTCATCGCAGTAAGAACAGTAGAAGTTTGATTTATTTGTGAAAGTAACATTCGCGTATTAATGTCTAATTCGATGCATATAGATGACGCGTTATTGCGTTGCAATAATATAACTTATAATAACTAACACAAAGTTCTAGCAATCTCTTCATCGCCCGCGGTTAAAGTGTATAGAATACCATTTCATTCTTCAATCAAGTTTAGTCTTTGCTGAATAACAATATCTGGTATCTACTCAGCGTACATTTACATTGAGCTAATGCAACACCACACCTGCTACTCTGGCTATACACAACGATGTCGGATAATCAATCATTATTGCAAACTAAGCTGCAACAGAGTTGTTTTTACAAACAGGTGTATAGTCACTTCTCTACCGAATATACCCAATATTACGTGCTGTTTTGATTCTTGATATAAAAAGAAAAAATATATATATTATATTAATAAATTGAATTTAATTGCCATCTATCGTTAAAATTTTACACATATAAATTTACTGGCAATGCGCTTCTTTTAAATATCATCAAATATTATCTCTACAGACCTTACTGCAATGTTATGAGTTATTGAATGAAAGGGCTTGGCTCATCAGTAGTGAACCCTCTCAGCGGTTTTGCCAAATATATATTATATAAAAATTATATTTTATTTAAAAATTATATATTCTAGAACAAATTACTCTGTTAGGTTGACCACCAGAAGTCGCCGCTTTCCCTATATAAACCTATTGTTGTTGTTTCCCGTTGCCGGCTCAAATCTTTCTGTACATATGTCTTTTGTTTTCTTTATTCTACTCGCCTTAAAACAGGTAGTACTTTATCAAATTATGTATTTATATTCCATAAGCTTAATTAAAGTATTTCTGATCTTAACTATTTTTATCATTATTACCACGACAGTAATATCAAAAAAACATATTCATGTATCAAGCAAACGATCAATAATTCTATAAATAATATTCAAAAAACATCAGAAATTCATAATTTTTTTGTAATATATATACGAGGTGTGTTCAAAAAGTATCGCGACTTTTGAATTTTCGCGGGTTACGTATATTCGAATTTCGATCTTTTTGTGGCTTTATGTTGATACTCATGTCTCTCACTTATGCCGACAAGCTCGGCCATTTTGAATGTTCACTTAATTGTTGACAGCTGCTTTGCTTGCAGGTCTTTTGGATCGTCTTCGATTTTTACCTATTTAAAAAAAATGGATCAAAGAACCTGTATCAAATTTTGTGTCAAAAACGAAATTAAGTGCGCGGATGCATTCCGAATGTTGACTGTGGCATACGGAGAAGCTACCTTGGACCGAAGCAACGTTTATCGGTGGTACAAAATGTTCTCAGAAGGCCGAGAAGATGTGAACGACGAAGAGCGTGCCGGACGCCCGAGCACTTCAACAACAGACGAAAAAATTAATGAAGTGGGGAAAATGATATTGGCCAATCGTCAAATCACCGTTAGAGAAGTTGCTGAGGACCTAAACATATCGATTGGCTCGTGCCATTTGATTTTTATCAATGATTTGGTCATGAGACGGGTCGCCGCGAAATTCGTACCAAAATTGCTCAATTGCGACCAAAAACAGCATCGCATGAACATTGCTAATGAGATGTTGGACTCTGTCCGCGACGACCCAAATTTGCTCCAGAGGGTCATAACTGGTGACGAAGCGTGGGTTTATGGTTATGACGTGGAAACCAAAGCTCAATCATCTCAATGGAAGCTGCCGCACGAACCAAGACCGAAAAAAGCGCGCCAAGTTCGGTCGAATGTGAAAGTTTTGCTGACAGTTTTCTTCGATTGCAGGGGCGTGGTGCATCATGAGTTCTTGCCACAGGGTAGAACGGTCAATAAGGAATATTACCTGCAAGTTATGCGCAATTTGCGCGAAGCAATCCGCCAGAAACGCCCGGATTTGTGGAAGAACAAAAATTGGCTTTTGCACCACGATAACGCCCCTGCTCACACATCGTTGCTTGTGCGCGACCTTTTGGCCAAAAACAACACACTAATGATGCCGCAGCCACCGTATTCCCCAGATCTGGCCCCCTGTGACTTTTTCTTGTTCCCTAAACTGAAGAGGCCCATGAAAGGACGACGTTACGCTACGCTTGACGAGATAAAGACGGCATCGAAGGAGGAGCTGAAAAGATTTTAAAAAATGATTTTTTGAAGTGCTTTGAAGATTGGAAAAAACCGTTGGCACAAGTGTATAATATCTCATGGGGATTACTTTGAAGGGGACAAAATAGGTATTCATGAAAAAATTAATAATTTTTGAAAAAACATAAAAGTCGCGATACCTTTTGAACACACCTCGTATACTTAGTCTTGCCATAAATATTGTTACAAAAACAAATCAGTGATAAATTTTTAATTTGACCGCGTGAAGTATAAAATACAGTAGTTGTTATTTGAATATCTCGCGCACGCGTGTTTAGAAAAAAAAAAATCGGAATATTCTTGTTTTTTGATAATGGATTAGGGTGTTAAAGAAAACCGTATAGCTGTAATAGCCTTACACAAGGTAGGCCAAAGTCCTTCATCAATTTTTAAACTTTTACAAAATTTGAATATTACGCGTCAATTTGTTTATCGAATCATTGAAAGATTCAACATAATATATATACCATCCTCTTTCCATCTGGTCTAACCTTTATGGTTTTCATCTGGTCTAACCCTTAAGGTTTTCATCCTTCCTAATTTAATATATTATCTTTTATCGTGTCCTCCACATTTATACTGGATTGTCTTTAAAATAAGCTCATAAAAAAAATTCACAAAAAAAAAAAAAATCACAAAAATCTATCTTCTCTCATCAAGAGAGAAAATAGAGCAAAAAAATACTTCTCTCTCTATAATTAGCTTTATTTTATATTTGGAAAATTATTATCATGGTTCTGTCTTTGCTCTTTTCTTTAAAACTTTCTCTTCGCTTATTCCTTTTTTTTCACCCAGCCTATGACGCGTAACTGCCGATGCTTTGCTGGTGTAAATTTTTTTTTAATATAATCCAACTAATTATTTATTACAAAAAAAAATTAAAAAACAAACCTCACACACACATTTAAATTAAATTAAAAAAATATTAATCTTAAAATTTTTCATACTATACTATATATATATATATATATATATATGTCGTAAACCCGGGTAAGACAACAAGTGAGTTGGAAGCAGTCGGGGTTGAGTGGCAAGGCGTGCAGAGTGGGAAGTCCGCACGGGACAGTAAGGACAAAGTTTGGGATCGAAAGACGCTCTCCTAGTACGTCTCACGTGGCACCAGGACCAGGGGAAAGTTGAGGATTAACTGAGGAAAGCTCGGCGTCCTGCATGAAGCCGCGGGGGCAGAGGGGATTCAAAACGGCGGCCACGAGGACCGCCGTGAGACCTAGCACTGCGCGGGCCCTGTCCGAAAATATCCACTGTAACCTAACTAACTGTCAACATCAGGACCAACGCCCCTTCTTTGTCCCTCTCTAGATCCCCCGGATGTCCAGTGGCAAGCTGGTGTCACTTTAAGACGACTAGAAAAGACGTCATACTTTATTACTTACATATCACATTGTTTAAATTACGATATATATATTATGATAAATTTTGAGTTGGAAGAGTATTATTTGCTTGCATTTGTTTTGAATATATGAGTGTTTTAACAATGATATTGTGGTATTGTTTGAAGTCGTGTCATCTTGAAAGAAAATACGAGGGAAATATTTATATTTATTGTTTAGAACACACAATTTATATTTAGAAAATAATTGAAAAGCTGAAATATTTATTTAGAATATGTTCCTATGTGTATGTGTCAGTTTGTATCTGTATGTTTATAGCAAAATGTCCATGTTTGTGTGGCAGATTGTCCTATAAAGGAGGAATTCTCGAAATGTGGAAACCGATGTTTGGAGAACTGCATGGGACCAGTAATGGACTGTACCGGGGACTGTGTGGTGGGATGTTTCTGCAGTCCAGGCTATCTGCGGAACTCCAAGGGTGTCTGTGTGCCCAGAGACCAGTGCGACTGTGAGTGACGAATCACATCCTTTTTTATCACCTTTCTCTAATTCAAGCTTTATTGGGACGTTTATATATTCATTTTATTGTTCAATATATTTTTAATTCGAAACTATTATAGACGCGTATAATTCTTTTTAAAAATAAACAATTTCTACTGACCTTAGTGTAATGGAAAAATTAATGGAAGGGCCTGGCTCATTAGTGGTGAATCCTCCCAGCCCTTTCTACCATACCGCTTTTATATTGCATTTTTCAATTTTCCTTTTATAGTGATACTGATGCTAGACTCTTGGAATGGGTATTTTAGATTAACTATGGACATAAGCTTTGAGGACAGTAGAATTACATACAATTATAAATATATAATATTTAGGAGGGTACACCACTGATGAGCCAGGTCCTCCCATTAATTTTTCCATTGCTGTAAGGGGAGTAGAAATTGTTTATTTTTAAAAAGAATAATACGCGTCTATAATAGTTTTGAATTTTGATAACAGATGGCGCGCTAATGCATCATAATATTTTAAATTGAGAAAAAGATAGTTCTTAAAATTAAATATATTCAGCCAATAAATATTTTTATTATCTCGACGTTTCGACAAATATCTTTTATCCTCGTCAGGAGCAAACAAAAATGAAAACATCAGCAAGGTGTTAAAAATTATTCTAAAGCTGCAAGGGCGTTCTCACGCGATATTACATAAATATCACGTGAGAACGCTCTCGCAGCCTTAGATTAATTTTTAACACCTTGCTGATGTTTTCATTTTTGTTTGCTCCTGACGAGGATAAAAGATATTTGTCGAAACGTCGAGATAATAAAAATATTTATTGGCTGAAGTATCTTTATTTTAAGAACTATGAATGCCGGCCAGGCAACCTCTATCTTGAAAAATCTAGGTGTCTTTGGGTAAAAGGTTTACTCAGCTAGAGATTACAATAATCTTCTTCTTCTTCTTTCTTATCTCCACTCAATCATATTAGGGTATCAAGTTGTGATCCTTGATGGTGTCTGTTTGACAACCATCATGACTGGGTGAAGTAGAATGCGTCTGCCTTTGTCATTAGGACTGGGAGCACTACTCAGTGGCAGGCCGACTTAGTTACAAAAGAAATGGCCGCCTCTGACATGAGGAACAGATGCCATGTGCAGCCGCTCCTAATATGGAGTACAAACGCTGCTCATCCTGTATCCCTGGAGTCCTTACAGGGTACTATCAGCATGGCCAGCTGAGCCCAGGTTTTATAGCGAGCTTGTTACTGCTCCCCCTCCTCCTTTTTCATCCGGCAAAGGCGGAGTTGATTACAATAATAAACAATGAAAAGAAACTCATCTCTATAGAAAAAAACTGTCGTATTATTATAATTTCTATACAGATAATTCAAATCAGGAAGAAAGTGTGAATACCTCACAAAGTGTTCCAACACTACTTATGCAATCTAGCTAACTAAGTGTCCTGTTGTCCCACAGTTTGCTACCAGCCAAATGAAGAGTTCAACCAGTGTGGGAACCGCTGCCGTGAGAGTTGCACCAGCACCGGCCATTGTAGCAAGATCTGTGGACCTGGGTGTTTCTGTTGGGACGGCTACGGAAGGAACTCCGCTGGGACATGCGTACCGCGGGCTGAATGCAGCTAGAATCACTGGAAAACTCTCAGACTCTTAACAGACTGTCAGTGTTTCATTAAAAATGTGTTATTAATTGCTTGAACAAATACTCTTTTTTTACTAACAAACGCACACGCATACACTAATAAACAAAACTCATGAAAGTGGAAAGTGTGATGTCACCTGTCATCTGTTTTTAAATGAGACTGAGGCAATTTTTTTCACACTTGGTTATCTCGTGTCTTCAATAAAGGTCACTGTTTATCAAATATAGTTCAGATTTATTGTCTTAATACCAATATACAAGTGTACATGCTAAAATGTACGACTTACTTTTGTCCATGAGTTGAATTTATTGAAATCAAAAGGGTACATCAAGAACATATAAAACATGCAACAGCTCTCCTGGCGTGGAACTAACACCTACTCACATATTCTTATGCCCAGCAATGGCCGCAGCCATGCAGAAAATTGACATGGACCCAGAGCAGCAGCTTTACACACCCAAGATAGTGGACATTGCTGCTGCTGCTGCTATGATAGAGAGATGCATGAAGACATCTGAGGCTCTTCATTGGACACGATGACAACAGCAAAAGGGTACGCAGTCGAACTGCTTTTCACATATGTAAACATGTGGTGCATTTACAGTGAAAGCAGTCGCCTATCTCTACTCACCCTGAATATCATGGCCTGTACCACGTGTACTAGGGATAATAAAAAAGGGTATATATTATAAAATAAACCGTAAACATAAATGACGATGTTTTTCATCAAGTATAGAATTACATGGATAATAAAGAGGGATGTAGCTAATCAAGTGTAAGCCTATATCAAATTACAAAACTATTTTAGAGGCGTAATATTCTTTTTAAAATAAAACAATTTCTACTGTCCTTACTGCAATGGAAAAATTAAAGGGAGGGCCTGGCTCATCAGTGGTGAACCCTCCCAGCGGTTTCGCCAGTTTAATAATTGTATCGTAATCCTATATGTATCATTAAAATATTAAATAGATATGTTATCATACAACTCATGTTTTGTCTCAAAGCTATTATATTGCTTCCACAATTCCTGGAAGTGGTGGAGCTTACATTTTGAGAATCCTGTGACGTTAGTTCCGCGTGGAAATCTACATCCTTCGATTAAAGGAAAGTCCTGTAGAAGGAATTTTATGGCCCAAAACTAGAAATTTGAATTATAATTTTAAAAATTATCCTAGGAGGCTTGATGTTTTCCCTTTAATATTGAAATGAGGGATTATTAAACCCTTGTAACTAAAACAAAACATTTGGTGCGGAGTTTGTAAATCCTTAGGTGTTATGTATGTGCGAGACCCATCCCCAAAATATGGAACAGAATTACAGAAGTCTTAATAAAAATAAATTTGATCAAGAGAAAGGACCTTTGTTGCTAAATGTGAACTAATTTAGTATACATTTTTTTATTTTTTACAACAAATTAGAGGTGTAAACTCTTGCTATTGCTAAAAATTAATATTGGCAAGTCGTAAATAAATTACTAACACACATTTACTTCCGAGTTTTCCTTTAAGACTCTTTGACATCATAAGGTGTTTTCCTCTCTTTTTTATTTATGAAAAATAAAAAATGTCAATATGAAAGGAGCAGTACCAGCGTTACTATAGCGAATTATATGAGCAGATATATTTGTATTATGATGCATTAGCGCGCCATCTGTTATGCAAATTCGAAACTATTATAGATGCGTATGATTCTTTTAAAAATTAAACAATTTCTACTACCCTTACTGCAATAGAAAAATTAATGGGAGGGCCTGGCTCAGTAGTGGTGAACCCTCCCAGCGGTTTCTCCAGTTTAATCTACCATACCGCTATTATATTGCATTGATATATTTGTAATCTGATCTGTTTTGTTAAAAGATAAATATCAGTGATATATTATATTATTACTTTACTCTGTTTTGATTCTAAAGAATCGAACTTATATCATCATTAAAAGACTTTGTTTATAATGTGTATGTATGCAAGAAATGTGAAATAATAAAATAATTACATCAGCATAAAATTTCACATCTTTTATTTTTCTTTTAAATATATCTAAATATATAAAGGGTAATTTTTTTATAAAAATATAACTTTCACTATTTTTAATCTTCACTCTATAATAGAAACTTATCAGGGCATGGCTCATTAGTGGTGAACACTCCCAGCGATTTCGCAAGTTTAATCTGTCATACCGCTTTTATATTGCATTGATAGATTTGTATCTTCAGAATGAAATTTGAGACTATAACAAAAAAAAAAAGCGCTATAAGTGAGATTACACTATAGGTTGAAACGCTATAAAGAAGTTTCACTCTATTTTGTAAATTACCTACAAGTTATTTTCTAATTAAACGCAATAATTTATATGTTGGACCATTCCCAGAATTTTAGGACAACCTTGTTTATAAGTTAAAAATACTGATGTAATTCAATGTCAGAACATCCTTGTTGCATATACAAAGGTAAATGTCGGAAGTGACGTTTTATTTCCGTCAGTGTAGCAATTATTTGAGGCTAATTCGGCCAGTGCTGTGGGTACTTTGAGACTGCAAGGTGCTGTAGATTCTATTAGCGTTTTATTTCTAAAAAAGAAACATTGTGTTTGTTATTTTTTCTTATAATATTTCAGTCTTACAATCTGGCTGTTCTGTTTGCAGTTTCCAAGATGTGGTCTACTCCGATGTCTCTTACAATTCTCCTAATTGCCTTTATTACTTTGACTTCTGCTGCTAAACGTAAGTTTTTAGTGTCGGCATAAATTTTATAATGGTTCAGCTAGTATATTTAGTTATACGATAATTTCGATTTACTTTTATAAATATCAAAAAACCTTGTTGTTGTAGTTGTTTATTCCTCAAGTCGTTTTAACTAGCTCTTAGTAAATTAAATTTAAGCTTATGTCCATTGTTCACTAAACACCCTTAAGCTGCCTTCCATAGAAAATACAGGGTATATTCCAAACCAATCCAATACAATAGTAGAGCGGTCTAGAGATTAATTTGGCGAAACCGCTGAGAGGGTTCACTACTGATGAGCCAAGCCCTCTCATTCAATAACTCATATCATTGCAGTAAGGTCTGTAGGGATAATATTTGATGATATTTAAAAGAAGCACATTGACAGTAAATTTATTTGTGTAAAGTTTTAACTATCTCTATTAGGTTCCATTGTCTCACCTTTTCTATTATAGTCCTGGGGTTTTCCCAGAGGTACTTTTTTAGAGGATTTGATACAATTCAATAGATGTTCAGTATGTCTCTCTCTCTGAGGGCGTATGTTGTGTTGTTGTTGTTGTTGTTTATTCCTCAAGTCGTTTAAACGATCTCCATTAGGTACCATTGTCTCAGCTTTTCTATTATAGCCCTGGGGTTTTCCCAGAGGTATTTTTTTGGAGGATTCGGTACAATTCATTAGATTTTCAGGACTGGCAGGCTGGGAATCCTATTTGGGGCATTTTGGGAATGTTTTGATTTTTTTTAAAATTTGATCTCCTTCAAAAAAAAAAAAAAACATTATGCAATATGTTTCTTTATTACGAAAACTATTTTCTTAATAAATATATTGCGTAAGTTTTTCTTCTATTATATTTGTCGATGAAGATTTAAGAATATAGTGTTTGCCTTCTTCATTTTTATCTTTTCTAGAGAGTCTTCATCTTTAAAACATGACCTGCGGACTTTTACTGTGTCGGCCATCTAATATGAAATCCAATTCACCCATATCCCTATTTTTTAACCATAATTCCTAATAAAATAATAGAATATACTTTCAAAGCATTTAAGATGGATTATTAAAGTTTTTTTCTTCAGGCCTTGAAAAACACAAATATAGCAAATAGAAATCTCTATATCATTTGCAGTATAAAAAATAATTGCACTACCTTATTTTAGTTTAGTGCATGAATCAAACGCGCAGCTCTATTTTATAAAATTGATTATTGTAAAAAATATAGTTTTTAATTTTGAAATAATAATTATCAATCAAATGTTTTTTTTATCAAAATAGTCTGAAAAGACATGTTCGTAAACCTTATTTTGAGCTCATCAGCTTATCAATGAAAAACCACCTTTTTTACTTAGAATTTCAAAACGCATTTGGTTTAAAGTCATATATTTGAAGAAGCTTTAAACTTTTTTTGATTTTCCTAATTTGTACCTTCTTAAAGCCAAGTTTCTCTCTTTACAATAATTTGCTCATTTCATTATCTTATTTGTTCTTTTTCATTATTTTTATAATTAATCGAAAATTTATTTTTACATATGTAATATATTGCATGCATTTCAATTAAAAATTACTACATACTACGGATAACTAAAATTGCTAGACTAAGAAGACGACACGCTATAGATGATAATTTTATACGATAGGACGATGCTGTGATGTGAAAATGAATAATTTCAATGCTTTTATGCGAAAAATAGACGCGTTAGCGAGACGTACAATGTGTTTAAAAGAAGATAATGTAAAAGATAATATGTATTATATACACTATGTACAATTAATATGGCGCCTCTTCCAGCGCTGCAGAGTTTAGTGGAGAATCGCCAGCGGGTCTCCAAGATAATGTGAAGAATAAGTTTCTTATACAGAAATTGACTTTTATATGTTGCCTTGTTGTGAAAGGTTGTGGTAATACCTCGTGTAAGAAGTATACTTACCAGCTTATTTACCGGTTTCTAAGCTTGATAGAGGTAGAATTGTTGCTTACCGATATTGCGGTTTATCGTATCGCAGTATTACTGTTCGCGTCTTTCGAGTTCCTATAATTTTTAGCCGAATATGAAATCGATGGATTCAGGACGGTCACTTTACTGATATCTAAAGTTTTGCCAAACAAATACTCACAATTTGTACTGGATCTTTTTGAGAAAATAAATCTTTTAACATTAACTATGCATAAATGAAATAAGCATTGTGTATATATATACTACCCTTGATGCTATATCATAGATAAGATTGCCTTCAATGGTGAGGTAGACGACGAATGTGGCGGCAGAAATGACTTGAGGTCGTGTTTTCAGACGAATACTTATTCTTTTTTTTTTCTGCATCACGATGGACTCAGTCATGATCTTTTTATTCAGCTTGGTAGCTCTTATAAAACCATTTCATATCATTATTAAACGTTAAAGGAATTCGTAAAGATAGAGGCTGCCTGGCTGGCATTAATATTTATATGAAAAATAGACACTTCGGCCAGTTAGAGTTTTTTTTTTTAAATTTTCTTAACGTTTCGGCAAAAATCTTTTGTCTTCGTCAGGAGAAGAAAATAAAAATAAACAATTTTTAACGCCTTGCCAAATGCTTTATTTTTATTTACTTCTCCTGACAAGGACAAAATAATTTTGCCGAAACGTTAAGAAATTAAAAAAAACTCTAACTGGACGAAGTAAAAGGAATTGTATAAATAAGGTTGTGTTTGTAGGGGACATGTAAATTAGTCTTTGATATTTCTGTGATATGTAAAATTATTGTTTCAAATTTTTATTTTATTTGCTTTTAAAAAATCTTATTTATTTGTTGCAAATATGCAAAAATTTTATTTCTATATATAGTTTCCTTTTGATTAAATTTTTGGTGTGTAGTATTGTTATTCTGCCTCTCATACTGTTGGTTGCCTGTATAACAAACCAGCCATAGCGGTGTAGCCAATAGTCATTCTAATAAAGGCTTGATTTTTTGCAAGAGGTTATTTATGTGAGTGCAATTGATTAACCACCACATAAATTAGTAAGCCGGTCAAAGAATCTCTACATAAAATTGGTGAGCCGAACAGAAGAACAATCACGAAGAACTGATAAAATGAAAAGTGAAGAATCTGAAAGAGTTGAGACCTATAAGGTGAATATCAAACTTCCACCTTTCTGGATTGAAAGACCAGATATATGGTTCCATCAAGTGGAAGCTCAGTTCTTGATAAACAATATAAAGTCCGAAAATACGAAATTCAATTATTTGATCGCTCAATTGGAGCCGAAGTATGTCGAGAACCTCTGGGATATAATTACCTCTAAAGAAACAAATAAATATTCAGAGGCAAAAGAGAGACTTCTGAGAATATTCAAAGATGGCGAATCTAAAAGAATTCGAAAACTGTTATCAGGAATCGAACTAGGTGATCTAAAGCCTAGCCAGCTGTTGCAGAAATTGAGATCATTAGCAACAGAGGACTTATCAAATAAATTTATAAAAACGCTATGGCTTGAAAAACTTCCACAGGCAATTCAACAAATTTTGATAATTAGCGAGGAAGAGCTCGACAAATTGGCAGTAATGGCAGATAGAATAGCCGAATTAAACCCCAAGACGGAGATCTATGAGGCAGCTAAGCCGGAGAATGAAACAAAAATGTTATTGAAAAAAATAGAATCTCTGGAACAAAAAATAGAAAGTATGAAAATGGAGCATCAAGGTAGATCTCGTGACCGAAGATCACGTGATTATCACTATAATGCGCGCTCTCGTTCCCGATCTGAGGGCGGATATAATACAAGGGGAAAATTCTGCTATTTCCACTATAGGTATGGAAAAAAATGCCTACCTGGAAAATGTAAAAAGCCATGTGAATGGGTAAATTCGGAAAACTCCAACCAGCAGTAAGTGGTGCGACGCACTCGGCTGCTGGACAGAACATACGTCGCAATAGCCGTTTATTCGTAAGTGACAAAAAAACTGGCATGCGATTCTTGGTGGATAGTGGAGCCGATGTGTCATTAATACCTTACAAAGGAAAACTTGGGACCACCCTGAACGATTTAAAGCTCTATGCAGCCAATGGAACGGAAATTTCCACGTATGGTACTCAAATATTATCTTTGGATCTTGGTCTACGGCGACAATTCCAATGGCCATTTGTAGTAGCTAAAACCAACAGGGGTATACTCGGAGCAGATTTTCTAAATAATTTCAAATTAATCCTTGATATTAATAGAAGACAATTGATTGACAGTATAACAAACCTGACAATAAAAGGTGATATCTGCTCAATCTCTGATGAGACCTTTAGCTCTTATAGAACAACATCAAATTTTTCTAAACTATTGGCTAATTACCCAGATATTACGAGGCCCAACGTAGGAATAATGAAGGCTAATCACGATGTGAAGCACTTCATAATAACAAAAGGACCGCCAGTGTTCTCTAGAGCTCGACCATTAGATCCAAAAAGATTAAATGAAGCTAAACAAGAGTTCCAATTTATGCTCGAGCATGGAATAATTAGGCCATCCAAATCACAATGGGCTAGTCCACTTCACCTGGTCACCAAAAAAGACGGCACATTAAGACCTTGTGGTGACTACAGAAAACTAAATTCTCAAACCTTGCCTGATCGCTACCCAATACCTAGATTGGAGGACTTTCAGCATATTTTAAGTGGAAAGTTGATTTTTTCTAGGCTTGATTTGTTTAAAGCCTATTTCCAGATCCCCATTGCCGAGGAAGACAAGCCTAAAACAGCCATAATAACTCCATTTGGACTTTATGAATTCAACGTCATGAGCTTTGGCCTTAGAAATGCTCCAGCTACGTTTCAGCGTTTTATTCATGAAGTACTTCGTGGCTTTGATTTTACATTTCCTTATTTGGACGATATATTAGTGGCTTCAGAAACTCACGAAGAACATGAAACTCATTTAAAATTGGTTCTCGAAAAACTACAAAACTATGGATTGCGCATAAACATCGCTAAATATATCTTAGGAGTTGACCAATTGGAATTTCTAGGGCATTGGATAACAAATGGAGAGTCTCAACCGCTTCCATCAAAGGTTCAAACAATTCTGGATTATAAATTGCCAACGACGAAACGGGAATTGCGTACCTTCCTAGGTATGGTAAATTTTTATCGTAGATACCTTAAGAACGCAGCTTCTACGCAGGCTCTTCTTCATGATTATCTAAAAGATTCAAAAAAGAATGACAAAAGAAAAATAGATTGGACAGAAGAAGCCAAGTTGCAATTTGAGATAGGCAAACAAGATTTAGCAAGTGCTGCATTATTATGCTACCCCAACCCTGCACTTCCATTATCACTCTGTACAGACGCATCTAATAATGCCATTGGTTCAGTGTTGCAGCAATGTGAAAATAGTTGTTGGAAACCAATAGCATTCTTTTCAAAGAAGTTAAATAATGCTCAAAAGGTATACAGTACCTATGATAGAGAATTACTTGGAATTTATTTGAGTATTAAAAAATTTAAATATATGTTGGAAGGAAGAGAGTTCTATATATTCACTGATCATAAGCCATTGGTATATGCTTTCAAACAAAATAACGAAAAAGCGTCGCCAAGACAACAGAGGCAGCTTCAATATATTTCTCAATTTTCCACAGACATCCGGCATATTAGTGGTAAAGAAAACATTGTTGCAGATACGTTGTCTAGAATAGAAACAGTTACAAGCATTGATTATGATAAAATTGCAGAGGAACAAAATAATAATGATGAATTACTTAATCTACGCAAGGAAAATACATCGCTAAAATTTAAACAATATCCTTTACAATCTGGCAAAATGCTTTGGTGTGATGTGTCAACAGAAAACATAAGACCATTTATTCCCGAGGGATTTCGAATCCAAATCTTTCATCAATTTCACAATTTAAATCATCCGGGTATAAAGGCTACAATTAATCAACTTAAGTCAAAATTTATCTGGAAAGAAATCAAAAAAGACGTTAGAAAATGGTCCCAGGCCTGCATAAATTGTCAAAAAACAAAGGTATCAAGGCACACAAAATCCGAAATTGGTACATTTCGAGAGCCCGACGAAAGATTCAGTGTAATTCACATTGATTTAATTGGGCCACTACCTCCATCAAATGGAAAATATTATTGTCTCACTTGCATTGACAGATATACGTCCTGGATGGAAGTAATACCTTTGGAGAACATAACATCTGAGACTGTAGCCCTTGCATTTTATAATAACTGGGTGTCAAGATTCGGAACTCCCTACACTATAGTTTCAGATCAAGGAAGACAATTTACATCTCAAATATTCAAGGATCTTGCAGCTATATGCGGTACAAAACTGCTACATACTACTCCTTACCATCCTCAGAGTAATGGTAAAATTGAACGTTTTAATCGGACACTTAAAACAGCTATTAAAGCTCATAATTCAGTTAAATGGACCGATTCTTTGCCAACAATACTTCTAGCGTTACGCGCTGCTATTCGAGAGGATACGGGTTTTTCAATTTCACAGATGGTTTATGGGAAAACCATTAAATTACCTGGAGAATTTTTTGAGAACCCTGTAAGTCGAGTTAATTCCAGTTTATTTATATCAAACCTCATAGAATATATGCATATGGTTAAACCAATAGCAACAAAAAACAAAGTAACCAAAGATATTTTTATTCATAAAGATTTATTTAAATCCGATCAAGTTTTCTTGAGAATAAATAGAATAAGAAAGCCTTTAGAACCATATTACGAAGGACCTTATCCAGTTCTTGAAAAATCTAATAATTTTTTTACACTAAGAATTAAGAACAGGGAAGTGAAGATATCGGTAGATCGATTAAAGCCCGCTTACATCTTGGGAACACCAGAGGATCCCATTATACCTGCCAGCAGAGAGGATCCCATCATACCTGCCAGCAGAGAGGGTCCCATCGGGCCTTCCAGTGGACCGCGAGCTGCTAAGCCTGGAGTGCGGTTCGAGTTGCCAAAGGAGACCCGCAGCGGAAGACGGATAAAACCTTCTTCCAGGTACAATGAGTCTATTGGACGTGACTTCCGTCACTGGAAGGGGAGTGATGTAGGGGACATGTAAATTAGTCTTTGATATTTCTGTGATATGTAAAATTATTGTTTCAAATTTTTATTTTATTTGCTTTTAAAAAATCTTATTTATTTGTTGCAAATATGCAAAAATTTTATTTCTATATATAGTTTCCTTTTGATTAAATTTTTGGTGTGTAGTATTGTTATTCTGCCTCTCATACTGTTGGTTGCCTGTATAACAAACCAGCCATAGCGGTGTAGCCAATAGTCATTCTAATAAAGGCTTGATTTTTTGCAAGAGGTTATTTATGTGAGTGCAATTGATTAACCACCACATAAATTAGTAAGCCGGTCAAAGAATCTCTACACGTTAAGAAAATAAAAAAAACTCTAACTGGACGAAGTAAAAGGAATTGTATAAATAAGGTTGTGTTTAACAGAGTGTCCAAGAAATGAAGAATATAACAAATGTGGGAACCGCTGTTTGGAGAACTGCATGGGACCAGTGATGAGGTGTACCGGGGACTGTGTGGTGGGATGTTTCTGCAGTCCAGGCTATCTGCGGAACTCCAAGGGCGTCTGCGTGCCCAGAGATCAGTGCGACTGTGAGTGACCTTCTCCTGTTATATCAGCTATAATTTCAACCTAATAATACATAGTTGTTGGAAATAGGTTCATCAGTTTAATCTACCATACTTCGAAATTAAACAATTTTCTATGGGCTGCAATGTTAAATTAATGGAAGGATAGATTAGATTCAGCGAAATCACTAGAAGGATTTACCATTATGAGCCAGGCTCTCCCATTAATTTATCATTATAGTAAGGGCAGTAGAAAATTGTCTAATTCTGAAAAGAATCATAAGCATATGTAAAATAGTTTTAATTTCAAATGTAATAAAATAAATAAAGCTTCCAGGGCTAGGTTTCTTGTGCAAACCTTTTATTTTCAAGCTTCCGGACTTATCAGCCTTCAACATAATTATTGTAATTTCACATACCCTATTGTGTGTTTTGTAGTTTGCTACCGACCAAATGAAGAGTACTCCGAATGTGGAAGCCGGTGCCGTGAGAGCTGTGCAACCTCAGACACCGATCCATGTCCCAAGCTCTGCCAGATTGGATGCTTCTGTCAGAATGGTTACAAGAGGAATTCTGAGGAAACATGCGTGATGCCAACTGACTGCAACTAACTCCTTTACAGCACATGTACTTCACTCTTTGTGGGAAGGTTTATATTTTAAAAATCGAATAAAGTAGCAAGTATATGACATTGAGTGATTATTAATAAAAACAACGAAAACTGACGTTTGCTGGATATGTGATGCGTGGTAGGCTGGTTGGTCAAATGGACTAATTACGTGACATCTGTGTCGAAGCAATACGGCTCTAAGACGATGTTGACAATAGTGTGTCAACAACGGAGGAATGAAACCTCTGGACGGTAGCGGTCGACTAAGAGACACAACAGAACGGAAGGATAGTGCGATTGTCAGAACGGCTGTCGCAGCATCGGATTCGACGTTATCTACCATCCAATGTGTGACAGGCACGGTGTCCTAAATCACCATCAACAGATAACTGAGAGAGCAGAATCTAAGAGCTTGCTGAGTGTTACAATACCAATTCCTCTCACACCCATACATCAACAAGTCGGACTACAGTAGTATCTATAGAAGTTTGATTTGTGTAAAAGAAACATTCGTGTCTTAATATTTTCATTTGTTATAATGGCGAATTATTGATTTTTATTAATTTAAGCATTACTTGCCTTATTATTTTTGTTTGCGGAAGATATAATTATTTAAATGTAATTCTACTGTCCTAAAAGCTTATGTCCATAGTTTGCTCAAATACCATTTCTGAGAGTCCACTTTTCACTGTTATAAAAGAAGAATGAACCAATACAGTATTAGAGATCCAAAGAAGCGGTCTGGTAGATTAAATTGGTGAAACCTCTGGAAGAGTTCACGACTAATGAGTCAATCTTTCTCAATATTTTTCATCGCAGTAAGGACAGTAGTGTTTGATTTATTTGTGAAAAATAAACATTCGCGTCTTAATGTTTTCAATTGTTATCTATGGTTTTGTTGGTGTTGAAAGGTGTTGTTGAAGGAAAACGCTAGTCTTGATGCTAACGTAGTTGCCAAACAACCTAGTGCTTTGTTTTGGATAGATATTCTTCCACATACATCGTACATTCTCAAGTCCCCGTCACTACCACTTTATGGTCGGTAAACAGGAGCATGCTAGGGTTCACTTCGGACGCAGAGATATAGAAACCTTATGGAGATGAGCGACATTGACCATCAAGGAATTTTTATTTGTTCCCAAAATTGAGTTCATCCAAATATTTGGAGACATATGCTACTGTTAACTAGGAGTATATTGCCACATGGAAAATCTAGGAAAGAGAAACTTCAGGATAACACAGAAATTTATTTAAGTCAAGAACAAACTATGAATGATAAACAAAAGTTAAGCAACGTGGGAAGTTTACTGAGTAACAAAATATAAACATAAAAATGATACTCTGTTAATGAAATAATAAATACTTTACTACAATATTTTGGTGATTTGCAGAAAAAAAGTACTCTTATTGCTTTTAATCTTAAGGAATAGTATGCAAGGAACGAAATATGTCTAAGATATTAAGTACCTTTTGACTATTTCATTGATAAACTTTGTGTTTTACTTTTAAATACAAGAGGAAAACATTTACTGTTGATCCAAATATTTGTACTGGTAAGACAATCAAAAGTACTTTATTTCTATTTTAAAACACTTGATGCTTGGAATTTTTGCAAATGACTAGCCAAAGAACTTTATCTTTTGAATCAATATTTCTACCAACCTAAATTGATATCCCTACCTCCAAATATTGTCTCTCATGTCATTATTATCCTTTGAGTGAGTAGATTGTACTTGGACTTAATTTAAAAACAGGCGTGTTCCAGTTTCATCCTCATTGTATCTCTCTTGTGTGCAAATACTTAGATATATTTATTTTTATTGTATTATTCCGTGAATCAGATATATATCGAGGAATATGTTCATTTTCTATGTTTTCAACCTATAGAAGCAGCCAGAAAATTATTGTAGCCCAGATTAGGGATAATATTATACAATATGTGACACTTCTTCTTCTTTCTTATCTCCACGCAATCATATTAAGGTATCAAGCTTGTAAAGCTTATTGATGGTGTCTGCCGGGGAAGAGTAGAGCTCATTAATGGATGAGTCAATACAGTTATGTGACACTAAATTTTCAAAACCAAATATTAGTGAACGAAAGGTTGTGAAAATCTGCATAAAGAGAATACCAGTAACGAACAATAAATGATATTTATCAGAACAGAATACATCTATATACTGAGTGACATCGCTGTCCACTCAATATGTTGTGGAACCACCGCTATGTCAACATGTCTTGGTAGCGACTCTATGGTGTCCTGAGGGACGGCTGTCCTGTCAACCATCAGCCACAGTCCATCTTCTGAACACGACTGTGGCAGCGCACGCAAACGACGTCCAATCAGATCCCTGACAATTTCTATAGGTGAGAGATCAGGAGAGACTGGTGGACATGGAAGTGTGGTCTAAACCGTTGGATTTCGACTGCTACGACCCCGATTCGATTCCCACATTGGGCACTTTATTCTGATTGAAAGATTGCTCCAATGGATAAGACCTAATCCAAATAATTTAATAGGGTGTGACGTATCGACAACAACTGGCTACCATCATCAGACAAAAGTATTTTGTATGATGATGGTGACATTGCTGTTACCGAAACATCACACACTAATAAATTATTTGGATTAGGTCTTATTTTCTTGTATTAAAATCTATAATCCAAATTGTGCTTTATCATGCTATTAAAAATTAATGGGGAGGCCAAGTTCATCAGTAGTGAACCCTCCAAGCGTTTTCCAGTTTAATCTACCATACCTCTGTTATATTGAATTTGGGATTTTTTGCTTTTATACTGATACTGAACTGACCCCTTTGAAAATGCATTTTAAATGAACTATAGAGACATAAAATTCAACATAAAATACCTTTTCAAAGAGGTCATTTTATATACAGTTAAACCTGTCTATAGCGCCCCCTCTCTATAGCACCCTATTTTGGTGGGTCCCAAGAGGGGGCGCTATAGACAGGTTTAACTGTATATGTATATAAATATTTTTTTAAAATATATTTTATGCTGTTTTTTGAATATTATTGAGATATAGAAAGGTATTCGTGGAGAAATGATAAATATTAATAAAAATAGTTAAGAAATAGCTTTAATTAAGCTTATGGAACATAAATAAATAATTTGATGAAGTACTACCTGTTTTAAGGCGAATATAATAAAGGAAACAAAAGACTTATTTACATATGTACAAAGATTTGAGCCGGCCATTCGGAAACAACAACAATAGGTTATATAAAGGGAAGTCGCGGCATCTGGTGGTAGACTTAACAGAATAGTTTGTTCTCAGATTTATAATTTAAAATAAAAAATAAATTTTATTTAGCATATATATTAAAAAAGGGGCATATTTTGGATCAAAATATTTATTAAATTTCAATATTTCGACGATGCTGTTCGCCTAAATATGTTATATAAAACAACACTTTTCGTGCACGCTTCACGCGGATAATAAGCTTACAAGGTATTCGAAATTTTCCGAGAAGAAGATAGGCGAACAGCCTCGTCGAAATATTGAAATTTAATAAATATTTTGAACCAAAATATGCCCCTTTTTAAAATTTTCATATATGGATTGCTCTATATTTAACATAGCATACATACAGGGTGTACCAGGTAAATTGGGAATTTCAACAATGGTATTTTAACTGAATTTTTTTGCAAGTAAAAATTAAAATATCCGAATGAAATTTGACACAGTAGTAGATAAAAGGATATAGTTTCTATTTATTCAATGTAGTTTCCATTATTAGCTACAAGAGTCTCGAGGCGAGTGCGGAATGAAGCACAGGCCTTGGCGACGATGACCTTGTCCATTTGGGTCATCACCGTGTGAACTGCTTTCTTGACAGACTGGATGGTGGTATGAGGAGCTTTGTTGACATCTCTCTCAACAACGCCCCATACATAGTAGTCGAGGGGATTGCAATCTGGAGAATTAGGGGGCCAAATATCAGGACCCCAGTGACTAGGGACGTTAAGTGTCAGCCACGATTGTGTCTTTTTTGCCTTATGGGCTGGAGCTGAGTCCTGTTGGAAGACATACTTCCTTCCTGCGGCCACCATGTCCATCCAAGGCTTCACAACGGTCTCCAGAACATTGATGTAGGTGTCAGCGTTCATCCTAAGGCCCTTCTCAAAGAAATGGGGAGGCATGACATCACCTTCACTGCTGATAACGCCAAGGACCATTACGGAGGCAGGAAATTTCGTGTGCATCACGACAGGTATCTCTGAGGGGTCTTTACAGATCCAGCGATCATTCCTGGGATTTACCTTTTGGTCCACGTCAAAGTTCTTTTCGTCAGAGAAGAACCTTAGCATGCCAAAAGAGTCGTGTTTCAGGTTGTTGAGGAGGGCAGCAGCCTTTCCTTTTCTGTTATTCTTCATATTCTCAGTCAGCAACTGACCTTTCCGAAGGGCATAAGACTTGAGACCAAGGTCCTCATGGGTAGTTCTGACAATTGTCATAGAGCCAACGTCCATTTCCTTGGCTATGACCCTCATGCTCTTCCCAGGGTTTCCATCAATCTTCTCCTTGACATTTTTGACAAATTCTTCGCCTCTTACCCTGTCCGATCGACGCGAGTGCTTTTTCCTTGTAGCTATCCCCTCTTTGTTACTGTCGGCCTCATCAAACTGCTTCTTGACACGATAAATAGTGGTTTTGGGCAACTTAAGAAAATCCACTATCTCTTTGGGGCTCATTACGGCGCGCAGAGCAACGATGATGGCAGCTCGATTTTCAAATTCTCGGTTACTCTTAATCACTACACTGCGCACACATGTACTGTTGCATTTTACATGAATATGGCTACGTAATGAAAAAAAAAACAAGTTTTTAATCTCAAGTAGTTTTTGTTTTATGGACTGTCAAAGTTAGTCCCAATTTCCCTGGTACACCCTGTATATATAAATATATAATATGCTTCGAGCAGTTACTTTTCTGAAAACAGCAAGCAAAGGTGTATTTTTAAACAATACTAATAAGATGCATTAGGGCGCTATATGTCATAAATATTTATTCTATTTTCGACGCATATTTAATACCAGTTACAAACAAGACACGCTATATCCGATCTGGATAATTGCGCGTGAAACTATTTACAATAATTGTAGTAGAGTAGGTAACATAATTATCAAAAATAAAATAAACAACTAAGAAAAAGAGCATTGAATAAACATATACATTGTACAGATAAGCAACAACATAAGTAGATAGACGAAATCGCAAGGCAGTTTTCGACGCATATGATTCTACATTATATATCTAAATGAATTCGCGAATTGTTTGGGCAACCTTGTATACTAGTTAAAAATGCAGACGCAAATCAACGTCAGACCATCCTTGCTAAATATTCAAAGGAAATACGCAAACGTCGGAAGTGACGTTTTCTTTCCGTTAGTGTAGTGATTATTTGAAGCTACTGCGGCCGGTGCTGTGAGTACTTTGTGTCTATCAGGTGCTGTGAATTCTATTAGCTAGGTTTATTACCATGTATAAAAATATTTTAACTGAATAAATTAGAAATCCAGGGTTTGGTTTCTTTTCATAATTCTTTAATTTCTTGAGATTTCGGGCTAAAATGCCCTTCAACACGGAGACACCTGAAGTACAATTTCTATCTTGTTATGAAACGCCGATAGAAGTAGTACATCTGGTGTCTCCGTGTTAAAAAAAACAAAAAATGTCGGTGGACGAGTGGGTAACACCCTCGATTCCCGACAGTCATGAACCGGGATTGATTCCCGCGTTAAAATTTTGTTTAATACGTGAATAATCTTCACATATTATTCACTGTTTCAATTATCATGAACTAGGTTGCTCTTGTTGAGCAATACCTAATAAAGTGATTTTGAACCGATGTCTCCGTGTTGAAAGGCATGTTTGCCCGAAAGCTCGAGAAATGAAAGAATTACGGAAGTAAACCTAGCTCTAAATTGATTCAGTTAAACTATATAAGCAGGGAAGAATCTTTATTTTAAAAATATTTAGCAAAATATAAGGACGATTGAAGAGGAGTGTCTTATACGAAATTTATTAGCAAGCTTTCGGACCCATGCGTCCTTCTATAGGCTTCATAATGACAAAACAGAGAGATGTACGAGATGAGTATTAATACTCTTACTTTTTTTCTGTTTTGTCATTGTATAGCCTGTAGAAGGACATACGAAAGCTTGCTAATAAAGTTCTTATAAGACACTCCTCTTCAATCTGCGTCAATCGTCAAATATATTTTGCTATTTTAACTCGAAGAGTTTAATTTAGTCTATAAATATATTTGTAAAACGACATTTGAAAACAATCCCGAATGTGTTTCATTTCAACGAAAAATCCAAATTTATTTCAACCTTGGGATGAGGTATGAAAAAGTGAATTGTGAAGAGCAATATTAAACGGAAAAATAAAAGTGTCCAGGGATGGGAAATAATGAAAGGTTAGAAATCATCGTTATTTCAGGCCGCATTATATTGTATCATAAATATATTTGTTATTTTAGTTTAAAACAATCAAGTCTTACCTTCTGGTTGTTCTGATTGCAGTTTCCAAGATGTGGTCTACTCCAGTGTCTCTCACATTTCTTCTACTTGCTTTTGTTACCTTGAATTCTGCTCAACGTAAGTTTCAATATTGAAGATAGAGGTTGCCTGGCCCGCATTGATAGTTTTTTAAATTAAAGACACGTCGGCTAGTAAATCCTTTTATTATCTCGAGGTCTTGACAAAAATATTTTGTTCTCCTCAGGAACAAATAAAAATTAAAGCATTTGGCAAAGCGTTAAAAACCTCGCCCTTGCAACATCAGAATGATTCTTAAAGCCTTGCCAAATGCTGTAATTCTTATTTGTTCCTGATGAAAACAAAAGAATTTTGGTCGAAACGTAAAGATAATATATAGATTTATAATACAATATAATTCGGCTTATGGTTGTAGAACAACGTTTTGATAATTATATCGCAAATATTTCTTTTGAACATAAAAACGAAATTTATTTTAAGGAGAAATAACGATTATTTCTAACCTTAGGGATGAGGTATGATAGAATAAATTGTGAAGAGCAATGATAAACTCGCAATTCCCAATTTATCCTATCATACTTCATCCCTAAGGTTAGAAATAATCGTTATTTCTCCTTAAAATAAATTTCGAATTTTTCATTTAAAATAAACATTTGCGGTATAATTGTTAAAAATTTTGTGTTGAGAGTACGTTACGATCATCATCACATTGACTGTTGTTGTTTACCTTAGGCTGGTGAAAGTTCCGCCATAGCTGTAATTGTTCTAAGTTTTAAATATTACCTTGTAAATAGATAAATAAATAAGATTAAAGATATAATCCTTAAGGTAAGAGTATCTTCTTATTTATAACAAGGCAATACACAATACATGGTGGCAGCGAATTGGCGATAGTGCCCTAAGCCTAATCTAATTACTAGTAAAAACAAAAAGAATTATTTTTGCATAAACAACGAAAAAAAAAAATAATGCAAAATATAAATCCTCCAGAACAATTTAATTTTAATAATCCAAATGAATGGCCAAATTGGATTAAAAGATTTGAACGCTTTAGAAAAGCGTCAGAGTTAAAATCTAAAAAGGAGGAAGAGCAAGTAAATGCTCTAATTTACATATTAGGTGAAAAAGCCGAAGATGCTCTAATTTCATTCAATTTAACTGAAATAGAAATAAACAATTATGAAACAGTTGTTAAGAAATTTGAAGAGCACTTTATAGGTAAACGAAATGTCATCTTTGAAAGAGCACAATTTAATCGTAGATATCAGCAGGATGGAGAAGCTGTCGAGGAATACATAAGAGTGCTTCACAAAATGGCCGAAAATTGTAACTATGGATCTCTGAAAGAAGAAATTATTAGAGATAGAATAGTTGTAGGAGTAAAAAATCTACAACTTTCAGAGAAGTTGCAACTAGAGCCTAACTTGACCTTGGAAAGGGCTATCCAAGCTGCTTGCCAGACAGAATGTGTGAAGCAACAACAGACTATTCTTCGATCAACAACAACACAGGCTGCCAATGTAGACCAAGTCTATGAAAAAAGTTACCACCAAGAAGGTTCAATTCTACAAATGGGAAAGGAGACGCTTCAAAGAAAAGTAAATTTCAGAAGTGGAGCAAGCCTGAAAAATCTGGATGTATAAGATGTGGTGCTTCAAAATTCCATCCATATAAAGACTGCCCAGCAAAAGAAGTTAAATGCCATAAATGTAAAAAGGTAGGACATTTTGCAAAGGTGTGCTACAATAAGACAGTAGGACAAGTCACCCAAGGTGATTTCTACCATTTTGTTGGTAATATCTATCAGAATGGACAAAACTCAAATGATTGGAAGGTTTATGTAAAAGTAGATAAGATTAAAATACTTTTTAAAATGGATACAGGAGCGGATGTAAATATAATACCCCAAGAGATTTATTTTAAAAATTTTGCTCACAAGAAGTTATGCAAACCTGATATTCAACTTTTAGGACCTAGACAGGTTAAATTGCATGTAATAGGAAAATTCACAGCTTTAATAGAAAAAGATGGGAGAAGCATCCCTGGAGAAATATTTGTTGTTCCTCAACTAATGCAACCACTCTTGAGCGGAAAAGCCTGTGAATCTCTAAACCTAATCAAAATACTTCAGTTAATTGAGAAAAGGAATTCGCTTAATCCTTTTGAAGAATATCCAAAGCTTTTCACAGGACTCGGAACACTCCAAGGGAGCTACACAATTAAATTGAAGGATGAATCACAGCCTCATGCTATATATACTCCCAGAAGAATACCCATTCCACTTTTGAATAAAACAAAAGAACAACTTGATCAAATGGTTGAAAAAGGAGTAATTGAAAAAGTTGAGCAACCAACGGATTGGTGTGCTCCAATGGTCATTGTGCCCAAACCGTCTTCTAATGATCTAAGGATTTGTGTAGATCTGACAGCTCTAAACAAGTTTGTTAAAAGAGAACATTATCCAATTCCATCAGTGGAATATACCTTGGCACAAATGGGAGGAGCTAAATTGTTTTCAAAACTGGATGCCAACAGTGGGTTTTGGCAGATACCCCTGTCAGAGGAATCATCTAGCCTTACAACCTTCCTGACCCCATTTGGCAGATACAGATTCAAACGGCTACCCTTCGGAATTTCTTCTGCACCTGAGGTATTCCAGAGAAAGATGAGCAATCTACTGGAGAGCCAATCTGGAGTAAATTGTCACATGGACGACATTGTGATTTGGGGAGCTACACAAGAAGAACATGATGAAAGGTTAAGATGCGTCCTTAGGAAGCTTCAAGATTCAGGACTGACCCTGAATAAAGAGAAATGCATCTTCTCAGTGAAGGAAATCAAATTTCTTGGTCACCTGATTACAGAAAGAGGAGTGCTACCTGATCCAAACAAAGTCCAGGCCATCAGGGAGTTTCCATCACCTTCAAGCATTTCTGAAGTGCGCAGATTCCTGGGAATGGTGAACTTCACAGGTAAATTTATACCAGACCTTTCAACTATCCTCTACCCACTTAATCAACTCCTAGTAAAGAGAAATGATTGGAGATGGGATAGTGCTCAGGAGGAAGCATTTGAAAAAGTGAAGAAACTTCTTTCAACTTCTCCAGCACTAACACTTTTTGACCCCAATCTACCAACTACAGTGTCTGCAGATGCCTCTTCATATGGACTAGGAGCAGTGCTTTTACAAAAATCTGAAGATGGATACCAAAAAGCAGTTGCATATGCCTCCAGGACTATGTCCGAAACTGAAAAGAGATGGGCTCAAATTGAGAAAGAATCTCTAGCAATAGTTTGGGCCTGTGAAAGATTTCAAGACTATCTGATGGGAAATACATTTTCCATTGAAACTGACCATAAACCTCTCATTCCAATATTTTCAACCAAAAATCTAGATGAAATGACACCACGCATACAGCGACTACGACTTCGGATGATGCGCTACTCATATAGCATTTATCACACACCAGGCAAGGACATTGTTGTTGCTGATGCTTTGTCCAGAAGCCCAATTAAGATATCGCATGAGAAAGATCTGGAGAATGAAATCTGTAGTTTTGTTCAACAGATCACTTCATGTCCTCCATTCAAGGATGAAAATATGAAAGAAATCTGGCAATATCAAAATGAAGAGAGAGTGTGTAGAGAAATAAAAGATTATTGTGAAAAGGGCTGGCCTACAAAGAATGAGCTTTCTGCAGAAGCAAAAGCCTTTTGGTGTCTCAGATATGAAATGTCTGTCATAGATGGTCTTCTAATGAGAAATTCCAGGATTTATATTCCTAAGTCCCTCAGATCAAAGGTTCTAAACAGCCTCCATGAAGGTCATCTTGGCATCGAAAAATGTAGAGGCCGTGCCAGATCATCTGTGTGGTGGCCCAGAATCAGTCAAGAAATTGGAGAACTTGTGAGGAACTGCCCAAATTGTATTGAAGAAAGATCTAATCCCCAGCAGCCATTAATTGTTTCTGATTTCCCAAGCAGGCCATGGGAGAAAGTAGGAATCGACCATTTTTACTTAAAGGGCAAATACTATCTTCTAATTGCAGACTATTACTCTAGATTCCCAGAGTTGGCATTGCTGGAGGATCAAACAACACATTCAACAATTCTACATTGCAAGTCAATTTTTGCTCGCCATGGAATACCCGAAGAGGTTAGATCAGATAACGGACCACAGTTTGGGTTAGAATTCAAAAAGTTTGCAAAAGAATATGGTTTCCACCACATAACATCTAGTCCCAGATTTCCTCAAAGCAATGGCTTCATCGAATCGATGGTGAAGAATATCAAAAACCAGTTGAAGAAAGGAAGAGATCCATATCTTTCTCTTCTTGGCTATCGAACCGCTCCATTGGAAAATGGGTACAGCCCTGCTGAACTATGCATGAACAGGAAACTCAGAACAACTGTGCCAACATCTCCAGTTCAACTCCAGTCAAGAATACCTGATCTTGAAAATCTAGAAATGAGAGAAAAAGATCAACGGCACAAAAAGAAAACCCATTTTGATATACATCATCGTGCAAGAGAATTGCCCCATCTGAATAAAGGAACTAGAGTATGGGTGAAAGACTTGAGAGTTCCCGGTGTGGTACTTGAAGACGCTGGAAGTCCAAGATCTTATATAGTCAACTCTCCAAAAGGAATTTTAATAAGAAATAGATTCCACCTACTACCAAACCCACAGGGTGAAAAGATTGACATGGAAGATGAAGAGATGGAGTCTCCTGAGATGAGTCAGTGCTTCACATCTACTGGGGACAACACTACTTGTGACAGTGAACCGAGGACATTCCAGAGATCACCGGAACCAGTAAAGACCAGGAGTGGACGCGTGGTAAAGCCGCCAGACCGGCTAAACCTCTAGAGAAAAGGGGGAGATGTGTTGAGAGTACGTTACGATCATCATCACATTGACTGTTGTTGTTTACCTTAGACTGGTGAAAGTTCCGCCATAGCTGTAATTGTTCTAAGTTTTAAATATTACCTTGTAAATAGATAAATAAATAAGATTAAAGATATAATCCTTAAGGTAAGAGTATCTTCTTATTTATAACAAGGCAATACACAATACAAATTTGTTCTACAAAATAAATAGATTCACTAACTGAAGTGTAAGTTTTAGTATTTTAATACATTTCACAAATAGAGGTTTGTCTATTATCTTTGACCACATACCTATTTAAGAATAATATGTTTGGATTCATATTTACTAAATAGTATTCATTTTTAAAACAGGATCTGCAGACTTTTACTGTATACATCTAAAACAGAATCCAATCTATCCGTATTTCTATTTGTCAAAATACCAAAGAAATAACAATAATATTGTCGTATATTTATATTTTAATAATATTGTGGTTAAGAAATATTTTATTATTTAATTTAATATTATTCAATGAAAATATTCAACAGATTATAAAAATATATTTTACTCTGTATTTGTAAAATCATCTTTAAAATATTTCTTTGCTTGTTTGTTTAAGATTTTCTAGCTGTAGATAGTTGTGTTATTTGTTAATAATTGTCGACTAGTCGCCGTGACGTCATCAATAAATACCTTTGAATATTCCAAGACTTGATTCCTACGTTACAATATAATATAATGTTATATATTAATATAATAATAATTTTAAATCCACATATTATTATTCTGTGATAAATTTTATATATCATATTATATAATTTATCATCATAATTCTATTGTTAATTTGTAATTTTTAAGTTTGCATCTATAATACGGTGTAATATAATAAAAGCCATTTAAATAAATAAAGCCTGAAATCTATTTATACTTTTAAATCAACCTAAATACACCACAAATATACTTTCAAGTCCTGAAAGATATATTTGTAAGAGACCTGCCTTATTTATAATATCCTAATAGAATAAAAAGAAGTATAGAAAAAATACCTTACAACTCTGAACACTCGGATTTTCCTGGAAATTCTCTTAGATATTTCTTTGAAAAAGCCATGGTCCACCTGTGCTGTGTGAGCAGAAGAGGTTAAATTGACTTGTTCCATTATATGTATGTTCCATACGTAAATACCTGTTTTCTTTCTTCTTTTCGCTCTCTACTACTTCCATCCATATATAAAAAAAAACAAATTCAAATCCATATTCTTATCTTCCATAGGATCATTCAAATAATAATCGGTATATATTTACCATGTGTATATAATCTTTCTCCATTTTTACCCCTTTGTATATTTCCCAATTTCATAGGTTTCTCCATCTTGTAACCCCAAGGAGAATCCTCTGTAAGACCTGTGTGTCTTAATAAAGGTTTTTGTGTGTGTGAAAAAAAAAGTATAGAAAAAATAGTAACAAATTAAATTGTACTAAGATCAAATTGATAAATTGTATTTAGAAGTTTCTGATCACTTACGCTATCTATTGGGATAAATATCAACTAATTTCTTATCTTCAATATGAAGATGCAAATCACTTAAAATATTAAACAGCTATCCCAGTAAAATTTGACTGTTTTTCATTTTTTAGTATAGGTTATCGTTTCCACACATGCACTTATGGTCAATAATAGAAATTCGGTGGACGAGTGGGTAACACCTTCGATTCCCGACAGTCATGAACTGGGATTGAATCCCACGTTAACATTTTGTTTAATATATGAATAACCTTCACATAGTATTCATTGTTGCAAATATCATAAACTATGTTGCTCTTGTTGAGCGATACCTATTAAAGTCATTTGGAACCTGGAACTTATGGTCTTGGATATCTATTACCTGATTTTACAGGAAACCACAAAGAACAGCATTTTTTGGTTGCTGAGTTACAGCTTGCACCATGCTCACAAGGGTAAACAGTCTGAAACGCGTACGTGGTGTTTCTTACTATAAATATATACCTTTTTGAAGACGTTGAATAAGCCTACTTCTGCCGGGGTGGACTTACTCACCATTACGTCACGGCCAGCCAATCACAGTGCTGCCCAGGGGGCAGCCCATCCTCCCTCCCCCATTAGTCTAAAATAAAGGAGCTGAACACTTGCCTGCTGTTCGCGTCGACTCCGCGTGCTTCTAATTTATCCATTTCAATCGACACATGTAGTGGGATTATTGACTACTTCCTTCCATTATTATATCATCTAGTCCAGCTTCAACTTATAACCCAACACTTTTCTTAAGAAATATAGAAATTATTCAAAATTATTTGCAGTTCAAGACCTCCTGTTTACATTATCACCATGATTATCATAATATATATAGATAGATCTTTATTAAATCTAAGGAGGCAAGTTTACAAACTTCTTTGCCACTGATACTCAAACCTCTACTAAGAATATTTTCCAAAATCTACCTTATATTATTTATAAACTTTAAAATTTATTTGTACAAACTAAACTGTTAACACAAAGCAATAACGCGCCATCTATACATATGAAATGAAAGGATTTAAAAGCACGAATGTTTATTTTATAAATTTGTATTATGTACATCTTCTATATATTTGTATTATGTATAAAAGAAATATTCGTGCTTTTAAATCCTTTCATTTTATATGTATAGATGGCGCGTTATTGCTTTATGTTAATTTATGCCTAACTGGCCTCGTCTTTATTGTTTGCGGAAGAGCATTGCTCGATGCAAATATTCGAATATAATTCTACTGTCCTATAAGCTTTATGTCCATAGTTTTCTTGAAAACCATTTCTGAGATTCCATCCTCCAGTGCTGCGTATATAAGCAGAATCGTCCATTACAGTATTAGAGCTCTTAGAAGCGGTCTGGTGGATTAAATTGGCGAACCCGCTGGGAGGATTCAACACTGATGAGCCAATTCCTCCCAATATATTCTTTCATTGCTGTAAGGGCAGTGGAAGTTTGTATTGTGTATAAAAGAAACATCGGTGCTTTCAAATCCTTTCATTTTATAAACTAGACTGTGTTTCACAGAGTGTCCAAACAATGAAGCCTATACCCAATGTGGAAGCCGCTGCTATGAAAACTGCATGGCGCCAGTCATGAAGTGTGCCAACAACTGTATGCCTGGCTGTTTCTGTGCATCGAACTACAGACGAAACTCTAGTGGTGTCTGTGTGCCCATGGAACAGTGCGACTGTAAGTGACCTTCTTTTGTTCGCTGTTCTATTAACTTAAATCTTATAAGTACAGAATTATCAAAACATATATCACGCAAAATTTGATAATTGTTATACAAGTACAGTTAAACCTGTCTATAGCGCCCCCCCCCCCCCTTTTGGGACTCACGAAAATAGGGTGCTATAGAATGCTATAGACAGGTCACTTTTAATGTATATCGCATCGTACTATGTACACCAATACCTCGCTTTGCGTCGGCTCGTTTTGCGTTTATTTCGAAGTTGCGTCGCTGCTTAATGTTTACTGATTTTCACTGTGCGTCGTTAGATTTTCGAAGTTGCGTTGTTTTGGATTCGAGTCTTTAATTTTTTTGAAATTTTTTTCCTAAAATATGGCAACACCTTTGTTTTTGATTGCGCCTTCACATATTTTCACTTTGCGTCGTGTTTTTTTGGAACGTAACCTCAACGCAAAGCGAGATATGGGTGTATTTAAAATCGGGAGCTATTTAGAGGGGGCTCTATATATATAAATATATATCTCTTTTCATACTTTACCATTAAATATTTGCAATCAAGTTCGACCATTTTCACCATTTTTTATAATTCCAAATGTAAAACAGTCGGCCGGGAGGACAACAACAACAACAACAAATTAACATATTTCTCACATTCAATTTCTTTATTAAAAAATTAGCTAAACCTTAATGTTTCTCATATTATCAAATTATTTTTCAATATGTTCCGAATTCCCTATTGCTCATCATATGACCACTATGCCTTATAGCTTCACTCACATTTCTATCTTATACTTAAAATCCCTAACTTTAGTAATTTTTATATTTTCTTATTTAATCTCATTTCACGTTTTTATTTTCAAAATGTGCATTTTAACCCCCATTGCCTATTTCCTATGTTAACATCTCAAAGCGTACCTAACTAATATGTAAATTTAGCGCTACCAACATATGTAAATTTCAACTTTTGTTTTGTCCACCTTGATTCTTTTTTAAATTATCATTTTCTATTCTTATCATTAATTCATTTATCTTTAGATGTCATTCCTTGTTTTTACATTTTGCCTTTTTACTTAATATTACCCTTGCCTTTTATTGCTTTTCACAAATGTTTTTTTCTTCTTATAATCATCCAATGTTGCCACCTATCCTTTACCAATGTAACTATTTTATTTTCAATACTATCATATTTAAATTTTCATTTATGTACTTTTGTAAATATCATGCATTTTTCTTATTTTTTAACAATGTCATTTTCTCATGTTTTTCCCAATCTATTGGCTCACAACAAGCCAATATGATCAAGGGATATCATCCTTTTATTTTTCTTACTTTTTAATAATCATGCATTTTATTTTCCTTATTCATTATTATTATATGTGCCATTTTTCTCATTTATCTTCCCTATCTATTGGTTCACCATAAGCCAATACGATGATGGAACACCAATTTATTTTTTTCTCTCTGCCACATTTTCACTCTTTATCAGCCAACATTTTATAATTATTGCACATATCATTCTTCTCATGTCTTTTCCAATCTATTGGCTCACAACAAGCCAATATGATCAAGGAATATCACTCTTTTATTTCACTTTTGATAATCATGCATTTCACATTTTCACACTCTACCAATAATATTTGTAATCATTCACACTTTTTATCATTTTGTAATTTCCTGTCTATTGGTTACCATATATAAAACCAATATGATAAGTGAACATCACCTCTCAAGTTATTTTCTTTCTATCATCATTTTCTTTTTTTAACTATATCATTTATCACTTTTCTCTGAATGAACCCATATTATTTTCTTCATAGGGGGGAAATGTTATATTAAAATATTATTATATTTAAAATTATATATTTCATAGTTACAAATACTGCTAAATCGGCCGCTAGAGGTCGTGCTTCCCCTATAAAAACTCGTTGTTGTTCTTCCCCGTTGGTCGGCTCAAACATGTTTGAAATTATGTAAATAATCTTTTCATTTTTTAATTATTCTTACACCTTAAGCCATAAATATATATATTTATTCCTCTTCTCTCTCTATTCTCTCTTTTATTTTCTAAATTAAATATGAATAAGTTTAATAAAGGAATCTATTATTATATGAAACACACAGCCTGTTTATTCCTTAAATCACATTTATAACGTCTCAAATACACAAATCTTTCATATTTAAAATAGTTATCTTGTAGATTCATAGCATAGATATAAAATATTTCTGTAGGTACCCCATTTCACATGTTATTTTGTGTGTATCGCAGCTTGCTACCGAATAAATGAAGAGTACTCCCAATGTGGAAGCCGCTGCAGTGAGAGCTGTGCTACTTCCCCAACTGATGCATGTCTTACAGTCTGTGAGATTGGATGCTTCTGTCGGGCTGGGTACAAGAGGAACGCTGAGGGAACCTGCGTGCTACCAACTGACTGCAGCTAACTCCTATAGAGCTCCAAACATCCATCCCTTCCCCTTTTAAAACGTCTTCTTTTTGAAATTTTAATAAAGTAGAGTAGATATGCAACAATTCTAAAACGACACCCCTTCAAAACGTCTTCTTTTTAAAAAAAACAATAGAGTAGATGCAACACTTCGAAAGCAACACCCCTTCAAAACGTCTTTTTTAAAAAAAAATGCAATAGAGTAGATGCAACAATTCTAAAGCAACACCCCTTAAAAACGTCTTCTTTAAAAAAAAACAATAGAGTAGATGCAACACTTCGAAAGCAACACCTCTTCAAAACGTCTTTTTTTTTTTTGAAAATACATTAGAGTAGATGCAACACTTCGAAAGCAACACCCCTTCAAAACGTCTTTTTTTTTTAATGCAATAGAGTAGATGCAACAATTCTAAAGCAACACTCCTTCAAAACGTCTTATTTTTGAAAATACAATAGAGTAGATGCAACAATTCTAAAGCAACACCTATCAATACGTCTTCTTTTTGAAAATACAATAGAGTAGATGCAACAATTCTAAAGCAACACTCCTTCAAAACGTCTTATTTTTGAAAATACAATAGAGTAGTTGCAACAATTCTAAAGCAACACCCCTTCAAAACGTCTTCTTTTTGAAAATACAATAGAGTAGATGCAACAATTCTAAAGCAACACCTATCATTACGTCTTTTTTTGAAAATACAATAGAGTAGATGCAACAATTCTAAAGCAACAACCCTTCAAAACGTCTTCTTTTTGAAAATAAAATAGAGTAGATTCAACATTTCGAAAGCAACAACCTTTCAAAACATCTTCTTTTTGAAAAATACAATAGAGTAGATATGCAAACCTTAAAAAATCAATAATAATAGATGCACATCATTTGTGAATAAGTAACCCAAAAGTTCATTGTATTTATATTTTATTATATTTATTAATCAACAAGTCGTGATGTTGAAATATTTGAGCCTATTACAGAGGAAACAAAACAACAAACAAATTAAAACACCTGCCATGTAGCGGTCCCAAGTTCGAGACCAGCAAGGTATGAAATACGCCTATATAATTTTTAAAGCGAGTTTCAGTGAATTACTCAAACTTCATAACAAAAATAAATTAAGTTTAAGAGAGAAAGATTTAATATTTATCAAATTTATACAAAACACACATAAACTGCAATATGGTTTTTTTAAACAAATACTACAGGTTTCTGAGATGAGTTCCTTTTATCTTTTTAAATGTATTCTCGAGCTTTCAGGCATCTCTGCCCTTCTACAGGAGTACATGGAAACGTTTAATAACAGTATAAGTTCGCAGAGAAATACTTACGTTTATATGTTTCTATGTACTCCTGTAGAAGGGCTGAGATGCCCGAAAGCTCAAGAATACGTTTAATACAATATATTATAATGCGGCTTGTGATTGTAAAACGATATTTGAAATACCATTCCGCATGTGTTTCTTTTCAACGAAAAATCAAAATTTATCCCAAGAAGAAACAACGATTATTTCCAACCATTCGGATGAGGTATGAAAGGGTGAATTGTGAAGAGTAATGATAAACGGAAAAATAAAAGCCTAGTGGACATGGCATCTGCCCGGTAAGCGGAACAATGTGGGTTTAATTCCCATCCTTGGGCACTTTTATTTTTCCGTTTATCATTACTCTTCACAATTCACCCTTTCATGCCTCATTCAAAAGGTTGGAAATAATCGTTGTTTCTCCTTGGGATAAATTTAGATTTTTCGTTGAAAATAAACACATGCGGAATGGTATTTCAAATGTCGTTTTAAAATCACAAGCCGAATTATATAATATTGTATTAAACGTATTCTTGAGCTTTCGGGCATCTCTGCCCTTCTACAGGAATACATACAAACATATAAACGTAAGTACTTCTATGCAAACCTATGACGTTATTAATCGTTTCTATGTACTCTTGTAGAAGGGCAGAGATTCCCGAAAGCTCTAGAATACGTTTAATAAAGATAAAGAAACTCATCTCCAGAAATCTGAAGCATTTGTTTGATTAATATCCAAGATATAAATCAATTAATATTATTTTTCCTCATATTTCTTTGTTTGAAAAGTGTGACTTCAATAATTTATTGTTACAAGACTTCGATACCTGACATTTCTGACAAAGAAAGAGTATAGGTATATTCTATTTTTAGTTTCTCCTGTCAAAACAATGGCAGTGATAGACATTAATTGAATTCACACCTGTATAGGAGCTAATATTGAACTCGTTGCATCATTTCTCTCTTGTCATCGAGGTTGGCCCTGCACATGTGTTTAATAGGACTTCATTTCTATTCACAAGTTGTCTATTTCAAATTGGATTACGGGCTATTTTTTAAGTTTGCTATGCGTGATGAATTTAAAGTTTATCTTTAAATAAATATGCTTCTATAGAGAGAGATAGAGGTTTAAACTACTTTATTACAATGTCCTGGTACAAAGCAGAATGGATAAGCACCGGTTCTGCCCTCCCAAGAGAACAACAGTCTTTGATTTCCAGGCTAAAGTCTGGTCATCTGACTTTCCAGAATGGTTGCAATGTTTTCACACTATGTAATAAGTGTCAACCTGCAACCCTAAACCACATTTTTGACTGTTTTGACTTATCCATTGATGAGCTCTACTCATCCCCAGCAGACATCATAAACAAGCTCTACAAGCTTGTTACCCTAATATGATTGAGTGGAGATAAGAAAAAAGAAGAGACTCATCCCCAGCAGACACCATCAACAAGCTCAACAAGCCTGATACCCTAATATGATTGAGTGGAGATAAGAAAGAAGAAGAGACTTATCCCCAGCAGACACCATCAACAAGCTCTACCAGCTTGTTACCCTGATATGATTGAGTGGAGATAAGAAAGAAGACACATCCCCAGTACAGACACCATCAACAAGCTCTTCAAGCTAGATACCCTGATATGATTGGGTGGAAATAAGAAAGAAGAAGAGACTCATCCCCAGCAGACACCATCAACAAGCTCTACAAGCTTGATACCCTGATATGATTGAATGAAGATAAGAAAGAAAAAGAAGAACAGTTACCTTATAAGAATATATAAGGTTAAATACAGAATAAATATAAATAAATAAGATTAAATAAGTAAACATATAGATGTAATATATAAAATTTATAGATATACATTAATATAAGACAATTCAATATATTTTATTGATACTTTAGTTAATTGTTACAAAAATCAAAGAAAAATTAAACAAAGATAAATGTAATTATTTACCATTTGGTGATCAAAACTTTAAAAAACTGTTCTCAGGAAGGAAGGTTCCTCCATCTTGTTCTCCTCCAGACAAGGGAAGGATCTCTCAGTTCTATGTTGAGACAGGATATGGATCTCATGGAATAAAGTCCGCCCTAGACTGACGAGAGCCATTAGCCCGAAACCATGGTCTCTAGGTGGACGCTTCTCAGTTTGCCAAAGCTGGTGTTGTGGCTTTGTCACCGACCGGAGGCCGCTAGTTGGGGCGAAGGTCAATAGATGGCGTATGGTTTTAGACGTCTATTTTGACGGGAGAGGCGACCCTTGTCTCTTTAGATATATTCACTTAGTTAGTTTTTCATTTATTCTGAATTCTCTAATTTACAAAGCATATTTTACTTTAATAATTATTTTACTCTAAAACTAATTAAAAATATATAAGTAATAAGTGTATATAATAATGAAAAGAGAGTTTTTAGTATGTTTGTATTCAGCATAAACTTCCACAATATTTGAACTATACTGTTCAAAATTTGACAAGCTATAGAGATGGGTCTGTAAGAATATATTGTCTTAGTTTCGACCTCAGAATATGCAATTAGTTATATGGCAGTAATTTGAAAATTCCGCTTTTTTTTCCATTTATGTCTCTACGGCATTTGAGAAATCCCCTCTGATAAACTTTGAAAGTATATAAAATACATCAGCTCATAGCTACAAGGCACTAATATGCAAATAAACTTTTTGCATCCTATTTATCAAATATTGTTTATCCCGTATATACGTTTCTACAATGTTTGTTTTTATATGGATCAACTTTGATGAGGCTTAGAGATTGAGATGGACGCAATCACTGTTATAGTTTTGACTTCAGAATATGCAAATCAAAGTAATGAAAACCGGCTTGAATCATAATAATTGTCATTCCTAATTATTTATGTAGAATGAACAACCAACCTGCGTTACTGCCTCAGTTTTTACTTATATTGTGTTTTCTCCAGTTACTTCGCTTATTCACGTTTATTTATAGGGGCTATCAGTATGGGACTTACACATTTAGTTGCAATTTACGATAGAGATATTTTGTCAAATAAAAATGAGCATTAATCACGTCAGCACGGTAAGGTAACCAAAAATCAAAACTCACTCTAATTAAAGCATTTATATTTAGAAGGGGAAAGGCAATATTTATGATTATTCATTTTTTATGTATATCGTTCTTAAAATAGAGCACTCCATATTCAAATCTTTAGATAATAAAAATGAATATATTGGATTGAATAAAATTGGCAAAATATCTTTTATTCAATCCAATATATGCCTTCATTATCTCTATATTTATAATCTATTTATAAATAATTAAGAGAATTAATTTAAGAAAATTCGAAACTATTATATAGAAGCGTATGTTTCTTTTAGAAATAAAACAATTTCTACTTCCCTTACTGCAATGGAAAAAATTAATGGAAGAGCCTGGTTCATCAGATTCAATTTATTATTTTTTGTCATTATCCAATTAAAATATTTATTTTTATTCACGATATTATTATAGCGATTGTATTATATACTGCGTGACATTGAAAATGGAACACCAAGAAATAGTGACCAGAAAGTGATGAAACTCGGCAGACAGAGAGAGACAGGGACGAACAATAAGTGATCTTTATTTCAAAATGATAGTCATAATACAGAGCGAGAACGGCGTCGGCTTAGTAGCAAGTAGGACCACCGCGGACGGCGATGCACGCAGCAACACGTCTAGGTAGAGAGTCAATCAGAGTACGGATGGCGTCCTGAGGGATGGCTCTCCATTCCCTCTCAACCATTTGCCACAGTTCGTCTTCTGAACGCGGCTGTGGCAAGGCATGCAAACGGCGTCCATGATGTCCCAGACGTGCTCGATTGGAGAGAGATCAGGAGAGTACGGTAGCCAGGGAAGCATCTGTACATCTTGCAGAGCTTGTTGGCTAATGCGAGCAGTGTGCGGTCGGGCGTTATCCTGCTGATAAAGGGCATTGGGTACCCCCTGAAGGTAGGGGAGTGTCACCGGTCGCAGCACACCAGCACCGTATTGTTGGGCCGTCATGGTGCCCTGAATACGAAGTAAAGGTGACCTGGAATCATACGCGATTGCGCCCCAAACCATGATTCCACGTTGTCGCACGGTGGGGCGTTCCACAATTGCTGCCGGATTGGACCTTTCTCCACGTCGACGCCACACGCGTACACGGCGACTATCACTGGACAAGCAGAAACGCGACTCATCTGAGAACACGACCCTGTGCCATTCCGTCATCCACGTCGATCTAGCCCGGCACCATTCCAAACGTTGGCGCCTATTCGGTGGGGTCAATGGCAGTCTTCTTAGCGGACGGCATGAGTGCAAGCCATTAGCAACCAATCGACGGGAAATGGTTCTGGTCGAGATGGAATGATCTAGGGTGTCTTGCACATGTTGCAGGATGGCGGTACAAGTGGCTTGTGGGGCCGCCACTGCTTGTCGAAGGATACGCCGATCCACACGTGCTGACGTCACTCTGGTTGCACCGACATTCCTATAAATTGCCACATTTCCTTGTTCCAACCATCTACTCCACAGTCGGTGCACCGTGGACGCACCAAGGTGTGTATCAGCTGCGATTTGACGTATGGACCAACCTGCCCTTTTCAGTCCGATCACCATGCCCCTCGTAAAAGCGTCTGTCTGCTTGAACTGCCTCCGTTTACGATGACCTGGCATTCTCTGTTATTACACGTGTCTTTTGACACAAGAACAAAATTTCTACAATGATTTTCCTTGAAGAAATAACGACACGAATATTGTCCTTTCTGCAAGTTCCTTCCCTTATATCTTACTCCATGTGCGCACGAGAGCTGCGCATTTTACATCATTTGCATAACTCGGTTAGGCGCGTCTACCCTGAAATTTGCATAATTTTCTGGCCACTATTTCTTGGTGTTCCATTCTCAATGTCACGCAGTGTATAATATGCAATTACCTGATTAAGGATTCTATTCACAATCATTTATAAAAAAATTGGAAAATAAACTTCAAACCTGTTGTGTCAATGTGTGCGGTGATTGGCCATCTGTCAATCTATGAATATATATTAAATTGGGTCATCAATGGCATCTGTCTTCTTTACGTCAATTCAATTCAGAGCAGCATAACAAATTGAAACTAATTTTGTCAGACAAAAAAAAAACTCTATTTTTAATAGTGTTTTTTTTCTTTCCACAATTTTTTTAAATATTCGTGATCAAACGTTGTGGTCCACTGTATGTATTACATCCCAAACACGACACCAGCCATCTCTGTCTTGAGATCGATGTACCATCTCGGTGACCGTTAAACCAGTGATTATCTTTAATTGGTCCATGATGCGTGTCGGTGGGTGTCCAGATATGTGTCGTCCAGACATCTTTCCGGTCAGTATGGTGTACTCCATTCCCCTGTGTCACGCGATGTGACCGAATAATCTCAAACAATTCCGTTGTACAGAAGTCTGTCATCTTCCGAAATCGATAGTTGTGATAGTATCACAACTATTCCATGTAAATCTGTTTGTCAACTTATCTACGACTATCCGAACTTTAGAGAAATGAGACATTGATTGTTTTCTGATCTGAATGATCTAACTCTCTTACATCAGCCACTTTGTCTATATAAATTTTATGTACTCTGTCGAATAATACATGTGAATTTGTAAATATTTTTAATTCTAAGCTTTAATTTGTTTGTTGTTTAGTTTGATTCCTCTGTAATAGGCACATTATACTTAAATATGTATCTTTTCCATAAAATTATTTTTAAATATTTTGATTCTGTTACAATTTGATCAATTTGATTCATAAAAATATTTGCTGAAGCCGATGAAATGGGGTTGCCCATCGGTAAGCCTTTGTCTGTAGAATTTGTCTTTATAGCTGAAATGATTATATTATAAGTAAAGTTTAATTAAAAATCTATCAAAGCTTTAGATTCTTTAATATCGTGCCTTGTTGATTAATAAATAATAATAATAAAACAATGTGAATGTAACAATAGAAATGTGTACCGTTATTAAGGAACAAAGGCGCTAGACAGGAGATAAAAGATGTAATGCCCTTATCTGCCAAAACCATTGTTTATCGTATCATGAAACAGTTTGATGGGTTTCACAGTGAAAAAGATGGAATGCTTGCAAGTAAAAAACGCGTCGGTCAAATATGGTTATTCGTCAAAATTTTCAAAAAGATTGATAGTCTTCAAGATCAGTATAGAATCGATAGCAGAGGTTTGCTCTGAAGCAATTCCTCGACATGGCAATAGTCGGGGAGATATGTTCGACTTCAGGGCGTGACATCATACCAGACGACCATCAGTGGGATTCGTCTAAAGTTTGACATTTTATTTTATTTTTTAAACTTTGTTTATATTATTTTTAAGCGAAGACTAGAACAAGGCTGATTCCACACTAGCCTGTTCAGTTATACGCTAACCATGACGTAGTACGAAGGAACGTGTGGCCACTGGACATACGTCGGATCTGGAGGCTGTTGGGTGCTGTGCCGCCTGGAATATAGGAGCTCCATCTATGATTCCTTTCTTCCTGTGGTGAATCTGTATAAGACCGGTGGTCTTAATAAAGCTTTGTGTGTGTGTGTTTATATTATTTTTATAATTATATATACAGTTAAACCTGTCTATAGCGCCCCCTCTAAATAGCACCTCCCTCTCTATAGCGCCCGATTTTAAATACGCAGTACGATGCGATTTACATTAAAAGTGACCTGTCTATAGCACCCCCTCTCTATAGCATCCTATTTTGGTGAGTTCCAAGAGGGTGCGCTATAGACAGGTTTAACTGTATATTGATTAGAGAAGTCAATAAAACCTTTTACTTTTTAATTGCCTCTCCTTCTCTCTGTTTCAAGACAATGCGCAGACAGCGGAAGTGACGTGACCTTCCGCCAACGACGCATTTACTAGGAGTTGGGAGTTCTCTAAGCCAGCAAGGTATGATGGATCTTTGTGGATCTTTCTCAAGGTATCAGTATCTATCCGTTTTTACCATGTTGTAACTAGATGTGTAATAGCAGATTTCCAAGATGTGGTCCACCCCGATATGTCTCACTTTCCTGATGCTAGCCTTTACAACTACGCTTGCTGAAGGTAAGTTAATTCAGTCTATATAGAAAATCCAAAAATATTTTATTGACACTCTTAGTCAATTTATACAAAAATTAATGAGAATTCACAATTTAGCGATAAAATATAAAAAAAACTGTTCTCAGGAAGGGAGGCTCCTACATCTTGAGAGAGTCTTCCTCCAGACAAGGACAGGATCAATTTGAACCGCTCTCAGTCCAATATTGAGATGATACTTATAGAGACATGCCTTGGTAGACACCAGGATGGCCAGGGCGTCATAATCTAGGCATGCCAGAAGACCCAGCCCTGCAGGTCAGGGGGGATGATGGTAAATGTCTCCCAGATGAGAGGACAACGGCAGGACAGTACCGGTGGGCTAGCGTCAGGTCGGTGGACCCACAGGCGACGCAGGTGTGGCAAGGCGTTATATTCCCACGTGGAAAAATATTAGGAGAGCTTAGTTCATCAGTGGTGAACCCGCCTAGCAGTTTCTCCAATTTAATCTACCAGACCGCTTCTTTAGAACTCCAATACTGCATTGATTCCTTATGCTTTTATATTCTGCACTGATGGGTGGAATCATAGAAATGGTATTTAAGCAAATTATGGACATATACTATTAGGACAGTAGAAACAATTTCTAAGATTCCATCATTCAGTGTAGCATATAAAAAGCAGAATGATCCAATATAGTATTAGGGCTCTAAAGAGGCAGTCTGGTAGATTAAAAATTGGTGAAACCGCTGGGAAGGTTTACAACTGATGAGCCAAGCCCTCCCATTATATTTTTTCATCGCACTAAGGACAGTAGAAGTTTGATTTATTTTTGAAAAGAAACATTCGCGTCTTAATGCCTTCATTCGATGTATAGAGATGACGTGTTATTACCTTGTATTAATATAACTTATAACAACTAATACAAAGTTCTAGCAATCTCTTCATCGCCGGTGGTTAAAGTGAATAGAATACCATTTCATTCTTCAATCAAGTTTAGTCTTTGCTGAATAACAATATCTGGTATCTACTCAGCGTACATTTACATTGAGCTAATGCAACACCACACCTGCTACTCTGGCTATACACAACGATGTCGGATAATCAATCATTATTGCAAACTAAGCTGCAACAGAGTTGTTTTTACAAACAGGTGTATAGTCACTTCTCTACCGAATATACGCAATATTACGTGCTGTTTTGATTATTGATTTAAAAGGATAATATATATTAAATAAATTTTATATTTTATTTCTAAATTAGAAATTCTAGATCAAACTACTCTGTTAGATTGACTGCCAGAAGTCGCCGCTTCCCCTATATAAACCCATCGTTGTTGTTTCCCGTTGGCCGGCTCAAGTCTTTCTGTACATATGTAAATATGTCTTTTGTTTTCTTTATTCTACTCGCCTTAAAACAGGTAGTACTTTATCAAATTATGTATTTATGTTCCATAAGCTTAATCAAAGCTATTCCTGATCTTAACTATTTTTATCATTATTACACAACTGCAATATCAAAAAACATATTCATGTATAAAGCAAATGATCAATAATTCAATAAATAATATTCAAAAAACAGAAGAAATTCATAATTTCTTTTGTAATATATATATACTTAGCCTTGCCATAAATATTGTTACAAAACCAAATCAGTGATAAAATTTTAATTTGTCCGCGTGAAGTATTCAAATTACAGTTGTTGTTATTTGAATATCTCGTGCACACGTGTTTAGAAAAAAAAATCTGAATATATTTGTTTTTTGATAATGGATTGGGGTGTTAAAGAAAACCGTATAGCTGTAATAGCCTTACACAAGGTAGGCCAAAGTCCTTCATCCATTTTTAAACTTTTACAAAATTTGAATATTACGCGCCAATTTGTTTATCGAACCATTGAAAGGTTCAACATAATATATATGTTATGATAAATTTTGAGTTGGAAGAGTATTATTTGCTTGCATTTGTTTTGAATATATGAGTGTTTTAACAATGAAATTGTAGTATTGTTTGAAGTCGTGTCATCTTGAAATAAAATGCAAAGGAAATATATATATTTACTTATAAAATGAAAGGATTTAAAAGCACGAATGTTTCTTTTATACATAAAACGAACTTCTACTGTCCTTACTGCGATAAAAAAATATATTGGGAGGGCTTAGCTCATCAGTGGTGAACTCTCCCAGCGGTTTCACCAATTTAATCCACCAGACCGCTTCTCAGAGCTCTAATACTGTATAGGACGATTCTGCTTATATACGCAGCACTGAAGGATGGAATCTTTGAAATGGTTTTCAATAAAGCTATGTACATAAGCTTATAGGACAGTAGAATTACATTCAAATATTTGCATCGAGCAATGTTCTTCCGCAAACAATAATTGTTGTTCGGAAATAATAATTGTTGGGAGGGTTCACCACTGATGAGCCAAGCCCTCTCAATATATTTTTCTTCGCAATAAGGACAGTAGAAGTTTGTATTATATATAAAATAAACATTCGTGCTTTTAAATCCTTTCATTTTATATGTATAGATGGCGTGTTATTGCTTTGTGATAATTTATATTTACTGTGTAGAACACACAATTTTTATATAGAAAATAATTGAAAAGCTGAAATATTTGTTTGGAATATGTTCCTATGTGTATGTGTCAGTTTGTATCTGTATGTTTATAGCAAAATGTCCATGTTTGTGTGGCAGATTGTCCTATAAATGAGGAATTCTCGAAATGTGGAAACCGATGTTTGGAGAACTGCATGGGACCAGTAATGGACTGTACTGGGGACTGTGTGGTGGGATGTTTCTGCAGTCCAGGCTATCTGCGGAACTCCAAGGATGTCTGTGTGCCCAGAGACCAGTGCGACTGTGAGTGACGAATCACATCCTTTTTTACCACCTTTCTCTAATTCAAGCTTTATTGAGATATTTATATATTCATCTTATTGCTAAATATATTTTTGAATAAGAAAAAACGAGATCTAAGGTCATAAGAATCTTTATTTTTAGGTGTTTCAAATTTTAGAGCAAATTTTGTTCTTCAACGAGCAAAAACAAATTAAGAAAAATGTTATCGGGCGTGGATAAGATTATATTACAGCTAAATATCTATCTGTAATATATGTAATATGTGTGATCCACGCCCGATAACATTTCTCTTCATTTGTTTTTGTATTTTCCCGTTGAAGAGCGAAATTTGCTCGAAATCTCTATTGCAATACAATATAATATAATGCGGCTTGTGATTTTAAAACGACATTTGAAATACTATCCCGCATGTTTTTCCTTTCAAAGAAAAATCAAAATTTATTTCAAGGAGAAATAACGACTATTTCTAACCTTTTTGATGAGGTATGAAAGGGTGAATTGTGAAGAGTAATGATAAACGGAAAAATAAAAGTGTCCAGGGATGGGAATCGAACTTACAGTGTTCCGCTTACCGGGCAGATGCCATGTCCACTAGGCTAAGGTATAGATTTGCAAGAGAACTATATTGAAAACTAAAAAAAAATATTTCACATTATGTATACTCGTATTTTTATATTCTGTGACAGATACTTAGGAGAAAACCCTGGTATAAATGTATTTTAACATAAAGTATAAACAAATAAAAAAAACAATACAACAGGTTTCTGGAGAAGAATTTTATTTCATTTTTTATTAATGTAATTTCAAGCAATCGGGCATTTCTGACCGTCTACAGGCGTTTATTTCAATACCCTTTTACCACTGTAAAAGAAGAGAAATGTCCTTAAGATTGAGATTTCATCAATAAAAATTAAAATAAACTCATCTCCAGAAAATAAACTGCTGTATTACTGTTCTACTGTTGTATACTTTAATTTCTATACAGGAGAATCAAATCAGACAATAAGTGTAAATACCTCACAAAGTTTTCCGACACTACTGATGCAATCTAGCTAAGTGCCCTGTTGTCCCACAGTTTGCTACCAACCAAATGAAGAGTTCAACCAGTGTGGGAACCGCTGCCGTGAGAGTTGCACCAGCACCGGCCATTGTAGCAAGATCTGCGGACCTGGGTGTTTCTGTTGGGACGGCTACGGAAGAAACACCGCTGGGACATGCGTACCGCGGGCTGAATGCAGATAGAAATACTGGAAAACTCTCAGACTCTTAATCAACTGTCAGTGTTTCATTAAAAATGTGTTTTCATTACTTATAGAAATACTCTTTTTAATAACAAACGCACACACATACACTAATGAACAAAACTCATGAAAGTGGAAAGTGTGATGTCACCTGTCATCTGTTTTTAAATGAGACTGAGGAAATTTTTTCACACTTGGTTATCTCGTGTCTTCAATAAAGGTCACTGTTTATCAAATATAGTTCAGATTCATTGTCTTAATACCAATATACAAGTGTACATGCTAAAATGTACGACTTACTTTTGTCCATGAGTTGAATTTATTGAAATCAAAAAGGTACATCAAGAACATATAAAACATGCAACAGCTCTCCTGGCGTGGAACTAACACCTACTCACATATTCTCATGCCCAGCAATGGCCGCAGCCTTGCAGAAAATTGACATGGACCTAGAGCAACAGCTTTACACATCCAAGATAGAGGACATTGCGACTGCTGAGATAGAGATGCATGGAGACATCTGAGGCTCTTCATTGGACACGACAACAACAACAACAAAATGGTACATAGTCGAACTGCTTTTCAGATTTGTAGACATGTGGTACACTTACAGTAAAAGCAGTCGTCTAACTCTACTTACCCTGATTATCATGGCCTGTACCACGTGTACTAGGGATAAGCAAAAAAGGGTACATACAGGGTTCATTATGAAAGTAATGAGCATAATGTTATTGTGACGCGACGATAGATGGCAGCACAGTAAAACCGTGGGAAATGTGGTGGAGGGATATGCCCTTTCAATCCATCCGGTCGTCAGTTGAGTTCGAGCAGTGTGAGGGGAGATACATGCCTCCGCTCGAAGTGTATTTTCAACTTTTGTAACATAGCGCGATGGAGCGTTCGCTTGAACAACGATACGCCATAAAGTTTTGCGTGAGGCTTGGAAAAAAATGCAACCGAAACATTCCAGATGCTGCAAAAAGCCTTCAAGGACGATTGAATTTCAAGATCACAGTCTGGGAAGTGGCACAAGGCGTTCAAGGAGGGCCGGGAAGAGGTCGCCGACGAACCCCGTTCAGGACGCCCAACAACGGCCAGAACTGACGAGAACGTGGATCGTGTGCTCGAAGTTTTACGTACCAACCGTCGATTAAGCATCCAGCAAATTGCTGACACATTACACATGTCCACATTTGTGGTACATGGGATAGTGACCGAGGATCTGCAAATGCGTAAGGTCTGTGCGAAACTTGTGCCGAAAGTGTTGACGCAAGACCAGAAAGAACTGAGAGTTTTGCGCTGTCAAGAATTGTTGGATTTGATTAAAAATGAACCGGACTTTCTGAACTCTGTAGTAACCGGAGACGAATCCTGGATGTTTGAATACGACCCAGAGTCGAAAAGGCAGAGCTGTGCATGGCACACAAAATCATCCCCACGCCCCAAGAAAGCGCGAATGAGCAAGTAGCGCATAAAAACGATGATCATTATCTTCTTTGACATCCGAGGAATAGTCCATTGTGAGTTTGTACCGCAGGGACAAACTGTAAACTCAACCTTTTACCTGGAGGTGCTCGGATCGCACGCGTGAGGACTGACATTAAAGACACGGTCAAGCTCCACCATGACAAGGCCACCAGCCACACAGCCTTCATCATTACCAACTTCCTGGCCCGGAGCAACACCCCGGTGATCCCTCACCCCCCTTACAGTCCCGACTTAGCTCCATGTGACTTCTTTTTGTTTCCGCGACTCAAGAGCGAGATGAAAGGAAAACATTGGGAAACCGTGGAAAACATCCAACACCATGTTACAACGTTCCTGAGAAGTATTCCTGTCGAAGAGTTTCAGGGTGCCTTTCAGGCGTGGCAAACGCGTCTCCGCAAGTGTATTGATGCGGGAGGAATGTATTTTGAAGAATATTGAACATTTGTACAAATTACGATCAATAAATGTATTTTGCCAGTAAATGCTCATTTCTTTCATAATGGACCCTGTATTATAAAATAAACCGTAAACATAAATGACGATGTTTTACATCAAGTATAGAATTACATGGATAATAAAGAGGGCTGTAGCTAATCAAGTGAAATCCTATATGTATCATTAAAATATGAAATAGATATGTTATCATACAACTCATGTTTTGTCTCAAAGCTATTATATTGCTTCCACAATTCCTGGAAGTGGTGGAGCTTACATTTTGAGAATCCTGTGACGTTAGTTCCGCGTGGAAATCTACATCCTTCGATTAAAGGAAAGTCCTGTAAAAGGACTTTTATGGCCCAAAATTAGAAATTTGAATTATAATTTTAAAAATTATCCTAGGAGGCTTAATGTTTTCCCCTTAATATTGAAATAAGGGATTATTAAACCCATGTAACTATAACAAAACATTTGGTGAGGAGTTTGTAAATCTTTAGGTGTTATGTATGTGCGAGATCCATCCCCAAAATACGGAATAGAATTACAGAAGTCTTTATAAAAATATTTTTTTTCAAGAGAAAGGACCTTTGTTGCTAAATGTGAACTAATTTAGTATACATTTATGTGACAATATCGTTGCGGAATTTCTTGTTGTTCGATTTGAATGGTGAGGATTGGTTGAAACGCAGTCGTTGAGTGGCAAGTGAAGCACACAGTTAGGAATAATCAGGACACGTGATGGGGTTTGAAAATAAAAGGCAACTGGGTTGGAGGAAAGAAAGCTTGAGAAGAGCGGAGCGATTTGGATTGTTAATTATCTGATCACATGGCGGTGATTGAACTTAGCTGTGGGATGAGCAGAGGGAGAGAGGCCTCGAGAGTAGATGTCACCTTGTTGGAAGCGGAATCACAACTGATCCGAACTCGGTGGAAGCCAAGTCACTACTGTGGTTGTTGTTCCTATGAGAGCCAAATCGTTACTGACTGTTCTTACTTCTCGATTTAACACCACGAGTCGTCTTCCTTCCCATTGGTCGAAGGCTGGGACGTGCCCGTTTTCCTATTGGTTGACCTACTTAGTGGATCTTTCTAATTGGACCGGCGACTTTCTTTGGTGAAAGATATGCCCGGCCTGATAGGAAGTATCGAGTGTTAGTTCGACTCTATTTACTTCCGTGGTTGTCAAATACGTCCGGTCTTGTTCCGGAAATTGGGCGTCTCTCAAACTTTTATAACTTCTGGTCACCAGATACGTCCTGTCTTGTCCGGAAGTATTGATTGTACAAGTTATTTATACTGGTGCCCGCTTTTAGCCTGCTTCCTATGTCTTGTTGCCACTTCCTTTCCTCCAGTTACCTCATTCTTTATTAAATCTTTGAAAATCATACATTGTACATGCATAGTGGGTCGGAGGTGCATACAATTATATACAAATTATGACAGATGCGCCCCCTACATGTGAAGAATTCAAGAAGGGGTTAGCCTGAGAGAATTCTGTAAAGGAAAAAATAATTTTGTGGGAAAATTAGTTGTGGGTATTGAGAGGCTATATACAACATTGCTGGTGATATAAAAGAAAAATAGAATGGTGTTGATGATATAGGTGGAGTATAATTAATAGAAATCAAAAAAAATTTTTAATTGTAAGAAATCAAAATGAATGCTATGGTACATAGTGGATTTAAAAAAAAAAAAATGCGCCTAACTGATTTTCTACTCGAAATTGGAAATAAAAACGAGGGAGTTCTATTGGGGCTTTTGAGAAATCAAAAATAATATAAAAATAAAAAGTTGGACGAAATCAAAGTGAATGCTTGGTTGCATGGTGAGAAAAAAAAAAAATGCTTTGTTGCATGATGAAAAAAAAGAAAAATGCCTAATTAATTTTTTGCTCGAATTTTGGGAAAAGAAATCGAGGAAATTTCATAAGGTCTTTTGAGAAATCAAAGTAAAATAAAAAGTTGGAAGAAATCAAAGTGAATGCTTGGTGCATGGTGAGAAAAAAAAAGGAAAAAATGCCTAACCATATTCTAGCTCGAAATTGGGAATGGAAACCGAGGGAATTTTATTAGGGCTTTTGAGAAATCAAAATAAAAATAAAAATAAAATTTCATAAGGTATTTTGAAATCAAATAAAAATAAAAAGTGGGTGAGCGAAATCAAAGTTGAGTGCTTGGAAAAAAAAAGAAAAATGAAAAATAAAAAGGTTTCAACAACAAAGGATGATTTAATGTTTTTAGTTTAACCGAAAATCAATGAGTTTTCGTTGATAATTGAGTTATGGCAATATAAGCTAAGTGGTAAATAGAATGATAATTGATAAATAAAAATGATAATATAAACTAATTGAAAAAAAAATGATAATTAATGATTAAAAGTGATAATAAGTTGAATAAATTGATAAATTGATTATATATTTAAATTTTAATTGAGAGAAAATAATGAAAATGATTAATATGAAAAATAAGGTGTATTGTTTTGAACCCTTTTGTGTATCTACATGCCCTATAAATGTTTTAATTGCTCAATTATGCCCTATAAATTTTTTGTCTCATCTGTAGCGACACTTAGGTGAAAACGTGATTCTACCCCTCAAGTGCGTTTATGCTATGTGTACAGGAGACATGGAAATCTATATAACCTTTATGTGTAATTTTTTGTCTTTGTGTGTGTTGTGAAAAAAATGTTAGAAGTCTGTTGTGTAAGAAATGTGTGAGCGAGTTCTATGTGTTGTCTTGTGGATGTGGAATTGGATGGTAAAAATCGATATGTAGACTCGAACTGGAATCCAAAATTGGTGGCATAGAGAGGTTCCCAGTTGACCTCAATAGGGGACCTTCTCATTGTAATTAGAGATACGGAAGTGGGGTGTGTCGGGCAAAAGAGAGGGAATGAAATTGGAGATCGGACGAGGCGCTCCGCTTTGTTTGCATAGGCCGAATTTATCGCCGCGGATTACACTTCCTGTTGCGGTGTCTCAAAATTCTCTCTTCCTTCCGCTTATTTAATTTTTGGTGCGGCTCAGATCTTGTTTTTGGAGTGTGACTTCTCCGACACTGGTTGGTCATCTTTCAGTTACTTCTATCTCTTCGGAGTTTATTTAGATTTTCTGCAAAGATGGTTCCTAAAATTATGAGAAGTTTTATAAATGTTTGTCCACAATGAAGAACTGCTTGTCCACAATGAAAAACTGCTTGTCCACAATGAAAAACTGCTTGTCCAAAATTAAAAACTGCCTCTTGTAGTTCGAAAATTTTATGAGCGGACATGGTATAGATAAATAAATAATTAAGGAATAAAATTGGGATACATTTGTATGGTAGAACTAACAAACAAAGGATGAAAATCAGATGAAAAATAGGGTATTGCCCCATGTTCCTCCAGATTTTTGTAAATGGGGACTCTGAAATATTTGCCTGAACCTTATTAATTGTAGAATTTAGATGATTGGTAGGTTCGCAGTTCTCCTGTTTGATCGTTAATGGTTTTATTAGCGATATGTCGGTGGTAATTGATTTAGGTTGAGCTGTGTGATCGTTCTGACGTGGGTGGTGTAATTTTGGCATTGTTTGTGTTGTGTGTACGCTGTGTTTTATGTACGAATTTTGTTTTGCTTTGGGGCCTGTGTCGGTATTTTTACGTGAAGGTTGGTTGTATTCATCGATTCTTCTAGCGAATCGGCAGGTGGGGCAGATTTTTACCTGTTTTGCGATGTCTTGTGTCATGTTCTGCCAATAATATTGTGACGAGATGAGTCTCGTCATCTTGGAGATGTTTGGGTGGTGGTGTTGTGTGTGTACGGATTTAAGAAGTCTGGTTGTAAGTGAACTTGGGACTATAGTTTTAAGTACTCCTTTTCGGGAGACGGTGCGCAGTTTATTGTGATCCATAGTCACGCGAGATTTTCCCGGTGGAGAAGACTGTTGGCTCTTTATGAGTGGCGCATCTAGAAAGCCACAAAATGGGATACGAGTTACAACGCCCGTTTCATATTGTTGTACTCCATTTATGCTACGGACCTCATATTCGTATCTTGACAGTCTTAACCTCCATCGAAACAATCTGCCTGACGGGGCTTTGATCTCTTTCAACCACTGCAATGCAGGATGGTCAGAAAGTATTGTAAACTTTCTGCCCATTAGACAGGCGCGGAAGTTATCCACACTTTCCACAATGGCTAGACATTGTAGTTCCAAGTCTGAATAATTTCGCTCGTGACCACGCAGAGAGCGGCTGAAATGTTGAACTGGGTATGTCTTCCCATCAGGGTAGACTTGTTTAAGAATACCTGCAATGCCGAATGTTGAGGTGTTACAGTGTACCTGGCATGGCAGATCTTCTTGGTAAAGGTATAATGTGGGGTGTGTGGTAAGGCTTTCTTTCAGGTTAGTGAACGCTTTCTGGCATTCGTCACTCCAGACCCACATGACATCCTTTTTTAGAAGGTTGACAAGTGGCGTCCGCAAGCGGGCGTGGTCCGGAATGAACTCTTTATAGGCGTTCACAGCTTTTAGGAAAGATCGCAATGTTTTTCGATTGTGTGGTTGTTTGGTGGCGTGAATTTTTTCTATGTTTTGTGTAGACGGGATGATTGTATTATTCTTAACGGTTGTGCATGCGTTTGTTTGTTGTTGTTGTCTTTTGGCGTGCGTGTTGCGTTTGTTGTGCGGGTTGTGCGTGTTTGTTGCGTGGTGACGTATGGGTGCGTGTATGTTGTGAGGTACATTTGCGTGGTAAGTGGGTGAGCTGTGTCGGTGTACGGACGCTTTTTTGGGCATTATTGGAATTGTAGGTTGAAGTCGTGGTGGCTTTATATGTTGTGGGCATATAGTACTGGTAATTGGGTTGAGTGAAAAGTTGCGTGGTGTGAGATTAGAATGGTGGCATGTAAATATTTGGGGTTTTGGCAATGAATGCAGGCAAGGGTTTCCATGTGTGAAAGCTTTGTGTGCTGTACGAGCCCTTTGGGACAGGTTTTGGTCTAGCCCGTGCTTGCATTCATTTGGTACATGTTTAGATACAAGGTTAAAGGGGTAGGTAGGGTTAGATAAGAGTTCAAAGTCAATTCTTGACGCCATAGGGGGGGTGCCTACCTTAGTCTCGAAAGGGCCGCTCGGCTGGGACGTCTTGACTTGGGTTGGTTGGCTTGGGGCTCGGGACTGCTCGATGTCGGCATTCGCTGTGCCAGTGCCTCGCGCCGCAGAACTTGCAGTTGGACGGCGGAAGAGGTGCATTCCATGCACCTGGGCGTCGGGGTGTGCTGTGATACGGACCCGACATTGTGGGTGGTTGCTCTTCTCTGAGTCGTGTTGTCGGTACACTGGGGCCGTGGATCCGCTGTACCAGTCGGAACCATTCTCCTAGGTTCTCGGGAGGTACTACGCGGACTAGGCGCTGGTCGTTGAATGGCAGTCCTTCTGTCAGCGTCTCGAGGATCACCTCCTGTGGAAGTCCTAGTTGCAATCCCATGGCGGTTTTCTCCCGGTAGTAGGTCTCTAGGTTGGCTTGCCCAGTAAGCTTCATGGCGAAATATTTCGCAAAGGACGCTTCGCTTGACTCAGGATAGAGATCTAGGAGGATTTGCCTCACCTGGAAGTAGCTCCGGTCGGCCATCCGAAGTTTCCTGAAGAGCTCCAGGGGTTGTCGCGCCAGATAGTTTGGCAGGCGGAGTAATTTTTCTTGTTCTCCCATGGATGCGTCTTCCATTTTTCGGTCGAATGCTTGGAAAAACTGTGTCGCGTTGTATGTGCCATCGAAAGGCGAGATTGTCGACTCCGCTCCATCAGAAATTTTTACTCGGGTCAGGAGCGCCGATAGCTGGTTGACGGCGTCCGCTAGGGGCGCAGTTGTCTCTCGGCCGGTCACTTCCTGTCTTTCTCCTGCCTGTTCGCTCTCTCTTACTTCTTGCCTTCTTTCCGTTGTTTCCGTCGGGCCGTCCGACTTTACGCCTATGGGACCCTGATTAAATTCCATCTCTTTATCCTGTCGACTTATCCGTTCTGTGACAATATCGTTGCGGAATTTCTTGTTGTTCGATTTGAATGGTGAGGATTGGTTGAAACGCAGTCGTTGAGTGGCAAGTGAAGCACACAGTTAGGAATAATCAGGACACGTGATGGGGTTTGAAAATAAAAGGCAACTGGGTTGGAGGAAAGAAAGCTTGAGAAGAGCGGAGCGATTTGGATTGTTAATTATCTGATCACATGGCGGTGATTGAACTTAGCTGTGGGATGAGCAGAGGGAGAGAGGCCTCGAGAGTAGATGTCACCTTGTTGGAAGCGGAATCACAACTGATCCGAACTCGGTGGAAGCCAAGTCACTACTGTGGTTGTTGTTCCTATGAGAGCCAAATCGTTACTGACTGTTCTTACTTCTCGATTTAACACCACGAGTCGTCTTCCTTCCCATTGGTCGAAGGCTGGGACGTGCCCGTTTTCCTATTGGTTGACCTACTTAGTGGATCTTTCTAATTGGACCGGCGACTTTCTTTGGTGAAAGATATGCCCGGCCTGATAGGAAGTATCGAGTGTTAGTTCGACTCTATTTACTTCCGTGGTTGTCAAATACGTCCGGTCTTGTTCCGGAAATTGGGCGTCTCTCAAACTTTTATAACTTCTGGTCACCAGATACGTCCTGTCTTGTCCGGAAGTATTGATTGTACAAGTTATTTATACTGGTGCCCGCTTTTAGCCTGCTTCCTATGTCTTGTTGCCACTTCCTTTCCTCCAGTTACCTCATTCTTTATTAAATCTTTGAAAATCATACATTGTACATGCATAGTGGGTCGGAGGTGCATACAATTATATACAAATTATGACATTTATTTATTTTTACAACAAATTAGAGGTGTAAACTCATGCAATTTTTAAAAATTAACATTGGCAAGTCGTAAATAAATTACTAATACACATTTATTTCCGAGTTGTCTTTTAAGACTCTTTGACATCAGGCCGTTGTTTTCCTCTCTTCTTTATTTATGAAAAATAAAAATTGTCAAGATGGAAGAAATAGAATAAGCGTTACTATAGCGAATTATATGAACAGATTATTTATTATTTATTACCAGTTGCAAACAAGACACGCTATATCCGATATGGATAATTACGCGTGAAACTATTTACAATAATTCTAGTAGAGTAGGTAACAGAATTGTCAAAAAGAAAATAAACAATTAAGAAAAATATCATTAAATAAACAGATACATTAAACAAATAAGCAACAACATAAGCAGATAGAAGAAATCGCAAGGTAGTTATTTACAGTATGTTAAGCAATGATGGAAGTTGATTTAATGAAGTTATCTGTAATAATTAGTATCGTGGAGAGAGAAAGTTGATCAAGTTGAGCTATTTACAATAAGTTATATTCTAAAGTAACTTATTAATTATTTACATTGATGTAAATCAAGTCGCATAGTAGTGTAGTTCCTCAAGCTGCATGAAGATCTCTATTTATAAAAAAATAGCAGATAGATTTGTATTATGATTGCATTAGCGCGTCATCTGTTATGAAAATTCGAAACTATTAAAGACGCGTATGATTCTTTTACAAATTAAACAATTTCTACTGCCCTTACTGCAATAGAAAAATGAATGGGAGGGCCTGGCTCAGTAGTGGTGAATTCTCCCAGCGGTTTCTCCAGTTTAATCTACCATACCGCTGTTATATTGCATTGATAGATTTGTGATCTGATCTGTTTTGTTTAAAGATAAAATATCAGTGATATATTATATTGTTACTCTACTCTGTTTTGATTCTAAAGAATCGAACGTATATCATCATTAAAATACTTTGTCTATAATATGTATATGTGCAAGAATTGTGAAACAATAAAATAATTACAGTAGCATAAAATTTTGCATCTTTTATTTTTCTTTTAAATATATCTAAATATATAAAGGGTAATTTTTTTATAAAAATATAACTTTCACTATTTTTAATCTTCACTCTATAATAGAAACTTATCAGGGCATGGCTCATTAGTGGTGAACACTCCCAGCGATTTCGCAAGTTTAATCTATCATACCGCTGTTATATTGCATTGATAGATTTGTATCTTCAGAATGAAATTTGAGACTAGAACAAAAAAAGCGCTATAAGTGAGATTACATTATAAGTTGAAACGTTATAAAGAAATTCACTCTATTTTGAAAATTACCTACAAGTTATTTTCTAATTAACCGCAATATTTTATATGTAGGACCATTCCGAGAATTTTAGGACAACCTTGTTTATAAGTTAATAATACTGATGTAATTCAAGGTCAGGACATCCTTGTTGCATATACAATGGTAAATGTCGGAAGTGACGTTTTCATTCCGTCAGTGTAGCAATTATTTGAGGCTACTTCGACCAGTTCTGTGAGTACTTTGAGACTGCAAGGTGCTGTAGATTCTATTAGCGTTTTATTTCTAAAGAAGAAACATTGTGTTTGTTATTTTTTCTTATAATATTTCAGTCTTACAATCTGGCTGTTCTGTTTGCAGTTTCCAAGATGTGGTCTACTCCGATGTCTCTTACAATTCTCCTAATTGCCTTTATTACTTTGACTTCTGCTGCTAAACGTAAGTTTTTAGTGTCGGCATAAATTTTATAATGGTTCAGCTAGTATATTTAGTTATACGATAATTTCGATTTACTTTTATAAATATCAAAAAACCTTGTTGTTGTAGTTGTTTATTCCTCAAGTCGTTTTAACTAGCTCTTAGTAAATTAAATTTAAGCTTATGTCCATTGTTCACTAAACACCCTTAAGCTGCCTTCCATAGAAAATACAGGGTATATTCCAAACCAATCCAATACAATAGTAGAGCGGTCTAGAGATTAATTTGGCGAAACCGCTGAGAGGGTTCACTACTGATGAGCCAAGCCCTCTCATTCAATAACTCATATTATTGCAGTAAGGTCTGTAGGGATAATATTTGATGATATTTAAAAGAAGCACATTGACAGTAAATTTATTTGTGTAAAGTTTTAACTATCTCTATTAGGTTCCATTGTCTCACCTTTTCTATTATAGTCCTGGGGTTTTCCCAGAGGTACTTTTTTGGAGGATTCGGTACAATTCATTAGATTTTCAGGACTGGCAGGCTGGGAATCCTATTTGGGGCATTTTGGGGGAATGTTTTGATTTTTTTTTAAATTTGATCTCCTTCAAAAAAAAAAAAAAACATTATGCAATATGTTTCTTTATTACGAAAACTGTTTTCTTAATAAATATATTGCGTAAGTTTTTCCTCTATTATATTTGTCGATGAAGATTTAAGAATATAGTGTTTGCATTCTTCATCTTTCTCATTGCTAGAGAGTCTTCATCTTTAAAACATGACCTGCTGACTTTTACTATGGCCATCTAATATAGAATCCAATCTACCCATATCCCCCTGGTTTTTAATCATAACTCCTAATAAAAATACTAGAATATACTTTCAAAGCATTTAAGATTGATTCTTAAAGTTTTTTTCTTCAGGCCTTGAAAAACACAAATATAGCAAATAGAAATTTCTCAACATCATTTGCAGTACTAAAATAATTGCAATACCTTTTTTTTTATTTTAGCGCATGAATCAAACGCGCAGTTCTATTATTAAAATCTTTATTGAAGAAACAATAGTTTTTAATTTTGAAATGATAATTATCATTCGATTTTTTTTTTATCAAAATAGTCTGAGAAGACATGTTCGTAAACCTTATTTTGAGCTCATCAGTTAACCAATGAAAAACCACCTTTTTTACTTAGAATTTCAAAACGCATTTGGTGTTAAGTCGTATATTTGAAGAAGCTTTAAACTTTTTTGATTTTCCTAATTTGTACCTTCTTAAAGCCAAGTTTCCCTCCTTACAATAATTAATCATTTCAATATCTTTTTTACTTTCATTATTTATATCATTAATCGAAAATTTCTTTTTACATATGTAATATATTGCATAAATTTCAATTAAAAATTACTACATACTACGGATAACTAAAATTGCTACACTAAGAAGGCGACACGCTATAGATGATAATTTTATACGATTGGACGATGCTGTGATATACAAATGAATAATTTCAATGCATTTATGCAAAATAGACGCGTTAGCGAGACGTACAATGTGTTTAAAAGAAGATAATGTAAAAGATAATATGGATTATATACACTATGTACAATGAATATGGCGCCTCTGCCAGCGCTGCATAGTTTGGTGGAGAATCGCCTGTGGGTCTCCAAGAATTCCAAGATAATGTGGAGAATAAGTTTCTTATACAGAAATTGACTTTTATATGTTGCCTTGTTGTGAAAGGTTGTGGTGATACCTCGTGTAAGAAGTATACTTACCAGCTTATTTACCAGTTTCTAAGATTGATAGAGGTAGAATTGTAGCCTACCGATATTGCGGTTTATCGTATCGCAGTATTGCTGTTCGCGTCTTTCGAGTTCCTATAATTTTTAGCCGAATATGAAATCGATGGATTCAGGACGGTCATACAGAACGACGTATTGGAGCTCAGCAGCCTGACAGCATGATCAGCCGAGAAGACCGCGTTGCTACCTTTATGATGATAATGGATTGTACAGAAACTTCAAGAATCCCGAATCAAGAAATGAGGTCCTTTATAATTCAAATAGTGTCTGCACAAGCAGTTCGACGAAGTTTCCAGCAGCTAGGACTGTCAGCTAGGCGACCATGTCTTCTACTACCCTTGATGCTTGACTTTAGACTTGTCTATACTTTCATCACCTTGGATTCACCTTTACTGATATCTAAAGTTTTGCCAAACAAATACTCACAATTTGTACTGGATCTTTTTGAGAAAATAAATCTTTTAACATTAACTATGCATAAATGAAATAAGCATTGTGTATATATATACTACCCTTGATGCTATATCATAGATAAGATTGCCTTCAATGGTGAGGTAGACGACGAATGTGGCAACAGGAATGACTTGAGGTCGTGTTTTCAGACGACTACTGATTCTTTTTTTTTTCTGCATCACGATGGACTTAGTCATGATCTTTTTATTCAGCTTGGTAGCTCTTATAAAACCATTTCATATCATTATTAAACGTTAAAGGAATTCGTAAAGATAGAGGCTGCCTGGCTGGCATTAATATTTATATGAAAAATAGACACTTCGGCCAGTTAGAGTTTTTTTTAAATTTTCTTAACGTTTCGGCAAAAATCTTTTGTCTTCGTTAGGAGAAGAAAATAAAAATAAACAATTTTTAACGCCTTTCCAAATGCTTTTTTTTTATTTCTCCTGACGAAGACAAAAAAAAATTGCCTAAACGTTGAGAAAATAAAAAACTCTAACTGGCCGAAGTAAAAGGAAATGTATAAACTAGGTTGTGTTTAACAGAGTGTCCAAGAAATGAAGCATATAACAAATGTGGGAACCGCTGTTTGGAGAACTGCAAAGGACCAATTATGAGGTGTAGCGGGGACTGTGTCGTGGGATGTTTCTGCAGTCCAGGCTATCTCCGGAACTCCAAGGGTGTCTGCGTGCCCAGAGATCAGTGCGACTGTGAGTGACCTCCTGTTATATCAGCTATAATTTCAACCTAATAATACATATAGACGACAAGACGGAATAAAAGAAGAAGAGTTTCTTTAAAAGACATATATCGAAGCAAGCTTTCGGGCGAAAAACCCTTCAACAGGCGTGATTACAGTAACAAACGTGGTACTGCAAAACGTGGTATTATAGTACCACGTTTGTTACTGTAATCACGCCTGTTGAAGGGTTTTCGCCCGAAAGCTTGCTTCGATATATGTCTATTAAGAAACTCTTCTTCTTTTATTCCGTTTGTCGTCTAAATCTTACCAAGAAGAATATTATAGTCGTTTTCGCTAATAATACATAGTTGTTGGAAATAGGTTCATCAGTTTAATCTACCTTGATTGAACAATTTTCTATGGGCTGCAATGATATATTAATGGTAGGATAGATTAGATCAGCGAAATCACTAGAAGGATTCACATTATGAGCCAGGCTCTCCCATTAATTTATCATTCTAGTAAGGGCAGTAGAAATTTGTCTAATTCTGAAAAAAATCATAAGCGTCTGAAATAGTTTTAATTTCAAATGTAATAAAATAAAGCTTCCAGGACGAAGTTTCTTGTGCAAACCTTTTATTTTCAAGCTTTCGGACTTATCAGTCCTTCAACACGACTAATGTAATTTCACATACCCTATTGTGTGTTTTGTAGTTTGCTATCGACCATATGAAGAGCATTCCGAATGTGGAAGCCGGTGCCGTGAGAGCTGTGCAACCTCAGACACCGATCCATGTCCCGAGCTCTGCCAGATTGGATGCTTCTGTCGGAATGGCTACAAGAGGAATTCTGAGGGAACATGCGTGATGCCAACTGACTGCAACTAACTCCTTTACAGCACATGTACTTCACTATCTGTGGAAATGTTTTCTTTCCGCAAATTGAATAAAGAAGCAAATATATAACATTGAGTGATTATTAATAAAAACAACGAAAACTAACGTTTGCTGGATATGTGATGCGTGGTAGGCTTGTTGTTCAAATCGAATAATCACGCGACATCTGTGTCGAAGCAATACGGCTCTAAGACGATGTTGACAATAGTGAGTCAACAACGGAAGAATGCAACCTCTGGACGGTAGCGGTCGACTAAGAGACACAACAGAAGGGAAGGATAGTGCGATTGTCAGAACGGCTGTCGCAGCATCGGATTCGACGTTATCTACCATCCAATGTGTGACAGGCACAGTGTCCTAAATCACCATCAACATATAACTGAGAGAGCAGAATCTAAGAGCTTGCTGAGTGTTACAATACCTATTCCTCTCACACCCATACATCAACAAGTCGGACTACAGTGATATCTATAGAAGTTTAATTCATTTGTGTAAAATAAACATTCGCGTCTTAATATTTTTGTTGTGTATGTAAATGGTTAAACATCTGTATTTATTTTGCATGTTTTATCACTATCATCATGTAAATATATATTTGATATATAGGACATTAACTGTGTAATTAGGAGGAATTGACTAGTAGATCTCGGCACGTGGTGTGTACCTGGAGAAGTATCTCGAGATAAACGGATGCTTGACTGTGTCTGACTATTAGTGGGAGGAGACACAACAATTTTCATTTGTTATAATGGCGCATTATTGCTTTGTATTAATTTAAGCCTTACTTGCCTTTTTCCTTTTGTTTGCGGAAGATGTAATTATTTAAATGTAATTCTACTGTCCTAAAAGCTTATTTCCATAGTTTGCTTGAATACCATTTCTAATAATCCACTTTTCACTGTTGCATATAAAATCAGAATGTTACAATAAAGTATTAGAGCTCTAAATAAGCGGTCTGATGGATAAAATTGGTGAAACCGCTGGAAGAGTTTGCGACTAATGAGTCAATCTTTCTCAATATTTTTCATCGCAGTAAGAAGAGTAGAGGTTTGATTTACTTGTGAAAAATAAACATTCGCCTCTTGATGTTTTCAATTGTTATCTATGGTGTTGTTGGTGTTGAAGGTGAGTGTTGAAGGAAGACGCTAGCCTTCATACTAACCTAGTTGTCAAACAACCTAGCGCTTTGTTGATAAGTGGACATAACAATCAACTACACAATATTTGTCGGTGGATAATGAGTAATTTCTACAGTTGTATGATAGTTTTATCTGTTAGGGTAATTATATAAAGGTCACATTATAAAGGAAAACGAACTAATTTCTTTGAAAACCGATTTATTCATACAAAAGCCTTCCAACAGAGAGCATAGTAAAATTAATGGTTGTGACAATCAACAGTAGTCAACTGTTGAAGAACAAGGTGTTAAAAGTGCCTGCAGAGAGCAAAGTAAACTTGTTTGAATGGGTCGTTTGTGGATAAAAACTGCCCTTTTACTAGGTATTTTCAGTTCTTGGCTGTAAAATGGTAGATTGTGTGAAAGCAAAGTCTCTTTCCCCAAGGATCCAGACCAACCGGATGTTTTGGATGGACATTCTCCCACATATATCGTACAGTCTTGACTTAAGCCTCCCTCACTACCATTCTATGATCGTTAAACAGGACCATGCTAGGGCTCACTTCGGACGCTGAGATGAAAAAAACCTTATGGAGATGAGCGACATTTACCATCAAGGAATTTTTATTTGTTCCCAAAATTGATCTCATCCAAATATTTGGAGACATATGTTACTGTTAACGAGGAATATATTGCCACGTGGAAGATTAGGAAAGACAAACTTCAGGATAACACAGAAATGTATTTAGGGCAAGAACAAACTATAAATGATAAACAAAAGATAAACAATGAAGAAAGTTTACAGAGTAGTAAAATATAAACATAAAAAATGATACTCTGTTAATAAAATAATAAATACTTTGCTACAATATTTTGGTGTTTTGCAGAAAATTAGTACTCTTATTGCTTTTAATATAAAGGAATAGTATGCAAGGAACGATATATGTATAATATATTAAGTACTTTTTGACTATTTCATTCATAAACTTTGTGTTTACCTTTGAAATAAAAGGGGAAAAGCATTTACTATTGATTCAAATATTCCTACTTAAAGAAAGACTAAAGTATTTTATTTTTATTTTAAACCCTTGTATTTAAAATATTTGCCAATGACTAGCAAAAAAACTCTACCTTTTCAGTCTATATTTCTACCAACCTAAATCGAGATCCCTACCTTTGAATATTATCTACCATGTCAATTTATTCTTTAAGTGAGTAGTTTGTAGAACTCCATTTGAAAATTATCCCGCATGTGTTTCTTTTGAACGAAAAATCGAAATTTATTTTAAGGAGAAATAACGATTATTTTTAAATAAAGTGTCTAGAGATGGGAATCGAACCCACAGTGTTTTGCTTACCGAGCAGATGCCATGTCCACTAGACTACCCTGTAAATTTTCTTCCATTTGTAAATATTATATGAAGTAATTTATAATACAATATAATGCGGCTTATGATTGTTCTTGGGCTTAATTTAAAAAGAGACGTGCTCCAGTTTCATCCCCATTGCATCTCTCTTGTGTGGATCCTTTGGTAATATTTATTTTATTTATTTAAAAAGGCATATATTGGATCAAAAAATCATTTATTTTACCAATATTTCAGTTGGCTGAACGCCAACCTTTATCAAGGTGTTATAACATTTTAAAGTGTTATAACACCTTGATATAGGTTGACATTCAGCCAACTGAAATATTTGTAAAATAAATGATTTTTTGATCCAATATATGCCTTTTTAATTAAAGAATTATCTTATGGATTGCTCTATTTTCAAAATTTATTTTATCGTATTATTCCTTTATCACAGATATAGTTAGAGGAATAGGTTCATTTTCTGTGTTTAAATTTATAGAAGCAGCCAGAAAATGATCGTAACCAAGATTAGGGATACTAGTATAGACTATATGACACTAAATTTTCAACACCAAATTTTAGTTGGTAAAAGGTGGTGAAAATCTACATAAAGAGAACACCAGTAACTATCAATAAATGATACTCTGGCAAAGGCTGGAGGTCTTGGCCTACCTGAAGCAAGAGAATCTACCACCCAACTAGACAAAATATACCTCCTCCGTACCATCCAAACCCAATGCCTGCAGGAATGGAAATCTGATGCTGCACATGACTGGTACAGAGCAGGAGGGACAAGCACCGGTTCTGTCCTCCCAAGAGAACACCAGTCTTTGATTTCCAGACTTAAGTCTGGTCATCTACGGACAATAACTTTCCAGAATGGTTGCAGGGTTTTCCCACTATTTACTAGTGCAATTCTCAGCCTGCAACCCCAAGACATATTATTGACTGTATTGACTCATCCATTGATGAGCTCTACTCTTCTCCGGCAGACAACATAAAAAATCTCAAGCATTACAAGCTTGATATCTTAGTGTGATTGAGTGTAGATAAGAAAGAAGAAGAAGAATAAATGATACTCATCAGAACAGAATACATCTATATACTGAGTGACATCGCTGTCCACTAAATATGTTGTGGGACCATTGCTATGTCAACAGGCCTTGGTACTGACTCTATGGTGTCCTGAGGAATGGCTGTCTTGTCAACCATCAGCCACAGTTCATCTTCAGAAGACGACTGTGGCAGCGCACGCAAACGACGTCCAATCAGATCCCTGACAATTTCTATAGGTGAAAGATCAGGAGAGACTGGTGGACATGGAAGTGTGGTCTAAACCGTTGGATTTCGACCGCTACGACCCCGATTCGATTCCCACATTGGGCACTTTTTTCTGATTGAAAAATTGCTCCAATGGCCTCCGATTCTCTCAAGAGTCGAACCCCACCAGCGAGTACAAGAAACCAAACGGGACTCCGGCACATTTGTAAGTACAAAAGTCGAAATGCTTTTCACATGTGTAGACAAGTGATGCTCTTACTGTAAAAGCAGTCGCCTAACTCTACCCCCAATGATTATCTTGGCGTGTACTAGGGAGAAGAAAAAATAAATATATATATATATATATTTTAACATTAGCGCGCCATTTCTTATAAAAAATCCAAATTATCTTTTACCCATATGATTCTTTTAAAAATAAAACAAATTTCTATCTCTCTCTCTACTGCCCTTACTGCAGTTTAAAAATACAAGAAAATAAGACTTAATCCAAATAATTTAATAGGGTGTGACGTATCGACAACAACTGGCTACCATCATCAGACAAATGTATTTTGTATGATGATGGTGACATTGCTGTTACCGAAACATCACACACTAATAAATTATTTGGATTAGGTCTTATTTTCTTGTATTAAAATCTATAATCCAAATTGTGCTTTATCATGCTATTAAAAATTAATGGGGAGGCCAAGTTCATCAGTAGTGAACCCTCCAAGCGGTTTTCCAGTTTAATCTACCATACCGCTGTTATATTGAATTTGGGATTTTTTGCTTTTATACTGATACTGAACTGACCCCTTTGAAAGTGCATTCTAAATGAACTATAGAGACATAAAATTTAACATAAAATACCTTTTCAAAGAGGTCATTTTATATACAGTTAAACCTGTCTATAGCGCCCCCTCTCTATAGCACCCTATTTTGGTGGGTCCCAAGAGGGGGCGCTATAGACAGGTTTAACTGTATATGTATATAAATATTTTATTTGAAATATATTTTATGCTGTTTTTTGAATATTATTGAGATATAAAAAGGTATTCGTGGAGAAATGATAAATATTAATAAAAATAGTTAAGAAAGAGCTTTAATTAAGCTCATGGAACATAAATACATAATTTGATAAAATACTACTTGTTTTAAGGCGAATAGAATGGAGGAAACAAAAGACTTATTTACATATGTACAAAGGTTTGAGCCGGCCATTCGGAACAACAACAATAGGTTATATAAAGGGAAGTCGCGGCATCTGGTGGTAGACTTAACAGAATAGTTTGTTCTCAGATTTATAATTTAAAATAAAAAATAAATTTTATTTAACATATATATTAAAAAAGGGACATATTTTGGGCCAAAATATTTATTAAATTTCAATATTTCGACGATGCTGTTCGCCTACATATGTTATATAAAACAACACTTCTCGTGCACGCTTCACGCGGATAATAAGCTTACAAGGTATTTGAATTTTTCCGAGAAGAAGATAGGCGAACAGCCTCGTCGAAATATTGAAATTTAATAAATATTTCGAACCAGAATATGCCCCTTTTTTAATTTTCATAAATGGATTACTCTATATTTAACATAGCAAATATATAAATATATAATATTCTCCGAGTAATTACCTTTCTGCAAACAGCAAGTAAAGGTGTAATTTTTTAAAACAATACTGATAAGATGCATTAGGACGCTATATGTCATAAAAATTTAATCTATTTTCGACGCATGTTTATTATTACCAGTTGCAAACAAGACACGCTATATCCGATATGGATAATTGCGCGTGAAACTATTTACAATAATTCATATTGTAGTAGGGAAGATAACAGAATTATCAAAAATAAAATAAACATTTAAGAAAAAAGAGCATTGAATAAACATATACATTAAACAGATAAGCAACAACATATGCAAATAGAAGAAGTCGCAAGTTAGTTTTCGACGCATATGATTCTACATTATATATCTAAATAAATTCGCGAATTGTTAGGGCAACCTTGTATACAAGTTAACAATGCAGACGCAAATCAACGTCAGAACATCCTTGTTAAATATTCAAAGGAAATACGCGAACGTCGGAAGTGACGTTTTCTTTCCGTCAGTGTAGCCATTATTTGAAGCTACTGCGGCCGGTGCTGTGAGTACTTTGTGTCTGTCAGGTGCTGTGAATTCTATTAGCTAGGTTTATTCCTATATATAAAAATATTTCAACTGAATCAATTAGAAATCTAGGATTTGGTTTCTTTTGATAATTCTTTTATTTCTTGAGATTTCGGGCTAACATGCCCTTCAACACGGAGACACCTGAAGTACCATTTCTATCTTGTTATAAAACGCCGATAGAAGTAGTACTTCTGGTGTCTCCGTGTTAAAAAAACAAAAAATGTCGGTGGACGAGTGGGTAACACCCTCGATTCCCGATAGTCATGAACCGGGATTGAATCCCGCGTTAAAATTTTGTTTAATATGTGAACTTCACATATTATTCACTGTTTCAATTATCATAAACTAGGTTGCTCTTGTTGAGCGGTACCTAATAAAGTGATTTTGAACCGATGTCTCCGTGTTGAAAGGCATGTTTGCCCGAAAGCTCGAGAAATGAAAGAATTACGAAAATAAACCTAGCTCTAAATTCCTTATTGATTTAAAATATAAACGCGCAAGGAATAATCGTTATTATAAAAATATTTAGCAAAATATAAGGACGATTGAAGAGAAGTGTCTTATACGATTTTATTAGCAAGCTTTCGGACGTCCATCTACAGGTTTACAATGACAAAACAGAAAGAAGTACGAGGTAAGTATTGTTGCGTCGTACCCAGACGCTACTCGTGTACTTGAATGCTCAGGAAGCCACAAAGATATAGACGTGAATTCGAAGGAACTGCAGCTAAAGTTAGCGCTTTGTTATGTCTCACTAACAGAAGTAATACAATGAGTTGGACTTGCCTTCTTCAACCTCCCCATCAGAAGTATCCTTGGTGTCGTGGATGTCACTCTTGTGAAGCTTCCCGCTCCTCACTATTCAAGTCCAGCCTGGACTTACATCGGCTTGTAGACCGCTCCGATGTCAGGCTCTCCTGGCACCGCCTTGTAGGATCATCCACACGCCCGGAGGCAAGTCGCCACGTCTTCTCCTTGTCGCTGATGTTACCAGACTTTGTCCTCCCCCACACAGGAATGCTGTTTTTAGCGCCTGACACATGGCAGCGGGGGCCGCTAGAGTCCACCCCTCTTTTGCCAACTTTACTCTGGTCTCTTGGCCTTTTCATCCATGTAACAGTATTAATACTCGTACTTCTTTCTGTTTTGTCATTGTAAAGCCAGTAGAAGGACGTCAGAAAGCTTGCGAATAAAGTTCGTATAAGATACTCCTCTTCAATCGTCGTCAATCGTCGTTTTATTTTGCTATTTTAATTAAAAGAGTTTATTTTAGTCAATACAAATATTTGTTATTTTAGCTTAAAAAACAATCAAGTCTTACCTTCTGGTTGTTCTGATTGCAGTTTCCAAGATGTGGTCTACCCCAGTGTCTCTCACATTTCTTCTACTTGCTTTTGTTACCTTGAATTCTGCTCAACGTAAGTTTCAATATTGAAGATAGAGGTTACCTGGTTGGCATCCATAGTTTTTTTAATTAAAGACATGTCGGCCAGTAAATCTTTTTATTATCTCGACGTTTTGACAAATTTCTTTTGTTCTCTTTAGGAACAAATAAAAATTAAAGCATTTGGCAAAGCGTTAAAAACTTCGCCCTTGCAACATCACAATGATCCTTAACGCCTTGCCAAATGCTTTAATTCTTATTTGTTCCTGATGAAAACAAGAGAATTTTGGTCGAAACGTAAAGATAATATATAGATTTATAATACAATATAATTCGGCTTAAGGTTGCAGAACGAAGTTTTGATAATTATATCGCAAATGTTTCTTTTGAACATAAAATCGAAATTCATTTTAGGGAGAAATAACGATTATTTCTAACCTTAGGGATGAAGTATGAAAGTATGAATTGTGAAGAGTAATGGTAAACTCACAATTCACAATTCATCTTATCATACTTCATCCTTAAGGTTAGGAATAATCGTTATTTCTCGTTAAAATAATTTTGGATTTTTCGTTCAAAAGAAACATTTGCGGTATAATTGTTAAAATTTTATTTTACAAAAAATAAATAGATTCACTAACCGAAGTGTAAATTTTAGTGTTGTAATACATTTCAAATAGAGGTTTGGTTATTATCTCTGTCCACATACTTATTTAAGAATAATATGTTTGGATTCTTATTTACTAGATAATATTCATCTTTAAAACAGGGACTGCAGACCTTTACTGTAGACATCTAATATAGAATCCAATCTATCCGTATTTCTATTTGTCAAAACACCAGAGAAATAGCAATAATATTGTCGTATATTTATATTTTAATAATATTTTGGCAAAGAAATAATATATTATTCAATTTAATATTATTTAATGAAAATATTAAACAGATTATAAAAATATATATTACTCTGTATTTGTAAAATCATCTTTAAAATATTTCTTTGCTTGTTTGTTCAAGATTTTCTAGCTGTAGATAGTTGTGTTGATTTGTTAATAATTGTCGACAAATCGCCGTGACGTCATCAATAAATACCTTTACATATTCCAAGACTTGATTCCTACGTTTCAATATAATAAATATTTTTGGTCGCAATGGTTACAGCCTTCTCCACGCTGACGAGCGCCAACAGCGCGAAACGCGTTCGTGGATGGCTTTTCTTGATTTATCAAGAAATTGGGTTGGCCAAATATCTCGGAGTAAGCTAAATAAACGTTTAGTTTATTTTTACTCCACTAGATGGCGCTCTGCCATCTAAAAAGCACATGTGCCTGTGGTCAGGAGATGCCTTCTTTATTTTTAATATATATATATATATATATATATATAAAATTGAATGTCTGTCTGTCTGTACTCTATATATTCAAAAACCATACATCCAATCGCCGTGAAATTTTGGGATATTATTAGGTATATCCCCGGGAAGGTTTTTGAAAAATAATTTCTTGAATATCTTGAATATCCTTAGAGTTATTTGCAGATTCGTAGATTTAACTCGCAAGCAGCGCCACCATTGCGACGATGATAACAAGTTTTTTATCTATAAGTTTAATTATCACTAAGTTTATTATCTTAAAGATTATTTATCAAAATTAAGATTATCTCAGGATGACACGGCAATTTATTTGAGACAAGAATAATGATACAATTCCAAGGCGAAGATACTATTCCTTTAACTTCCAATTACCGAGGGAACCAATTAATATTGATTTTATTCAACTTATCGAGTATTTTTCAAGGGACCGGGAAAAAATGTTCACTAGATAAAACGATGATTTTGTAATGTAGAAAATTAGGAAAGACAAAATTCAGGATGACACGGCACACAGGGACCGGGAAAAAATGTTCACTTTATCGAGAGATTCAAATTTACGAGTTTAAAATTATCAAAATATATCTATTATTTTTTTTTATATAAGTTTATAGATAATTGTTTTAACAAATGTTCGTTAGACAAACCTTTACTCGGGTAAAACCCCGGGCGAAGCCGGGTACATCCGCTAGTATTAATATAATAATAATTTTAAATCCACAGATTATTATTCCGTGATATATCTATATATATATAAATCAATGTTTGTATGTCCGGTATACAAATTCGCAGTAGTTCACTAATTCAAACTAAAATTTCCATACATAGGTATGAAAATACGGGGAAGACGATAGGCTATTTTAAAAAATATATAAATCAATTATTAAAACTACATATTCAAATAATTCTACTTAGCTCACGAACAGCGCCCTCTATCAAAGATTAGATTAAATTATGCTGATGCAAACAAATAGATAATGCCAATAACAAACAATTATAAAAAAAAAATATTATCTAAATATATATCACTCGGGTAGATATGCACACGGGTCAATCCGGGGGCGAAGCCAGGGTCACCCGTCTAATTATATATATCATACCATATAATTTATCATCATAATTCTATTGTTAACTTGTAATTCTTAAGTTTGCATCTAATACGGTGTAATATAATAAAATCCATTTAAATAAATAAAGCCTAAAATATATTTAAACTTTTAAATCAAGGTAAATATACTTTCAAGTCATGAAAGATATATTTTAAGAGACCTGCCTTATTTATAATATCCTAATAGAATAAACAGAACTACAGAAAAATACCTTACAACTCTGAACACTCGGATTTTCCTGGAAAATATCTTAAAGATTTCTTGAAAAAAGCCATGGTCCACCTGTGCTGTGTGAGCAGAAGAGCTTAAATTGACTTGTTCCATTATATGTATGTTCTATATGTAAAAACCTGTTTTCTTTCCTCTTTTCGCTCTCCACTTCTTCCATCCATATTTCCATTTTTTTTTTTCCAAATCCATATTCTTATTTTTTTTTCCATAGGATTATTCTAATAATAATCTGTATATATTTATCATGTGTATATAATCTTTCTCCATTTTTACCCCTTTGTATATTTCCCACTTTAATAGGTTTCTCCGTCTTGTAACCCCAAGGAGAATCCTCTGTAAGACCTGTGTGTCTTAATAAAGGTTTTTGTGTGTGTGAAAAATAAAAAGTATAGAAAAAATAGTAACAAATTAAATTGTACTAAGATCAAATTGATAAATTGTATTTAGAAGTTTCTGATCACTTAAGCTATCTATATTGGGATAAATATCAACTAATTTCTTATCCTTAATCTGGAGAAGCAAATCTCTTCTAATATCAAACTACTTTCCCAGTAAAAATTGCCCGTTTTTCAATTTTTAGTATAGGTTAGCGTTTCCACGCACTTGTGTTCAATAATAGAAGTCGGTGGACGAGTCGGTAACACCCTTGATTCCCGACAGTCATGAACTGGGATTGTATCCCACGTTAACATTTTGTTTCATATGTGAATAACCTTCACATATTATTCATTGTTTCAATTATCATAAACTAGGTTGCTCTTGTTGAGCGGTATCTATTAAAGTCATTTTGGAATCTAGAACTTATGGCCTTGGATATCTATTTCCTGATTTTACAGGAAACCTCAAAGAACAGCATTTTTGGTTGCTGAGTTACAGCTTGTATCAAGCTGACAGGGACAAACAGCTTGAAATGCGTACGTGGTGTTTCACTATAAAGTACCTTTCCTTGAGAAATATAGAAATTGTTCAATTTTTTTAAAAAATAAAAACACACCCAAAAACATACATATATAAAACAATATACACACACACACACACACACAAGCCTTTTTATTGGGGCATCCAGCCCTATACATGATTCCCCTCTACAGGATTTAGCAAAGGAAGATATCCCGAAAGTAAAAACCAGAATACAGGAAGTAATACGGAAAAAGAAAAGCGAGAAGAAAGAAAAAAAAACAAACAAAAATAAATATAACCATATATACAAAAAAAAAAAAAAAAATAAACATACAGAGCAAAAGGAACCATACATGATTAAATATTTAAATTAAAGTACCAATGTTTAAAATATGTCAAGGCTAGGATATCATTGAGAGGGCTAGTGTTGAATCAGCCGCATTCAATCTTCGTTTTCTTCCTCCAAGCAAACCACGACATTCGGCGCATCCATTGTTCTCCAACGGACATTGACTGCGGCCTTGTAGAATTTATATAAACCGAGGGAGAGACCCTGATCAACCATCAGTGTGTTCATCCAGCTGCAAATTTGTTGGCAGTCAGGTTGAGACCAGGGTAAGTCACCCAAAATTTCTTTCCTCTGTTTCTCTAAGCAAGAGCATCCAAATATTATATGCATAATTTCGTCTTGGATTCTGTTTTTACACAGATCGCAAGTTAGAATCAAATCAGTTTTCCAGCGATTTGAACGATTTTCTGGGAAGATCGTCCAAAGGAGTCTCAGTTGTGCAAAAAATCTTTTAATTGCTAGAGGAATAGTTGTGAATAAATATCGTTCTGCTGTTATTGAATTTTTTAGGTATTTGAAGTGACTGTAATGTGAGTATTTAGGATTTTCGCCATGTCGTTTTGGATGCTTTGTTCGGTTGCTATTCGAATAATACCAGGGATTTCAGTCATTATTGCAGCGTAATCCGGACAACCCTTCAGGAACGAAAAACCGTTTGAGTCTAAAATGGTTGACAGGTTTTCGACAAAGGTTAAACCAGCCCTTTGATTGCTGTGTAATGTCCAGAGGTGTGACAAACATGCCCGGGGCAACCTACTCTCTTCCATTTTCATAATCCTCACCCAAAATCTCAGGACCTGTTTAATTATGATAACTTCCTGTGATACTCGTCCACACTCCATTCTTAGCATAAAGCCCGGAGTATACTTTGGTAAATTTAGGTAGCGTCTTAAGAAAATATTCTGAACCTGATCAACTACCTTTACTTGGTTGAGTGCCCAGCAGGGTGCGGCGTATAGCATGTGAGGTAAGACCGTCGAATCAAGTAATCTCATTGCCGCATTTAGAGAGTTCATCTTGGATTTTGTCAGAACTTGCCACACAGCGCCAATTGCTGCCAGGGCTTTGCCCTTGTAGTGTGACGCTACCTTGTTTAGTGAATTTCCACTTGTAAGCGGATATCCCAAGTATAGATATTTCGTAGTAACAGACAGTTGCCTCTCACCCCAAAACCATTTGTCATTTTGTGCTAATCGACCGCCGTTTCTGAAAACTACAATTTTTGACTTATTTTCATTCAGGGTTAATAAATTTGTTTCAAAATATTTTCTTAGCATATTGATTTTTATTTGAAGGTTATTTTTGGATTCTCCAATCAAGACAATATCATCTGCGTATAGTAGAATATGAACATATCCGTAATTTGGGAGGTATATTCCCGGTAAATCTGAATTATTGTAGAGACCGATTAAATCATTTAAAAAAAAGTATAAATAAATAAGGTGACATCGGCTCCCCTTGTAAAACTCCCGAACGCACCTTTATTGGCGCAGTGAATGAATTATTCCATCGCACTACCGCTGTCATATTTGTGTAATAATCTTTAATTAAGTTAACAAAACGGTGGTTAAGACCTGCATCTACCAGTTTTCTCCATAATAATGAGTGGGGCACTGTGTCGAAGGCTTTTTTCAAATCCACGAAGAACATGTAGCATTTTCTTCTCTTTCGGCTTAGAGTCATTTGAATCAGGGATAATAGAGTGAATATATGGTCTTGACAAGAGTGGGCAGCCCTGAATCCCGCCTGATTCTCAGGAACTATATTTCTCCTTTCGATCCAACTGCCTAGACGAGATTTGAGTATTGATGTAAATAATTTTGCTATATTGCTTAAGAGCGCAATGCCTCGATAATTAGAGGGGTCATCTGGATCACCATTCTTAAAAATTGGTTGAATAACTGATTTCAACCATGTTGTCGGAAATTCAGACGTTCTCAAAATTCTATTAAATATATCCTTTAAGGAAATTAAATAATCTTTTGGGAGGGCCTTTATTGCTTCATTCATTATGTCGTCAAAACCAGTCGCCTTGCCATGCCTTATTCGAGAAATTTCTTTGCTTATTTCATTAAGAGTTATGCATTTAGTTAGCTCATTATCTGTATTTAGGAAAGTCATAGTAACGGGTTCGTAATCTGGTAATGATTCTGTATCCATGAGTTTATTGTAAAATTGCTGCCAGTCTGATATTGAGATATTGCCCTGTGTATAGTTTCTTTTTCTGAAGCGAGCTATTGTTTTCCAGAATTCACTTGAATCGTATGTATTATTTAATTTTTCTTGTATTTCACAAAAATATTTTTTCTTTTTATTGTTCAAAATCGATGTATAATTGTTCCTTGTTTTAACATATTCCAAACGATCTAGATCCCTATTAGATTTGATATATTTTGTTAGAGTTGCTTTCATAATCTTTTTCGCTATGTAACACTCATGATCAAACCAAGGCTTCGACATTAAGTTATTCGCTTTTGTTTCAATTTGCATACCATTTTGTACCATTGCGCTTTTAATCTGATTAACCATGTTGTTCATTATATTCTCAATCGAGTTATTCCAAAATCCATAAGCTCCTCCTAAGTCCTCTACAAATAAGGTTGCTCTTTCGGGAAACCAAATATATTTTTTCTTAACCCGTGAAGTCGGTCTTGTTTCGGTCCCCATCTCATATCCATTTTTATAATTAGAGGTAAGTGATCTGAGTGCGGTAAACCCTCGATGTATAGGTCATGCACGTAACCTAACAGCCCATGGGAGACAATACAGTAATCTACCACCGAGGATCCCCTTGCTGATATATATGTGTAGTTACCACTTCTGTCACCCCTTGTTCTGCCGTTCAATATTGTAAGAGTATTATTATCCAATCTATCTATGAATTGTTCTGAATGCGTAGATATTACAGGATCTTTAGAAGTGCGTCTAGTAGTTAAGTAGCAAGGAAGATGTAATGTATTATGAAGAATTCCCATTGCACCCGTTCGTGTATTCAAGTCACCAGCCAGTAAAACTTCATATCCTTCAACTATTTTCCCTTCTATTTGATATAAAACAATATACAGATATGTGACACTAAATTTTCAAAACCAAATATTAGTGAACGAAAAGTTGTGAAAATCTGCATAAAGAGAATACCAGTAACGAACAATAAATGATATTTATCAGAAAAGAATACATCTTTTATATATTTGTATTATGTATAGAAGAAACATTCATGCTTTTAAATCCTTTCATTTTTAATGTATCGATGGCGCGTTATTGCTTTGTGTTAATTCATGCCTAACTGGCCTTGTCTTTATTGTTTGGGGAAGAGCATTGCTCGATGCAAATATTTGAATGTAATTCTACTGTCCTATAAGATTATGTGCATAGTTTTCTTGAAAACCATTTATGTGATTCCATCCTTCAGTGCTGCGTATAGAAGCAGAATCGTCCAATACAGTATTAGATCTCTGAGAAGCGGTCTGGTGGATTAAAATGGCGAACCCGCTGGGAGAGTTCACCACTGATGAGCCAAGCTCTCCCAATATATTTTTCATCGCAGAAAGGGCAGTAGAAGTTTGTATTGTGTATAAAAGAAACATTCGTGCTTTTAAATCCATTCATTTTATAAACTAGACTGTGTTTCACAGAGTGTCCAAACAATGAAATATATACACAATGTGGAAGCCGCTGCTATGAAAACTGCAAGGCTCCAGTCATGAAGTGTGCCAACAACTGTATGCCTGGCTGTTTCTGTGCCTCGAACTACAGACGAAACTCCAGTGGCGTCTGCGTGCCCATGGAACAGTGCGACTGTAAGTGACGTTCTATTACCTTAATTCTCATAGATACAGAATTATCAAAACATATAGGAGATAATTGATAATTTATATGAGGTGCAGTTAAACCTGTCTATAGCACCCCCTCTTGGGACTCACCAAAATAGGGTGCTATAGAGAGGGGCTGCTATAGACAGGTCACTTTTAATGTAAATGTTTATCCTTAATACATTTCTACAATGTTTTTCTTCTCTGGATGAAATTTTGATGAGGCTTAGAGATTGGGATGAACGCAGTAGCTTTCATAGTTTTGATTTCGTCATATGCAAATAAAATAAATGAAACAGGCATGAATCATAAATTTTGTTATTTCTTATTTATAAATATTATCGCATTACTTCTTAATATGTTTGATATTTTTTTAATTTTAAAACCTTCCATATTTTAAATTCTGCATTTGGTATGAAAAATTTAAACGGGGTTTGAAGATTTATAAATTTCATTTAATATACATCGGCTAAATTGTATATAAATAAGTTTAATATATGAATGTATTTTTATATATATATATATGGGACATACAAAAATACTATTTATTTCGTAAAAGATACATTCATACAGTATTAAAATAAAAAGACGAAGCTTCTCAGGGAAAGATTAAAAAAAAAAAAAACTTTTCCCTGGAGGTCTAATGTTCTTTTTTTAATATTTATTCAAAGGATTATTTTATCGAACATTTGTACCTTCTCAAATACACAAATCTTTCAAACTGAAAATCGTTATATTGAAGGTTCATAGCATAGATATAAAATAATTCTGTAGGTACCCTATTTAACATGTCCTATTTTGTGTATCGCAGTTTGCTTCCGACCAAATGAAGAGTTCTCCCAATGTGGAAGCCGCTGCAGTGAGAGCTGTGCTACTTCCCCAACTGATGCATGTCTTACAGTTTGTGAGGTTGGATGCTTCTGTCGGGATGGTTACAAGAGGAACGCTGAGAGAACCTGCGTGCTTCCAGCTGACTGCAGCTAAATCCTATACAGCTCCAAAAATCCATCCCTTACCTCTTTAAAATGTTTTCTTTTTTAAATTTTAATAAAGTAGAGTAGTTGCAACAATTTTAAAGCAACACCCCTTCAAAACGTCTTCTTTTTGAAAATACAATAGAGAAGATACAACACTTAGAAAGCAACAGCCCTTTAAAACGTCTTCTTTTTGAAATTACAATAGAGTAGATACAACATTTCGAGAGCAACACCCCTTCAAAACGTCTTCTTTTTGAAAATAAAATAGAGTAGATGCAACAATTCTAAAGCAACACCCCTTCAAAACTTCTTCTTTTTGAAAATACAATAAAGTAGATGCAACAATTCTAAAGCAACACCCCTTCAAAACGTCCTCTTTTTGAAATTACAATAGAGAAGATACAACATTTCGAAAGCAACACCCCTTCAAAACGTCTTCTTTTTGAAAATACAATAGAGTAGATGCAACAATTCTAAAGCAACACCCCTTCAAAACGTCTTCTTTTTAAAAATACAATAAAGTAGTTGCAACAATTCTAAAGCAACACCCCTTCAAAACGTCCTCTTTTTTGAAATTACAATAGAGTAGATGTCAAACCTTAAAAGATCAATAAAAATAGATGCACATCATTTGTGAATAAGTAACACAAAAGTTCATTGTATTTATATTTTATTATATTTATCATTCAACCAGTCGTGATGTTGAAATATTTGCGCCTATTACAGAAAAAAAAAAAACAAATTAAAACACCTGCCATGTAGCGGTCCCAAGTTCGAGACCAGCAAGGTATGAAATACGCCTATATAATTTTTAAAGCGAGTTTCAGTGAATTACTTAAACTGCATAATAAAAAATAAATTAAGTTTAAGAGAGAGAGAAATTCGCTATTTATCAAATTTATACAAAAACACACATAAACTGCAATAAGGTTTTTTCAAACAAATGCTACAGGTTTTTGGAGATGAGTTTATCTTTATTAAACGTATTCTAGAGCTTTCAGGCATCTCTGTCCTTCTACAGGGGAGTACATAGAAACGTTCAATAACGTTATAGGTTCGCATAGAGGTACTTAGGTTTATATTTTTCTATGTACTTGTGTAGAAGGGCAGAGATGCCCGAAAGCTCAAGAATACGTTTAATACAATATAATATAATGCGGCTTGTGATTGTAAAACGACATTTGAAATACCATTCCGCATGTGTTTCTTTTCAACGAAAATTCAAAATTTATCCCAAGGAGAAACAACGATTATTTCCAACCTTTTGGATGAAGTATGAAAGGATGAATTGTGAAGAGTAATGATAAACGGAAAAATAAAAGCCTAGTGGACATGGCATCTGCCTGGTAAGCGGAACAATGAGGGTTCGATTCCCATCCTTGGGCACTTTTATTTTTCCGTTTATCATTACTCTTCACAATTCACCCTTTCATACCTCATCCAAAAGGTTGGAAATAATCGTTGTTTCTCCTTGGGATAAATTTGATTTTTCGTTGAAAAGAAACATATGCGGGATGGTATTTCAAATACGTTACCAGACTTCGATAAACAACCTGACATTTCTGACAAATAATGAGTATATGTACATTCTATTTTTAGTCTCTCCTGTCAAAACAATGGCAGTGATAGACATTAATTGAATTCACACCTGTATTGGAGCTAATATTGAACTCGTTGCATCATTTCTCTCTTGTCATCGAGGTTGGCCCAGCACATGTGTTTAATAGGACTTCATTTATATTCCCAAGTTGTCTATTTCAAATTGGATTAGGGGCTATTTTTTTATGTTCGCTATTCGTGATGAATTTAAAGTTTATCTTTAAATAAATATGCTTCTATAGGGAGAGATTGAGATTGAAACTACTTTATTACCATGTCCAAATAAAGAGGCTGTTGGTCCATACATCAAATCTCTAAGGACACACACCTCGACGCATACACAGTACACCGGCTATGGCGAAGATGGATGGAACAAGGAAATGTGGCATGATAGAGGGGTGCTGTTTAGGCCAGAATGACGTCATCATTCATGGACCGACGCCTTTTGTCGCCATTTTGCAGGTTGTGAAAGACACTCTTTATTTTCCCAATATACGAGGTGTGTTCAAAAGGTATCGCGACTTTTGTGTTTTTTTCAAAAATTATTTATTTATTCATGAATACCTATTTTGTCCACTTCAAAGTAATCCCCATGAGATATTATACACTTGTGCCAACGGTTTTTCCAATCTTCGAAGCACTTCAAAAAATCATTAAAAAAAATTTTTTTCAGCTCCTCCTTCGATGCCATCTTTATCTCGTCAAGCTTAGTGTAACGTCGTCCTTTCATGGGCCTCTTCAGTTTAGGGAACAAGAAAAAGTCACAGGGGGCCAGTTCTGGGGGATACGGTGGCTGCGGCATCATTAGTGTGTTGTTTTTGGCCAAAAGGTCCCGCACAAGCAACGATGTGTGAGCAGGGGCGTTATCGTGGTGCAAAAGCCAATTTTTGTTCTTCCACAAATCCGGGCGTTGCTGGCGGATTGCTTCGCGCAGATTGCGCATAACTTGCAGGTAATATTCCTTATTGACCGTTCTACCCTGTGGCAAGAACTCATGATGCACCACGCCCCTGCAATCGAAGAAAACTGTCAGCAAAACTTTCACATTCGACCGAACTTGGCGCGCTTTTTTCGGTCTTGGTTCGTGCGGCAGCTTCCATTGAAATGATTGAGCTTTGGTTTCCACGTCATAACCATAAACCCACGCTTCGTCACCAGTTATGACCCTCTGGAGCAAATTTGGGTCGTCGCGGACAGAGTCCAACATCTCATTAGCAATGTTCATGCGATTCTGCTTTTGGTCGCAATTGAGCAATTTTGGTACGAATTTCGCGGTGGCCCGTCTCATGCCCAAATCATTGATAAAAATCGAATGGCACGAGCCAATCGATATGTTTAGGTCCTCAGTAACTTCTTTAATGGTGTTTCGACGATTGGCCAATATAATTTTCTCCACTTCATTAATTTTTTCGTCTGTTGTTGAAGTGCTCGGGCGTCCGGCACGCACTTCGTCGTTCACATCTTCTCGGCCTTTTGAGAACATTTTGTACCACCGATAAACGTTGCTTCGGTCCAAGGTACCTTCTCCGTATGACACAGTCAACATTCGGAATGCATCCGCGCACTTAATTTCGTTTTTTCACAGAAAATTTGATACAGGTTCTTTGATCCATTTTTTTAAATAGGTAAAAATCGAAGACGATCCAAAACACCTGCAAGCAAAGCAGCTGTCAACAATTAAGTGAACATTCAAAATGGCCGAGCTTGTCGGCATAAGTGAGAGACTTGAGTACCAACATAAAGCCACAAAAAGATCGAAATTCGAATATACGTAACCCGCGAAAATTCAAAAGTCGCGATACTTTTTGAACACACCTCGTAGACCAGAATAATTAAAGGCTCATTGGTTGCTGGTGGCCTTCATTAATGGCACTCATTGAGAAGAATGAAATTTACCCAACGACAAATACACCTCCATTTCAAATTTTGTCGGGATTAAACCACATTGACTGCGTATTGTAATAGGGTAGTGTTGTCTAATTTATCTCGCTTATGGTTTTAGAAATGTGTATATTAAAATTTTAAATAAAGTTAATAAAACAACGAAAACTGACCTTTGATGGACATGTGATGCGCGGATCAGCAGGAGAGACATTGCTGATAGTGTTGGAGGGAAAGCTCCAGGGGAAGAGATCGAGGGGAAGGAGACTACAGGGATACACCGACTATCTAAAAGAATGGACTGGACGACAACCTACGAGGATATGAAGAGGAAGGCGGAGGAAGTATGGAGGGACCATGTGGCCCACCCTCAGTAGTGGAAGGCATTGAAGGAGGAAGATATGGAGGGACCAAGTGGCCCACCCTCAGTAGAGGAAGAAATTGAAGGAGGGAGATATGGAGGGACCATGTGGCCCACCCTCAGTAGTGGAAGGCATTAAAGGAGGAAGATATGGAAAGACCATGTGGCCCACCCTCAGTAGTGGAAGGCATTGAAGGAGGAAGATATAGAGGGGCCATGTGGCCCACCCTCAGTAGTGGAAGGCATTGAAGGAGGGAGATATGGAGGGACCATGTGGCCCACCCTCAGTAGTGGAAGGCATTGAAGGAGGGAAATATGGAGAGACCATGTGGCCCACCCTCAGTAGAGGAAGGCATTGAAGGAGGGAGATATGGAGGGACCATGTGGCCCACCCTCAGTAGTGGAAGGCATTGAAGGAGGGAGATATGGAGGGACCATGTGGCCCACCCTCAGTAGTGGAAGGCATTGAAGGAGGGAAATATGGAAAGACCATGTGGCCCACCCTCAGTAGAGGAAGGCATTGAAGGAGGGAGATATGGAGAGACCATGTGGCCCACCCTCAGTAGAGGAAGGTACTGAAGGAGGGAGATAAGGAGAGACCATGTGGCCCACCCTCAGTAGAGGAAGGAATTGAAGAAGGAATATATGGAGAGACCATGTGGCCCACCCTCAGTAGAGGAAGGTAGTGAAGGAGGGAGATATGGAGAGACCATGTGGCCCACCCTCAGTAGAGGAAGACATTGAAGGAGGGAGATATGGAGGGACCATGTGGCCCACCCTCAGTAGTGGAAGGCATTGAAGGAGGGAGATATGGAGGGACCATGTGGCCCACCCTCAGTAGAGGAAGGCATTGAAGGAGGGAGATATGGAGAGACCATGTGGCCCACCCTCAGTAGTGGAAGGCATTGAAGGAGGGAGATATGGAGGGACCATGTGGCCCACTCTCAGTAGTGGAAGGCATTGAAGGAGAGACATATGGAGGGACCATGTGGCCCATCCTCAGTAGTGGAAGGCATTGAAGGAGGGAGATATGGAGGGACCATGTGGCCCACCCTCAGTAGTGGAAGGCATTGAAGGAGGAAGATATGGAGGGACCATGTGGCAACCCTCAGTAGTGGAAGGCATTGAAGGAGGGAGATATGGAGGGACCATGTGGCCCACCCTCAGTAGTGGAAGGCATTGAAGGAGGGAAATATGGAGAGACCATGTGGCCCACCCTCAGTAGAGGAAGGCATTGAAGGAGGGAGATATGGAGAGACCATGTGGCCCACCCTCAGTAGAGGAAGGTACTGAAGGAGGGAGATGAGGAGAGACCATGTGGCCCACCCTCAGTAGAGGAAGGAATTGAAGGAGGAATATATGGATAGACCATGTGGCCCACCCTCAGTAGAGGAAGGTAGTGAAGGAGGGAGATATGGAGAGACCATGTGCCCCACCCTCAGTAGAGGAAGGCATTGAAGGAGGGAGATTGGAGAGACCATGTGTCCACCCTCAGTAGAGGAAGTAATTGAAGGAGGATATTAGAAATAAAATTTTACAGTTTTAAATTCCTATGACCAAGTGGGTGAGAGCTAAGAGAGATCGCCTTCACGCTCACTTTCTTCTTTTTCTTGTTAATAGAAGAAACTGTGCCATCCGCCATATCCAGTAGCCTTTGATTTCGACTTATGATTAGGTCATTGTACAGCTCATTAAATTCTGGGCTGGCGATATTCTCTCCACTAATTCTTTCATAACCTTCATTATTCTCAATTGGGATATATCAGGAGCTGTTACAAAAATTGGGAATGAAGCAGTTCTCTCAGAACAATTTGATCATTTCTGTTGTGACGTCCTTCCATATGAAACTTCGAAATAATAAAGAACCTTAATTAATACCCACTATGAGAATTTGAAACTATTATAGACACGTATGATTCTTTTAAAAATTAAACAATTTTCTACTGTCCTTACTGCAATCAAAAATTAATGCGAGGGCCTGGCTAATCAGGGGTGAACCCTCTCAGCGGTTTCACCAATTTAATCTACCATACCGCTGTTATATTGCATTTTTCGGTTTTCCTTTTATAGTGATACTGATGCTAGACTCTTGGAATGGGTATTTTGAATGAACTATGAACATAATCTTTGAGGACAGTAGAAATTACATACAATTATAAATATATAATAGTTTAGAATTCTCATAACATTCTCATAAGGTATCATAATATCTACAATACTGATTGTGAGAAGTGGTATCATAACTTATACACTGCTGTACGTTTTACCTCAGACTCTACTTTTACTTAGCACCTTTTATCATTATTTGAAAGAAAGTTGGAGACGACTTGTTTGCATTCCCATGGAAAATTCGGTTAAAGTCGGATCATTGGAATAATATTGTTATCGAGCTTAAAGAGACTATATCGTCAGAATTTTTTCCAAATGGAAAAATATAGGCAGATTTATTCATGTATCTATATAATTAAAATTGAGACTATAAGAACAAAAATTAGCGCAATAAGCGGGATTACACGATACATGTAAGTTATAGGGAAGTTTCACTCTATTTAAAAAAAATACCGATAAGTTATTTTTCAAATGAAATGTGATATTCATATATGTCTGACCATATATTCCAAGAATTTATTGAACAACCTTGAATACAAGTTAAGAATTCCGATGCAATTCAAGGTCAGAACATCCTTGTTGCATATCCAAAGGCAAAGGCTGGAAGTGACGTTTTCTTTCCGTCAGTGTAGCAATAATTTAAGGCTAATTGGGTCAGTGCTGCGAGTTCTTTGAGTCTTCAAGGTGCTGTGAATTCTATTAGTGAGTTTTATTTTATTTTTACAATTTTGAAAAATGTAGTTTGTTATTTTAGCTTATATATAAATCAGTTTCTTACATATTGGCTGTTCTGATTGCAGTTTCCAAGATGTGGTCCAACCCAGTATCTCTCACTCTTCTTCTATTTGCTTTTGGTATCTTGACTTCAGCTCAAGGTAAGATTTTTTTTTCTTTTTTCTTATATTCATACAATCAGATTAAGGTATCGAGCTTGTAGAGCTTGAGACGTTTGATGGTGTTTTGACAACAATCATGACTGGCTGAAGTAGATGTCTTTGTAACTAAGACTGGGAGCACTACTCAGTAGCAGGCTGACTTAGCTCCAATTTGAAATGGCCGCCTCTGACATGAGGAACAGACACCATGTGCAGCCGCTCCTAACATGGAGTACAGATCATCCTGTATCTCAGGAGTCCTTACAGGGTACTATCAGCCGGGCCAGCTGAGTCCAGAATTTTTAGAGAGCTTGTTACTGCTCCCTTTCCTCCTCCTTTTTTATCCGGGCTTGGGAACAGCAAAGCCGGAGTTGTCAAAGTATAATTATAAATAATATGTTTTAATTATTTCTCAATTCACTAAGGAATATTCACCTCAAAAACAGGATGTGTGAACTTTTACTATAGCCAACTAATTCTGAATTCAAACTATCAGTATCCCCGATTGACAAAATAGAAATATAATTCACTTGAATATACAAGGTATGTCCCATAAGTTCCCGGACTGGGTCCATAAAAAAAAAAGGTAAGATTTTTTAATTTTTTTTTTATTAAAACTTTTCAAAGTAATCCCCCCTTGCTTCAACGCCCCAGCGCCATAGTTTCTCCCAATTGTCGAAACAGTTTTTATAAGCCTCTTTTGGAATGCTCTTCAATGCTAACGGCTATTTTTCTATTATGTCATCCCTGGTGTCAAAATGTCTTCCTTTTAGAACTGCTTTAAGTTTGGGGAAAAGGAAAAAGTCATTTGGTGCGATGTTTGGGAAATAGGGTGGTTGAAGTAGGATTTGTGTCCCGTTTTTCGCCAAAAAGCTAGTCATCAAGTGCGCTGTGTGAGGGCGAGCATTGTCATGGTGTAGGATCCAGCCACCATTAGTCCATTTTTCTGGCCTTTTTTTCGAATCGCTTCCCTTAGACGGCGAAGAATGCCCAAATACATTTCCTTAATAACTGTTTGGCCTGCAGGAAGATACTCGTGATGAACAATGCCCTTGTTATCCGAAAAAGCGACCAGCAACACCTTGTTTCTGGATTTTTTGGGTCTAGGGTCACCCTAACCTCTCCACTCGGCAGATTGAGGTTTGGTTTCAGGGTCATAGCCATAGACCCATGTCTCGTCGCCTCTGATTATCTTGTCTTTCCATTCTGGATCCGTTCTTGTCATTTCCATCATGTCCTCACAGGTTGCAAGCCGACACAGTTTTTGCTCATTGGTGAGGAATCTTGGGATGAATTTTGCAGGAGTCTTTTTGAGCTTCAAATCTTCGGTTACGATCCTTCCAATCGTTGTTTTAGAGATGCCTGTGTCTTGCTCTAGCTCAAGCAAAGTGGTTCGAGGATTTTCTTTTATCAAATCGGTGATTTTTTGCACATTTTCATCAGTCCTTTGAAATTTTGGGCGTCCTTGACGAGGATCATCTTCAATGGAAATTCTGCCAGCTTTAAATCTAGAATGCCATTCAAAAACAGTTGTTCTCTTTGGGGCGTCATTGGGGAATGCTTTATTAAGCATTTCAAAAGTTTCGGTTGCTGATATTTGAAGTTTCACACAAAATTCTATGCAAATCCTCTGCTTCAATTTTTGTTCCATCGTAAAATCGCCGCAGCGCTTGGTGTGACCTTTAAATAAATTAGAATAACCTTGGCGCGCGCGCAAGTACCGCCTCGATATTGGTACCACCGTGTAGCCAGATATTTTTTCTATAATAAGCAGTCAAATTCATTTACATTTTTCATTTATTTATTTTTTTATGGACCCAGTCCGGGAACTTATGGGACATACCTTGTATTTTAATGGTATGAATGATTTACCTCTAAAGGTTTGACCTATTCCTAACCACCTAAAAGAGAGAAAATAAATGGAAATTTAAAAATTTGTAAACAAATGAAATTGTACTGAATTCAGGTTATAAATTTGAAATTTGCTGATGGCTTGCGCCATTTGTGTTAATATTGCAGCAAAGTATTTATTATTCTATTAACGGAGTATCATTTTTGATGTTTATATTTTTCTACTCTGTAAACTTCCCCCATTGCTTATCTTTTGTTTATCATTCATAGTTTGTTCTTGCCTTAAATAAATTTCTGCGTCAAACCCAAGTTTGTCTTTCCTAATTTTCCATGTGGCAATATATATTAACCAATAGTTGACCGTTAATCTGGAGATATTCTTCTTAGAATATCAAAGAAAACTCAGTACGATGTCACTTTTGTTAAAATTTATAATATTTATTAGCATTTTTACTTTATCAAGAACTTACCGCCTTAAACACAAATTCTTTGATAAAAAAAGCCTCAAGAACCAGTTTTTTTGTCACTAAAAGTACATTCTGGAATACAAATTATAGAATCATGTTTATGCTTTCAGTTATAAATTTTGTGTTGAAAGAATATAAATATATATAATTTTGTAATTGAATGTTTTAAAACTTTTATTTGAAGATTATTCTGTGAGATAATACTGGTAAATCTAAAAATAAATTGCATAAAATAAATTACAATTACAAACATAAAATTCATGATTTCTTTCTAAAAACTTAAAAATAAGGTAGGTAATAAATTGCATATAATGTTATACAATAATTTTCTATAGTTGAAAAAATTGATTCTTTAGAATATCGCTCTTCAAATGAACATTTTAAAAATATGTAAATGATAAAATAGAATTTGAAGAGCCAGAATCAACAAGAATGGCTAGGGAAAAAAAGGTGAATTTGCTATTATAATTTATAAAATTAGTAATGTTTTTCTCTTACACTTCGTAATTTTATACTGGTGTATCTGTAGATGGAAAAGGTTTGGCAAGTTGAATAATTTTCGTAGGCCTATACTTGTAGTAGTTCGTTTGGCCTGGAGCTGATGTTAGACGCAGATCTTGCAAGGAGAAGTAGGTTGAAGTCAATTCGATTGATTTTTAATATGGCAAATTTGACTGCCCGTTTTCGGAGTGAATCTGGGTTTTTATGGTGAATAGGATGATGATGCCCGTCCACATAGGGCTGGTGTGGTCGACACTTTTCTCCAAAACCATGCAATTGCTCGGATGAATTGGCCAGCTCGATCTCCAGACCTAAATCCCATTGAGCATGTATGGGAAAATCTAAGACGGCGGATCTCATCCTTCCAACCTCCTCCTAGAAACACTAATGATCTAGAAACAGCCTTAACACAAGAGTGGGCGTTGATTCCACAGGAGCTGATAAACTCCCTAATTCTTAGTTTTGGGTCGCCGAGCCTGTCTATCAGTTAAAGACGATCACACCCCATATTAACAACAATATCCAAGATATTTATAGACTGACTGCAATAAGATCATTGCTTGACCGGCTAATTTGAATAAAATACGTGTTAAAATTCTTTGATTTCGGGTATTTTAATCAATAATGGATTAATAAATATGTGTAAAAAATGCCATTGATAAATGTTCAATAAAATTTGAGATAAACGAAAAAATATGTTGTTCCTTTAATTTTGCAGGCCAGTGTACTATATTTTAAAAAGAATCATACGCGTCAAAAATAGTTCAAATTTCTAAAACAGGTGGCGTGCTAATGCATTCATAAAAATATCATAAAACCTTATGCCATAAAATTAATATATATGTAGTATTATTATTAAATCTAAGGAGGCAAATCCTCAAGTTTAGGTAATGTTTTTTGATAATTTATAAAAATGAATCACAATTTTTGTATATCTGAAAATTCATAAGAAGTATTAATAAACGTTGAGGTTTTTGTACAAACTGGGCTGTGTTTGACAGAGTGTCCAAGCAATGAAGTCTATACCCAATGTGGAAGCCGCTGCTTTGAACACTGCAGAGGTCCAACCATGAAGTGTGCCAACAACTGTTTACCTGGCTGCTTCTGTGGATCGGGCTATCTGAGAAACTCCAAGGGCGTCTGTGTGCCCAGAAGACAGTGCAACTAAGAATGGCAATCTTCTTTTCGCTGTTCTATTACCTCAAATTTTGATTGTAGAATTATCAGTCAATATATTTAGTAAAATTCAATAAATATTTTGCAATAAAACCTTTTGATAATTCATTTTTTTTATAATTAGAGTTTACTATGTGAACCTATTATCCCCTATATTTTACACTGATTTGTTCTAAATCAAAATATTGTAATGCAATATAATGCGGCTTATGAATGTAGAACGACATTTGAAAATTATCCCGCATATGTTTCTTTTAAACGAAAAATCGAAATTTATTTTAAGGTGAAATAACGATCATTACTAACCTTAGGGATGAAGTATGAAAGGATGAATTGTGAAGAGTAATGATAAACGGAAAAATAAAGTGTTCTTCAATACTTCATCCCTAAGGTTAGAAATAATCGTTATTTCTCCTTAAATTATCCTTAAAATAAATTTCGATTTTCGTTAAAAAGAAACACATGTGGGATAATTTTAAAATGTCGTTCTTCAAAATATTGTCTCGTTTTTTTCCTCTTTGGTTCTTCGAGACGACATCGCTTCTTACTCTGGATCACTCAACCCTTACTACCTTTGCAGCCCTGCCCTGAGGCAGTCTAAAGTTTCTGAGAACCACTACATATGTGGATCTTCTTTCCCTCTGGCAGTATCTCTCGACCTTACCACTGGTGGGGGGACACAAGAGACTTGCCAAGAAGAGTAGCGCCTGTAATGTTGAAGAGAAAGTCACAGCAGAAGCTTTAACCCGGAACAGGTTTTCTACTAACCTACCATTTATTGTAAACTTTCATCCACATTACACTATAACTCGAATATAAATTAACAGGTATTTACAGTAATATAAGAGATATTTACAATAATAAGCCCCAGCAAACAGGACCATAGCAGTAGGCCATTCCCATACTAATCCAAGACTGGAAATAAGAAAAAGCACCATCTGTTAATGGAGGTTGTAACTGTTCTTCTTGTAACGCCGATACTCGTAACTATATTCATTTAGTTTGTTTTCATTTATTCTGAATTTTCTAATTTACAAAGCATATTTTACTTTAATAATTATTTCAATATAAAAATAATAATTAATATATATAAGTAAAAGTTCTACTAAAACTAATGAATAATATATAAGTAAAAGGTCTATATAATAGTAAAAAGAGAGTTTTTAGTATGCTTGTTCCGCCTAAACTTCCACAATATTTGAACTATACTGTTCAAACTTTGACAAGCTATAGAGATACGACTGGAAGGATATACTGTCTCACAGAATATGCAATTAAGTATATGGCAGTAATTTGAAAATTACCTTCGTGCTCCAAATACGTCTCTACAATACTGTATTTGATGTCACTGGATAAACTTTGAATATTTATAAAGTAAATCTGGAAGGACCGAACTCATAGCTTCAAGTCATTAATATGTAAATTTAGCTTATTGCAGCCTATATACACTGCGTGACATTGAAAATGGAACACCAAGAAATAGTGGCCAGAAAGTGATGAAACTCGGCAGACAGAGAGAGACAGGGACGAACAATAAGTGATCTTTATTTCAAAATGATAGTCATAATACAGAGCGAGAACGGCGTCGGCTTAGTAGCAAGTAGGACCACCGCGGGCGGCGATGCACGCAGCAACACGTCTAGGTAGAGAGTCAATCAGAGTACGGATGGCGTCCTGAGGGATGGCTCTCCATCCCCTCTCAACCATTTGCCACAGTTCGTCTTCTGAACGCGGCTGTGGCAAGGCATGCAAACGGCGTCCAATGATGTCCCAGACGTGCTCGATTGGTGAGAGATCAGGAGAGTACGGTGGCCAGGGAAGCATCTGTACATCTTGCAGAGCTTGTTGGCTAATGCGAGCAGTGTGCGGTCGGGCGTTATCCTGCTGATAAAGGGCATTGGGTACCCCCTGAAGGTAGGGGAGTGTCACCGGTCGCAGCACATCATCAACGTATCGTTGGGCCGTCATAGTGCCCTGAATACGAAGTAAAGGTGACCTGGAATCATACGCGATTGCGCCCCAAACCATGATTCCACGTTGTCGCACATTGGGGCGTTCCACAATTGCTGCCGGATTGGACCTTTCTCCACGTCGACGCCACACGCGTACACGGCGACTATCACTGGACAAGCAGAAACGCGACTCATCTGAGAACACGACCCTGTGCCATTCCGTCATCCACGTCGATCTAGCCCGGCACCATTCCAAACGTTGGCGCCTATTCGGTGGGATCAATGGCAGTCTTCTTAGCGGACGGCATGAGTGCAAGCCATTAGCAACCAATCGACGGGAAATGGTTCTGGTCGAGATGGAATGATCTAGGGTGTCTTGCACATGTTGCAGAATGGTGGTACAAGTGGCTTGTGGGGCCGCCACTGCTTGTCGAAGGATACGCCGATCCACACGTGCTGACGTCACTCTGGTTGCACCGATATTCCTATTAATTGCCACATTTCCTTGTTCCAACCATCTTCTCCACAGTCGGTGCACCGTGGACGCACCAAGGTGTGTATCAGCTGCGATTTGACGTATGGACCAACCTGCCCTTTTCAGTCCGATCACCATGCCCCTCGTAAAAGCGTCTGTCTGCTTGAACTGCCTCCGTTTACGATGACCTGGCATTCTCTGTTATTACACGTGTCTTTTGACACAAGAACAAAATTTCTACAATGATTTTCCTTGAAGAAATAACGACATGAATACTGTCCTTTCTGCAAGTTCCTTCCCTTATATCTTACTCCATGTGCGCACGAGAGCTGCGCATTTTACATCATTTGCATAACTCGGTTAGGCGCGTCTACCCTGAAATTTGCATAATTTTCTGGCCACTATTTCTTGGTGTTCCATTTTCAATGTCACGCTGTGTATCAAATACTGTTTATCCCGCATATACGTTTCTACAATGTTTTTTTTGTCTCTTTCTGGAATATACTTTGATCGTGGAAGCTTTCTCTTTGCATATGCATTAGCAGGTCTGGGATTCTAAAGTAGTTGTGTAATAAAAGTTCATATGTCTTGTGAGATCAGGAATATATATTATATTGTCACTTTATAATATTTGCATATCTCTATTTCCAAATTTGTTATGTAAATTTTCTTATAATAATTTTATGAATATATGGCCAAAATTGACTTTCTAAAAGTGCATTGTTTTGGCATGTATGGTAAATAGAGTTTAGAGAGAAAACTGTATCTGGCGTGATTGTTATTGGTAGCGCTAATCCTAATATCCGTTGATAAGGGAAATCTGTGACAATGTCGAAATAATCTTGAGAAAGATTGGATTGAGCCTCTATATTCAGCTTTGATTCCTTATTGCACAACTGTGCATTCCTTATTGCACTGTCCTGGTGTGGAACTAACACCTACCCACATATTCTCATGCTCAGCAATGGCCGCAGCCTTGCAGAAAATTGACATGGACCCAGATCAGCAGCTTTACACATCCAAGATAGTGGACATTGCTGCTGCTGTGATAGAGATGTATGGGGACATCTGAGGCTCTTCATTGGACACGACGACAACAACAGAAATTTTACATAGAGCAGCAGCTTTACACACCCAAGATAGAGGACATTGCAACTGCTGTAAAATAGATCTATAGAGACATCTAAGGCTCTTCATTGGACACGACAACAACAAAATTCCTTATTGCGTTTCTCATGCTTCAGTCACAATTGGAACACGTTTTCTTTCAGCCTCTCAGTTACTTTTATTCATACCAGCGTCACTTAGAAGACGAGTATGTCCTTCTCGTGTATATATAATCTAATTCTGACAATTTAGCGCTCAATAGAATATTATCGCTGTAAGTAACTGGAATATCATAAAGAATTCCAAAGATATTCTTACAAGCATTTAGATGTGCTTCAAATATATAATAAATATCGGGTATAGGATTGAGAGGATCTGTTTAAACTTCATATCACGTTTAAGCTGGAATTTGTATAACGTGATTTGACGCAAGTGTGGATAATATATATTGTAAGTAGTATAGTTATCTATATTAAATGCATTGTTCTTCTTCTTCTTCTTTCTTATCTCCACTCAATCATACTAAGGTATCAAGCTTGTAAAGCTTGAGATTTTTGATGGTGTCTGCCGGGGAAGAGTAGAGCTCATCAACGGATGAGTCAATACAGTCAATAATATGTCTTGGGGTTGCAGGCTGAAAATTGCACTTGGTACATAGTGGGTTGAATGCATTGGTGTACACAAAAAACAAATAATTCAAACGCTTCAATAAAAAATGATTTATTAACAATAAAAAAATACATATCTATAGAACTTCAACAAAAAAGTATAAAGTATTTTAATTATTAAAATAGATTATATACATAAAAATAAACAAATATAAAGAAAATTTGGAAATTTTCAAATATTTCTAATATTTCATTTTGAGAGATGAAGGAATCATCATGGCAGATCGCATGGCGTTTTTGGCTTTGGAAGAAGCGATCATTGTAGAGATGGGATAACCTAGAGTGACGGGACTCCCGGCCATGTCCATTGATCCAATTTCGGGATTCATTGAAGAATCCATCATTGGGTAATATGAGGGCATCATAGGAGCAGCTTGGATCATCATCTTGGGCTGATAAAGGTTTCTCATTTTCTGTGCCATAGCAGATAATAAGGGCATTTTCATCAACATCATCATTTTAGGCTTAGGAATTATCTTCATGTAAGAGATCTGATCCATCATAGGAATTGCCATCGTTGGTTGGTAGAGCATCTTCATGGGAAAGGCCATAGGCAGCATTTTGATAGATTTACCTTCCATGTTGGATTGGTGATATTCGTTCATAGACAAGGCTTGCATCTGTGGTTGGTAGGAGGCCATTATAGCTTGGGCTTGAACTGCATCAGGTACTGGCTTGACATGAAGGACAGCGTCAGCAGGAGCCTCAGGACCGACTCCGGGCTCATTGGACTTGACGTAAGCGCGATATCCGTCCTTGTCGGCGACATAGTCCACGGTGCGGTAGACTCCCTGAGCGTCGGTATAGCCGTAGGATCCTTTCTTGGCTCCATAAGCGTCGGACTCTTCATTGTGATGTTGGCGGTTGTTGTAGCCGTCATCTACCTCGTAGTTGTACTGGTAGGGCTTGGGCGGCTCCTCCACGTACTTCTGAATTCACACAACACACTACAATTAGAAAAATAGCAATATAATTATTAAAAATAATAAATTCAGTTAATTTTATTTCTACAAATATTTAAATACTTCATTTCATCATGTTTTCCAAGAATATCGGTTTTGTTCTTCATTGGGATATGGGTGCTGTTGCCACGTTAGTCACCTTGGACCAGAATTTGGTCAAATATTCCAAGGGGAGACTGGTGTGGTCAGACTTCTCCCCCCCTCCCCTCCCCCCTTCCAAGACTATAAATAGTTCAATTAAAAGGCCTTTTCTTTACACACTATACATAAAATATTAAAATTTTAGATTAATGTTTCAAATTAATAAAAATGTGTGTTTGACTATCCAATACATTGTATAGAATTGTGGATAAAATGATAAAGAAGAGGTATATGCCATATAATAACCCTCTACATTTCATTTTATAGTCAATTGCCCAATTAGGATTCGCAAATACCTTTCAGTACTATATATCTACTAAAAACGGTTAGTTTATTTAGTACGCTGAACAATTTTTTCTCCAGGTTAAACAGTTTCATTGATTCTTCTGATCAATTGTTACGGAGATAAAAAAATATATAATAAGAAAGTAAATAAAGGGTATGCATATCCAAAGGCAAACGCTGGAAGTGACATTTTATTTCCGTTAGTGTAGCAATAATTTGAGGCTACTTCGGCCAGTGCTGTGAGTTATTTGAGTCTGCAAGATTAGTGAGTTTTATTTTATTTTTACAATTGTGTGAAAAATAATTCTTACATACTGGCTGTTCTGATTGCAGTTTCCAAGATGTGGTCCACCCCAGTGTCTCAGATTAGAAATAGGCCAAATCGCCATTTTTTAATGAAGGTTGTAACTGTTGTGTATGTGTACAGATTTCTTCAGCAAGGAAGGTTTCCCCACCTTGAAAGAGTTCTCCTCCAGACAAGGTCTTCATGAACACTCCTCGGTTCCACACCGAGGAAGGGTAGTAGGCTAAAGTATCGTTCGTTATCGAAATTAAGCAGACAAATCGCTCTACCAACTAAGAACGGTAATGCACCACTATTTCTACTCGAAAAAGCGAGGAGAACAAGCTATATATATAGAAGGGCCTAAGAGAGATGCTGCCAACTCACCATGCCATGTTGCTGGGCCATGCCGCCGTAGGAGTTGGCGGACGACATGGAGGGGTAGGTGGCCAGGCAACCTCCCGTAGCCAGGGTCAGGAACAGTCCGACCTGGGGCAGCAAAGAGTGTGTCCTTCCAAAAAAATCGACATCTGAATCTTCAATCTGATTTAATAAATACCACTATTCAAGAAAAAAAAAAAGGACAAGCTTCCCGACAATAATGTTTTTCAACAGGCTGTAATACGGGGATAAGAAATTAAAGGAGAAATGATATACATTGAGTAATTTACATAAGTCGAAATGTAAAAAAATAATGGAAAAAAGTCAGGTGTTGATATTAAAAATAAAGAAGGCATATCCTGACCAGGAGCATATGAGCTTTTTTGATGGCAGAGCGCCATATAGTGGAACAGAAATATTTTTAACTTAATTCTATTGACGTTATGTGGCGCTGAGTTTGTTATTGACACATATTAATATGTTATAATACCCTGATAAAGGTTGCCATTCAGCCAACTGAAATATTGGTGGAATAAATGATATTTTGATCTAATATATGCCTTTTTAATAAAAAAAAAAATGCTATTCGTTGTTTCGAATATCATGAGCTAGGTTTCTATTTTTGAGCGGTACCTAATAAAGTGATTTTATAAAAAGCAAAGTGGAAGTAGACGTTGGTACTTACGAAGAGATGCATGTCTAGAGAGTTGGGAACTGATCGTCACCAGCGTTTCTTCCATTATATAAGGCAGGCTGTCATCTTGACATATATCAGGGAGGGTATAGGGGGTGTCAAATAGCAAATAAAGATTTCACTTCCCTATAGCTGGGTGAGGGGAAGATTGGGACAACCCCTTTGCTAAGTACTTGTCCTCTTCAGCTAACATGCCAACTTCAGCCAACATTCTTCTATCTGGGACACACATTACTGGAATAAGTACCCTCAACATTTTCAAGCCAATCTAATATAATAGATAAAAATATAGTTTAGATTTATTTTTAAAAAGTACTATTGTTAGATACAACTTTCTCCCATAATTTGGATAGTTTATGGATGTTGTCTTTTAAAAAAATGTATTGGTTTCGAGATAAAAATTCATTCATCAAGCTAATTTTAATTTGATTTGCGATTCTGGAAGCGCTGGTCCGTCAGATTATGTTCTATCGACAGGAATAACGTATAATCAGATGGAGTGATGTCTGGAGAGTATGGCGGATGGAAGAATAATTTTCATTTAAAAGTCTGCCAGGGTGTTTTCTTCACCTTTTATGCGACTAGTGGCTTTACCTTGTCATGAAGCAGTATCAACTTGTCATGTCGTTGCGCCCATTCTGGTCATTTCAGTTCGATATATTGTGGTCACTGTGTTAATTGTCGTTGATAGCGATGAGACTGTTTTGCCTGGTTACAAAAGTTCGTAGTAAATTATGCCGTGATGATCCCACCAGATGCACAAAAGAACCTTCTTTCTGTGAATATTGAGTATGGCGGACGAAGCTGCCGGCTATCCTGGGCTTACCGATGATTTCTTATGTTTCGGATAGTCAAAATACACCCATATTTCATCCCGACTTACAATATGATGAAAATGGCTCTTTTTTTTTTTCATTGAAACCTTTCTAGAAGGATATTTCAGATAGTGTGTTTTGATTAGCCTTGCTCTTTCCACTCAAATCGTGTTGCAACCATTTTCCTTTCTTCTGGGTCTTTCCCATAGCATTCAAACAAAGTAAAACAGCCTGTCGAATGATGTAGAGAGAAGCCGCTATCTGTTCACATGTTTGAGCATCGTCTTCATCTAGTAATGCTTCAAGTTCCTCATCTTCGAATTTTTTAGCAGATTTCCGTGTTCCTTGTCGTTGACGTCAAAATCTTCAGATTCAAATCGTTTAAACCACTCTTCATATATAGGTTCTTAATGGCAGAACATTGTTGCAATAAGCGCTATAGAACATCTGATGAGTTTCGGTGACGCTTTACTTGAAGTTGAAGACAAAAAGAAAAGCTTCCTCGAAATGAGATTTTACAGGCACAAAAGTATACATCTAAATAGCTCAAAAATAAAATGACCCATAAGATTGTATATTGAGTATCATATATTTTTATTTTATTTCAATTTAAAGCTCTATGTCCCCCTAGGGACACTTACGCTGTCATACACGTATGCCTTTACATTTGTCTATACATATACAATAATTTTAGGCCGTGAATAGAATAGTCATATGATGTTAACAATGAGAGAGAGAGAGAGAAAGAGAAAAAAAAAACGAGAAAAAAGAACTGTGTACAAAAAGAAAGAAGTGTCCGTCAATATGTACAATCAGCATAATATAAATTATCAGTTTCTTAAAATTATATGTTTCTATATAATTTAAAATATATCTACAGAAGGTATTGAATTTAATATATATTCCTCTACTGGAAATGAAAAATCTTGGATCTTTTACTATTAAATTATTTTCGATTCTGTAGGTTTGAAAAACAGGACAATCTAGTAAAAGATGTATTGAGGTGTATCCTATAGGAATAGCTAGAGTTTAGGACGCAGAATTCAGGGTAAAATAAAGCAATAGGTAAAAATTAAGTTTATTCAATAAAAAAAAAAAACACGGGATTATATTTTCGCACCCAATTTTTTATTACATCATAAACTTAAAATATTCATTTACAAAATTATTAAGAACGAACAATTAGTTTTTTTTTTCAATTCAAGAAAATAATAATTGTGTGAAGTAAAATTTTAAATGAGAATTTCGTATAACAGATAGCATGCTAATACATCGTTTTTATATAATTCATTTTATTTTTTTACAAAATGAAGGACGAAAATTTCTCCTCATGTACAACATTTGATATCGATTTTCAAACTCGAGGCTGTGAAACTAATTCTAAAATCAGACTGAAATTTGGAAAAGTAATATCCTAAAATTTTTATTAAGTTTGACCCACACAGACAACAAAACACACAGTTTTTAATTAACTATTGTTTAAATACGTTAAACACACCATATCCTTATATCCTTTTACACGCTTGTTTGGCGGTATATATACTAAAATTGGAACGATACAGAAAATATTAGCATGGCTCCTGTGATACCAGTTCAGCGGTACATATACTGCAATAGGAACGATACAGAGAAGATTAGCAAGGCCCTTCTGATACCAGTTTAGCGGTACAACTACTACAATAGGAACGATACAGAGAAGATTAGCAAGGCCCCTCTGATACCAGTTCAGCGGTACAACTACTACAATAGGAACGATACAGAGAAGATTAGCAAGGCCCCTCTGATACCAGTTCAGCGGTACAACTACTACAATAGGAACGATACAGAGAAGATTAGCATGGCCCCTGTGATACCAGTTTAGCGGTACAACTACTACAATAGGAACGATACAGAGAAGATTAGCATGGCCCCTGTGATACCAGTTCAACGGTACAACTACTACAATAGGAACGATACAGAGAAGATTAGCATGGCCCCTGTGATACCAGTTCAACGGTACAACTACTACAATAGGAACGATGCAGAGAAGATTAGCAAGGCCCCTGTAATACCAGTTCAGCGGTACAACTACTACAATAGGAACGATACAGAGAAGATTAGCATGGCCCCTTGCGTAAGAATGACACGCAAAATCGTGAAGCGTTCCATATAGACGTAATCAACAACAACAACAAAACAGCTTTATTAGGGCATCTTGCCCTGTACAGATTCGCCTTTGAATTACTGACAATATTCAACACAAGAGAAAAAGGAGAGATGGAGTATTTACAATTAAAGTATGGCAAATATTTTTATTGTGCCCCTGTTCTTCTCTCTTCCACGAGTGCAATTTTATTTACAACCGATTTTTGGTAGTTGAACAGTTCTATTGCCCAACTTTTCTTATCTGAAACAGTTTTTATTGTCTTTAATGAGTTCAAATGTGGTCTAGGAAGACTTTTCAGGATCTTTTTTCTCTCACTTTCCAGATCTCCGCACTCGGCAGTAAAATGGTATATCTCATCGGTTATCTGACCTCCGCATAACTTACAGTACAAATCATATAGACGTAATCATTTACTCATTAATTCAACAGTAAAGAGTCTTGGGAAATAAGATAGCCGCAACTGTCCTCAATTTACCTTTTTTTGTCGTTGACGTTAAAATAATCAAATTTGAATCGTTTAAACCACTCTTTATATACAGGTTCTTATTGGAAGAACATTGCTGCAATAAGCGCTATAGAACATCTAATGAACTTCGGTGACGCTTTACTTGAGGTTAAGATGAAAAGCAAATTTCATGAAAAACAATTTACCATTTTTATTTTATTTAACAATTGCAGAGTAGACGCTATATCCACAAATCGGATATTTGCGTGTGAAATATATAAATTTGAAAGAAAGAAAAAGTAGTTTAAAGGGATATATACATATTTACATATCAGTATGCAAATTAATTACATTAGTAGTCACTTATTTAGTTAAGTACATTCTGCAGAATTTGTTGAATCTTTGGTGTATGTCCTTAGTGTAGACCAGATGTTGCATATTTGTTATGGGAAGTTGATTTAGTTCCCTAAGGTTAGCGGTCAGCGGGCAGTCAGTTAATAAGTGTTAGAGGTTTAATGACAGGGACCTTCAGCCCCAGCTTAGGATCTTGACTATCTAACGCGACATTTAGAAAGAACTTGGCAATGTATCCGCAGGAAGACACATCGACAAACTCTACCAATCATTGTCCAAACCGAATAACAGCTTGCATAAAGGCCAAAGGTAGATCACTATTAATTGATTTATAAACTATATACACCTCTAATATCCTGAATACATCATGCGAATTCTCAGAAAAATTTTAATCGTTTCTTCTATAAAATTGTGGCGAAGTATTTATTATTTTACAAGAATTTATTATTTTTACACTTGTATTAACCGAGTATCATTTTTTAAAATGTTTTTCAATTAAAAAGTCATATATTGGATCAAAATATAATTTATTTTACTAATAATTCAGTTGGCTGAACGCCAACCTTTATTTATTTTTATGTTTATAATTTACTACTCTGTAAACTTCCCTCAATGCTTATAATTTGTTTATAATTCATAGTTTGTTCTTGCCTTAAAAAAATTGCTGTGTCATCCTGAAGTTTGTATTTACTAATTTTCCACGTGGCAAAATGAATACCATATCTCCCGAATTTTGTCCCATTTGAATAACTCTCACTTGATAGACTTTTTTTAAAATTAAAATACAAGGGGGGATCAATAAATAAGGTGAATTATCTTATTTGTTAAATATTAAGAAAGCAAAAATAATTTAAACCACAGAATATTAAAATATAACATCGAGAGGCTATTTAAGGTGTTCTGTTCTTTTTTCCCACGCGCGGCGCGAGACTTATAAATAAACTAAAATGGAAGCTCCCTTGAAGGATTGCACCACGCTTGAACAACGTGCAGTTATTCGTTTCTTGAATGCAGAAGGTATTCAAACATCTCAAATATGCCAAAGAATGAAAAATATCTATGGTGAGTCTTGTTTGTCTCAAAAAACATTTATAAATGGGTTAACGAGTTCAAAAATGGACGAATTACATGTACCGATATTGAGCGACCTGGACGACCAAGTGTTACAGCGACGCCAAGCACGATAAATGCGGTTGAAAACTTAATTTTGGAGGATATCTGTCTTGAATTTTATCCTCAAGGCAACGTATGAACAGCGACCTTTATTGTGACTTTCTTGTAAATAAGCTAAAGCCTGGTATAAGAAACAAAAGAAGAGGGAAGCTTAGTAAAGGTGTTCTCTTCCTTCATGATAATGCAAGGCCGCATACATCATGTAAAACTGTATCTACAGTCATTAAAATATGTTTTGAAGTTTTAGAACACATCCTGCATATAGTTCAGACCTAGCCCCCTCTGACTATTTCCTTTTTAGACTACTAAAGAAGGAGTTAAAGGGAAAGCGATTTGACTGGGATTAAGATGTCCAGAAAGTGGTGCAAGATTTCTTTCACACGCTTCCTAAGAGTGCCTATAAAGAGGGTATTTACAACTTGCCAGAAGGATGGAGACGATGTATAGAAAGCCAATGTGATTATTTTGAATAAATCAAGTCCTAATTTTTAATATCGTTCATATTTTTTTAAATAAATTATAATTCACCTTATTTATTGATCCCACCTTGTATTATCAAAATTACATTCAATTTTGCACTTAGATCTTTAAAAACTGATTGAAAATATTTTTCATTATTATTTATAATTAGGATTATATTTTAAATTTGATCTCTAAGTCTATTTCATTTGTAAGAGAACGTTTTTTAAATATCTTGAAAGAAAATATTTTAAAATATGAAAAGTGTATTTTGTCCACAAATATATATATTTTTATATCTATATGAATAGCTGAATAGGTTTAATTTTGAAATTTTAAATGTATTTATAATTAACATTGCTATATTTATTGCATATAGTGGAAATTTATAATTACAAATTGTCTTCCAAATTTTGGTCTCTAGCTACAACAATCGGGATATTGAAAGGCCATTTTAAAAGATTATTTTTCAAAGTATAAATATCTAATCAAATTTTCTGAATGAATATTAAATGTTGTTATGAAGTTAAAAAAAAAAACGAAAATCTCTCTAAGACTGAAATCCAAAAGTTCTAAAGTTGCGGCATAGAAATACCTTTAGAAAAAAATTCAACTAAAATTTATTTTATTTGAAGTCATTTGACCAAAGTTACGCCATCAACTTAAACTATACAAGCCTTGATATTAATTGATATGAAGATCAAAATCTGGAACAATATAGCTGTACTAATATATTTAACCTTATATAATATTATATGGACATTGAAATAAAGTAGTTTCAATCTCAATCTCTCTACCAATATAGAAACGTTATTTTATCCTTTCTTCAGGATTATAATTGGAAAAAATTGTACAAAACATTGGATATAAAAACCAATCAAAATCAACAGAGAAAAAATATATCAGATACTAAAGTTAATCATTCTATTGATATCAAAATGGTAGTGGAATCAGAAAACCTAATATGTTGATTTGAAACGAAAGGGAGAAAATTATGTCAAAAGTATATAGCAAACCTTAATACCCTCAAAAGCTTAAAGCTCAGTACCGAAAAGTGAAACTTAGAATATTTATCAGAAAGTCAAAATGGTTGATTAATTATTTGAATTTAATACCACTAATGGAATTTGATTGCGTTGCAAAAGAGTTCAAATATTGGATCAAATAAATTTTGGTGTAGCTACCGATATTTTGAACAGAGTAATCGACTATCTTCTTAAAGGATAAATGCTCATGTTGGATATGATGATGATTAAATAACGTTAATTGTTTACGTATTCAATAGATAATAAAAAGGCATATATTGGATTTAATAAAATATTTATTTTGTCAATATTTCGGCTGGCTGAACGCCAACCTTTATCGAGGCATTGCTCTATTTTCAAAATACGTATTCAATATAAAAACAATGCTATATTGGTATTTGAATAGTGAATAACCTCGTCGAAAGTTTTTCTTATAAATTATGATAATAATATATTCAAAATATCTGGTCTGAAAAAATCTAGTCATCCAGCCATTTATGAAGCTATCTTGGAAATCTTGATCTTTGTGTGGGGGTCGCATGGATGAAATTTTCCAATATAAAACTGAGGCCACTTAGAGAGCCATATGATGGTACAAGGATTCAAATTACTGAGGTCACTTAGAGAGCCATATGGTGGTACAAGGATTCAAATTACTGAGGCCACTTAGAGAGCCATATGATGGTACAAGGATTCAAATTACTGAGGCCACTTAGAGAGCCATATGGTGGTACAAGGATTCAAATTACTGAGGCCACTTAGAGAGCCATATGGTGGTACAAGGATTCAAATTACTGAGGCCAATTAGAGAGTCATATGGTGGTACAAGGATTCAAATTACTGAGGCCACTTAGAGAGCCATATGGTGGTACAAGGATTCAAATTACTGAGGCCACTTAGAGAGCCATATGATGGTACAAGGATTCAAATTACTGAGGCCATTTAGAGAGCCATATGGTGGTACAAGGAGTCAAATTACTGAGGCCACTTAGAGAGCCATATGGTGGTACAAGGATTCAAATTACTGAGGCCAATTAGAGAGCCATATGATGGTACAAGGATTTAAATTATTGAGGCCACTTAGAGAGCCATATGATGGTACAAGGATTCAATTTACTGAGGCCACTTAGAGAGCCATATGGTGGTACAAGGATTCAAATTACTGAGTCCACTTAGAGAGCCATATGGTGGTACAAGGATTCAAATTACTGAGGCCACTTAGAGAGCCATATGATGGTACAAGGATTTAAATTACTGAGGCCAATTAGAGAGCCATATGGTGGTACAAGGATTCAAATTACTGAGGCCACTTAGAGAGCCATATGGTGGTACAAGGATTAAAATTACTGAGGCCACTTAGAGAGCCATATGGTGATACAAGGATTCAAATTACTGAGGCCACTTAGAGAGCCATAAGGCGGTACAAAGATTAAAATTTTGACTCTTGGATTGGCTGCCCGAAACGTTTTCAAGAGCGTCAATGCTGAAAAATCAGACTCTTGTATAGTATCATCCTGATCCTTCAAAGGTCTCCAATATTTATCCTCGGCATAGGACGCATGGAACTATCTTTTAACGATCAGAAAGAGGTACAATATCTGACTCTTGGAATAGGTCACATGAGACCCTATCATCCCCATGTTTGCATTCTCACTGCTAGAATTGCCATACCAGCTATCACAAGCCAATCCACAACAGACATCTAGATCCTACTAAGATCTTATAAAGTAAGTAATTTTATTAATATCTCTTTCTGTGTTCGCAACATCTTGTCTATTGTTTATAAATAAAAGAAACCATTAGCAAGAAAGCACCTGAGGAAAGGAGGGAGGGTCAGCTGATAATACAGAAAATTCTGTAGAAAATGTATACAACATGATTGATTTGAAGTTATATTGAATATAATATCTATATATATAAAATAACTTTCATTAGATCATCAAGGGATATTTGGGTATATGATTATTTGAATATATCAATTATTCAGCTGTTCAAAAACGATTTTATACTTATAGATGTTTGTATTTTATTCCATTGAGACTGAAGCTTTCCATTGAGGCTACATTTTAAGTTAACGCAAGCTATCTGTGTGAACATATTCCAGGGCTTAAATTGAAAATTCCTTTTACTATCCTTATCATATATATTTATACATTATTATAGAATCTTTATATATATTATATTATATATATAGTGTAAAAACTATATAATAAAAATATAACAGTGATACTACATTTAAAACTTAAGGAGCAAACTGATCAGAATGATAAATCATATCAAGTAGATTTGGTTAGATTAGCAAGCTAAATCTAAATTAATTATAAAAATAAATAGTTGTATAGTTTTATAGTTAAGTATTCTATTAAAATTATCTTCATTATTTTGATTATTTAAATTCAAATTATAAAATTTGTAAATTGTTATTATTTAGTATAGATAGAGAGAAAAAAAATCCTTTACTTCTAAAACATCATCTAGTTAATTATATATTTATAACTAGCCGAGTGGCCCGGGCAACGCCCGGGTTTTACCCGACTGGACCCGGCTTCGCCTGTGTAGTGTTCGAGCGAGGTTTACTCATGAATGAATAGAGGCCCCAACTGTTTGTAAACTCAATGTAATGAATTTTCTTTCAGCAAAATGGAGATAAATTGCAAACAGCAATATCGAAAATGCTTGTGAAAAAATCTGAAATATAGGATCCATTTCACAAACACATCTAATGAATAGAGTGCTGTTTGGAGGAGTGGTCTAAACTGTTAATTTTTAAAAACCATGACCCGGGATCATTGAATGCAGATTTAGACACTTTGTTCTGAAAAAAAAAATTGCCCCAATGGCTCCTGATTCTTGAAAAAGTCCAACCCCTCCAGTGAGTGCAAGTAACCAAACAGGGCTTTTATTCTTAAAAATTAAAAAAAAAATCTAATGATTAGTTTGAATAAAGGAAAATGGTCGGCACAACCTGAAAATTTCACTTTGTCCACTTCACTCTCGGCTGTCCAAGAACAAACAGACAGAGCAAACATTTTAAAGGGCACCTAATCCGGCACTTACATTTCTAAATAGTTAATTTGCATAATTTTCTAATAGTCAAGGGCAATTTTAAAAATACCAAAAAAGCAAGACCAAATAAAAAAATATATATATATGTGTGATGTTTCAGTAACAGCATTGTTGCCATATAAAGACAAAATTACTGAATGTATTCAGTACCTTTGTCTGAAGATAGCCAAAATGTAACTGAAACCACACATAATGTAATTATTTGTATTCGGTCTTGCTTCCTTTTTTTTGTAATTATCCCTAGTACGCGTGGTACAGGCCATGATAACCATGGTGGGTAGGTAGCGACTGCTTTTACTGTAAGCGCACCACATGTCTACAAATGTGATACATTGCTACCAGCTAAATGCATTTTCACTATGGTGTGATTTCCACATGATGGATCTGTAGACACATTATAATCTCTCCAGAGCTTAAGGTAGCAAACAGTACTTTCACATTATATAAATATCAATGCCAAAAGCCAGAGTTATGATAGCTGTTGCAGTGTAATGTAGACCTGCAGGATGGGAAAAAGCAATATTATTTCCGGCTTTAATTTTAAAAGTATTATGAAACGTTAAAGATAGAATCTTAACTTTTGAAGAATGAAAAAATGCTAACTTGATGTGTATTAATTTAGTCTAAAAACAAACAGCATGTAAAAGTAAGCACCAATCGAAAGCATTTATTAGCTCTAACAGTGCTGCCCCCAGTGGTAAAAGCTTGGAGCTAACGCTTCACGGGTTGGTAAAGTTTATGTTAATAATACATTAACTTAACAATATTCCATGTCTTGCTAACACAAATTTTAAAAATAACATGCATAAAAATAAAGCAATTCTTAAAATCATAAATGAAGCATCATTAAATTAAATGGGAGAGAAATGGTGTTCCAAAATTTTTTTTTGTTGTAAAACTTTGACCTTTATATTTTTACAAATTCTTAAAGTATATAACCCAAACCAAATTGTCTATAAAATTCTGCAAACAAATATAATATTATAGAGGCATGAAAATACCAATGGTGTAAAAATCAAAACAGCAAAGTTATCCTGATAAATGCAATGAGCTATGATAAGGTGTGTTACAGGCTAACAAAAACCTTAATTGAACCAGAAATGTTGATACCATAAAAAAAATAAAAAACAATTTTCAAGAATAGAGTTATGTAAATGAATTAAATGTGAAAAAATTAAAATAAAATAAAGTAAAAAAAGCTTTATTGATGAAACTACAGTAGAGCAATAATGATAACAAATTATTCATAAATTATGTAGTTACAAAAGTCAAGCTTCCCAAAATCATTATTCGAAGAAATCTCTTTCAAAATTGTCAAAATCTATATCAAAGCCCCCTGATAAACAATTTTGCGTGTCTTGCTAAAAGTAGAACTAAAGACAAATAAATTTTTAGGGCTGGAAACACGGGAGCATGCTACATAGAGTTGCCCATGCGAGAAACAGGGAGACTCAAGATGCACACCAACTACTTGCAATGTTTGACCCTGAAGCATGCTGAACCCTAGAGCTATTGGAACGCTGAGAAAGTTTGCTTCTCCTATGGCTTGGCATACCTACAAACACAAAGCATTAGTAAAAATAAAAAATAAGGATAACTGAAAAATGTAAAACATAAAGGACTGAGATTGAAAAAAAAAAATTCAAAAATAGTGTATTAAAATAAGCGCGACTCATGACTAAGGCCAAAATAAAAAAAAGCATAGAAATATTCTGAAAGGAGGGGAAAAATGCATAAAACTCAGCGAAAACGTAAAACAACTGATTAAAAAAAATCAAATGGAAGAAGACGTAAAAAAAAAAATACAATTAGCTGAAAAAATATGCACAACAAATATGAGTAGAACATACATAGATATATATGAGCAGCTACATATTATGAAGCAGATAAATCTAAATCAGTGATTCTCAACCAATGTGCCGCGGTAATTTTGTGTGCCGCGAAATTCTAAAAATGTGTCGCTGAATTTTAGGCATATGATTATGTTCACGTTTGTAATGGTTTTTCTTTTTTTCTTTTTCATTTTTTTACTTTTTAAAATAACGAAATTAGCAAATTGAATGTTAGAGATGTATATTACTTAGATTTTGCATAGAAATATTGATACATAATTTGAATTTTCTTGCATTCAAGTTAGCAAAAGTGTGCCGCGAAATTCTAAAATTCTGCCGCCAAATTTTCAAATCTTTAAAATAATGCCGCAACAAAAAAAAGGTTGAGAATCACTGATCTAAATACTACCTAAACAAATGACAGCAAAACAAAAAAAAAAAAAAAGACAATGGAAGAAGGCCTAAAAAAAAGTCTAATTTGGTTGAAAAAACTGCCCAATAAATTGAGCCTATATAGATATATGGACCCGGCTTCGCCCGGGTATTGTTCGAGTGGGGTTTACTCTTGAATGAATAGAGCCCCCAACTGTTTTTAAAACTTTAAGTAAAGAATTTTCTTTCAGCACAATGGAGATAAACTGAAAATATCAAAATTAAAAATTCTGGTAAAAATAATCTGAAATATAAGATCAATTTCACAAACACATCTAATGTATAGAGTGCTTTTTTGGAGGAGTGGTCTAAACTGTTGATTTTTAAAAACCACGACCCGGGATCATCGAATCCAGTTTTGGGGAATTTGTTCTGAAAAAAAAAAATTGCCCCAATGGCCCCTGATTCTTGAAAAAGTCAAACCCCTCCAGTGAGTGCAAGTAACCAAACTTGGCTTTGGTATCTAAAAAATGAAAAAAAAAAATCAAAGGATTAGTGTGAATTAAGGGAAATGGGCCTCGCAACCTGAAAATTTCACTTTCTCCACTTCACTCTCGGCAGTTCAAGAAGAAACAGCCAGATTAAACATTTTTAAGGGCACCTAATCCGGCATGTACATCTATAGTTAAACAACTTTTAAAAATGTAATATATCTGCAATACTGAAATACCCAGACTTGGATTTTTTTTAAATTAGTTTATTGTTGGCAGTTTTAGGAAAATGTGGGAAATTAGATATTATTACAAAAGAATGTATTTTTTAAAATGGCATAAAATAATTAGGAAATTTGCATCATTTTCAAATAGTCAAGGGCAATGTTAAAAATATCAAAAAAGCAAGACCAAATAAAAAATAAACGAATTATGTGTGATGTTTCAATAACAGCATTGTCACCTTATAAAGACAAAATTACTGAATGTATTCAGTACTTTTGTCTGAAGATGGTAACAATGCTGTTTCTGAAACCACACATAATTTATTTATTTGGATCTGGTCTTGCTTCCTTGTGATTTTTATCTATATTTCAAAATATACCTCAATTCTTTTTTACCTAAAAAGCTTTACATATATATTGCCAAGACCATAAATAAAGGTAAAATGTCAAATGAGTTATTAATTAACCCTATATGGGTCAGGATATATATCTAAATGCATTCATATAAAAATATGGTTGAACTATATAAATATATATAAATGCTATTAGAGCATAAACATATTACATGGAACAAACATATAGTAAAATATATGTAGCAAGTTATATTGTAAAACATACTTTTTTCAATAAATATACTTTTTACAACTTTAATAAAATTTATACGCACTCTAAATATAAGAAAGAAAAAAAATAGAATACTGTTCTAAAAATAATATACCTTATGAGATAAAATACTACACTTATCGTTAAAGATGTAGATCGTTATATTTACACTAATTAAAATTAAACGAAGCAAAATATATGAATAAGCTGCGAAATAAATAATAATTCCAATTAATTTAAATTGAAAAAATATTACTAAATGATTAAATAAAATCTACCTTCTAAAAAGGAAAAGAAAGTTTTTCGAAATGCAATTTTTGTGCTTTTAGCCTAAATGTTAAACCAAAACCTCAACTCCCTACGTGCGAAATTTCACAATACAGTTTTAATTAACCCAGGTTCCGGGGGCGTATTTATTTGATAATGATCGATTAAAATTATTTTAAAAGAGTTTAAATATATAAAAATAATCTTACCTTTTAAAGACACACATTAATCGGGTAAAATTACAAAACAACAACGTGTAAAATTATTAACCAATCAGATTCATTTATCGTCGCGACCAGTGCGCCGCCAAGCGGTAAAAGGCTTGAACTAAGGAATTTTGGTTTAACATTTTTTAAAAATAGCACATTAAACCTTTTCGTTTTTTGAATAGCCTATATGTTAAACGAAATCTTCAGCTACCTACATGCGAAATTCCATAATGATTGAGTCAGTAGATTTTGCGTGATGCGATAACAAACATCGATTTCGCATTTCATTTTTATAGATATAAAGGAAGGATTAATAACAATAAAATTTAACAACGTAACGTCTTTTGTATCGGCTTTTACACGTCATTTAGACATACTCTAATCCTATATATAGAATAATAGAAGTGAGAATATATATGATAGTTAGAAAAAAGAGAGAAAGACAGAACCATGCACTATTAATCAAACTAATAATAAGAAAACAAAAGGTTTTGTAAATAAGGTAGATAAGATTGTTAGTATATATATATATTTTTTTATAATTTTATATTTTATTCTTTTTTTTTTTTTAAATGATTTTTTAAATTTTTTTATTTTAAAATATGAATATAAATAGTTGTATTTAGTAAAATATCTATATTATGAATTAACTTTTATTATAAGTTTGTTTATTATGTTTTGAAACCCTAATGGTAGACCAGACATATACAAAAAACTTAAATTGGAGTAATTATTGAAAAAAGAGGTCTGCTGAACCGGGAATTCTCAAATAGAAATTCAGCTTTCAACATTTCATCCCTTCTCTTCTTCCTCCTTTCTCTTCTCTATCTATCTCTGGATGAAATGTTGAAAGCTGAATTTCTATTTGAGAATTCCCAGTTCAGCAGACCTCTTTTTTCAATAATTACTCCAATTTAAGTTTTTTGTATATGTCTGGTCTACCATTAGGGTTTCAAAACATAATAAACAAACTTATAATAAAAGTTAATTCATAATATAGATATTTTACTAAATACAACTATTTATATTCATATTTTAAAATAAAAAAATTTAAAAAATCATTAAAAAAAAAAAAGAATAAAATATAAAATTATAAAAATATATATATATATACTAACAATCTTATCTACCTTATTTACAAAACCTTTTGTTTTCTTATTATTAGTTTGATTAATAGTGCATGGTTCTGTCTTTCTCTCTTTTTTCTAACTATCATATATATTCTCACTTCTATTATTCTATATATAGGATTAGAGTATGTCTAAATGACGTGTAAAAGCCGATACAAAAGACGTTACGTTGTTAAATTTTATTGTTATTAATTATAAATATATAATTAACTAGATGATGTTTTAGGAGTAAAGGAATTTTTTTTTCTCTCTATCTATACTAAATAATAACAATTTACAAATTTTATAATTTGAATTTAAATAATCAAAATAATGAAGATAATTTTAATAGAATACTTAACTATAAAACTATACAACTATTTATTTTTATAATTATATTATATATATATATATATATATATATAGAAATATAAAACATATTTATTGATTTTGTTACATCAATTTTAATGCGCCCTACATTTATTCAAAATATTCTATGATATTTAATATTTATTTAAAACAATATTTAGATTATCATTATTCCTTTTTATAGTTTCATTCCTTTTGTAATATTGATTGTACATTTATATTGATTGGTTATTGGAGGGAGAGAGGACCTAGGGAGAGACTGCGGATCACGACCTACGAGGAAGACGACGAATAAATAAACACAATAACTTTGAAATGTAATTTATTTTTTTATTTACTTTTATTTATTTATTTTATTCATTTTCTTGAATATGGAAAGCCACTCGGGAAACGTGTATAACACCAAGAAAGAAGATACCAAGGTCGACGACCCTGCAAAGTTGCAACTTGGTTCAACATCTATATATATAAAAATGAATGTTTGTATGTTTGTATGTTTGTGTGTTTGTTTGTCTTTGTCTGTATGACTCCTATACAAATTCGCAGTAGTTCACTAATTCAAACCAAAATTTCCATACATAGGTAAAAAATAACAGGGATGACGATAGGCTATTTTTAAAAATATATAAATCATTTATTAAAACTATATATTCAAATTATTCAACTTAGCTCACGAGCAGCGCCCTCTAGAACACTCAGGCGGGCGACGGTGGCGCGCGACGATTGGCTGCCGGCGCAGCACGTGACTTTCCTTCCCCCTGCCCCCCCCCCCCCCCCGCCGAGTAAATGAGATCTCCCGGCTGACGGCCGGTTGAGCTCACGAGCAGCGCCCTCTAGAACGCGTGACGATTTTGACGGCGCGGGGCGCTCCCGGTTGGACAGTTGCGCGGGGGCAGAGTGACCTCGCGGGTGCCCTCCGGGAACTAGGTCCATCTTCCATATGTAATATACATTTAATCGTGTAAACCCGGGCGTTGCCCGGGTCATTCGTCTACAAATTCGCAGTAGTTCACTAATTCAAACCAAAATTTCCATACATAGGTAAAAGAATACTGGGAAGACGATAGGCTATTTAAAAAATTTTCTGTATCATGTTTGATTATCAGATACAAAATTATATCGGGAAAAACTCCAAAAAACAGACCACGGGCGAAACAGGGTACATTTAATAGGGTAAAACCCGGGCGTTGCCCGGGTCATTCGGCTAGTTATATATATACCTTAAAATGTTTGTGAAAATTTCACCACATGTCTCCAGGGTCGCTTGTTGCGAGTAAGATTTGTGAGTAAATTATTAATTTTGTTTATTGTGTAATTATAATGAAAATTCAGAAGTATAAAGATATCCCACACAGACTACTCCTTATATACATATTTCTATACCGTGTCAAAGTTTCCTCCTGATTGGCCAAGTATTGTAGAAAGCATGCACATTCATATAAAATTTTATCCAAATTGTGCGTGAAAAACATCAACAATACAAACTCTCAATGGTAGAGTCAAAAATGTATTTATTTACAATTGTGATTTTTGAGTAACTTTGATTAATAACGGAAATTTTTATAACAAAACTCTATTTTTAATACAATAAATACTCGCAGAAACATCGACAACGATCAAGTCAATCTAGTGAGTAATTTATTCTATATTACAATCCTTTTGCCGTAGCCTTTTCTGTTAAAGGAAATAGGTAAATACTTCTAAAATATAAGAGGTAGAAAATGAAAGAAATAGTTGAACTTGGAATAGTTTTTGACAAATAATATAAATAAATTTAGGAAATGAAAGCATTTGAGCATGCATGTTTCTTTTATGTACGGAACAAACATTTATTGTACAATATAATATAATGCGGCTTGTGATTGTAAAACGACATTTGAAATCTATCCCGCATGAGTTTCCCTCCAACGAAAAATCAAAATTTATTCCAAGGAGAAATAACGATTTTTTCCAACCTTAGGGATGAGGCATGAATGGATGAATTGTGAAGAATAATGATAAACGGAAAAATAAAACTGTGGGTTCAATTCCCATCCCTGGACACTTTTATTTTTCCGTTCATCATTACTCTTCACAATTCATTCATTCACACCTCATCCCTAAGGTTGGAAATAAACGTTATTTCTCCTTGGAATAAATTTTGATGTTTCTATTGTCTTTACTGCGGCGGAAAAATGTTGGGAGGGCTTGGTTCATCAGGGGCGAACCCTCCCAACGGTTTCGCCAATTCAATCTACCAGACAACTTCGTAGATTTCTAATACTGTATTGGACGATTCTGCTTATATATATGCTACACTGAAGGATGCACTCTCAGAAATGGTATTTAAGCAAACTATGGACAGAAAATTTTAGGACAGTAGAATTACAAATAAATATTTGCATCTTGCAATGTTCTTTCGCACGACCATTTAAACCTATCTGAATATTAATGACAGGTTTTCAAAAGCTAAAAGCCTTTTCAGGAGACAAAAAGGACATACATTTAAAAAAATAGGATTTAAGATAGAATCATTATAAAATAAATAAAGATTCCAGTGCTAAGTTTCTTGTTCAACTTTTTATTTTCAAGTTTTCGGATTTGTCAGTCCTTCAACAGGAGTATCACGTTAATAAATTGATGATAAATACTATAATTAAAGATATAAATATATAAAGAAACTTAGCCCTGGAAGCTTTATTTATTTTATTATAGTATAAATCAGGGGAAAATGTTTATTTATAATCAAGAGTTAAATAATGAATATCACGCCATGAAATATAGAATCATATTTATAGAGAAAGATAAAATTCATCTCTAGCTATCATTATTTTTATTTGAGTTATGTGAAACAAGGAATGTTACCAAAGAAACAGTATATATAAGCATATTGAAGACCATCCTATCATAATCTTATTATCCTTTAATTTTATAGAATATGTGAATCAATTTTTCATATTGAAGTTTAAAGTAAATTCTTTTGACATTTATGATCAATATTTTAAAGAAGCATTCATTAATTACTTGATGATTTGACATATTTATCTGAGTATACACACAAATCGCGCAGAAATAAAACAAACGCCTTTATTTTAAAGTAGAGGTATGTATATGCCATAATATTTGGAAATATATAAATAAAATGGCCTCTGTGGGAGTACAAGGGGAGATAGCCGGGTTAAACCCCCTTGGTAAACAAGTGTCTTCATTTTACCCTAGGGGATTTATCTGACTCAAATAGGTTTAAAAGTGGCTGGATGTGATGATCAAGGGACAGTTCTCACCGATGTGGTCTCGACACCAGTTGTTCTAGGGGTTGTACTTCTATCTTTCCTCCCCGATCTACTTTAACAGGGCCTCTGGATCCTGTGTGTCCTTACCACCCATCACTCAATCACCACGACTGCTTCTAACCAACATGCCACACTACAGTCATCCTACAGTATAAACTACATTACAACATATTTATAATCTTTTATATCAATATTGCAATGTATTTTGTATAATATCGGCTACCATTTCATCAAATGACATAACCATTTGCCAAGCATAGATGATTTCTATTATTATTTCATAGCATGTCGGAAAATGGTAGCTTCTCTGACTAGGAGTGCCAATACGTATGGTACACATACAGGCTTTAGTCTTTATTCGAATATGACAAAACTGCTGTGTATTATAAATCATGACTTCAATTAATTTTGCAGATACACTTAAGGACAACACTTAAGGAAGCTGTACCTGTTAGCATGTAAATCGGGATATAGACAATAAATCTCAAAGCTATTCTATACACAGTTACCTTTATTGAAGACACACAAATTAATCAAGTGTGAACAGATTTGCCTTTGTATTCTATAAAAAAGGAGTGGTGTATGTTTAGAATATGATATTTATTCAAGTTATGTTCATGATTGTAATTTAAACGTTACATTTCTAGTCCTATCAAGCTTGAAATTCAATTGATATACACCCATACAAGCGTGTACTCTTGTCTATATAAAAAACAAACATGAGTTATGTAACAATAGTTTGGTTGCAATCGATAATTGATTGTTGCATTAATGTATGACCAAAAATTAAAAATCATTATTATATTAAAAAAAAAAAATTTATTGAGATGTACTGGAATTTTTAAATAATTTTTAATTATACATAGAAAATCTATGATAAAACATGAGGCAAGACGGGACTTTCATCTACATATTTAACAGAAATATAAAGTTTATGTTGAAACGAAGAGATAGTTTGATTAATAAGACATTTTGTAAGAAGAAGACATCTTGCCAGCTTGTTGAGCATTCGCGTTCTGTGGCTTGGCAGGGGCAAGATTTGTGGAATAGGAGTAACCCACGGTGCGGGATTCGGGACTTGAGGAAAGAGCCATTGCATGATCAGCTGGTCCCATTGGAGAAGACATTGCGTTCATCATAGATTGGTAGGACATCGGTTCAGCTTTGGCCATCATTGAAGAATATTGGCTTTCCTTATTAGGCTGGTAACCCATCTTCATTGCCTGAGCCATTGATGAAGAAGCTGGCATTTCCATCTTTGGCTGGTAAGACATTTTCATGGGAGAGACATGAGACTTCATTGGCGATGAGGGCATTTCGGACTTCATCTTGGGCTGGTAAGACATTTTCATGGGAGAGGAATAAGACATCATTGGAGATGAGGGCATTTCTGACTTCATCTTTGGCTGATAGGCCATCTTCATCGGAGAGCCATGAGCCATCATTGGAGAAGAGGGCATTTCTGACTTCATCTTTGGCTGGTAAGACATTTTCATGGGAGAGGAATAAGACATCATTGGAGAAGACGGCATTTCAGACTTGAGGTGATTAGCCATTTTCATGGGAGAGCCTTGAGACATCATAGGAACTGAAGGCATTCCCATTTTAATCTTAGATTGATAGCCCATCTTCATGGGAGAAGCCTGAGCCTTCAATGAAGAAGCTGGCATTTCCATATCTGCCTGGTAGGCCATTTTCATGGGATACATCTGAGCCATCATCGATTGAGAGGGCATTTCCTTCATCATCTTTGGTTGGTAACCCATCTCCATGGGAGAGGCATGCGACATCATAGGAGCCGATAGATATTCCATTTTCATCTTGGGCTGGTAGGCCATCTCCATAGGAGCAATCATCATTGGGGCAGAGGGCATTTTCATATTCATCTCGGGCTGGTAAGCCATTTTCATCGGTGATGCCTGAGACATCATTTCAATAGATTTTCCTCCCATGTTGGAATTGTAATATTCGTTCATTGACATATCCTTCATCTGGGACTGGTAAGCGGCCATCATAGCTTGGTTTTGAACTGCCTCTGGTACTGGCTTGACTTTGAGAACCACGTCAGCAGAAGCCTCAGGACCGACTCCGGGCTCATTGGACTTGACGTAAGCGCGATATCCGTTCTTGTCAGCGACGTAGTTCACGTTGCGGTAAAGTCCTTCGGCGTTGGTGTAGCCATATGAGCCCTTCTTGGCTCCATAGGAGTCGGACTCTTCTTTGTGGTGGTGGCGGTTGTTGTAGCCGGCATCTACCTCGTAGCTGTACTGGTAGGGCTTGGGCGGCTCTTCCTTCTGCTGCTGAAATCACCAAAATACATTTAATTCTGGGTTGGGTAATATGTAAAAAGCCAAATAGTCGATAATATATATATATATATATGTTTTATTTCAAAATATTATTTTATTCAAAATTATATTTCATAAATTCAAATACTCTGCTAAATCGACGCCAGAGGTCACGCTTCCCCTATAAAAACTCCTTGTTGTTGTTTCCCGATGGCCGGTTCAAACTTTTGTACATTATGTAAATAACTTTTATTTTTTTATTCTTACGCCTTAAGCCAGGCACTACTTTTATCAAATTATGTTTTTTTTATATAGTCCTTAAGCTCAATTAAATAAATCACTGATCAAAACTATTATTTTTATTATTATTCTTTCAAGATTTTTAACCACGACGGCTTTGCCATAGCATAATCCTCAAGATAATCAAAATTATCTTAGTGCATTGTAATATAATCAAAATTCAACAGAAAAATCTCTTTTATTATATAACATATATATATATATATATATATATATATATATAATATTCCATTCTCCCCCTATTTTAATATGAACAATTTCATATAGAATAAAGATAATAATATAAAATCAAACCCTTCAACGCACACATCATGATTGGAATCACTACAAATTATTAGCACGATTGTAATGCTGCCAACTCACCATGCCATGTTGCTGGGCCATGCCGCCGTAGGAGTTGGCGGACGCCATGGAGGGGTAGGTGGCCAGGCAACCTCCCGTAGCCAGGGCCAGGAACAGTCCGACCTGGGGCAGCACACATGAATGGATGAGTTACAGTACCGACACCCTCTACCTCTTTTCTATATCTTCCACATGTAAAATAAAAATAAGAGAACTAAAAGTTATTCAATATTAACGCTTTTTGCAGCCAGACTTCACTTGATTATTTGAACTGCTACCCTGCCTCATTCTGCCCTCGTTTTGTTATTGTTTTTTTCGCTCTAATTAAAATTTATAATAGGTTGTCAATATCAGCTTAATGTATGAAATATTCTTTATGTGTTTCCTTTAATTCATAATTCTGTTGAGACAGAAGCAACAAGAAAGCTGATAGTCAAGGAAAGGTTTTTGCTGAGAGGAATCCATAAGCCAACCTAAGGGACGATAGGCCGCGACACATAAATTATAACGCCTAGTGTCGAACTGTGAGAACAAATTCAACAGCCAAAACCCGGAGATAATCAGGCGAGTTGTGAACATCACAAATCAATGTCGTTCACCACAAACTAAGCAAGGCCAACAGGAGCTGCTGCTTGATATTTGACGACGTCAGTTCAGGTAAACCGCCGAGTAGATATGTGCAAGAAGCTTGTTTCTAATCCTAAAGATGTAAATGTCTCAAAGATAATTATTAATTGCTATGATAAATAAGTATATTTTAGTAATCCTAACACCCAAAATCAGTGGTTGAACCTGGGTCAACCTGCTGAACCTGTTGTCATAGTGGACCCTTCGGACATAGCTCGATGCTGTGAGTCTGGTAAAATATTGAAGGGATAATACACAACGAGCTCATTTCTAACACAGTGAGGATATTATTTTAATATATTTCCTGATTATTACAGAATGTTTGAATCGTGAAGTTACTGAGGAAATATCAATATTTTTGTATGCCTTTTCATTCCTCTAAATTCTATGTAACATACCAAACATAATTAAGTGTTAATCGTCACAAGAAATCTAGTACAGTATTCTATAGCTTTCATTTTTATTTGAATTTGAAATTTTTTAAAAGAAAATTCTGAATGCCTCCTAAATCAAACTTACGTGTTTATAGCTCTCCGCCATATAATAGAGATCTACCAGTAATCTAAGAGACCATATTGAGCCAGAAAAACCTGTAGTGAGGAAGAAGTTTACTTACGAGGAGATGCATGTCCAGATAGTTGGGAACTGATCGTCGTCAGCTAACCTTCCATTTTATAAGGCAGACGGTGGTCATCTTGACCTATATCAGGGAGGGTGGGGGGTGTCAATAGGTAATGTTGTCACTTTCTCTCATTTAAGTAGGAAAGAATACTTGAGATATGTACCCTTACCTCACTGTGTTTTCTTTAGCAGTAGTACCTACTTTCCCGAGGTCTTTGGGTCATTATAGTCCACCTATTTGAACAAAATATAGAATATTCTGGTGATTTGCGAGAAGTCAAGAGGGCCTGGTGATATGGACGCATTACAGGAGGCAGGATCCAAGAGCAAGTATTCCTAAAGAGTAGGCCACAGATGAGAAAGAAAGTCCGAGGTCCAATAAAGGGACAACTTGCGTGTAGGGACGTCAAAAAGACCTGTCTTAGATAATTATCTAATTATAATTAATATTTATCCCTATATATATTGTTGCATCATGGCTAATAAACCTATTTTATTTTAAAATTAGTAATATTATTTTAAATATATTTTAAATTCAAAATTATATTTTATTTTTATTTATTTTATTAAACAGAATATATGTATTATAGAATCATCATTTGTATTTAGGTACACGTGTGACTTCACTGCTCTCTTTGATGTGAGGAAATAAATAAATTATTCTGGAGGCTACTTAAAGTAGACTTATCTCATTACTCCCTTATATAAATTTGTAGAATGGTTGAAACACGCTCTGGTAAGATGCAAGACCCAGCACAGGAGAGAATCATGGCTGAAGAGTCTGCCAAGCCGCAACCTGGTGCAACAATTGGTAGAGATGCTAGTTCCGACCCAGTTGTCCTGAATCCCAACATCGACATCCCCAAGTATGATGGAACGGAAGACCCTCGCCCATGGATTGAATCTCTTGAAGAAATTGGCTTCCTGTACCATTGGGCAGACTACATTATCTCTCGTTATGCTGCTATGAATATGATTGGTAGCGCCAAAACCTGGCTGAACCTACACAAGATAAGTTTCACTAGCTGGGAAAATTTCAAGAGCCGCCTAATTGAGGATTTTGCCTCAGACGCCAACAAAGAAGAAATTAAGATGAGACTAAACAGGATGCAACAGTGGAATGAACCTGCAATCAGGTTCGCAGAGGATATCCTTGTACTGTGCAACAAGGTCGACCCCCAAATGGAAGAAGAGACTAAAATAAACTGGGTTATTGGAGGGTTAAAGAAAGAATACTCTTTTGCCCTTCACCTAAACCCTCCTAAAAATACCAATGAACTTCTAGAAATTTGTAAAAAGCTGGATTTGTTCGAAAATAATTAGCAAGAACGTGCAGAAAAATCAAAAGCTCTATATAATGGACCACGCTCTCCTCGTCCCCATCATCAAGAGCAATGGAAGAATGCTACTTCGTTCAGAAGACCATATCAGAACACCTCCAAGCCCCAGGCCCCCGCTCCGAGGTACTACCAGAACACCTCCAAGCCCCAGGCCCCCACTCCGAGGTACTACCAGAACAAGCCTCTGCCCCTAGACGATCTTACACTCCCAATCCTGAGCCAAAACCGGTCTACCCAAGTAAAACATACAATAAGAATCCAAATTCAAATAGGAATAGGACAGAAGACGGGAGACCAATATGTTTCAAGTGTAACAAGCCAGGACACGTGGCGCGGTATTGCAGAGTCAGGTTTGTAAGAATTGTGGAAGAGGACCCCATAGTTACACAAGACAAGGTCGAAGAAGAAATCCGAATGGATAATGGAACTGAGAAGTCGAGACCTCTTCTCTACGCTGACGTAAGTAATAGCCCGTACTCGAGTATCCCTACAAGGAATAGATATGCCGCATTAGAAGATTTAAACTAAGCATCGCGCCTGAGTCCGTCAATCAAAGCAAGTCGACCATAAATGGAATTAAAAAGTTGGACCCCAAATATAAAATGAACATCAACGTGGATAGAATCGGTATCTGCGAAGCTTTGATTGATACAGGCGCCGATCTTTCAGTGGTCGACCTTAGTACAGCTATTAACACAGGTCTTGAAATAATAAATCCTGATAAAATGTGCTCCGGACCCGATGGCAAAGAATTAGATATCGTAGGAAATATTATTTTAAATATAAAATTTGATGACAAAACAATTACACATCAATTTGTGATAATGAGAACACATTTGCGAATATTTATACTTGGACGTGATTTTCTTAAGAAAATGAACGCAAAAATTGATTGTCAGCGTGAAATAATCAAATATGACTTGACAGAAAATCGTGACGTAATCAAATATCAACAGAAGAAAATAAAAAGTGAAAAGGATGCCATTATACCAGAACTTTCTATTAAATTGATTAATGCATTTGTAGAAGCAGAGGATGGCGAATACATCATCGAGGAGAACCATAAAATGTTTCAAACAAATGGACTTCGACTAGCGAGAAGCTTAATAAATGTTGTGAATAAGAAAATAAATATCTGGATAACAAACCCTTACCCTCGACCATTAAAAATATAAAAAAAACAAACATTGTGCTTTGGAAGCCAGCAAGCCGAAGTGAATCTTATGGAAGAAAGTGAACAAAAAGAGCATGAAGAACCCCAATTTCAGATAAACGAAAAATTAGCATATAAGGAAAAGGAGCAATTGAAACAAGTTTTGGAAAAGTACGAGGATTTGTTTTCGTCGGGATTAGGAAGATCCAACTTAGCGAAACATCGGATCGATACAGAAGGCGCGAAACCGATCAAACACAAGCCGTATAGAGTGAGCGCGAAAGAGCGAGAAATCATAAAAGAACAAATTGATGAAATGCTCAGAGACGGCATAATTAGACCATCCTCGAGTCCATGGTCCTTCCCTGTAATCTTGGTTAAGAAGCGAGATGGTAAGTACAGATTTTGCGTTGACTACAGAAAATTGAATGATGTAACAGTGAAGGATGTTTACCCAATTCCCAGAATTGATGAAGTATTGGATACACTTCAAGGATCCAAATACTTCTCAGCAATTGACCTTAAATCAGGATATTGGCAAGTAGAGGTTGAGGAGAAAGATAAAGAAAAGACAGCCTTCACTACAGCACATGGCCTATATGAGTTCAACGTAATGCCCTTTGGTCTATGCAATGCCCCTGCTACATTTGAGAGGAACATGTAAAATATGCTTGGTAATCTTGATGGCAAATTTGCTTATGTTATCTAGATGACGTAATCATTTATAGCTCGGATTTTTCAACACATCTCAAAAGAATAGAAGCTGTTTTAAAATGTTTTCGCGAGGCTAATTTAAAATTGAACAACAAAAAATGCCAATTTGCTTTCGAAGAACTGGAGATTCTTGGCCATATAACAAATCAACATGGTATAAAACCAGCGGAGCATAATATCAAGGCTATTAGAGATTTTCCTAGGCCCAAAAAGATAAAAGAAGTTCAATCATTTTTAGGAATGTGCTCATATTATAGAAAATTTACCAAAGGTTTTTCAAAAATTGCCGATCCATTAACCAGTCTTATAAAAAAGAATGTACCTTTTACCTGGACAGAAAATCAAGAAAAAGCATTTCAAACCCTTAAAGTAGCATTGATAAATCCTCCAATCTTAGGGCACTTTGATCCGAATGCAATTACTTACATTCATACTGACGCATCTAACATCGGCCTGGGTGCAACATTAGTCCAAAGGTTCGGCGATAAAGAAAAAGTTATCTCATATTTAAGTCGAACACTGAGCAAACCTGAGCAAAATTATTCGACTACCGAAAAGGAATGTCTAGCTGTTGTGTGGTCAATGTCCAAGTTACGACCCTACCTATATGGAAGGCATTTCAAAATCGTAACTGATCATCACGCACTATGCTGGCTTAAGAATCTGAAAGATCCGACCGGCCGATTAGCACGATGGGCACTGAAGATTCAGGAATATAATTTCGAAATTATACACAAATCGGGTAAAAAACATCTGGACGCTGATGGTCTATCTAGAGGACCCTTACCTGAAAACGAATGGGACGAAGATTATGAAAGACTATTTCTGAATCAAATAATAGACGAAAAGGATGATTTTATTGAGAATATTAAGGAGAACCTTAGTGGAAACAAGCGTTCAATTACACAGAACTTCAAAGAAGAAAATGGGTGTCTCTACAAGAAAAATCCAAATCCTGAAGGTAGGGCATGGTTGCTGGTAGTGCCAAAGAAGAGAAGGAAGGAAGTCATGAGTGAATACCACAACCATATGCTGAATGGCCATCTGGGCGTCGCCAGAACCACTTACCGATTGAAGTTCAAATCACTTGCCTTCTGGACTTTTACAACCTATTCCCCCAGCTAACTACCCTTTTGAAAGAATCGGCCCCTTGCCATCAACGAAAAGAAGAAGGAAGTGAATAATTGTGTTGACTGATTATTATACCAAGTATGCTGAAACAAAGGCAGTATCAGAAACAACCGTGAAAGAAGTCTCTACATTTTTAATCGAACATATTATTTTACGTCACGGGGCCCCAAGATTTCTTATTGGCGATAGATGTTCACAATTCACTAGCAATTTGATGAAGGAGGTAATGAAAATGTGCAAAGTGAAACACTGCTTCACAACGAGCTACCACCCCCAGACTAACGGACTAACTGAACGGCTAAATAGAACTTTAATCAATATGATCAGCATGTATGTGAACACAGACCAAAAGAACTGGCATGAAATCCTCCCTTTTATCACTCACGCGTATAATACCACGATTCAAGAAACCACAGGCTACTCTCCATTTTTCCTGTTGTTTGGAAGGGAACCCATGTCCCTCTTAGACGACGAGAATATCCCAACGGACAGTAACATGGACGATTACGACAAATATATAGAAAACTACTTAGATAAAATAGCAAGGACGAGACAGGTAGTCATTAACAACACAGAGAAGACTCAGGAAAGAATGAAAAGAAACTATGACAAAAAACACAATGAGAAAATCTATGAACCAGGACATTTAGTGGCAGTTTGGACACCAGTCAGGAAAATCGGAAAATGTGAAAAACTATTGAGAAAATATTTTGGCCCATATCGAATATTAAAGAAGCTGTCCAACGTAAATTACTTAATTGAGCCGAAAGATAATCCTGGCCAAGACCCATTGATTGTCCATGTCTCAAGACTCAAACCCTATTTTGAGAGAATTGATGAGGTAACTCACGAGGACGTGACGACCTCTGAAGAGGGGGAAGTGTTGCATCATGGCTAATGAACCTATTTTATTTTAATTAGTAATATTATTTTTAATATATTTTAAATTCAAAATTATATTTATTTTTATTTATTTTATTAAACAGAATATATGTATTATAAACAGAATATATGTATTATAGAATCATCATTTGTATTTAGGTACACGTGTGACTTCACTGCTCTCTTTGATGTGAGGAAATAAATAAATTATTCTGGAGGCTAATTAAAGTAGACTTATCTCATTATTCCCTTATATAAATTTGTAGGATGGTTGAAACACGCTCTGGTAAGATGCAAGACCCAGCACAAAGAGAGAATCATGGCTGAAGAGTCTGCCAAGCCGCAACCTGGTGCAACAATATAAAGGTCAGTGTATATATGTATGTATGTGGGTATCTATGTCGGCTATACACGTCCACAATACGTAATTAATCTGACTGAAATTTCAAAAGTATATAGAGTAGAATCTGTAAAAACTTATAGTGAAAATTTCAGGTCTCTATCTCGAATATTCTTCGAGTTATTTGCAAATTGCGTTGCAAATTTGCCTTTTTGCTCGCAAGCAGCGCCTCTAGCGGTGAAGATGGGAGGTAATATCAGCTGACCTAATGTACATGTAAAACGTGTTTTGACAGGACATAGAGAAAAATTTGAAAAATATATTTATCGGATTTTTAGCCAATAAAAAATAAAATTGACAGGTTCTGGGCAAAAATAGTTGTTTTTTTAGTCAGAAAATGATGATGACAATATTGCTGTATCATGTTTATATCGGGAAAAAATTCCAAAAAGCAGGGACCACGGGTGAAGCCAGTTCATTTTTAGTGTGCAGGAACAAAATTCTAACAGAAACACATTCATTCGAGCAGAAGACACAAAGCCAGATCATCTCTTTATAAAAATATCGCTTCTCTGACACAAAGTTTGGAGCGGGACGTTTCACAAGAGTGACATCCACGGCGCCAATTTATAATTGTAACGAATAGTATTTGAATAAAAACATTTAATATTGTAAAAGCTGGGCGTTGCCCGGGTCATTCGGCTAGTAAATTATAAAGATCATAATCAATTCCAGATGATTTTTACTATTTCCAGAACGGTATGAGGTAGTAACCTCTGAATTCTCAGAATATAATAACCAATATGGAAGAATACAATACAACGTGGTTAACTTGGATCAATATTACTAGCCAATTTTTCCCTTTATCACTCCTCAGATTATTTTTGAAAATTGACATGGAACCAGAACAGCAGCTTTACACACCCAAGATAGAGAACATTGCTGTGATAGAGATGTATGGAGACATCTGACGCTCTTCATTGGACACGACAACAACAACAACAGAAAATTGACATGGACCCAGAACAGTAGCTTTACAGACCCAAGATAAAAGAAATTGCAAATGCTGTCATAGAGATGCATGGAGATATCAGAGACTCTTCATTAGACACAACAACACTTTTTTTTTTAACTTTTTTTATAGGATACATCAAATATGATGTGACTCATATATAATATATACATATGTATTTTAAGTTAGAGCATTTTTGTCAATCGTTATTTCTATTCAAAATACATAAATATATGGTATATCTATATTAATAAAATGGAAATTTCATAAGTGGACATCACTAAAAACTTTCGTTACAATGCATCAATTTCAACCAAATTTTCAACATTTATGTAGAACGAGATGGAGCAGGTTTTGCTTAACATCAAAATATATTTCCTAACATTAACATGCGTAACTTCGCTGTTATCGATTAAATACAAAAAAAAAATCAACAGAGTTAATTTTATCTATATATATAAAAATGGATGTTTGTTGGTCCGTTGGTCCGTCCGTTCGTCAGTGATAATCTTCTACATCGCTCAACCAATCGTGATGAAACTTTGGGAAGATGTTTAGTATACTACCGGGATGGTTTCTGGCTAATTACTCTTCAGAAATAACCTTTCGTTGCATTTTTATTTACAATAAAACGTAAATTCACTCGCAATCAGCGCCCCCTCGCGGCAGACGTATGGCCTGAAATAGCCTCGCATGAGCTTATTTGTAACGTCAAGCTTAGCCTATAGGTTAGGTACACAGCTTCGTACCCCCGCAACCTAGGTTCGAGGCTCAGCGTGGGTGTTTTTTTTTTTTTTTCATTTCTTTTATATTATTGTAGCAAATTATTAAAAATATTATTTTATTTAAAATGTAGGCTTTTTAATATAAAAATTAACATAAACAATTTTTTAATAATATTTGTAACAAACCTAGGTTCGAGGCTCAGCGTGGGTGTCTTTTTTTATTTTCGTTTCTTTTATATTATTGTAGCAAGGTCTGTTTTTACAGCATTATTATATTTTGATTGGTTTATTTTAAATATGTTTGTTATGAAGGCTCTATGTAATACTATTTAGATCACATTTTACATTTTAAACACCTAAGCCCCCCTCTTTTTAATATTGTAGCAAAGTATTAAAAGTATTATTTTATTTTAGATGTTTGCCATGAAACTTTGGGAAGTTGTTTAGTATACTATCAGGACGATTTCTGGCGAATTATTTTAGAATAATATTTATAACAATAATTATAGCGAAATTAAGACATAGTGATTATATTCTGTGTTTGTGCATATATAAATATTTTACAGAAAATGTGAGAACGTTCTATTAGAATATCTCGAAAACAAAAAACAATACATATAAACGAGTTCACTGACATTTATTAATGCAGTGATTATAATCAATGATTACAATGAAGGGCTATATTATCTATATATATAAAAATCACTTTCAAATTTTAACGTAACGTTCCATTCTCAATCCCGTAGGGCTTTAGATCGGCTAAAACATTTTTATCTTTATAAGTGAATATTAACTTTACTGTACTGAATAGTTTAGTATAATGTTAATTTAACATATTACAATTTAGCCACAGCAACGCGTGGCGGGGTTCGCTAGTTTATATATAAATACAAAATTAAATTTCAAGAGTTAATTTTTTTACATACTAGCTAATATTCTCAATCTAAAAAAATATTCAAAACAAGCAATTTTAAGATAACACCATATGTAAAACAGTCGGCCAAGAAAACAACAACGATATTACATCTTTCTCACATATTCACACACAATCTTGATTAATAATTAAAACTAATTTCTAACATTGTTTATTATGCTTCAACTTTTATTTCTACATTTGTTTTTAAATACCCAATTGTTTTATCATGTTTCTAATTTCGCCTAACAAATATACAAATTTACAGTGACCAACATATGCAAATTTTATCTTTGTTTTTATTTAACTTGATATCGTAAACATAACATCCATTGTAAGCATTTTTCTGTTCACCTTCCGTGGTTTCTTTTTCTCTGATAGTTTTTAGGTGTAGTATATTTTCTTATTACTAGACTACAAACATTCCCTCGAGAAAAACCTGGGCGAAGCCGGGTACATCCGCTAGTATTTCAATATAAATAAGTTTTCAAAATGAAGCTTGTTTTGAATCTATACTAAAATAAATTTATTGTAATATTTGTTCACTGCGCTCGACTTCTTCAATATAGAGTGGTGTGTGTATGTGTGTGGCCCTTGGAGATATTCATATAAGTAACCTGTTCTATTTCCTCTTTTCGCTCTCCACTTCTCCCATCCATATTTCCAAAAAAAAAAAAAAAAAATTCCCAAAATCCATATTCTTATTTTCCATAGGATCATTCAAATAATAATCTGTATATATTTACCATGTGTATATAATATTTCTCCATTTTTACCCCTTTGTATATTTCCCACTTTCATAGGTTTCTCCGTCTTGTAACTTCAAGGAGAATCCTCTGTAAGACCAGTGTGTCTTAATAAAGGTTTGTGTGTGTGTATAAGGCGTATTTCGCATTTGGTTTGAAAAATGTTGATTCAGGAAAAAATATGCTTCTTTTTTGAAAGACCGAATGTTTCTCTTTTTCAAACGGTTATTTTCGATTTGGCTGCGTTCTCTGCAGCACTGTCTGAGTGGAATCTTGCTGGAATTTCTAGGGAGGAATTCTATAAAGTGCAAGTAGTCCTTAGTGATCGATTTTTCCCTATTTAAACTGTTTCTTTTTTTTATCAACAATAGAGGCATCGATTTCCTATTAACAGAATAATGAAAATTTCTCGACCAAAATAAATAAAAATGAGAATAGTAAAATAGAGCTACTGGGGACTACATTCAATTCATAGAATCCGGGCATAGAAACACTTTGGCATCGCCGCGAAAACGCATATCCAAATCTTGAATAATCGCTTGAAAAAGTGAGACCTATTGTCTCTAGAAATATTGTACCTTTTTTTTTTAAATAAACAATTTCACAAATTAAATTCAAAATAAGCCTTAATATTGATCAAAATTATCTATACGTATCTATATCGTATATTGATTACATTATGATAAAACAATAAAAAAAGATAAGTGGGTCAGGTGTTGATATTAAAAATAAAAAAAGGCATATCTGTTGGCCAAATCAATGATTAGTTGATTTCTGTTCCACCAGATGGCGCTCTGTCTTCTGAAAAGCACATGTGCTCTTGGTCAGGATATGCTTTTTTTATTTTTATTGATTACATTATGATAGACTATATAATATATCAGATTGAATTTCTAGGTTTAACAAACTATTTCCTTATATATAATATTTTGAAAAAAATTAAATAAACTATATCGTATATTTATGCGTTTGGATTGTGGAAAAAACAGACGTTTTATATATTTCCAGCATATCATGGTATGATAGTACTTGATTACTTTCAGTTTCCATAATATAACTTAAATTTTCTATGGATGATTTTTTTCAAAAGTGTGCAGTGGGTATATGATATTTTAGCCCAAAGCTCTAACTATTGAAGAAAAACAATTTTTACACGTGGTACAGGACATGATAATCATTGTGGGTAGAAGTAGGCGACTGCTTTTACTGTAAGTGCACCACATGTCCACACATGTGAAAATCAGTTCAACTTTGCACTTACAAATGTGCCAGAGCCCCGTTTGGTTACTTGCACTCGCTGGTGGGGTTGGACTTTTGCAAGAATCGGGGGCCATTGGAACATTTTTTTAAACATAAAAAAGTGCCCAATGTGGGAATCGAACCCGGGTCGTAGCGGTCGAAAACCAACTGTTTAGACCATCCTTCCACCGACCCCCATATTGAAGAAAACTAAATAATCCATATATTGTGAGAATTTAGAATGACTAGAAGAAGGACCTAGATAAACCCCAATCCTACCCTCTATACCGAACTAACCTGATAGTTTTGGATATCGGTACATTAGAGAAGAAATTTAGGATTGTTCCTTGGAAGAATATACTCACAGTTGGCGAACAAAGGAATAAGATGTGCCTATAATGAAGTGCCAGCCAATAAAAAATAAGATTATTATAATTAAGGCTGAATACTGCTCTAAGCAGAATTCCTAGCAATAGTAGCAGCGCACAAAATAGTCTCAGTAACTAATGAGACCACAGCCGGTTCTGTCCTCCCAAGAGAACAACAGTGATTTCCAGACTTAAGTCTGGTCATCTACGGACAATGATTTTCCAGAATGGTTCCCAGGTTTTCTCACTATGTACTAAGTGTCAACCTGCAACCCCAAAACACATTATTGACTGTATTGACTCATCCATTGATGCGCTCTACTCTTCCCAGGCAGACACCATCAAAAGCCTCAAGCTTTACAAGCTTGATACCTTAATTTGATTGAGTGGAGATAAGAAAGAAGAAGAAGATGAGACCACAGTTATACATAGAGTAAATTAGAAACTATTTTAGATGCGTAAGATTCTTTTTGAAATTAAACAATTTCTACTGCCCTTACTGCAATATGGAAAAATTAATATGAGGGCCTGGCTCATCAATTTTTCCATTGCAGTAAGGACAGTAGAAATTGTTTAATTTCAAAAAGAATCTTACGCGTCTAAAATAGTTTCTAATTTTCATAACAGATGGCGCGCTAGTGTATCATAATAGTTAGAGTAAATCACTCATCAAAACTATTGATTTCAATAGTATATTTTCTATGTCATTTGCTATAGTTAAATAAGATGCATTAGCACGCCATCTGTTATCAGAAATATCAACTATTTTTGTCGCGTATGATTAAAACAAGTTTCTACTGTCCTTTTACTGCAATGATAAAAATAATAATCTATAGTTATTTGAATGATATTATTGCGTATATTTATATTCAGTTTCCATTGAATGTTGTATAAAATTTTCATTGCTATTAACGATTTTGGTTCATCATTTGGGTGAAATATAATGTATTTTTATCTGTGTGATGATAATATTTCTACCTCTTTACTCTTTATTTTCCGAATCTCATTAATACACCTATCCCCCGATTTACACGGTACTTGTTTTACACGTTTTCGCTTTTACACGGTTTTCCAAATAAGTTTTTTTTTTATCGCACTATACTAAATGCTACTGTGATTGAACACATGCGCACATGCTTAGCTGGTCAATTGTCCTGTTCCGTCTATTTTGAAGGTAGTTCTCCTTAGGGAACATTTTATTATATTTTCTCTCATTTCATAAAGATACACCTATCCCCCGATTTACACGTTTTTCTCAGGAACGTATCTACCGTGTAAATCGGTAGATAGGTAAATAGCAAACGTTTTATATTTCCACAATTACGAAGAAGTTTAACTTAAAAAAAAGTAAATATCATCACATACATTAAAATGTATTTCTTCTCACACAATTGATATGACAAAATGAGTTGTATAGCATCAGTTGAAACTTGCATATAACATCTAAAGAAAACTCAAGAAATGAATCTACGCAATATATTCATCCCAATATTCAACAACTTTAATGATAATTCATCAATAATAATTCATCAATAATAATTCATATAGAAAAATATATTGTTACTTATCATCATTCTTTTTGTTGTTTTTTTCTTCTTCTGTTTTTTTTTTTTTTGTGTTAATATAGTCTCTTTTTTTACTTTTATGTTATATACAACTAAATCGCATTAAATCTTAGTGTAATTATTTTTTGTTGTTTGAAATAAATCGAATTGAATCGAAGTGAGTCAGCTCGTTCTTTCTAGAAGAAAGTTCAAAGAAAACGTGCTAACATTTTTTGGTTATTATTAAGAACAGACATAAGCATTGCTATCACAACAGACCTTCTGACAAAGGAAACGGCACTATTATCTTAATCAAACAAGATTTCACACAAAAAATAGAGAAATGTTTAGATGACAAAAATTCTTATCTGAAAGAAGAAAACGTGCGCAATAATACGGATTGCCAAAAATATATAATTTACTATTAAGACCAATTATGGTATCCTGCAGCTGTCACTCATAATCCTTCAAACTATTTAGTTATAATAATCTACCCCCTTATATGTTAGAAATTCAAATATGTTGTAAAAATTCCCAAAGAAATACTGCAAAAAAATAATTGGTTCTGTGGGGGCCGAGAGACTTCCTTCCTGCCTGCTGGGATGACGGACCACGCCGTCAGCAAACATACAAGCGGGGGAAATGAAATAGGAGATGACCACCGCTGTGTGGCGCGGCAGATCAGCGGAAGTGAATGAGAACCAGAATAGACATTCTAGAGTGTTGTCCTTCTGGTCTTTTTCTAAAAATGTAGCTAATAAGTAATACCAATAAAACACTAACTTTGAAACACTTTCTGGGCCATCGCTGGACTAATAAATCGATACACCACAGTTCAAACAATTTCTTAATATTATTTGAAGTTTGTTATTTATTTACATGTATTGATCACAAATTAGTGCTAATACCTTATAAACACTTTAATAGACTTCAATCTTGAATTATCTTCAAATACAATCATGAACCTTTCCAAATCAGTGTATATTTTTTATATTTCAGTTTGATGATAAGATTCCATAAACTTAATGGCATCCCAATGTGAAGTCTCTACATTTTTAGCTGATCTCGTCTTGAAAGTTCTTGACATCCTGGTTAACGGAAGAATCATCACCACTATTATGTACCAAACAAAATAAGCTAATTACATGATGACTTTGTAGGTTCAGGAAATACTGAGAATACTTTGGCATTATATATAACTCATCCTTTTTAAACTTCATGATTAAAAATTACCTAATAGTTCTCTATCATTTTTATATGCACTTTTCGAAAAGAAAGATACGCTAACCTTGAATTATGCACGGTGAAATATATGGCCACTGGACATGCGTCAGACTTGAAGGCTGTTTTTGGGTTCTGTGCTGCCTGGGGTATAGGATCTTAAACTATTCCGTTTTCCTGCGTTGAATCTGTATAAGACCGGTGGTCTTGATAAAGCTATATATGTGTGTTTGTGTGAAAATACATTTAGAAAGCTACAAATAACTGTTCATGTAAAACCCAGACAGTATGTCTCCTTGCCAACGTCTTTGGTCCCATAAAATTTCGCTTATAAACTCTTATTAAGCGCACTTTCACCCGTTTCTCCATTCGCAAGTTGAGGTATAAATAACTGAACGCTAGCAAGTAGGAATTGAAAGTCAGTGAATTCATCAATAAGCATAAATTTCATAATATAGTCTCTCAACTGAATCAGTTTTTGGAAATAGGTTTGTCATGTAATTTAGAAGAAGAATAGGAAAAATAGTTCATAGCTTAAAAGAAATTCGAAATAAAATTATCATTTTTTAAAATGAAAAAATTCACGAACATTTAAAAATAGTTCGTGATCAGATAACAGACAGAAGAAAGAGTAAAGAAACACAAGAGATGCTGTGTATAGAATTCCTTGTAAAGAATGCTTTGTTTCCTATATTGAAATCTCAAGACGCTTCCTAGGTCCAGATTCCAAGAACACAAATCTTCTTGGAAATATCACAAAGAAAGATTCGACATTGTAGACACGGTTTTCAATTGGGTATCAGACAGATTAGAAAGAATATAGAAAATATACAGAGGTATCTGTTATTCGCACCAAAGTAAATTTCTGGAGGACACAGCATTAATGAAGGACCCAGCTAGTGTAAAAAGATTAAAGAAATTACAGAACCATATGTACCTCTCTTAAACTTTAAAATTTATTTTATTATTTTTATTATGAAAATCGCAGTCGACTTTATTTGTTTTTACTCATTGTTTCATTTTTATTGGTTCAAACTTATCATTAACACTCATTAATTTTCTTTTTCTTCTTCTTACTTTCGTTTTATATATTTCTTAATCTCTAACGCTCTTTTTTGAACATCAATTGTGTGCATAACTATTATTATAGAGAATCAATAAACTTCATTCATATACATCTTTGTATTACTCATATTTCATTCTTTTTAATTTGTCAACTATTAATATATACAGTTATCAGCGTCATAATCAATTCTTTCTTAATCAATTGTCACCGTTTGCTTTGTGAATGGAATAAATACCCAAATATGGCCATTTCTCATAACCATCGGTGGATCAGTGGTAGAATGCTCGCCTGCCACGCGGGCGGCCCGGGTTCGATTCCCGGCCAATGCACACACACACACACACACACACACACACAAGCCTTTTTATTGGGGCACCCAGCCCTATACATGATTCCCCTCTACAGGAATTAGCAAAGGAAGATATTTCAAAAGTAAAAACTAGAATACAAGAAGTAATAAGGAAAAAGAAAAGAGAGAAGAAAGAAAAAACAAACAAAAATAAATATAACCATATATACAAAAAATAAACATACAGAGCAAAAAGAACCATACATGATTAAATATTTAAATTAAAGTACTAATGTTTAGGATATGTCAAGGTTAGGATATCATTGAGAGGGCTAGTGTGGAATCAGCCGCGTTCAATCTTCGCCTTCTTCCTCCAAGCAAACCACGACATTCGGCGAATCCATTATTCTCCAACGGACATTGACTGCGGCCTTGTAGAATTTATATAAACCGAGGGAGAGACCCTGATCAACCATCAGTGTGTTCATCCAGCTGCAAATTTGTTGGCAGTCAGGTTGAGACCAGGGTAAGTCACCCAAAAATTCTTTCCTCTGTTTCTCTAAGCAAGAGCATCCAAATATTATATGCATAATTTCGTCTTGGATTCTCTTTTTACACAGATCGCAAGTTAGAGTCAAATCAATCTTCCAGCGTTTTGAACGATTTTCTGGGAAGATCGTCCATAGAAGTCTCAGTTGTGCAAAAAAGCTTTTAATAGCTAGAGGAATAGTTGTGAATAAATATCGTTCTGCTGTTATTGAATTTTTTAGGTATTTGAAGTGACTGTAATGTGAAGTATTTAGGATTTTCGCCATGTCGCTTTGGATGCTTTGTTCGGTTGCTATTCGAATAATAGCAGGGATTTCAGTCAGTATTGCAGTGTAATCCGGACAACCCTTCAGGAACGAAAAACCGTTTGAGTCTAAAATGGTTGACAGGTTTTCGACAAAGGTTAAACCAGCCCTTTGATTGCTGTGTAATGTCCATAGGTGTGACAAACATGCCCGGGGCAACCTACTCTCCTACATTTTCATAATCCTCACCCAAAATCTCAGGACCTGTTTAGTTATGATAACTTCCTGTGATACTCGTCCACACTCCATTCTTAGCATTAAGCCCGGAGTATACTTTGGTAAATTTAGGTAGCGTCTTAGGAAAATATTCTGAACCTGGTCAACTACCTTTACTTGGTTGAGTGCCCAGCAGGGTGCGGCGTATAGCATGTGAGGCAAGACCGTCGAATTAAGTAATCTCATTGCTGCATTTAGAGAGTTCATCTTGGATTTTATCAGAACTTGCCACACAGCGCCAATTGCTGCCAGGGCTTTGCCCTTGTATGATTCCCGGCCAATGCATTTTTTTTTTACAATTTTAAAAACTCATTTATATATTATACAAGAATGACACCCACGGCGCCAATTTATAATTGTAACGAATAGTATTTGAATAAAAGCATTTAATGGGGTAAAACCCGGGCGTTGCCCGGGTCATTCGGCTAGTATCTTTTAACATAAAGGTAAACCAGGCTCCTGGAGCGAATACATAGATTGCCAACTACCAGGGCTAATTTTTCATTATGACAATGACAAAGTTGTTTCCATTTGATCTGAAAGAATCTGTAAAACATATTTAAGTATTTTTTGATGAAGAAGCGATCCCTTTAAATAGTTAGAAATAATATATTTCTTTCACAGATTCAGGTATGTCCTTTTTTATGTATTTAGATTGAGTTGGGTCTTAGAAAAGATATCCGATTAAAGTTAGCAGTCAGGTTATGTCTTTTTTATTTTAAATATATATATTTATTTGTGAGAGAAAAAGTAAGATGATTCTAATGAATATTAATATAAATATTCTCTTGAAAACGGTACTTGAAGAGATCTACTTATAGGGGAATATATCAAATAAATTGTGTTTCAACTCAATTTTCATAAAAAGGCTAAATCAGGTATATTGATTGTGAAAAAAATAAATTTAGTTGTATTGAAATTGCAGGAGTTAATTGTACATAATTAAGTTTCATCAAAATAGTGTAGCAAGTATTTATTATTTAATAAACAAAGTATCATTTTTTATGTTTATAATTTGCTACTCTGTAAATTTCCCTCGTGGCTTATCTTTTTTTTATCATTCATAGCTTGTTCTTGCCTTAAATAAATTGCTGTGTCATTCTGAAGTTTGATTTTCCTAATTTTCCACGTGGAATTTTGGGAGGATGCTGTTTAAATCAGGGAAGACAAACTGAAGGTCGCCGAGAAGATCTAGAGGTCATGGGCGCTGTGATCTACATTTTCAAAGACCAGACGATACGACGACAAAGCCGCTCTTCACGCCGCAAGAAAAAGGACGCAAAGGTTCTAGTGACAAAGTTCAAGACTTCGATGGAATCCTTGGCAGAAACACGTCAGATCCATGTCAGTAACTACAATATTTGCAAGCTGTGGGTCACAGCTCCCACAGGGAAGGAGCTATTTACAAAGTATTTATAATTTTATTAACAGAGTATCATTTTGTATGTTTATATGTTGCTACACTGTAAACTTCCATCGTTGCTTATCTTTTGTTTATCATTCATAGTTTGTTCTTGCCTCAAATAAATTGCTGTGTCATTTAGAAGTTTGTCCTTCAATATCATTTTAAGGTTTAATTCAAGCGGACTTGAAAAGAAACAATTTAACAAAACGAGGAGAGAATGAGGTATCAGGTGGTAAGATAGTGTGGGATGGTTGTTGTGATGTGCTGGTGTGGCGTGTGGAAAGGCTGCTGATAAAATTATAATTAAAATTAATTTATTTAAACCAAGAAATTAAAGAGAGAAAAGAAACAACGGTTGAAGCAACGGCCGTCGGCTTTAGCCTTCTTGTTTACCGCGTTAGTGGGCAGAGTCTCTGATGACGTCCCGCGCGCATGCGTAGTCAGGTTGACGCCCGCGGATGCCGAGGCCGTCTTAGTTCGGCTCGCTGAAGCAAAGTGTAGTCGCCACACTACTCCCCCTCCAGTAGGATCTTTCCAGCGATCCTATGCAATCTTATTGGCTTGCCAAGTTCGGGTCTTGGGAAAACATCGGTCCTTCTGATGTGAAAGCAGGCTTGAGGCGGTCGATTGACACCCACGTGGATCTCTTTTTAATTTTCAGTTTGTAAATTTTGGGTTTCCTAAAAAGGACTTCAAATGGACCGTCGTATGGGGGAGCTAGCGGTGGCAATATCAGGTCCCGACGTAGATAGACATGGGAACATGTCTCGAGTGGTTTGGGTACGAAACCGTGGCGGTTCCCATGTGGTTTGCTTGGTGCAGGTTTCAGAGATGCCATGGCGCGCTTGAAGTCCTCCAGCCACGGTTCGGTAGGCGAACCTGCAGAGGGGGGGACCTCGAAAAATGTTCCTGGAAGGGGTAGGGGCTTCCCATAGACCAGCTCAGCGGTTGTGGTGTTGAGATCTTCCCTTAGCGACGAACGAATCCCTAGGAGCACCAGGGGAAGTTTCAAGGACCAGCTCGTGGAATCGTGACAGCGAAGGGAGTCTTTCAGCTGTCTGTGGAATCTTTCTACCAGGCCGTTTGCTGCTGGGTGGTAGGGTGATGTCCTTATTCTGTTGATTCCCAGAAGCCGTGTCAACTCACCGAAAAGTGCTGATTCAAACTGCCTGCCTTGGTCTGTAGTCACTTTTGCTGGCACGCCAAAACGAGATATCCAGACCGATAGGAAGGCATTTGCTACTGTTTTGGCGGTGATGTCCTGTATGGGTAGGGCTTCGGGCCACCTAGTGAATCGGTCGACGCAGGTGAATATGTACCGATAGTTTTCACTCGGTGGTAATGGTCCAACCAGGTCAATGTGAACATGACTGGACCTTCCGTCTGGGGGACTAAACGACTGAAGGGGCGTTCTTGTGTGTCTAGCGGTTTTGGAGACTTGGCAGCGGTGGCAGGCGCGAGTCCAAAGTGCGCAATCCTTCTTGACGGCCGGCCAGACGTAATGGGCGGTGACCATCCTTGTAGTAGCTCGTACTCCGGGGTGAGACAAGTTGTGGTATGCAGAAAAAATTATGCGGCGACAGGGTGCGGGTACGAATGGTCTGGGTTTTGCTGTGGAAACGTCACAGTACAGGGAAATGTTCGTTTCTGGAATTTGTACTTTTTCCAGTTGTAGTGAGCTGCGGTTTTCCGATGTCAAGAGAGCTTGTAGCTCCTGGTCTACTGCTTGCGCTTCGGCAAGGGATTTCGGGTCATAAGGTTGGTGATGGGAGATGGGTTCCACGCGTGACAGGAAATCTGCAGGTACATTTTCACAGCCCGCGATGTGGCGGATGTCTGTTGTGAATTGCCCGATGAATCGAGGTGTCGACATTGGCGCGGTGAGGCCTTGTCCAGATTTTGTTAAAAGGCGTATGTGAGAGGTTTGTGGTCCGTATAGACCGGAAATTGTCGCCCTTCCAATAAATGCCTGAAATGCTTGATAGCCAAGTATACCGCCAGGAGTTCTCTGTCGTATGCGCTGTATTTTCTTTGTGCAGCGTCTAGTTTCCTTGAGAAAAACGCTATTGGTTGGAAATTGTTGCCAACTTGCTGGTGAAGCGCGGCGCCCACAGCAAAATCCGAGGCATCTACCGTAAGGCAGAGAGGCGCTTCTGGAAAAGGATGGTGCAAGAGGGCAGCGTTGGCTAGTTGAAATTTGCACTGGTCGAAAGCCTGGAGTGCTGTTGGGGTCCATTGGCAGGATGCGTTCTTGCGCCCTTCGACCATGGCGTGGAGTGGTGCCTGAGTACTAGCGGCATTGGGGAGGCAGCGCCGATAGAAATTTAACATACCCAGAAAACGTCGAAGTTTTCCGACAGTATCAGGGATTGGGATGTCTTTAATTGCTTGTACTCGCTGAGGGTCCGGCGAGATTCCAGCGTTAGTGATGATAAACCCCAAGAATTTGACTGAAGGTTGGCCGAAGGTGCATTTGGTTTCGTTGATTGTCAGGCCGTAGTCTCGAAGGCGACCAAAAAGTTGTTGAAGATGGGATACATGTTGATTTTCTGAATCGGATGCGATAAGCACGTCGTCAATGTAGGCATATGCAAAATCCAAACCTTGGAGTACTTCGTTGATGAGCCTTTGAAAGGTTTGGGCTGCGTTACATAGGCCAAAGGACATGCGGGGAAACTCGAAAAGGCCGAAAGGCGTAATAACGGCAGTCTTAGGGATATCACTAGATTCCACGGGCACATGGTGGTACGCTCTAACCAGATCGATAGTAGAAAATATTTTCTTACCATGCAGATGCGATGCAAAGTCCATAATGTTAGGGACTGGATATCGGTCGGGGACGGTAGCGGCATTCAGTTTCCTGTAGTCTCCACATGGTCGTAGCGAGCCGTCTTTTTTGGGTACAAGGTGGAGAGGGCTGGCCCACGGTGATTTGGATGGACGACAGATGCCTTTCTCCATCATGAAGGCGAATTCTTTCTTTGCCGCGGCGAGTTTGTCCGTGGGGAGTCGTCGCGGTTTTGCTGCAATCGGGGGCCCTTTGTGACGATATGATGAGTCACTGAGTGACGGGGAGGGCTTTTTACAAGATTCTGACTAGTGAGCTCTGGGAATTGTCTGAGTATTCTGGAGTAAGGCGAATTGGCGATTGTAAGGTGAATGCTAACAGCGGGGGAAGGGGAAACTTGTCCAATGGAGTGAAGGGAAGATACTGGGTCGCTCAGCCGGTGATTACGCAGGTCTACTGTCAGCCCGTAATGTCGGAGAAAGTCTGCGCCGATGATGGACACGCCGACGTCGGCTATGATGAAAGGCCAACGGAATAATCGTCCGAGACCGAGGTCAAGCTCAAGATGTCGTTCCCCGTAAGTGTGGATGATAGATCCGTTAGCTGCGAAAAGCTGCCTGTGCGAGGGCCTAGCGTTTTTTACTGGTGGTGGAATCACTGAGACTTCGGCTCCAGTGTCGACCAAAAACAAATAGGCGCTGCGTCGGTCCGTAATGAAGAGCCGGCGAGTAAGGCCTGCGCCGTCAGTGGCTCCTACTTACGGCGGGCGTATTCGTTTCCCTGGACCTTGAAGTTGCATGGTTGAAGGCACTTCCTAGCTTGCGCTCCAAACTTCATATGGTACCAGCAAGTTCCTGCGTTTCCTTTTTTGTTGTGGGTCGGGTACCTAGCGTTCGGATAGCGATTGTGTGGGGTGTCCATGGATGACTTCAAAGCTTCGATTTGCGTATGCAGGTCTTGGATTTGCGTCATCAGCTGTTTGTGGGCTTCCACGCTATGACCTGTGCTTGGTTGGTCCACTGCTGAGACCGTTGGCAGTATGGCTTCGTGTATGTTGTCTGCCATTTCCGCCAGCTTACTCAAACTTGTTTCAGAGGATGCTGCGAGAGCGGCCCTTATGTCCTGAGGTAGGCGTCGAGTCCACAGCATTTTCAGTACTGTATCGGAGAAATTTCTTCCTGCCTGATGTTGCATCGCGGCTAGGACTGTTGATGGCTTCTGATCTCCCATGGGACGCCCATCCAGAACCTGTAAGATTTTAGTTTGTTTTGATTGACCGAGTCGTTGGAGAAGGCCTGCTTTCAGCCCATCGTATTTACCAGAGGGTGGGGGGGCCGTTACGATGTCCGCGACGTATGTAAGTGTTGGCTGGTCTAGGCTCGTTACCGTTGCTTGGAATTTAGTTTCGTCGCGGGAGATCTCGGCTAGACCGAAAGCGGCTTCTAGCTGGCTTATCCACAGTTCAACGTTGTTGGGCCAGAATGGTGGTGCACGGAAAGCCAATCTTGATATTTGGGAGGGTGCCGTGGATGTTGGCCCTTCCGGATGTTCCGTAGATCCGTATTGCATTCTGAGGCTGTTGAAAGTTTCGTGGATGAAATAAAAAAATTATATAGAAGTGTGATTAAAATAACTTTTGCATCACGTCCGGCTCACCAATTTTGTGGGATGGTTGTTGTGATGTGCTGGTGTGGCTTGTGGAAAGGCTGATGATAAAATTATAATTAAAATTAATTTATTTAAAGCAAGAGAGAGAGAGAGAGAGAGAAATTAAAGAGAGAAAAGAAACAACGGTTGAAGCAACGGCCGTCGGCTTTAGCCTTCTTGTTTACCGCGTCAGTGGGCAGAGTCTCTGATGACGTCCCGCGCGCATGCGTAGTCAGGTTGACGCCCGCGGATGCCGAGGCCGTCTTAGTTCGGCTCGCTGAAGCAAAGTGTAGTCGCCACAATAGCAATTAGAAAATTCAGTGAGGTGGCTGCAAAAAGCGTCACATTTAATTTAAGCTTTCTCTCTTTTCATCTCTTTTTATATAGAGACTAGCGGATGTACCCGGCTTCGACCGGGTTTTACCCGAGTAAAGGTTTGTCTAACGAACATTTGTTAAAACAATTCTCTATAAACTTATAAAAAATATATAATAGATATATTTTGATAATTTGAAACTCGTAAATTTGAATCTCTCGATAAAGTGAACATTTTTTCCCGGTCCCTTGAAAAATACTCGATAAGTTGAATAAAATCATTATTAATTGGTTCCCTCGGTAATTGGAAGTTAAAGGAATAGTATCTTGCCTTGGAATTGTATCATTATTCTTGTCTCAAATAAATTGCCGTGTCATCCTGAATTTTGTCTTTCCTAATTTTCTACATTACAAAATCATCGTTTTATCTAGGGAACATTTTTTCCCGGTCTCTTGAAAAATACTCGATAAGTTGAATAATCAATATTAATTGGTTCTCTCGGTAATTGGAAGTTAAAGGAATAGTATATTTGCCTTGGAATTGTATCATTATTCTTGTCTCAAATAAATTGCCGCGATATCCTGAATTTTGTCTTTCCTAATTTTCTACATTACAAAATAATCATTTTATCTATTCTCCCAATATATATGTTGTAGATAAATGATAAAACTAACATTGACTTTTGCGCAATTAATAGGTAGAAAATATTACTTTTGATAAATAATCTTTAAGATAATAAACTTAGTGATAAGAAAATTAATAGATAAAAAAACGTGTTATCATCGTCGCAATGGGGGCGCTGCTTTCGAGTTAAATCTACAAATTTGCAAATAACTCTAAGGATATTCAAGATATTCAAGAAATTATTTTTCAAAAACCTTCCCGGGGATATAGCTAATAATATCCCAAAATTTCAAGGCGATTGGATGTATGGTTTTTGAATCTATAGAGTACAGACAGACATTCAATTTTATATATATAGATAAATGAGTTTTAAAAATTGTAAAAAAAAAAAAATGCAACGGCCGGGAATCGAACCCCCGCGTGGCAGGCGAGCATTCTACCACTGAACCACAGATGCTTTAAAAAAATGGCCATATTTAGGTATTCATTCGATTCCGGATTAGTCCTCGTAAAAAAGTTCTTCAAATTAAAAAAAGAAATAGCCAAAAATACTAATCAAAATGCAGCCGAAAATTTTCCTCAGGTTTATAAAAAGCGACATGCAAAATTTGGTACCAATTGGTTCAGTAGTTTTTGAGTTTATCGCGAAACAGACAGACAGAAATTGACTTATATATATATAGAGATCCCTATATATAGTCACGACCGTCATGGGCCGGTTCTGTCACGGGTGCGCGCGCATCATCATTATGATCATTATCATTATCTAATGATAATAATAATAATAATAATAATTATTATTATATCCCTATATATAGTCACGACCGTCATGGGCCGGTTCTGTCACGGATGCGCGCGCATCATCATTATGATCATTATCATTATCTAATGATAATAATAATAATAATTATTATTATATTATTATTATTATTTTATTATTTTATTTTCAACATATATAGTCACGACCGTCTTTCCACCGTCAACAATTCCTCAATTCCTCATGTCACGGATGCGCGCGCATCATCATTATGATCATTATCATTATCTAATGATAATAATAATAATTATTATTATCTACTTATATAATTGCCTTATTCTGTCTGTGTGAAGTTCACGGATAGATTTTGGTCATCAACGCGCGCATCATCATTATGATCATTATCATTATCTAATGATAATAATAATTATTATTATACTTATCTACTTATATAATTGCCTTATTCTGTCTGTGTGAAGTTCACTGTGTGAAGTTCACGGATAGACTTTGGTCAGAATGGATAAAATAAAAAAATTGTCAAGGGATGGGAATCGAACCCACGACCTTCCGCTTACCGGGCAGATGCCATGACCACTAGGCTACCCTGGACATATTTTTCCGTTCATAAAGTTAATATATGATGCCAATATATATAATAATTGTATGAATGAATGCAAGACAAAATCACCGCGAATGTTTCTTTTTTTTAAGGCAATTATCGTTTTGCACAATTACTTAATCTTTAAAAATAAATAACAATACTTAAATGAAAATATGTTTCTTTAAATAAAATAAACTTTTAAATCGGTAACCTTTTTTTATGAGAACCTTTAAAAACATATATAAGTACCTTATAATTGTAACGAATAGTATTTTAATCAAAACATTTTAAAAACACACAGTTTGGAACGGGACGTTTCACAAGAGTGACATCCATGGCGCCAATTTATAATTGTAACGAATAGTATTTGAATTGAAACGTTTTTAAAATTATTTATGCTTATGAGGTGATACAGCAACATCTTTACAATTAGAGAGGAGACAAAATGAACCAAATCTAGAAAAAAGAAGTTAGGACATATCGGTCATTAAAGTCTGAGAGGCAAGGCCTTCAGCCAGTTCAGGGCTTCCGGGGTGACAGAGTGGAGATTGGAGATTCCTCCATTGAATTTGTACAGCGGGCAGTCGTCTAGTATATGGGACATTGATTGTGGGACGTTGCAGGCACAATTTGGATCTTTGGTGTAGCCCCATAACTTATCATGGGTGCATAATGTAGCTGCTGTATTGTCCGTGAGGTCAAGAGACGTACGGACCTCTATGGTGTTGATCTCTTGGCGGAACGACTTGGAAGTCGGACTCGGGCCTCCCCACTACGGCAAAGTGGATCAACTTCGTGACTATATATAGTCACGACCGTCTTTCCTCAATTCCTCATGTCACGGATGCGCGCGCATCATCATTATGATCATTATCTTCTATAGAAGCTTCTATCTTTATAATTATGTATATTTACAAGAAGTCAATTCGCTCGCGCCTCTAGCGGTGAAAATGAGGGGTAATACCAGCTGACCTAATGTACATGTATAGTTTGGAGCGGGACGTTTCACATAAACATATAAACAGGAAGAGAAGAAATAGAAGAGTGTCGGTACTGTAACTCAACCATACAAGTGTGCTGCCCCAGATCGGTCTGTTCCTGGCCCTGGCTACGGGCAATATACTCTCGATGCAATTGTAATTAACCTTTTCCTATGCCTTCAATATTTGAAATACAAGTATAAGTCTTTTGCAGCAAGTCAAAATCTTCAAAATTCTCATTACACAATATTTACGTATTATATAGATTCCTAGTATGTAGGGCAATCTTAGCAACCCAAAACGTAGGAGTATCATTGCCTATGCTACACAGCCAAGTTTTGGGCTTTATTTGAATTTGATAAAACTATTGTGGTAGATAATTCATTATTGATTTATTTTTGCAAATACACTGAAGGACAAAACTTAAGAAAGTTGTACCTGTTATCACGCATTTCGGGATTCAGACAATTACTATCAAAAATTTTGATTTTAAGTGACCTTTTTTGGAGACAGGCGAAATAATCATGTGTAAACAGAATTGCCTTTGTCTTCTTCAAAGGAACAAGAATTGGTTCATGTTTAAATATGAAACTTCCTTAATTTTTGTCCATGATTGTGATTTGTAAGTGAGAATGTTACAATTCATGTACTATCATTTATAATTTCATTTGATATACACCCATATAAGCGTGTACAGTTATAGATATGAACGTCATATGATAATGAACAGACATTAGTAATAAAACAATAGTTTGGTTGTAAAGGCCAATTGATTGTTGCATGGATGTATGAAATGAAAAAAAAAATCTTTATACTGTAAATAATGAATTTTATTGAGGGAAACTGTAGAATGTGAATCATTGGCAATTATATAAAGAAAAAAATATATAATTCACCCTGAAACAAGAAAACACTTTAATTTACATATGTAACAAAAAGATAAAGTTTATGTTGTTAAAACGGGAAGATAGTTTGATTAATAAGACATTTTGTAAGAAGAAGCCATCTTGCCAGATTTTTTGGCATTGGCCTTCTGTGAATTGGCAGGAGAAAGATTTGTGGAATAGGAGTAACCCACGGTGCGGGATTCAGGGCTCGAGGAGAGAGCCATTGCTTGATCAGCTTGAATTGGATAAGACATTGCGTTCATCATAGATTGGTAGGACATCGGTTCGGCTTTGTCCATCATTGAGGAATATTGGCTTTCCTCATTAGGCTGGTAACCCATCTTCATTGCCTTAGCCATTGATGAAGAAGAAGGCATTTCCATCTTGGGCTGGTGAGACATTTTCATGGGGGAGGCATAAGACATCATTGGCGATGAGGATATTTCTGACTTCATCTTTGACTGGTAGGCCATCTTCATGGGAGAGCCATGGGTCATCATTGGAGAAGACGGCATTTCAGACTTGGGTTGATGAGCCATTTTCATTGGAGAGACCTGAGCCATCATAGGAATTGAAGGCATTCCCATTTTCATCTTAGATTGATAGCCCATCTTCATGGGAGAAGCCTGAGCCTTCAATGAGGAAGCTGGCATTTCTATATCTGCCTGGTAGGCCATTTTCATGGGATACATCTGAGCCATCATTGATTGAGAGGGCATTTCCTTCATCATCTTTGACTGGTAACCCATCTCCATGGGAGAGGCATGCGACATCATAGGAGCAGATAGATATTCCATTTTCATCTTGGGCTGGTAGGCCATCTCCATAGGAGCAATTATAATTGGGGCAGAGGGCATTTTCATATTCATCTCGGTCTGGTAAGCCATTTTCATTGGTGATGCTTGAGACATCATTTCAATAGATTTTCCTCCCATGTTGGAATTATAATATTCGTTCATTGACATATCCTTTACCTGGGACTGGTAAGCGGCCATCATAGCTTGGTTTTGAACTGCCTCTGGTACTGGCTTGACTTTGAGGACCACGTTAGCAGAAGCCTCAGGACCGACTCCGGGCTCATTGGACTTGACGTAAGCGCGATATCCGTCCTTGTCGGCGACGTAGTCCACGTTGCGGTAGAGTCCTTCAGCGTTGGTGTAGCCATAGGATCCCTTCTTGGCTCCATATGAGTCGGACTCTTCCTTGTGGTGGTGGCGGTTGTTGTAGCCGTCGTCTACCTCGTAGCTGTACTGGTAGGGCTTGGGTGGCTCCTCCATCTGCTGCTGAAATCACCAAAATACATCAAATACTGGTTAGAGTATTATTTAAAAATATGATTCTTATGTATATTTATATAATTGATATATTATTCTTAAATTCATTATATATTATTCCATTTCCTTCTTTTAAATAATATACTTAAAATATAAGACAAATTATAAAAATTAACCCATTCAACATACAACAATGTTAGAATCTTGAGAAATTTTACTTTTATCATAAGCGTACACATCTTGAAAGGAATCACTACAAATTAATAGCAAGATTGTGATGTTGCCAACTCACCATGCCATGTTGCTGGGCCATGCCGCCGTAGGAGTTGGCGGGCGACATGGAGGGGTAGGAGGCCAGGCAACCTCCCGTAGCCAGGGCCAGGAACAGTCCGACCTGGGCAGCACACATGAATGGTTGAGTTACAGTACAGACATTCTTCTAGGTCTTCTTTTTCTGTTTATATGTTTTTTTCTATATGTTAAGATAAAACGAGAAGAACAGAAAGAAAGTTCAAAGTAAATGTAACGCTTTTTGCATCCACCTTACTTGAATTTTCGAACTGCTGCCCTACTATCTGATACCTTATTCTGCCATCGTTTCGATAAATTCTTTTTATGTCCGCTTGAATTACACCTTAAAATATATATATTGACAAACGTATTTTGATTGAACTATGGACATAAATTTTGAGGACCTTAGACATTTATGTATTTATAAATCAAGAGTCTTATGTAAGACTTTGGGTCTTAATGGGGGCTTTTGTTGTTATGTTGTATATATGTATGTGTATGTTTTTATCATACTTATATAATCTTTTTTTTAATCTTCTGTATATTCCCCACTTGCACAGGCCTATCTCTCTTGTAATCTCGGGGAGAATCCTCTATAAGACCAGTGTGACTTAATAAAGGCTTTTGTGTGTGTGTGTGTGTATTCATAAATCTAAAATATTCTTCAAGCAATGTTTTTCCGCAATTTGCAATTAATAAATTTCAAAAAATCATTGCAGTAAGGGGATTAAAAATAGTTTTATTCCAAAAAGAATCTTACGCGTCAAAGTTAGTTTGAATTTCTTATTACAGATGGCGGGCTAATCTATCATTTAATTAGTTTTATAATATGCTATGTATTCTTTTATATCGGAATTTTCAAGCTATAAATAATTTTCTGAACTTCTGACTATTTATAAAGATTAATTCTGTGATTTGAATCTCTATCTACCTGATGACTGAAAGCATTGATATGCTTCTAGTTGGAAATAGAGTTTCAGAAAAATGAAATTGAATAAAAACAATAATTTTTTAAAAGAAGAATTGATATTGAGGTTGTTTTGAAAACTAGTAAAGATGTTCTTTTATAGACATAAGCAATATCTGGCGATGAATTAAATACTTCAAAATATTTTATTTTTATTTTTGGAAACGAGCGACAAAAAAAAAGTCAAATTGTAAAATTTGATATATAATCACCTGAAAATAGTGATCATATATGTAAAAATATATATGTCGTCAAAATAGTCTATATATGTATTTAATTGGTGCTCTATGTAATATTTGTATCAAATTGTTTCAAAAAGAAACAATATATTTGAGATGTTCCAAATAATTGTTGGAATATTGATATGATTTTAGACATATTAATATAAAATACAGTATCGTTTTGAGATAAACCTTGTATTTCTACACGTAGAAAGAGGGCTTAAGCTCCTAAAAATATTTTGCGTTTATGATACTACATAAGGTGAAGTTAGAATTCTCGAATAGATTTTTGTTTATGGTGGGTAGAAGTTAGCGACTGCTTTTACCGTAAGTGCACCACATGTCTAGACATGTGAAAAGCAGTTCGACTTTGCACCTAAGAATATGCCAGAGCCCCGTTTGGTTACTTGCACTCGCTAGTGAGGTTGGACTTTTGCAAGAATCCTGGGCCATTGGAGCATTTTTTTTTTCAGAAAAAGTACCCAATACGGGAATCGAACCCGGTTCGTAGCGGTCGAAAACCAACGGTTTAAACCATCCTTTCACCGTCTCCCCCGAATAGATGATAACAAATAATAATTGCTGCATGAATTGATTACCCTAAAATATTTTGATATCAGAAATTCCAATCAACCTTAAACCTTCCTTATATATATAATCCTTGATTCCTATCATGCAGCGAAATTTTATTGAGTTAAAATATTGAGTTTTACATTTGAAATAATTTTATAGATTCTTGAGAGGAGAACTTGGATTTCATGCAATTGTTCGAACGCTGAGAAATACTTTTATAAATGTATACAACTGTAAAAAAGATGTAGTGAAAACTTTTCTTATAAATTATGCTGAAGTATTTAAATAAATGAAAGATATATCTCTCTCTTACATAGAAAATAGCAATTAAATATTGTAATTAATGACCTTTTAATATAATAGTTTCCTTCAGAGATGTTTGTGTTATAAAAAAAGCTAACATTATTATATGTAAAACGACATTTTAAAACTATTCCGCACGTGTTTCTTTTCAAAGAAAAATCTAAATTTATTTCAAGGATAAATAACGATTATTTCTAACCTTTGGGATGAGGTATGAAAGGGTGAATTGTGAAGAGTAATGATAAATGGAAAAATAAAAGTGCCCAGGGATGGAAATCGAACCCACACTGTTCCGCTTACCGGGCAGATGCCATGTCCACTAGGCTACCCTGGACATATTTTTCCGTTTGTGAATAATACACAAAGTAATTTATAATATACAATATAATATAATGCGGCTTGTGATTGTAAAACGATATTTTAAAACTATTCCGCACGTGTTTTATTATATTATTATATGTGTTTGATTCCAGAAACCTCTAAGGAAATATCAAGAATGGCGTATTCTTTTCCATTCTGTTCAACTCTATATTACGTACCTAACATATTAAAGACCTAATCGTGACAAGAAAGAAGCAAAGTACTGTATACTATAGATTTCATATTTGAGTGAATTCGAAATTTTTAAAGAACATTTGAATGCCACATAAATCATCCTTTGTTTCTCATAGCTCTCCACCATATTAGATAGAGCTATCAGTAATCTAAGAGTCAGAGATGAGCCAGTAACATTAGTATTGAGGAAGAAAAAAAAAAGTGTACTTACGAAAAGATTCATGTCCAGATTGTTGGGAACTGATCGTCGTCAGCTAACCTTCCATTTTATAAGGCAAACGGTGGTCATCTTGACCTATATCAGGGAGGGTGGGGGGTGTCAAAAGGTAATGTTGTCACTTTCCCTCATTTAAGTGGGAAAGAATACTTGAGATATGTACCCTTAACTCACTGTTTTCTTTAGCAATAGTACCATTCCGAGATTTTTGGAACGTTTTATACTCCACCTAATTTGCACAAAATATAGAATATTCTGGTGATTTGCGAGCAGTCAAGGTGGCCTCGTGATATGGACTCACACAGGAGACAGGCTCAAGGAGCAAGATCCCCCAAGGAATAGAACTGAGAGAGAAAGTCTGAAATCCAACACAGGGACAACCTACTATAAATACTACTACATATATACAACCTACTATATAATTTTTTTTTTTTTTAAATCCTGAAATAAAATTTAAAAAAAATAACCTCTAGAGGCATTATGGTTATGATATATCCATATATATGATGGATATGATAAATAAATAAATAAAAATGTAGAAGTAAATAAATAAAATAATTAAATCTCCACATCATTCCCCTGGCTTCCCATGAACTTGTAACTGTATTATAACACTAATGTACCTTTCCAATTTATACTTTCATAACCTTTCTTTAACTATCTGCTCATTCTAGTATCTATAACCTGTACATATCCAGGGGAAACGATTCACTTCTCGACTTGCTCTCCTTAGCAGACCCACCTTTTCACTGAACCTTCTTCAGATGAGCCCTGAAAAGTCCCCAGATGGATTTGAGCGGGCGCTGTAAGTGTAACCAGCCCACAACCTACGTGGAGACGACGTCGGTGAGATTTGCATCCTATAATCAAATACAGATGATTTCATACTCTTCCCATAGTGGTATAAAGCAGTGATCACTGAATTCTCAGAGAATATAATAACCATTATAGAAGAAAACACAATACAATATTTTTAACTTGGCCCAATCTTACTAACCAATTTCTCTTTCTCTCTTTATACTCCCATATTATATATTATTTTATTTGAATATATTTATATAATATACATTTTTCTATGATATGACTAATTATATGACACATTATATGACACATAGATCTGTTAAATAAAATGATTAGTTTGCTTTTAATAATTATTTCTATACAAAAATACATAAATATATGGTATATAAATATTGTCATAACCAAAAATGTACATAGCGTGTAACTGTAAATAAATCATCGGCAGCTTGGTGAATGTTATGTACCTAAACCCCGATAGGTGGCGCGCGCTGTCAACTTGGCAAGTGTTATGTACCTAAACTCCGATAGATGGCGGGCGCGCTAGGCGGGAAGTTTGTAAACAATAGTCGCCATCTTGAGTGTTGTAGCTGATCGCCACCCGTTTGGGTATTTGACATTACTTCCTTAATTTACCAGTATTTTTATCCATTTAACTTAGTTTACCTCTATTTATTTTTATCGCTCAAACTAATTAACTATTTGAAGTCATCTAATAAACTAACATTTTATTCTACCCAAACGTCACCTTCATTACTGTGACAATATTGATATCAATAAGTTTTTAAAAATGAAGCGGGTCTTGTGAATCTATTCCAATATAAATGTATTTCAATATTTCGTGGTCACCGCACTCGTCTCATCAATATAAATGATTCTAAAATGGCCGTGTTGGAGATATTTATATAAGTAAATATATTTAAAAAGATGTAAATATAATTTGTTAAGAAATATAATGCAACCCGTAGGTTTAATATTGCTTATGATTAATAAGACGTGTTTTAGATTTGGTTAGAAAAATGTTAATTAAAAAAAAATATAATAGACCAATACTTCATAATGCCAAGCGTCTCTCATTTTCAAGCGATTATTTACGATTTGGGTGCGTCTCTCTGCAGTGCTGCCTGAGTAGACTCTTGCAAGTTATTTCTGGGACGGTGTTCTATAAAGTTTAAGTACGCCTTAGAGATTTATACTTTTTCGATAATAGAGGCAATAATTACCTCTATAAACAATAAAGGTTATTTATAGACCATTTGTTCTCCAAAATAAATAATAAGAATATAAATAGGAAAATAGAGGTACTGGGGACTACATTCAATTCATAGAATCCAGCATCAGAAACAATCGGAATCACTGCAGAAACGCGCATCCAAGTCGAGAAAAATCGTTTACAGAAGTGAGAGGTTCGCCCTTTGGGAATATTGGGCTCATTTTTTTAGCTAAGCATTTTCACATATCAAATCTAGACTACGCCTTATTATTTATCAAAATTATCTGTTTATTGTCTACCTAATTTTTGTAAATGCAATATTACTTATTGAATCTAGGTTTAATGAACTATATATAGCTGGTCTCTCATTTTTATTTTTTAAGAAGACAGAGGTAATTTTAATCCACACTATCTCGTGTGCCTTCAACGAAGGTCGCCGTACATCAAATATATTGTCGCGTATAAGGCCTTAAAACACCTACAACCTCCGCCAATGGATGGCGCTTTCGCCTGTTTCTGGTATGCAACTTGTGTGAGAATCGCCGACTGCTGTATTCCTGTTTCCTGGAGCAAATAGTCGTAAATAGATGTTCATATTGGCTCTGCAGTGTAAATAATATTAAATACCCGTTGATTGTTATTCTAGTTTATGTAATGTGTAGTAGAAATGACAATAAAGGAGGAGTGTTTGATTTCTTTGTGCTGCGTGCTGGCATGACTCTCTCGCCGACATCGCTGCTGCTACTCTTCTGGTAAGTCTCGTGTCCCCCCAATCAGCGGTAAGGCCGAGAGATACTGCCAGAAGAAAAAAGTTCAACTTGAGCCGTGGTTCTAGGACGTCTCTGTGGCTCCGCAGGGTATAGCTGCAGAGGGAGAGCAACGGGAGCCCGGGGAGGTGATCCACGAGGGAAGAAGCGGCGTCGTCGCGAGAATCAGAGAGGGGTCAAGCCTCGACAATATTTTTTAGGTATTGTATGAATCCCGATATATATATGCTCAAAGGTACAACTTCCTTAAGTTTTATCCATGAGTATACTTTTTATATTGTAGAGGGGGGGGGGGGGGATAATATACGTATTTGTAGTTTCCAGCATATCAATAATTTCAATTATAAGGTTCTTATATTTGCTGAATTCTGAATTTCCAGGTTCAGCCTTGAATATATTTTTGGCAATTGTGGAAGTTTGAGATAAGGCTGGGTTTGATGGCAGGCGAAATCGGGCTATTGTTTCTGATATCTGTTTTTTTTTCTAATGATGTCTGACCTCTATCTCTCCCCGAATCAGACGACTTTGTATCTTATAAACTGTATTGTTTATTAAATATATCTTCTTGGTAATTGGATACGGAAAATTCCTATCGAATTTTGTTTCAGTTGATATCTAGTTGTGATATTGTAAATTCTAGAAGATTCTGGTGAATCTTTCTGATCAAGAGCTGTAAGAGGTAGAGTTGCGGCGTCTAATTTACTTTTTGTAATAGATTGCTGTTTTCTTGATCAAACAAGATTATACACAAAAAATGGAGAAATGTTTAGATGATCAAAATTCTTATCAAAAAGTAGAACACGTTTGTAATAATAAATCAGTAAAGAAAGTGCAACAAAAAATTAACAGAAGGACAAAAGAAAGAGGTTCTATCGAATAAATTATCAAATAATTATAGCAACCATGCCTATCATATATGGATTGCCAAAAATAAACAATGTACCGTTGAGGCCAATTAACGCATTCTGTTGCTGTCACTTATAATCCTTTAAAATATTCAGTCATTATATTGTCATAACCAAAAATGTACATAGCTTGTAACTGTAAATAATACATCGGCAGCTTGGCGAATGTTATGTACCTAAGCTCCGATAGATGGCGGGCGCGCTAGGCGGGAAGTTTGTAAACAATAGTCGCCATCTTGAGGGGTGGAGCCGATCGCCAGCCGTTTGGGTCTCTGACATTACTTCCTTATAATACAATATAATATAATGCGGCTTTTAATTGTAAAACGATATTTGAAATACTATCCCGCATGTGTTTCTTTTCAACGAAAAATCAAAATTTATTTCAAGGAGAAATAACGATTACTTCCTTAATTTGCCATTATTTTTATCCATTTAACTTAGTCTACCTCTATTTCATTTTATCCCTCAAACTATTTAACTATTTAAAGTCATCTAATAAATTATTATTTTATTCTACCCAAACGTCACCTTCATTACTGTGACAATATTAAACTTCCTATATGTTATAAAATAAAAAATGTTGTAAAAATTCCCGAAGAAATACTGAAAAAAAAAGTTATATATATACTGTATAATTGATTTAAAAAATAATTTCTTTAGTATCTCATTTGGTGTTTGCCATTTTTTTACATGTCTTGATCAAAAATTTAAGTTGCAGCCCTCTCTCTCTCTATAAAAACTTTAATACACTTCAATATTGAATTATCTTCAAATACAATCATGTACCTACCCACAAATAAGTTTCGAATTTTCATATTTTAGTTTTAATGATAATATCCATTAGCAACTTAATGGACTTCCAATTAGAAGTCCCTTATCTCAATTTTTAGCTGATCTAGTCTTAAACTTTCCCGACATCCTGGTAAATGAAAGATTCATCACCACAATTAAGTACTGAAAAATATATTTTAATGACGTCATGGCCTTTGTAGCTTTAGGCACTACTGACAAAATGTTAGCATTTTTGAATAGCGTTCCCTCTTTTGAACTTCACAGTTAAAAAATAATCTTAAGACTCTCTACCAATTTTATATTTACTTTTCCAAAAGAAAGATACGCTAACCATGACGAAGGCACGGTGGAATCTGTGGCCACTTGACATGCTTCGAACCTTGAGGCTGTTGTTTGGGTCTGAGCTGCCTGGAGTATAGGAGCTCCAACTATTCCTTCTTACTGCGTTGACTCTATATAAGACCGGTGGTCTTACTAAAGCTATATAGTGAAATAGCTATGGGTGAAAATACATTTAAAAATATACAAATAACTGTTTATGTAAAACCCAGCCAGTATGTCTCCTTGCCAACTCTTTTGATTCCGTAAAATTTCGCTTATAAACTCTTACTAAGCGAAATTCAACCCATTGCTCAACTCAAAAGCTGAGGTATATTGAACTGAACGCCATCAAAGAAGAAATGATAGTCAATTATTTCATAAATAAACATGCATTTCATAACATAGTCTATCTACTTCAGCGAATATTAAAAATAGCTTTGTCATTCCGTTTGGTACAAGATTTGGAAAAATAGATCATATTTCAAAAAGAAATTCGAAATAGAATTATCATTTTTTCAAATAAAAAAATTCACGAACATTTAAAAATATTTCATGATCGGATAACAGACAGAAGAAGGAGATAGGAAACACAAGATATGATGTGTATAGAATTCCTTGCAAATAATGCCATTGTTTGCGCCTGACTATGTAATTAACCTGCCAGGCTGCATTGTTCTATAAACATGTAAATTTTTATTTCTTTCTTTTGATTATGTAAATATGTATATGTCATAATTTGTATATACCAAGATGTAATCCCACCACAATCTATGCAATGTATCGTCCAAAAAGTTTTAATAAAAGTTAGGCCTCGCGAAAAAGAGAGAACAGCAATTACCAGGATTGCATCATCCAGGAAGTAAAGGTCACTACCCAGGAACCATAAAACTAAGTTCAAAGACCTTCTTCTTCCTGGAGGATGGTAATAATGAAAATACAATGGAGCTACCAACATCCAATCAAAGTTCAGCATAAACAACTAACAGCCAACCAAAAGTAACCACGTAGACGATCTCAACCAATGAGAGGCATAGAGAGTTAATGAAGAAGATCTCAGACTCAAAGTTAGGCAGAGAAAGGCGATCCGACTAGGAGCAAGACGTGCCCAATTCCCTCTCACCAAGGTAACATTTTCTCCGATTATGTGATAGGAAAGTACCCCATTTAGTCTCAAAACTTTCTCTCCCTTATTCGCGAAGTCTTAGATTCAATCCCATCCTGGTTTTCGTCTCGTTATTTCCCCTGTGGAACCCTATCATTCAACTAACGACTGCGCCAGATATCATCAACCACCACAAGTCACCAATCCTACAGTAAGTCAACTGGATCTTACATAGGAACAACAATCAACAATCAAAAAGGGCAAAATATTATAGAGAGTCGACAGGATATATAATGGAAAACGAGCCACCTCAGGAAACGACAGGATATAAGATGGAAGACGAAGCGAGGGAGAGGGAACAAGCCACCGGAGTAGACGGAACACGCACCCTGGCGGAGATATTACTGCAGTTGACCGCCTCCCTGACGCAAGTAGGTTCGACCCAGCGCGCGGAGACGGATCTGCCCCACTTCGATGGGACCTATGCCGCCCGCCAATTCTTCCAGGCCTACGACCGGAAAATGGACGAAGCCCTCTTAACCACCCCCGATAAGTTGCTCAGGTTGCCTAGCTACCTGACGCGCCAACCCCTGGAACTCTTCAGGAAACTCCGGTTGGCCACCCAGAGCTACTTCCAGGTGAGGCAAACCCTCAATGGATCTCTACCCAGAATCCAACGAGGCGTCCTTCGCCAAGTACTTCGCTATGAAGCTTGCTGGGCAGGCAGGTCTGGAGAAGTACTACCGGGGAAGATAGCGCTGGGAATGCAACTGGGACTCCCACAGGAGGTCATCCTCAAGACGCTGACGGAGGGGTTGCCGCTCTCCGACCAACGCCTAGTCCGCGTGGTACCTCCTGAGAGCGTGGGAGAGTGGTTCCAACTGGTGCAGCGGATCCACGGACCCAGCACACCAACTGCGCGTCACCACGAGGAACAACCGCCCACCATGTCGGGCCCATACGCCAGCACACACAAAAAACAGGTGTGTGGACTGCACCATACAAACCAGCTCAACACGCGAGCCTGCGGGCATTGCAAGCAGCCCCACATCAACCACACGCCATACCTACACCACAAGGCCAGGGACAAGCCGCCCTTGACGCCACAGCCTTTCTCCAACCAGGTAGGAAGGAACCACCCACTTTTCGTCAGCCAGCTGACGATTAAACTGTCCATCACGCATGAACTCTCACCCCCTTTTCTCATTGACACAGGCGCAAGTCTGAACATAGTGCCCTATAACCTCTATAAAAAGTTAAAAATTTACCTCCCTCAATTACAACTTAAAAAACAGTCCATAGATCTACAGGCCATAAACGGTCTTGTACCGACCTTAGGTCAAATAACCCTCCCTTTGACAATAGGTAACATAACCAAAAACGAGAATTTCCATGTGGTGGAAGTACCTCTACCATTTGGAATTCTCGGAGTAAATACCCTCCGAAAATTTAAATCAACAATAGACTTTAACCAAGGCACTATGTTCCAACTCGCCGCCCCATTGCCCCCTACCACCTACCATTTTGCTCACATCCCCAATGAGCGCCTATTGGGAATGCCAAGCGGAGTCACAAAGGGCTCACAACACACACAAGCCTTCCGCACATGGCACCCAATGCGCGCATCCATTGGTCAAAAACCATTTGCCAACATGTCAATCTAGTCACGCGCACACATACAACTTTTTCACAGAGGCCAATTGTCCTTATTATAGGTCCTCTATGCACAAGGCCACAATTGCACAAAACTCATCACAAAAATGCACAAAACGAGTCCATCCAACAGGACAACTCTTACATTAAATGAACACGTGACCACACATCATCGCACCACAGTCACACGCGTAAACATCGCAACAAGCGCGACACTCGCACATAAAGGCGACCGAAACACCACAAAGACACATGCACAATCACTGATGGTACCACCACACCACTAACAAGAAACATCGAAACCATCCACGCCATTCAACCACCACACAATCGCAAAACATTGCGATCCTTCTTAAGCGCTGTGAACGCTTATAAAAAGTTCATCCCGGACTACGCCCTCTTGCGGACACCACTTAACAACCTTCTCAAAAAGGATGTCACGTGGGTTTAGGATGACAAATGCCAGAAAGCGTTCATTAGCCTGAAAGAAAGTCTCACAACACACCCCACTTTAAACCTTTACCAGGAAGGTCTGCCATGCCAAGTGTACTGTGGCGCATCAACACTCGGCATGGCAGGCGTCCTCAAACAGGTCAATGCTGATGGAAATACCTACCCAGTCCAATATTTCAGCCGCGCCCTACGTTCTCACGAACGGAATTATTCCAGCTCTGAATTAGATTGCCTAGCAATCGTTGAGAGTATGGATAAATTCCGCGTCTATTTGATGGGCAGAAAATTTACCATATTTTCTAACCATCAAGCATTGCAATGGCTGAAAATGATCAAAATCCCGTCAGGTAGATTATTTCGATGGAGATTATGGCTATCGAGATACGAATATGAGGTTCGTTACATAAAAGGAGCACAACAATATGAAACGAACATCATATTTCGTAACCCGTTCTGTGGCTTCTTAGACGCCCCCCTCATTAAGAGCTATCAGCCTTCCCCATCTGGAAATCCTAAACTGACCATTGATCACAACGGAATTCATACCATTTCCCGCAAAGGTGTAACCAAAATCATAATCCCAAAAACACTCACCAACAAACTACTTCAATCAGTACACACATAATACAACCATCCAGGCATCTCAAAGATGACGAGACTCATCTCCGCTCAATATTATTGGCAGGACATGTCACAAGACATTGCACAAAAGGTCAAAACCTGTCCAACTTGCCAATTGACAAAACGTATCGATAGACCCAACCAACATCTCCAAAGAGACATCGATACAGTCCACATAAACAAACTAAACCCGTACACAAAAATACCCAATACATAAAACCACCCATAGCAAAAATACACCATCTACAAAATGGTAACAATTACACGTTTCCATTTAAAGACCTTACACCCGAATTTTTCCAACAGAGTCGCTGACAATCCACCCGACGAACAGCGAACCTTTCATTCATTTAGATCCCACCATTTTCACCAAACCCCGATTTATACCCTTCACCAATAACAAAAAAACGCGACATCACCCATCCACAGATAGATCCAACCACGATTAATCCGCCACTAAGTCCGACACAACCAATCGAAATACAACACGACCCACAAAGAAATCTACTCATAGAGAAGATATGGGAAAACATGTGCAAATTTCCCATATTCCACTTCATACTTTTTATCTGTCTTCTGACTATGCCATACGCCCTCGCCCCATTTACCATAATAATCTACCTTGGACTATATACCCAACAGCCCCAAAGGCTGTACCAATTACAGGAAGCCATCTTCCATATAGGAAGTGCCTTCCATACATTTGTAACTCTTATATTGGAAACAATGGGAGACAATTTCCAGCAGACATTTAGGACGCCCCAGCTGGGACCAAATTAGAAGTTCCCCCGCATGGCCTCCCGGTTTCCGGTACTAAAAGCGACCCGGGCGATTGAGGTCACCTCTTGGCCTCCTCGAAGACCGTCCGCCAATTTTGACTGTCACCAAATGCCATCCACTCAGCTTGGGATCCAAAATTCACAATAAGTTCACATCCCGATTCTTACAAAAACATATTTAATTATATTGATATTATATTAATAAACAAATTTAATTCTCAAAACACCACTCCCAATGAATTACAAAAAAATTCGATTCTTTTACCAACACTCTTAAACAATATTACATGTTACCCACATAAAACAAGCATACAAGCCTCACGACCAATACGCAAAATTGAGATCTCAAGGCCAAATACGAACAAAAACACGCACATTACCACTTAAAGGATAGAATAAGAAAATATTAGGTAGTAAAGCCTTCGAGCTTACGTTTCTTCCGAAAGGAAAAGACGACCACTTTAAAAGGGTCGAGGACTCTCCTCAAACCCTTTATTCAAAGATTCGATTCCGGTCACGACCTCCCGATAACGAAGTGGATATCGGGCGAGCACGACTTGAGTGCCCTAGGGAACCGCATAAAAAACTCCTAGAACGTATTAAGACTCGGGACAAATCAATATAAAACACTCGGCCTTGAGATCTTGAAAGACAATACAACCTCAAACACATTACAACAAATACAAATACAAACTTAAGGTTAACTAGATTCCCTATTTCCTGTACACATAATATAAACGCGCTTCTAGGAAGGATCATGTTTCCACCCACAAGTCGCACAGGGACAAAAAATCTACGAGGGCAATTATAAAATTCGGAATTCGCTCCGTGACCTAGATACATTGGCATCTAACTTTTATCACTAAGAAACTTTGCGAATCTCTCTACACATTTTTTTTCTCTTACCCCATTCATTTACATTTTTTTATATTTTAGAAATCCAAATGCTTAATCAAATATTTACCATTTATGTAACAACTTCTTTTTTTTTATTTTTTGTTATAAACCAATTTCACTTTTTCAACCACTGAACAATTTTTTTTTACGAAAACTCACCTTGTTTTCTAACAATTTTTTTTTCCACGAAAACTCACTTTGTTTTTTTTTTATTTTTTCAACGAAAACTCACTTGTTTTCTTTTAATTTTATATATATTTTTATTTATTTTTTTGATTTCCCAAAGCCCTAACAGAAAATTCCCTCGATTTAGCTTTTCATAACTCGAGTTGAATTGATAGGCATTTTTCTTTTTTTCTTTTACTCAACATTTTTTTTAAAAACGAAAACTCACTTTGTTTTCTTTTAATTTTTCAACGAAAACTCACTTTGTTTTTTTATTTTTTTTTATATTTTTATTTGCATTTTGATATTGATTTCCAAAAGCCCTAACAGAAACATTCACTCGATTTAGTTTTCCCCACCTCGAGTTGAATTGTGTAGGCATCTTTTTCTCTCATTCAACAATGCACCAAAGCGCATTCACTTTGACTTCTTTTAATTATTATTTCTACTTTGATTTCAAAAAGCCTTAACAGAAAAATTCCCTCGATTTAGCTTTCCATAACTCGAGTTGAATTGAATAGGCATCATCAATTTTTTAATTTTCTTCTACTCAACAATTATTTCACCAACACCATTCTCTTTTATCTTTTTTATGTCACCTACGATACTTGTATATAGCCTTACAGTGCCCATAATTAATATTTTTCTCAACAAAATCACTTTTTCCTTACAGAATTCACTTCAGGCTACCCCTTTTTGAATTCTTCACATGTTGGGGACGCATCTGTCATAATTTATATATACCAAGATGTAAACCCACCACAATCTATGCAATGTATCGTCCAAAAGGTTTTAATAAAAGTTAGGCCTCGCGAAAAAGAGAGAGCAGCAATAACCAGGATTGCATCATTCAGGAAGTAAAGGTCACTACCCAGGACCATAAAACTAAGTTCAAAGACCTTCTTCTTCCTGGAGGATGGTAATCATGAAAAGACAATGGAGGTACCAACATCCTATCAAAGTTCAACATGAACAACTAACAGCCAACCAAAAGTAACCACGTAGACGATCTCAACCAATGAGAGGCATAGAGAGTTAACGAGGAAGATCTCGGACTCAAAGTTAGGCAGAGGAAGGCGATCCGACTAGGAGCAAGACCTGCCCAATTCCCTCTCACCAAGGTAACATTTTCTCTGATCATGTGATAGGAAAGTACCCCATTTAGTCTCAAAACTTTCTCTCCCTTATTCGCGAAGTCTTAGATTCAATCCCATCCTGGTTTTCGTCTCGTTATTTCCCCTGTGGAACCCTACCATTCAACTAACGACTGCGCCAGATATCGTCAACCACCACAAGTCACCAATCCTACAGTAAGTCAACAGGATCTTACATAGGAACAACAATCAACAATCAAAAAGGGCAAAATCTATATATATAAAATTGAATGTCTGTCTGTCTGTGTGTGTGTCCTCTATGGATTCAAAAACCATACTTCCAATCGCCGTGAAATTTTGGGATATTATTATGCATATCCCCGGAAAGGTTTACGAAAAATAATTTCTTGAATATCTTTAATATCCTTAGAGCTATTTGCAGATTTGTAGCTTTAACTCGCAAGCAGCGCCACCTTGCGACGGAGATAGGCTTAGGTCTGCCCCACCCCGTGAGAGAATGGATCCGTCCGGCCGCCGGCCGACAGTCCAAGTACCCACCGACCAATCAGGGCAGAGTTGGTGACACAGCTGTGCCAAGTAGACAAGAAAAAAAGCCTCGCGGGAGATTGCCCAAGATGACCTCCGGGAACTTGGTCCATCTTCCATGAACGACCATGAATTTATTCAACCTTATCGAGTATTTTTCAAGGGACCGGGAAAAAATGTTCACTAGATAAAACGATGATTTTGTAATGTAGAAAATTAGGAAAGACAAAATTTAGAATGACACGGCACACAGGGACCTGGAAAAAATGATCACTTTCTCAGTTTCAAATTATCAAAATATATCTATTTCTTTTTATAAGTTTATAGAGAATTGTTTTAACAAATGTTCGTTAGACAGACCTTTACTCGGGTACCGATTAATATTGATTTTATTCAACTTATCGAGTATTTTTCAAGGGACCGGGAAAAAATGTTCACTTTATCGAGAGATTCGTTAGACAAACCTTTACTCGGGTAAAACACGGGCGAAGCCGGGTACATCCGCTAGTATTATATATATGTGTATACAAGGAGTGAAAGATTCAATAAAGTCAGTCAGTCAGCTAAAACGAGTGAGGCGTCCTTCCTTTATTCAAACAGCTTGCTACATCACAGTCTTGTGAAGGGACAATATTCTCAGTAGTCAATCCGCCGGTCTCGTAAAGTACAGTCAACAACAAGCTCTGCCACATATCGTCACCACCTGAGGAAGTCCTGCCTAACATTGTCAGAAACCAAGCTCCAACAGTCATGTTTCCTATATTGAAACCTCAAGACGCTTCCTGGGTCCAGATTTCAAGAACACAAATCTTCTTGGAAATATGACAAAGAAAGATTCGACATTGTAGACACGGTTTTCAATTGGGTATCAGCCAGATTAAAAAGGATATATAAAATATACAGAGGTATCTGTTATTCACACCAAAGTAAATTCCTGGAGGCTACAGCATTAATGAAGGACCCAGCTAGGGTAAAAGATAAAATAAATTTAAGGACCATATGTACCTCTCTTAAACGTTAAAAAAATTATTATTTTTTATTATTATTAAAATCGCAGTAGACTTCATTTGTTTATATTCATAGTTACATTTTTCATGGATTAAACTTATCATTTATACTCATTAATTTTCTTCTACTTCTAATTTCTTTTTATATACTTCTTTATAAATATTAGAAACTATTATAGACGCGTATGATTCTTATGAAAATTAAACAATTTCTATTGCCATCATTATATATATAATATTCATAACAGATGGCGCGCTAATGCATCATAATACTTCTTCATCTCTAACGCTCTTTCTTGTACATTAATTGTGTGTGCATAACTATTATTATAATGAATCAATAAACTTCATTCATATACGCCTTTTTATTATTTCATATTTCATTCTTTTCAATCTTTTTATTTGTCAACTATCTCTTTTAGCTTATAGGTAGTAAACCAGGCTTCTGGAGCGTATTCATAGATCGCCCCCTAGCCGGACTAATTTTTCAATTTTGACAATGACAAAGTTATTTCCATGTGATCTGAAAGAATCTGTAAATTAATTTTAAGTATAATTTTAAAGTGGAAGCAATCCTTTGAAATAGTTAGAAATAATATTTTTTTTTTCACAGATTCAGGTTTGTTTTTTCTATGTATTTAGATTGAGTTGGGTCTTAGAAAAGCTATCCGATTAAAGTTAGCAGTCAGGATATGCCTTTTTATTTTAAATATATTTATTTGTGAGAGAAAAAGTAAGATTATTCTAATGAAAAATAATTTAAAATATTCTCTTGAAAACGGTACATGAAGATATTTACTTATAGGGGAATATATCAAATAAATTGTGTTTCAACTAAATTTCCATAAAAAGGCTAAATCAGGTATATTAATTGTGAAAAATAAACTTGCTTGCATTTAAACTGAAGGAGTTAATTGTACATAATTGAGTTTCATCAAAATATTGTAGCAAGCATTTATTATTTAATTAACATAGTATCATTTTTATGTTTATGTTTTGCCACTCTGAAAACTTCCCTCGTTGATTATCTTTTGTATAACATTCATATCTTGTTTTTGCCTTAAATGAATTGCTGTGTGATTCTGAAGTTTGTCTTTCCTAATTTTCCACGTGGATTTTTGGGAGGATGCTATTTAAATTAGGGAAGACAAACTGAAGATCACCGAGAAGACCAAGAGGCAATGAGCGCTGTGAACTACATTTTCAAAGACTGGCTCCAGGATTCCACCGCCGTGTCAAAGCCAAGGCTTCCCTCCAAGATGACGATGTCCCTATAGACGATACGACGACAAAGCTGTTCTTCACACCGTAATAAAAAGACGCAAAGGTACTAGGGACAAAGTTCAAGACTTCGATGGAATCCTTGGCAGAAACACGTCAGATCCTTGTCAGTAACTACAATAATTGCTAGCTGTGGGTCACAGCTCCCAAAGGAAGGGAGCTATTTACAAAGTATTTATAATTTTATTAACAGAGTATCATTTTGTATGTTTATATGTTGCGACACTGTAAACTTCGATCGTTGCTTATCTTTTGTTTATCATTAATAGTTTGTTCATGCCTCAAATAAATTGCTGTGTCATTCAGAAGTTTGTCTTTCCTAATTTTCCACGTGGCAATATACTCTCGATGCAATTGTAATTAACCTCTTCCTATGCCTTCAATATTTGAAATACAAGTAAATGTCTTTTGTAGCAAGTAAAAAATCTTCAAAATTCTCATTACACATTATTTACATATTAAATACATTCTTAGTATGTCGGGCAATCTTAGCAAATCTATACGTAGGAGTATCATTGCCTATGCTACACGACCAAGTTTTGGGCTTTATTTGAATTTGATAAAACTATTGTGGTAGATAATTCATTATTGAATTAATTTTGCAAATACACCCGAGGACAAAACTTAAGAAAGTTGTTCCTGTTATCAGGCATTTCGGGATTCAGACAATAACTATCAAAGAATTTTGATACTCAATGACCTTTTTTGGAGACAGGCGAAATAATCAAGTGTAAACAGAATTGCCTTTTTCTTCTTCAAAGGAACAAGAATTGGTTCATGTTTAAATATGAAATCTTCCTTAATTATTGTCCATGATTGTGATTTGTAAGTTGGAATGTTACATTTCATGTACTATCATTTTTAATTTCAATTGATATACACCCATATAAGCGTGTACGGTTATAGATATGAACGTCATATGATAATGAACAGACATTAGTAATAAAACAATAGTTTGGTTGTAAAGCTCCAATTGATTGTTGCATGGATGTATGAAATGAAAAAAAAATCTTTATAATGTAAATAATGAATTTTATTGAGGGAAACTGTAGAATGTGAATCATTGGCAATTATATATAGAAAAAATAATATATATAATTCACCATGAAACAAGAAAACACTTTAATTTACATATGTAACAAAAAGATAAAGTTTATGTTGTTAAAATGGGAAGATAGTTTGATTAATAAGACATTTTGTAAGAAGAAGCCATCTTGCCAGCTTGTTTGGCATTGGAGTTCTGTGAATTGGCAGGAGAAAGATTTGTGGAATAGGAGTAACCCACGGTGCGGGATTCAGGGCTCGAGGAGAGAGCCATTGCTTGATCAGCTGGTCCCATTGGAGAAGACATTGAGTTTATCATAGATTGGTAGGACATTGGTTGGGGTTTGGACATCATTGAAGAATATTGGCTTTCCTTATTAGGCTGGTAACCCATCTTCATTGCCTTAGCCATTGATGAAGAAGCTGACATTTCCATCTTGGGCTGGTAAGACATTTTCATGGGGGAGGCATAAGTCATCATTGGCGATGAGGATATTTCTGACTTCATCTTTGACTGGTAGGCCATCTTCATGGGAGAGCCATGGGTCATCATTGGAGCAGACGGCATTTTAGACTTGGGTTGATAAGCCATTTTCATTGGAGAGGCCTGACCCATCATAGGAATTGAAGGCAAACCCATTTTCATCTTAGACTGATAGCCCATCTTCATGGGAGAAGCCTGAGCTTTCAATGGAGAAGCTGACATTTCCATATCTGCCTGGTAGGACATTTCCATTGGATACATCTCAGCCATCATCGATTGAGAGGGCATTTCTACCATCATCTTTGGCTGGTAACCCATCTTCATGGGAGAGGCCTGAGACATCATAGGAGCAGATAGATATTCCATTTTCATCTTGGGCTGGTAGGCCATCTCCATTGGAGAAATCATCATTGGTGCAGAAGGAATTTTCATATTCATCTCGGGCTGGTAAGCAATTTTCATTGGTGATGCCTGAGACATCATTTCAATAGATTTTCCTCCCATTTTGGAATTGTAATATTCGTTCATAGACTTATCCTTTACCTGGGACTGATAAGCGGCCATCATAGCTTGGTTTTGAACTGCCTCTGGTACTGGCTTGACTTTGAGGACCACGTCAGCAGAAGCCTCAGGACCGACTCCAGGTTCATTGGACTTGACGTAAGCGCGATATCCATCCTTGTCGGCGACGTAGTCCACGTTGCGGTAGAGTCCTTCAGCGTTGGTGTAGCCGTAGGATCCCTTCTTGGCTCCATAAGAGTCGGACTCTTCCTTGTGGTGTTGGCGGTTGTTGTAGCCGTCATCTACCTCGTAGCTGTACTGGTAGGGTTTGGGCGGCTCTTCCTTCTGCTGCTGAAACCACCAAAATACATCAAATACTGGTTAGAGTATTATTTAAAAATATGATTCTTATGTATACTTATATAATAGATATATTATTCTTAAATTCAATATATATTATTGCATTAAATTATTTTAAATAATATACCTAAAATATAAGACAAATTATAAAAATTAACCCATTCTAAATACAACAATGGTAAAATCTTGAGAAATTTTACTCTTAGCATAAGCGTACACATCTTGAAAAAGGAATCACTACAAATTATTAGCAAGATTGTGATGTTGCCAACTCACCATGCGATGTTGCTGGGCCATGCCGCCGTAGGAGTTGGCGGGCGACATGGAGGGGTAGGTGGCCAGGCAACCTCCCGTAGCCAGGGCCAGAAGCAGTCCGACCTGGGCAGCACACATGTATGGTTGAGTTACAATACCGACTCTCTTCTAGGACTTCTTTTATGTTTATATGTTTTTTTATATATGTTAAGATAAAAATAGATGAACAGAGAGAAAGGTTTTATTAAATGTAACGCTTTTTGCAGCCACCTTACTTGATTATTCGAACTGCTACCCTACTATCTTATACCTCATTCTGCCATCGTTTCGATAAATTCTTTTCATGTCCGCTTGAATTAAACCTTAAAATTATATATATTGGCAAACGTATTTTGATTGAACTATGGACATAAATTTTGAGGACCTTAGACATTTATGTATTTATAAATCAAGAGTCTTATGTAAGACTTTGGGTCTTAATGGGTGCTTTTGTTGTTATGTTGTATATATGTAGGTGTATGTATATATCATACTTACATAATCTTTTTTTTTTCATCTTCTGTATATTCCCCACTTGCACAGGCCTATCTCTCTTGTAATCTCGGGGAGAATCCTCTATAAGACCAGTGTGTCTTAATAAAGGCTTTTGTGTGTGTGTGTGTGTATTTATAAATCTAAAATATTCTTCAAGCAATGTTTTTCCGCAATTTGCAATTAATAATTTTCAAAAATTCATTGCAGTAAGGGGATTAAAAATAGTTTTATTCCAAAAAGAATCTTACGCGTCAAAGTTAGTTTGAATTTCTTATTACAGATGGCGCGCTAATCTATCATTTAATTAGTTATATAATATGCTATGTATTCTTTTATATCGGAATTTTCAAGCTATAAATAATTTTCTGAACTTCTGACTATTTATAAATATTAATTCTGTGATTTTAATCTCTATCTACCTGATAACTGAAAGCATTGATATGCTTCTAGTTGGAAATAGAGTTTCAGAATAATGAGATCAAGAAAACAATAAATTTTTTGAAAGAATAATTGATATTGAGGTTGTTTTAAAAACTAGTAAAGATGTTCTTTTATAGACATAAGCAATATCTGTCGATGAATTAAATACTTCAAAATATTTTTATTTTTGGAAACGAGCGACAAAAAAAAAAAAAATCAAATTGTAAAATTTAATATATAATTACCTGAAAATAGTGATCATATATGTAAAAATATATATGTCGTCAAAATAGGCTATATATGTATTCAATTGGTGCTCTATGTAATATTTGTACCAAATTATTTCAATAAGAAACGATATATTTGAGATGTTCCAAAGTATTGTTGGAATATTGATATGATTTTAGACATATAAATGTAAAATTCTGTATCGTCTTGAGATAAACCTTGAATTTCTACACGTAGAATGAGGGCTTAAGCTTTTAAAAATATTTTGCATTAATGATACTACATAAGGTGAAGTTAGAATTCTCGAATAGATTTTTGTTTATCCCTAGTACACGTGGTGCAGGCCTAGATAATCATGGTGGGTAGAAGTTAGCGACTGCTTTTACCGTAAGTGCACCACATGTCTAGACATGTGAAAAGCAGTTCGACTTTGCACCCATCGAATCTTGGGAGGAGAACTTGGATTTCATGCAATTGTTCGAACTCCGAGAAATACTTTTATAAATGTATACCACTGTAAAAAAAAGATATAGTTAAAATTTTTCTTCTGAATTATGCTAAAGTATTTAAAGAAATTAAAGATATATCTTATCTAGATATTAGCAATTAAATATTGTAAATAATGATCTTTTATTATAATAGTTTCCTTCAGAGATGTTTGTGTTATACAAAAAAAAGCTAACATTATTATATGTGAAAAAATAGTACAAATGTGATATTGTACTTGGATAAGGTGCATAAATTTAGAAAAAGGCATCTCCTTATCGTGCAACTGAAAGTTGCTGATGGCTTGCGCCATCTATCGGAATAAATATAAATTATTCTCGTTGATTTTTAATTATTCCAGAATTGGCCAAATATCCATTCTTGATTAATCAAGAAAAGCTAACCACGGACGCGTTTCGGGCTGTTGGCCCTCATCAGCGTGGTGCAAGCTGTACCTCAACGGCCAAAAAAATTGGTCATTAAGGCATCCTGAAAAATCATGAAACGGGTAGTTAAGGCCAGAATTGCGTGAGACCGCGACACAATGTGAAAAAATGTGAGGTATAGCTTGCACCACGCTGATGAGGGCCAACAGCCCGAAACGCGTCCGTGGTTGGCTTTTCTTGATTAATCAAGAATGGGTATTTGGCCAATTCTGGAATAATTAAAAATCAACGATAATCTTTGATATTTATTCCGATAGATTGCGCAAGCCATCAGCAACTCTCAGTTGCACGATAAGGAGATGCCCATTTCTAAAATTTTTATATGTGTTTGATTCTAGAAAATTCTAAGGAAATATCAAGAATGTCATATGCTTTTTATTCTGTCCAACTCTATATTACGTACCTAACATATTTAAGCCATAATCGTGATAAGAAAGAAGCCAAGTACGGTGTACTATAGTTTTCATATTTGAGTGAATTCGATTTTTTTTAAAAAGAAAATTTGAACGTCACATAAATCAACCCTACTTTCTCCATATCAGATAGAACTATCAGTAATCTAAGAGTCAGAGATGAGTCAGTAAAACCCTGTATTGAGGAAGAGGTGTACTTACGAAGAGATGCATGCCCAGATAGTTGGGAACTGATCGTCGTCAGCTAACCTTCCATTTTATAAGGCAGACTGTGTTCATCTTGACCTATATCAGGGAGGGTGGGGGGGGTGTCAATAGGTAATGTTGTCACTTTCTCTCATTTAAGTGGAAAGGAATACTCGAGATATGTACCCTTACCTCATTGTGTTTTCTTTAGCAGTAGTACCATTCCGAGAACTTTTAAGGGCGTTTTATAATCACCTAATTTGTTTTAATCCTAGAATAATATGGTAATTTGCGAACAGTCAAGGTGGCCTGGTGATATGGACTCACACAGGAGACAGGATCAAGGAGCATGATCCCCCGAGGAATAGGACTGAGAGAGAAAGTCTGAAATCCAACACAGGGACAACCTACTATAAATACTACTACACAATACAACCTACTATATAAATAAATAATAAAAAATCCTGAAATAAAATAAATTGAAAAAAAAAACTCTAGAGGTGTAATATAGTCATAATTTTAACCATAAAGATATTATAAAAACGAAAAACAAAACAAAGATTAAAAAATAAATAAAAATGAATAAGTAAATAAATGAAATAATTAAATCTCCACATCATTCTCCTAGCCACCCATGAACCTGTAACTTGTATTATAACACTAATGTACCCTTCCAATTTATACTTTCATAACTTTTCCTTAACTATCTGCTCACTCTAGTATCTATAACCTGTACATATCCGGGACTCACCTCTTGACTTGCTCTCCTTACCAGACCCACCACTGAACCTTCTTAAGATGAGCCGGGAAAAGTCCCCAGATGGATTTGAGCGGGCGCTGTAAGTGTAACCAGCCCACAACCTACGTGGAGACGACGTCGGTGAGATTTGCATCCTATAATCAAATCCAGATGATTTCATACTCTTCCCATAGCGGTATAAAGCAGTGATCACTGAATTCTCAGAGAATATAATAACCATTATAGAAGAAAACACAATACAATATTTTTAACTTGACCCAATCTTACTAACCAATTTCTCTTTCTCTCTTTATACTCCCATATTATATATTATTTTATTTGAATATATTTATATAATATACATTTTTCTATGATATGACTCATTATATGACACATTATATGACACATAAATCTGTTAAATAAAATGATTAGTTTGCTTTTAATAATTATTTCTATACAAAAATACATAAATATATGTCATAATTTGTATATAACTGTATGCACCTCCGACCTACTATGTATGTACAATGTATGTTTTAAAAGAATTAATAAAAGAACTAAGGTAACTGAAGGATAGAACGCCTTAGAGAAAAACCTCGGAAGTAGACCTAGAAGAGAACATAACTATTAATAAAGTCACAGTTAACCTTCTGACCCCGGAAACCCTGCAAACTAAGTTTAAGCCAATATTTCCTGGGCAAGGCCGGGCGTATCTTATGACCGCGGAAATCATAAAAGTCGAGTTAACGCCCAATATTTCCGGAGCAAGGCCGGACATATCTTAATTCAAGGAAGTCAGTAAGGGCCAATTAGAAGACAATACCTAAATAGGTCAACCAATAGCCAACGGCCACGTGACATGGTCCCACCAATTAGGAAACAATACCTAAATAGGTCAACCAATAGAAAACGGTCATTTGACATCTTTCGACCAATGGTAAAGAAGATAAGTCTTGGTGTTAAATCGAGAAGCAAGAATTGTTAGTTGCTCCTTCGCTCCCAACGAGGTAACATCTGCTCTCGAGACCTCCCCGCTCAGCTCATAGCTAAGTCAATCACCGCCATGTGATCAGATAATTAATAAGTCAAAACCCGCTCCGCCTTCTCTCTAAGCTTTTCTTTCCCTCCAAACCAGTTGCCTTTTATTTCAAAACCCATCAAGTGTCCTGGCTTATTTCCCTTGTGTGTAATCCTTTCTTACTCAGCCATCACGACTGCGTCACCACTTCAACAATCTTCAACTCAAAAGTAAGGTTTCCCAGCATAGCATATTACCACAGCTATATTGAAAGTCGACAGGATATATTACCACATATATTGAAAGTCGACAGGATCAAGATGGAAATTAGCCCAGACGCCAGCAAAACAAACGGCAATGTCAAACCCAGAGGGAAGAAACTGGCAACGAGCGGAAAGAAGCTGGCAAGAAGCGAGGCGACCAGGCGCCTTCTAGCGGCCATCATATGGCAGATGACCGTGGCCCTCCGACGAGTCAACGCCCCGCAAGGTGAGACAGAGTTCCGGAGCGCCATCCCCCGGGGAGGACGACGGACACAACCCCCGCCAACCCCAGGCGAGTGTCACCGAGGCCGGACACCGACCACCGAGGAGTCATCCACCGCCATGCCGTACACCGCCCCCGAAACTAATCCGCGCGACCCAGGACAGTACAAACGGTCCCAAAACGATATTCCAGTACCGGACTTCCCTTCCATTCCACGGACCGCGCAAGCAGTCCCGATTCCCAAGCCAACCATCCCAAGCCAAGACGTCCCAGAGGAGACCTGTTGAACTGAGGTAGGCACCCTATGACGTCAAGAAATTGGCCTTGGACTCATATCTAATCCTACCTACCCCTTTTAACCATATCTAACCTTTGTACCCAATGAATGCACGCACGGGCTAGGCCAAACCTGTCCGAAAGGACTTGCACTGCAACCAAATTTGTCACACAGGACAACCCTTGCCTGCATTCATTGACCCCACCACCATGTTTATCACTCAACCCAATTACCAGTACTATATGCCCTCAAATACAAGCCACAACGGCTTCAACCATCACCATGCCCAAAAAAGTGTCCGTACGCCAACACAGCTCACCCACTTACCACACAAAATCCATACATGACCATACGTCGCCACGCCATAATCACGCAAATGTACCTCACAACAAACACGCACCCATACGTCACACGCAACAAACACGCACAACCCGCACAACAAACGCAACACGCGCGCCAAAAGACGACAACAACCAACAAACGCATGCACAGCCATTAATAACAATCATCTCGTCTACCCAAAACACTAAAAAAATGTTCACATTAAAAGGTGCCATATACACTAACAATAGAAATTTCGATATATGTTCGTACAACCAGCACCCATGACTTTAATAAATTTGTTGTTCATAGTGAGAACAGGTTAGATTTTTTACAAACAAGGACTTCGCGTGACACCTTTTCATTCACAATTTTTTTTTTCTCGACTCGTGTCACAGGTCACCCCACAAAACTTTTCATTTCAGGCCACAGACGCCTTTCACCACACCTGTGACACGTCTCCACTCAAAGCGTGTTCACGTCGTAAGCCTCATTTTCACTCAATTCCACTCTAATATCACTGAATAGCATTTTTTACTAAAGTCACAACGACTATTCGATTTAATAAATGGATACAACGTCCGGATTTTCAAAATACAAATAACGTCGAAACTACACCCACTCATCTCTTCACAATGTTATGAGCAGAACATAACACACGACAATACAAAACAGGTAAAAACCTGTCCCACCTGCCGATTATCTACAAATATCGATGAATCCAACCAACAATACGTGAAAACACCGACCCAACCCACAAATAAAACAATTCGTACACAAAATATGTCGCACACACAATACAACCAATACCGAAATTACACCACCTACGACAAACAAAAACGATTTTACATCATTCTTCCCAGATAGAGGAGGCCAGAAAATTAACAAAACCAGTGCCAAGTAGAAGATTCAAGTCGCACACAAAATCAATTAGGCGGCAGGAAGTGAGAATTTTGAGACGTAGCGACAAAAACGAAACGCCCTTACTTCAATTACGTGCAAATAGAGAGGAAGTCTTGTTTCCCCCACGTCCCATGTCCGGTTTCTAATTACCACCTCCCTCGACCAGCAGCTAAATCGAGGTCAAGCTGAGAACTTCTACATGTCATCCAATTTCATTCCCTCTCTTTTGCCCGACACACCCCACTTCCGTATCTCTAATTACAAATAAGAAAGTCACCTATTGAGGTCAACTGGAAACCTCTCTATGCCACCGATTTTGGATTCCAGTTCGAGCCTGCGTATCGATTTTTACAATACAATTCCGCACGCACAAGACGTCACACACATTTAAATGAGTTCATATTCCTATTATAATTGATCATAATTACTTTACAAACTTCCAAAAACGTTACATATTCCACTTACACTGAGATCTCAAAACAACAATACACACAAAGACAAAAAATTTATAGGGCATAATTGAACAATTAAAACATTTAGATCAGGGCATGTAGATACAAAAGGGTTCAAACCAATACACCTTATTATTCATATTAACTATTTTCATTATTTTCTCTCAATTAAAATTTAAATATTTAATCACTTTAGCAATTTATTCAATTTATTATCACTTTTAATCATTAATTATCATTATATTTACCACTTAGTTTATATTATCATAGCTTCAAATCAACGAAAACTCACTGGTTTTCTTTTAAAATTAGATATTATATTTTATTTTGATTTACAAAAACATTCTCCTTTTTTTTTTCACCATGCATCAAGCATTCACTTTGATTTCTTCCAACTTTTATATCATTTTTGATTTCTCAAAAGCCCTAATAAAAATCCCTCGATTTCCATTCCCAATTTCGAGCAAAAATTAGTTAGGCATTTTTCCTTTTTTTTTTCTCACCATGCATCAAGCATTCACTTTGATTTCTTCCAACTTTTATATTATTTTTGATTTCTCAAAAGCCCTAATAAAAATCCCTCGATTTCCATTCCCAATTTCGAGCAAAAATATGGTTAGGCATTTTTCATTTTTTCCCACCATGCAACCAAGCATTTACTTTGATTTCTTCCAACTTTTTATTTTTATTTTTTGATTTCTCAAAAGCCCTAATAGAACTCCCTCGATTTTATTTCCAATCTCGAGTATAATATCGTTTAGGCGCATTTTCTTTTCTTTTAACCCACTATGTACCATAGCATTCATTTTGATTTCTTACAATTAAAAAATTTTTGATTTCTATTAATTATACTCAACCTATATCATCAACACCATTCTATTTTACCTCTTATATCACCACCAATGCTTGTATATAGCCTCTCAATACCCACAACTAATTTTCCCACAAAATTATTTTTCCCTTTACAGAATTCTCTCAGGCTAACCCCTTCTTGAATTCTTCACATGTAGGGGGCGCATCTGTCATAATTTGTATATAACTGTATGCACCTCCGACCTACTATGTATGTACAATGTATGTTTTAAAAGAATTAATAAAAGAACAAAGGTAACTGGAGGATAGAACGCCTTAGAGAAAAACCTCGGAAGTAGACCTAGAAGAGAACATAACTATTAATAAAGTCACAGTTAACCTTCTGACCCCGGAAACCCTGCAAGCTAAGTTTAAGCCAATATTTCCTGGGCAAGGCCGGGCGTATCTTATGACCGCGGAAATCATAAAAGTCGAGTTAACGCCCAATATTTCCGGAGCAAGGCCGGACATATCTTAATTCAAGGAAGTCAGTAAGGGCCAATTAGAAGACAATACCTAAATAGGTCAACCAATAGCCAACGGCCACGTGACATGGTCCCACCAATTAGGAAACAATACCTAAATAGGTCAACCAATAGAAAACGGTCATGTGACATCTTTCGACCAATGGTAAAGAAGATAAGTCTTGGTGTTAAATCGAGAAGCAAGAATTGTCAGTTGCTCCTTCGCTCCCAACGAGGTAACATCTGCTCTCGAGACCTCCCCGCTCAGCTCATAGCTAAGTCAATCACCGCCATGTGATCAGATAATTAATAAGTCAAAACCCGCTCCGCCTTCTCTCTAAGCTTTTCTTTCCCTCCAATATATTACCACATATATGGTATATAAATATTGTCATAATCAAAAATGTACATAGCGTGTAACTGTAAATAATACATCGGCAGCTTGGCGAATGTTATGTACCTAAGCCCCGATAGGTGGCGCGCGCTGTCAGCTCGGCAAGTGTTATGTACCTAAACTCCGATAGATGGCGGGCGCGCTAGGCGGGAAGTTTGTAAACAATAGTCGCCATCTTGAGTGTTGTAGCTGATCGCCACCCGTTTGGGTATTTGACATTACTTCCTTAATTTACCATTATTTTTATCCATTTAACTTAGTTTACCTCTATTTCTTTTTATCGCTCAAACTAATTAACTATTTGAAGTCATCTAATAAACTAACATTTTATTCTACCCAAACGTCACCTTCATTACTGTGACAATATTGATATTAATAAGTTTTTAAAAATGAAGCGGATCTTGTGAATCTATTCCAATATAAAAGTATTTCAATATTTCGTGGTCACCGCACTCGTCTCATCAATATAAATGATTCTAAAATGGCCGTGTTGGAGATATTTATATAAGTAAATATATTTAAAAAGATGTAAATATAATTTGTTAAGAAATATAATGCAACCCGTAGGTTTAATATTGTTTTCGATTAATAAGACGTGTTTTAGATTTGGTTAGAAAAATGTTAATTAAAAAAAAATATAATAGACCAATACTTCATAATGCCAAGCGTCTCTCATTTTCAAGCGATTATTTACGATTTGGGTGCGTCTCTCTGCAGTGCTGCCTGAGTAGACTCTTGCAAGTTATTTCTGGGACGGTGTTCTATAAAGTTTAAGTACGCCTTAGAAATTTATACTTTTTTCGATAATAGAGGCGATAATTACCTCTATAAACAATAAAGATTATTTATAGACCATTTGTTCTCCAAAATAAATAATAAGAATATAAAATGGAAAATAGAGGTACTGGGGACTACATTCAATTCATAGAATCCAGCATCAGGAACAATCGGAATCACTGCAGAAACGCGCATCCAAGTCGAGAAAAATCGTTTACAGAAGTGAGAGGTTCGCCCTTTAGGAATATTGGGCTCATTTTTTTAGCTAAGCATTTTCACATATCAAATCTAGACTACGCCTTATTATTTATCAAAATTATCTGTTTATTGTCTACCTAATTTTTGTAAATGCAATATTACTTATTGAATCTAGGTTTAATGAACTATATATAGCTGGTCTCTCCTTTTTATTTTTAAGAAGACAGAGGTAATTTTAATCCACACTATCTCGTGTGCCTTCAACGAAGGTCGCCGTACATCAAATATATTGTCGCGTATAAGGCCTTAAAACACCTACAACCTCCGCCAATAGATGGCGCTTTCGCCTGTTTCTGGTATGCAACTTGTGTGAGAATCGCCGACTGCTGTATTCCTGTTTCCTGGAGCAAATAGTCGTAAATAGATGTTAATATTGGCTCTGGAGTGTAAATCATATTAAATACCCGTTGATTGTTATTCTAGTTTATGTAATGTGTAGTAGAAATGACAATAAAGGAGGAGTGTTTGATTTCTTTGTGCTGCGTGCTGTCATGACTCTCTCGCCGACATCGCTGCTGCTACTCTTCTGGTAAGTCTCTCGTGTCCCCCCAATCAGCGGTAAGGCCGAGAGATACTGCCAGAAGAAAAAAGTTCAACTTGAGCCGTGGTTCTAGGACGTCTCTGTGGCTCTGCAGGGTATAGCTGCAGAGGGAGAGCAACGGGAGCCCGGGGAGGTGATCCACGAGGGAAGAAGCGGTGTCGTCGCGAGAATCGGAGAGGGGTCAAGCCTCGACAATATTTTTGAGGTATTGTATGAATCCCGATATATATATGCTGAAAGGTACAACTTCCTTGAGTTTTATCCATGAGTATATGTTTATATTGTAGAGGGGGGGGGGGATAATATACGTATTCGTAGTTTCCAGCATATCAATAATTTCAATTATATGGTTCTTATATTTGCTGAATTCTGAATTTCCAGGTTCAGTCTTGAAAAGTTTGCCTTGGTTTTTGCCTATATTTTTGGCAATTGGAAGTTTGAGATAAGGCTGGGTTTGATGGCAGGAGAATTCGGGCTATTGTTTCTGATATCTGTTTTTTCTAATGATAACTGGCTTCTCTCTCACCCCGAATCAGACGGCTTTGTATCTTATAAACAGTATTGTTTATTAAATATATCTTCTTGGTAATTGGATACGGAAAATTCCTATCGAATTTTGTTTCAGTTGATATCTAGTTAGGATATTGTAAATTCTAGAAGATTCTGGTGAATATTTCTGATCAAGAGCTGTAAGGGGAAGAGTTGCGGCGTCTAAATTCCTTTTTGTAATAGATTGCTGTTTTCTTGATCAAACAAGATTATACACAAAAAAATAAAGAAATGTTCAGATGATCAAAATTCTTATCTAAAAGTATAAAACGTTTGCAATAATAAATCAGTAGAAAAATTCAACAAAACATTAACAAAAGGACAAAAGAAAGAGGTTATATCAGAATAAATTATCAAATGATTATAGCAATCATGCCTATCATATATGGATTGCCAAAAATAAACAATGTACCGTTAAGACCAATTAACGCATTCTGTAGCTGTCACTTATAATCTTTTAAAATATTCAGTCATTATATCGTCATAACCAAAAATGTACATAGCTTGTAACTGTAAATAATACATCGGCAGCTTGGCGAATGTTATGTACCTAAGCTACGATAGATGGCGGGCGCGCTAGGCGGGAAGTTTGTAAACAATAGTCGCCATCTTGAGGGGTGGAGCCGATCGCCAGCCGTTTGGGTCTCTGACATTACTTCCTTATAATACAATAAAATATAATGCGGCTTTTAATTGTAAAACGATATTTGAAATACTATCCCGCATGTGTTTCTTTCAACGAAAAATCAAAATTTATTTCAAGGAGAAATAACGATTACTTCCTTAATTTGCCATTATTTTTATCCATTTAACTTAGTATACCTCTATTTAATTTTATCCCTCAAATTATTTAACTATTTAAAGTCATCTAATAAATTATTATTTTATTCTACCCAAACGTCTCCTTCATTACTGTGACAATATTAAACTCCCTATATGTTATAAAATAAAATATGTTGTAAAAATTCCCGAAGAAATACTGAAAAAAAAGTTATATATATACCGTATAATTGATTTAAACAATAATTTCTTCAGTATCATTTGGTGTTTGCTATTTTTTACATGTCTTGATCAAAAATTTAAGTTGCAGCCCTCTCTCTCTCTATAAAAACTTCAATACACTTCAATAATGATTTATCTTTAAATACAATCATGTAACTACCCACAAATAAGTTTAGGATTTTCATATTTTAGTTTTAATGGTAATATCCATTAGCAACTTAATGGACTTCCAATTAGAAGTCCCTTATATCAATTTTTAGCTGATCTAGTCTTAAACTTTTCCGACATCCTGGTAAATGAAAGATTCATCACCACAATTAAGTACTGAAAAAATATTTTAATGACGTGATGGCCTTTGTAGCTTTAGGAATTACTGACAAAATTCTAGCATTTTTGAATAGCGTTCCCTCTTTTGAACTTCACAGTTAAAAATAATCTTAAGACTCTCTACCAATTTTATATTTACTTTTCCAAAAGAAAGATACGCTAACCATGACGAAGGCATGGTGGAATCTGTGGCCACTTGACATGCATCGAACCTTGAGGCTGTTGTTTGGGTCTGAGCTGCCTGGAGTATAGGAGCTCCAACTATTCCTTCTTACTGCGTTGACTCTATATAAGACCGGTGGTCTTACTAAACTATATGTATGTATTTGGGTGAAAATACATTTAAAAATTTACAAATAACTGTTTATGTAAAACCCAGCCAGTATGTCTCCTTGCCAACTCTTTTGATTCCGTAAAATTTCGCTTATAAACTCTTACTAAGCGAAATTCAACCCATTGCTCAACTCAAAAGCTGAGGTATATTGAACTGAACGCCATCAAAGAAGAAATGATAGTCAATTATTTCATAAATAAACATGCATTTCATAACATAGTCTATCTACTTCAGCGAATATTAAAAATAGCTTTGTCATTCCGTTTGGTACAAGATTTGGAAAAATAGATCGTATTTCAAAAAGAAATTCGAAATAGAATTATCATTTTTTTAAATAAAAAAATTCACGAACATTTAAAAGTAGTTCATGATCAGATAACAGACAGAAGAAGGAGATAGGAAACACAAGAGATGCTGTGTATAGAATTCCTTGCAAATAATGCCATTGTTTGCGCCTGACTATGTAATTAACCTGCCAGGCTGCATTGTTCTATAAACATGCAAATTTTCATTTCTTTCTTTTGATTATGTAAATATGTATATGTAATAAGTTGAGTTACTGGTAACTCTTGTAGAATCCTGTCGACTATCTGTAATAAGTTGAGGTCTGGTAGCCTCTTGTAGAATCCTGTCGACTAACTTTGTGATGATGAAGTGTTGACTCTCGCTATACTGTGTTGACCGAGAGGAACAGTCAGGATGGGGAGTTTTCCAGTACCTCTCTGCACCTTGGAATACCTTTAAAAGTTCTCACAAAGTTCAGGCAGTCGTGGTGGAGGCAGAGTGGAAAGCTTGGGAATGTCCACACAAAAAACGAAGACACAGTTGCACTAAGAAAGTTCCGTGAACAGATAAAAGTTGAGCTAGGAGCGAAAGCTGGAGAGATAGAAGATTTCTTACTGACTACATGGTGGATGAGGAGGACCTTGGTGACCGACGTGGAGATTGCACTGAGGGTGAACTAACTGTCAAGTGACTGTAAAGGTACTGTATTTATAGATTAAGACGGGGGGCCTTATGCGACAGGGGCCGTTTCTGAGAAAGGGAGCTTTGCATGTCACCAGATGTGAGAGGGGGCTTTGCATTCCACCAGATGTCAAGAGTGTGGGTGGTCTGGCCCATTTTTAGACCTTGTTGTGGGAATTCAAAATCTATCTCGATTTTGACGTTATGACTTCTATCCCTTGCTTAGCTCAACTCTTAATCTATTACAGATTTTTATTTATTTATCCTCAGTTTGTACAAATTACATTATATATGATGATGTAAAGACACATGTCAATAATGCGTATAATCATTTACAGATGTGTTTCTATTATACAACATTAAAATCTTGTTATGAGTTATATACAATATGCGATTGTTGGTTTAAATTACCATAGATGGGCCCTGGGAGTGAAAGGGTTTATCCGGGTTTATGCGGGTAAAGCCTCTCTAACACAAGTAAGTAATTAAAATTTCTTTTAATTAATTTAAATTGCGAGGATTAAAAAGGGCTATAACAAGATGATTTGTTTGGATATATAAAAGTGAAATAAAAATGACATTTTTGTTTGATTAAAAAAAATGATGATTAAAATAAAATGATGACATAAAAATTCACATTCTAAGAGAATATTGGCGGGCGTTGGAAAGGGTTAGTAATTGAAGAATATGCAATTGTTAGAAGTGCACATGTAAACCAAATACTTAGATCTAGGTGCAAAGCGAGGTTATAGACTTGAGGGTCTTCCTTGGCAATGTTTCACTTGCGATCCTATATAAGGGTTACAGTGTTTTGTCACAATTTTAGGATTATTGGGTTAAAAGTTGTTGAAGAAAAGTTGCTTATTAATATGATTGGGAAAGGAGTGAAATAGAGCCATGCGATAAGTAGAATTGTAGCGACAGTAGGTGATCTGACTTGACTCGAAATCAAAGGTTGAATGTGGTCCGCTAGAGGTGAAAAAAAAAAAAAAAGTTGAAAGTTGAAAAAAGTGAACGCTTTGTGTATGCGTTGGTGATTTTCTCTGCGGATGAAATGAAATAAACTCTTGAAGCGTGTTCAGGCCAGAAGTTGAGATTTGTAAATCTGGGGAACTGTGTTTTCAAAGAGTTTGTTGAATTACGAAATCAAAAAATAAATTGTCAAACAGTGCTGTCGTTTTTCTACGTTGATGTGACGCAATGACTGAAAAGATAGTGATGAAAAATATAGGGAATTGGTTAAAGAATATGATTGTTAAAAACGATTGTTGTAGATGCCCGATAGTGGATGATAAACATTGTCAGATAATAAAGGTATTTAAACAAATAAAATATAGTGAATAGAAATATAGAAATATGATTGCGGGTACAAAAAGTGTAAGTGGACAAAATTAAACATGTAATATATAAAAGATATAATAAATAATAAAATAAAAATAAATTTTGAAACAATTAGATGTTTTGCAATACTAAAATGATATCATGAAAAATAAATGTAAATTTGATTAAAGGTTTTTTTTTTTTGAAAGTCATGGTGGATTAAAAATTTGATTATATAATTGAAAGGTAAAAATAAGAATAATTATTTAGGATTTTATACAAATAACAATATAATTAAAGATTATTATACTGATTAGATAAATGTTAAGTAGTGGAAAATTGAACAATATTCTCGTTTATCCAAAAAGGTGATATGTAGAGAATGATTTCTCTTTTGCGTCATAAAGTCTATATAAGACTTAACCAAATGGTTTTAATTGGTGATATCAATTAACATGTAAAATGTTTAATGTATGATGTGTTGTGATTAAGGCGTTGGTGAGATTTGTGAGATTCTCGAAGAAATCCAAATGGTTGGTTTGAAACATGTGTTTAAAAAGAAAATGGCGATCATGAAGGAAGCGGTCAAGATGACTGCTTAAGGAGAGGGAAGATGGGGATATGTAACTGAAATAGATCGTCGTGGGTGGTCAATCATGGGGGATGTTTTGCTATGTTTGTCCTTTACTTGAAACTGATTTTCTCTCTCTTGTTGAAGTTGGCAATTTTCTTGCCTATTTGAAAATATAGTTTTCTCAATGTTCGTAGTTGTTTAGACTTAATAAGATTGTTATACGATGATTTCAGGCTAGAAGTGAGTGAAAGATATGACTTTCGACGTGGACACGCTTTGAGGTGAGATGTGGTGTCACAGGCGTGAAGGCGTCTTTGGCCTGAAAAGTGAAAAAGTTTTGTGGTTTGGCACTGTGACACGAAGTGAGAAATGTGAATGAAAAGGTGTCACGTGAAGTCTTAGTTTGGTACAAATCTAACCTGTTCACCATGCATAACAAATTTAATAAAGTCATGGGTGGTTGTTGTACGAAACACATCGAGAGAATATTTGACTGTTAGTGGATGTGGCACGGTTAATGTGAAATTATTTTATTGTGGCGACGATATAGAGCTAAGTGGAGCTTGTGTGGCTCAAGATTTGGATTTGTGTGTTAAGTCGCGCACTAAATATGGTTGACAATTGGATAAAGTGATGTGTGAGTGTTGTAACGTTTGTTGAGAGAGATTTGTTGATGATTAAATGTGCATGTAAAAGGAAAGCTGAGGGAGTGTGTTTATCCTCGAATATTAACGATTTTAATCGTTTTGGAAGGCTGTGATTAATTTATATTTAAAATTTGAAAATATTTTCTAAATCGTTGATTATGGTAGTTAAAATGATTCTCTTAAAAGGGCAATGTCGTGAGAGTTACCAATAATTTGAATTGGGCGCTTACTTAAAATGGTGAACATTACCAAATTTTAAGAATTGATAAAGATATTGGTCTTTTGGTATAAAGATAACTAATAAGTAAAACAAAAATAAATTGAGAATTATGATGAATGAGATTTTTTTAAAAATAATAATAATGATTTTTTTTAAGTTGTAGATTTGGATAATGCCATTATAGATAAATTTAAGAACGACATTTTTATTTATTTATTTATTTATTGTTACAAAAGCACGAAGTCCAAAGGACTATTGTGCTGTGCTAGTATTATTTACATATATATGATTAATTATTTACACGATGGATTAGTATTGTTTTGTAAATTATTGTACAAATAGTTCTAAACTTAACAAAGTTCTCATAAGATAGAGTATATACACAAAGAGAATTTGGTAATGTTTCAAAGTATCTACATACAATTTGATTAGTCAGAGGGCAAGATAAAAGAAGATGCTCTGGTGATTCAACATCTAAGCGGCATTCACATGTTGGTTCATTGATAGCATTCAGTTTGAATAGGAAACTTAAGAAGGGTCCTTTGCCAGTTAAGAATAAAGTAGTGAATTTATCAGAAGAAATGAAATTTGGGACAGCAATTGGGAAGAATTTCTTGAACAGTTCATTAGATTGAGAAAGATAAAACTTAAATTTTAGATCCAGATATAGTTTGTTTAATTCTTTTTGAAGGGGTTTTTTTGAGTGTTCGATCTGTGAGAGAATTTGTCATATTATACTTTGTTTGTAATAATTCAAGATAATCGGACAGTAAAGGGGTTTTCGCTAGTATATGTGTGATGTAAGAAGATGAAGTCCTATAAGCATGAATGCATCTAATAAGAATTTGATATTGTATAGAATTCAACTTGGATCTTTTTGCTGCAGTGATAAAAGGAAACCAAATATTTGATGCATAGCTTATTGTAGAGCGTATCATAGCTTTATATAAGATCAATCTACGTAGAGTGTCAATGCCCCAAGTACGTGCACATAATGAGAATAATATATTCTTAAGTTTCGTAGCTTTCATAATTATATTGTCAACATGTGTTCAAAAATTAATCTTATTCCTTTGTCTATGATTTTTAAAAATAACTCCCAAAATTTTAACAGTTTCTGATGGTTGAATTATTTTTCCATCAAAATTAATGGGCAATTTTTCATAGTTATGTAGATAGAGTATACCTGTTTTGTTTGGACTTAGTGAAAGTTTTACCTTTTCACACCAGGCTTTGATTTTTATTAAACATTTGGTAATATTATACTGAAGATCATAGATGTTTGAACTCCATACCACAAATGTCACATCGTCCGCGAAAGCAATTACTCTAGCAAAACTTTCGTTAAAAGATAAGTTGAAATCATTAAGTAATATAATCCAAAGAATAGGAGAAATAATACCACCCTGGGGACATCCCTTATTTATCTTTTTTATACACTTTACATTAGTATATTTAAACTCTACACTCTGGTCTTCAAATTAAGAATTAATTATTTTTATAAGTACCGCTGGAAAATTTGCCTTGTCCAATTGTTGGAGAATTTCCGGATGCCATGCGTTGTCGAAAGCTCCGCTGATGTCCACTGTTACTATTGCCGTATTTTCTGTTTCTCTTTTCAGAAGACTTAATTTAGTTATTTCTTGTAAAGCAGAGATTGTTGATTTTTCTTGTGTAAATCCATGTTGAGCAGGATGCATAACATTATTACTATTAATATGATTTAAAAGTTCAATATGAATTAGACTTTCAAAAATTTTACCTAAATTAGAAGACAAGCTTATAGGGCGGTAGGCTTTCGGATCTTTATAATTTTCTTTATTAGGTTTTTTTATAATCATTACTGCTGACTTTCTCCAGGCCTCCGGATAATAATTAAGTCCAATACAAGCAGTGAACAATTTTGTTAACACAGGAGATATATGATGAACTGCCGTTTTGATCATCTGATTGCTTATATGATCTATTCCTGGAGCCTTGCCATTTTTAAGTTTTTTAATTATTGAACAGATTTGAATATTATCAAAATAAATGATTTTATCATTAGAAAAAGTATAACTCTTGTCTCTGATTAATTTATGATAGTTTGTGTCAGAAGATTGACAGTCATTCGGAAATAGAGAAGATAAAAGATTTTTCATTTCTGATTCGAACACATCTTGAGATACATCTAGAATTGGTAAATCAAAAGACCTAGGAGAAATTTTTTGTTCAAAAGTTTTGTAAGTATTACCAAAAGGAGATGTATTTTCAACTTCCTCCAGGAATACCCTCCAGCTTACATTTCTTGTTTTTTCAATAATATTCATATACTTATTTCGTATTTCTTTATACATTTTTTCATCAACTAGCTGTCTATTAGACCGTTTACCCCGATAATATAGATTTCGAACATATTTAAAATGATTTTTAAAAAGTTCCAGTTCATCCGTCCACCAATTAAATGTATTATTATTTAAATATTTTGGTTTTAATCGTAGAGATGCATATGCAGCTTCAATCAATATGTCAGTTATGAGAGAAACTACACAGTTTATATCGTTTATATTTACTATTTTACCTAATTTCATCATTGCCTCATTTATCCTAGACACATTGAATGCCTGCTCATATTTTTGCCAATTGGCTCTTTTTTCTTGAAAATATCATGTAGAATTATTTTCATCTAATAAACTTTCTGTTTCCAGACTAATGTCGAATGAGATTGCGTGATGGTCTGTGATTTGCGAAAGATTTAACGTTTTCCATCCATTAACAAGTACATGAGCATGTAAGATTAGTAAATTAGTAAAAATGCGTGATGGGCGAATTTATTTTTAAAGTAAAATTGACAGTAATAACTTGAAATTTATAATCTGATGAAAGATTAAAGTAAATTTGATAAATGATAGTGTGAAAGTTTTAAAAATTGAATAAAAAATTATATAAAAAAGGTAAAAATTGATTTTAAAATGCTTAAAGTGAAAATATAAATACAAAATTTATATGAAATCAAGTTTTGAACTTAAGGATAAAGTTATGTAAGATTTTAAAACTTACAGTTTTGATGAAAGTTCAGTCAGGAGACTTGATCTTTGGTTGTTTTCCTGCTGACGTGGAAGTCGCTCCATGTAGATCTTGTAGAAGCTTGTAACTTCTGTAAAGATGATGGCAGCTTGTCGCCTTGAGCATTGTCTCGACGATGTCAGGTCGAAGGTGGAACTTGTCACAGGGTTTGGGTACATCGCTGCTCGGTTTCCATGACTTGCGGGAATTTCGGGGCTGTCGTTGGCGCGGTCAGCTTGCTCCCGGCGTTGGCGATCTGTTAGCGGGTCTGCAGAGGTCCCTTGGGGCGGCGTTTCTTCCGTAAATAATCTTGTTGGGGGAGATTGCTTGGTCGTTTCGTTGGAATGGCCGGTTTGTTCCTCCATCTTTACTCTTTCTCGCTTCCTATCTGAACAGTCTTCTTACCTCTTCGTTGTGTCATCCTTCGTTTTGGTCATCCTGTCGACTATCTGTAATAAGTTGAGTTACTGTTGACTCTTGTAGAATCTTGTCGACTATCTGTAATAAGTTGAGGTCTGGTAGCCTCTTGTAGAATCCTGTCGACTAACTTTGTGATGATGAAGTGTTGACTCTCGCTATACTGTGTTGACCGAGAGGAACAGTCAGGATGGGGAGTTTTCCAGTACCTCTCTGCACCTTGGAATACCTTTAAAAGTTCTCACAAAGTTCAGGCAGTCGTGGTGGAGGCAGAGTGGAAAGCTTGGGAATGTCCACACAAAAAACGAAGACACAGTTGCACTAAGAAAGTTCCGTGAACAGATAAAAGTTGAGCTAGGAGCGAAAGCTGGAGAGATATAAGATTTCTTACTGACTACATGGTGGATGAGGAGGACCTTGGTGACCGACGTGGAGCTTGCACTGAGGGTGAACTAACTGTCAAGTGACTGTAAAGGGACTGTATTTATAGGTTAAGACGGGGGGCCTTATGCGACAGGGGCCGTTTCTGAGAAAGGGGGCTTTGCATGTCACCAGATGTGAGAGGGGGCTTTGCATTCCACCAGATGTCAAGAGTGTGGGTGGTCTGGCCCATTTTTAGACCTTGTTGTAGGAATTCTAAATCTATCTCGATTTTGACGTTATGACTTCTATCTCTTGCTTAGCTCAACTCTTAATCTATTACAGATTTTTATTTATTTATCCTCAGTTTGTACAAATTACATTATATATGATGATGTAAAGACACATGTCAATAATGCGTATAATCATTTACAGATGTGTTTCTATTATACAACATTAAAATCTTGTTATGAGTTATATACAATATGGGATTGTTGGTTTAAATTACCATAATGTTATAATTTGTATATACCAAGATGTAATCCCACCACAATCTATGCAATGCATCGTCCAAAAAGTTTTAATAAAAGTTAGTCCTCGTGAAAAAGAGAGAACAGCAATTACCAGGATTGCATCATCCAGGAAGTAAAGGTCACTACCCAGGATCCATAAAACTAAGTTCAAAGACCTTCTTCTTCCTGGAGGATGGTAATCATGAAAATACAATGGAGGTACCAACATCCAATCAAAGTTCAGCATGAACAACTAACAGCCAACCAAAAGTAACCACGTAGACGATCTCAACCAATGAGAGGCATAGAGAGTTAACGAGGAAGATCTCAGACTCAAAGTTAGGCAGAGAAAGGCGATCCGACTAGGGGCAAGACGTGCCCAATTCCCTCTCACCAATGTAACATTTTCTCCGATCATGTGATAGGAAAGTACCCCATTTAGTCTCAAAACTTTCTCTCCCTTATTCGCGAAGTCTTAGATTTAATCCCATTCTGGTTTTCGTCTCGTTATTTCCCCTGTGGAACCCTACCATTCAACTAACGACTGCGCCAGATATCATCAACCACCACAAGTCACCAATCCTACAGTGAGTCAACCGGATCTTACATAGGAACAACAATCAACAATCAAAAAGGGCAAAATATTATAGAGAGTCGACAGGCTATATAATGGAAAACGAGCCACCTCAGGAAACGACAGGATATAAGATGGAAGACGAAGCGAGGGAGAGGGAACAAGCCACCGGAGTAGACGGAACACGCACCCTGGCGGAGATATTACTGCAGTTGACCGCCGCCCTGACGCAAGTAGGTTCGACCCAGCGCGCGGAGACGGATCTGCCCCACTTCGATGGGACCTATGCCGCCCGCCAATTCTTCCAGGCCTACGACCGGAAAATGGACGAAGCCCTCTTAACCACCCCCGATAAGTTGCTCAGGTTGCCTAGCTACCTGACGCGCCAACCCCTGGAACTCTTCAGGAAACTCCGGTTGGCCACCCAGAGCTTCTTCCAGGTGAGGCAAACCCTCATGGATATCTACCCAGAATCCAACGAGGCGTCCTTAGCTAAGTACTTCGCTATGTCGGGCCCATACGCCAGCACACAAAGAAAAACAGGTGTGTGGACTGCACCATACAAACCAGCTCAACACGCGAGCGCGCGGGCAGTGCAAGCAGCCCCACATCCACCACACGCCATACCTACACCACAAGGCCAGGGACAAGCCGCCCGAGACGCCACAGCCTTTCGCCAACCAGGTAGGAAGGAACCACCCACTTTTCGTCAGCCAGCTGACGATTAAACTGTCCATCACGCATGAACTCTCACCCCCTTTTCTCATTGACACAGGCGCAAGTCTGAACATAGTGCCCTATAACCTCTATAAAAAATTAAAATTTACCTCCCTCAATTACAACTTAAAAAACAGTCCATAAATCTACAGGCCATAAACGGTCTTGTACCGACCTTAGGTCAAATAACTCTCCCTTTGACGATAGGTAACATAACCAAAAACGAGAATTTCCATGTGGTGGAAGCACCTCTACCATTTGGAATTCTCGGAGTAAATACCCTCCGAAAATTTAAATCAACAATAGACTTTAACCAAGGCACTATGTTCCAACTCGCCGCCCCATTGCCCCCTACCACCTACCATTTTGCTCACATCCCCAATGAGCGCCTATTGGGAATGCCAAGCGGAGTCACAAAGGGTCATTGGTCAAAAACCATTTGCCAACATGTCAATCTAGTCACGCGCACACATACAACTTTTTCACAGAGGCCAATTGTCCTTATTATATGTCCTCTATGCACATGGCCACAATGGCCCAAACTCATCACAAAAATGCACAAAACGAGTCCATCCAACAGGACAACTCTCACATTGAATGCACACATGACCACACATCATCGCACCACAGTCACACGCGTAAACATCGCAACAAGCGCGACAAGCACGACACTCGCACATAAAGGCGACCGAAACACCACAAAGTCACATGCACAATCACTGATGGTACCACCACACCACTAACAAGAAACATCGAAACCATCCACGCCATTCAACCACCACACAATCGCAAAACATTGCGATCCTTCTTAAGCGCTGTGAACGCTTATAAAAAGTTCATCACGGACTACGCCCGCTTGCGGGCACCACTTAACAACCTTCTCAAAAAGGATGTCACGTGGGTTTAGGATGACAAATGCCAGAAAGCGTTCATTAGCCTGAAAGAAAGTCTCACAACATACCCCACTTTAAACCTTTACCAGGAAGGTCTGCCATGCCATGTATACTGTGACGCATCAACACTCGGTATGGCAGGCGTCCTCAAACAGGTCAATCCTGGTGGAAATACCTACCCATCCAATATTTCAGCCGCGCCCTACGTTCTCACGAACGGAATTATTCCAGCTCTGAATTAGAATGCCTAGCAATCGTTGAGAGTATGGATAAATTCCGCGTCTATTTGATGGGCAGAAAATTTACCATATTTTCTAACCATCAAGCATTGCAATGGCTGAAAATGATCAAAAACCCGTCAGTTAGATTATTTCGATGGAGATTATGGCTATCGAGATACGAATATGAGGTTCGTTACATAAAATGAGCACAACAATATGAAACGAAAATCATATTTCGTAACTCGTTCTGTGGCTTCTTAGACGCCCCCCTCATTAAGAGCCATCAGCCTTCTCCATCTGGAAATCCTAAACTGACCATTGATCACAACGGAATTCATACCATTTCCCGCAAAGGTGTAACCAAAATCATAATCCCAAAAACACTCACCAACAAACTACTTCAATCAGTACACACACAATACAACCATCCAGGCATCTCAAAGATGACGAGACTCATCTCCGCTCAATATTATTGGCAGGACATGTCACAAGACATTGCACAAAAGGTCAAAACCTGTCCAACCTGCCAATTGACAAAACGTATCGATAGACCCAACCAACATCTCCAAAGAGACATTGATACAGTCCACATAAACAAACTAAATCCGTACACAAAAATACCCAATACATAACACCACCCATAGCAAAATATACCCTATCTATAACATGGGAACAATTACACGTTTCCATTTAAACACCTTACACCCGAATTTTTCCAACAGAGCCGCTGACAATCCACCCGACGAACAGCGAACCTTTCATTCATTTAGATCCCACCATTTACACCAAAACCCGATTTATACCCTTCACCAATAACAAAAAACGCGACATCACCCATCCACAGATAGATCCAACCACGACTAATCCGCCACTAAGTCCGACACAACCAATCGAAATACAACACGACCCACAAAGAAATCTACTCATAGAGAAGATATGGGAAAACATGTGCAAATTTCCCATATTCCACTTCATACTTTTTATCTGTCTTCTGACTATGCCATACGCCCTCGCCCCATTTACCATAATAATCTACCTTGGACTATATACCCAACAGCCCCAAAGGTTGTACCAATTACAGGAAGCCATCTTCCATATAGGAAGTGCCTTCCATACATTTGTAACTCTTATATTGGAAACAATGGGAGACAATTTCCAGCAGACATTTAGGACGCCCCAGCTGGGACCAAATTAGAAGTTCCCCCGCATGGCCCCCCGGTTTCCGGTACTAAAAGCGACACGGGCGATTGAGGTCACCTCTTGGCCTCCTCGAAGACCGTCCGCCATTTTTGACTGTCTCCAAATGCCATCCACTCAGCTTGGGATCCAAAATTCACAAAAAGTTCACATCCCGATTCTTACAAAAACATATTTAATTATATTAATATAATTATATTAATATTATATTAATAAACAAATTTAATTCTCAAAACACCACTCCCAATGAATTACAAAAAAAAAATCGATTCTTTTACCAACACTCTTAAACAATATTACATGTTACCCACATAAAACAAGCATACAACCCTCCGACCAATACACAAAATTGAGATCTCAAGGCCAAATACGAACAAAAACACGCACATTACCACTTAAAGGATAGGATAAGAAAATACTAGGTAGTAAAGCCTTCGAGCTTACGTTTCTTCCGAAAGGAAAAGACGACCACTTTAAAAGGGTCGAGGACTCTCCTCGAACCCTGTATTCGAAGATTCGATTCCGGTCACGACCTCCCAGAAAAGAGAGTGGATATCGGGCGAGAACGACTTGAGTGCCCTAGGGAACCGCATAAAAAAACCCTAGAACGCATTAAGGCTCGGGACAAATTAATATAAAACACTCGGCCTTGAGATCTTGAAAGACAATACAACCCCAAATACATTACAACAAATACAAATACAAACTCAAGGTTAACTAGATTCCCTATTTCCTGTGCACATAATATAAACGCGCTTCTAGGAAGGATCATGTTTCCACCTGTAGGCGCCATCCCGACCAGAGAGCCACAGATAAACAGATTATAAACGCACAGAATATAGAATCCGAGCTCCCCAGTAGAAGGAATACCCGGAAGACGACGGTACTCTCTGTTATATGTGTTGTTCATTCATGATTTTGTTTTTAATAAAGGCTACTAAATTATTTCATTGAATCCTCTCTTTCTTTTTCCCAGTAAGAAACGCCTACGGAAGCCAACAGAAATTCAGAAGTGGGATAGTCCTGAAGAAAATTGAAGATTCACTAGAATAATTTGGAAACGAGAAGGACGTGGCGCGGTGACCGATCAACGTAAGAGGAGTTGCATGGTATGTACGAAATTTAATTACCTATTCCTAAAAGTATTATCGCAAAGTATCGCGGTAAAAGTATTATTACAAGTCACCTCGACAAAAGTATTATCGCAAAGTATCGCGATAAAAGTATTATTGCAAGTCATCTCGACAAAAGTATTATCGCAAAGTATCGCGATAAAAGTATTATTGCAAGTCATCTCGATAAAAGTATTATCGCAAAGTATCGCGGTAAAAGTATTATTGCAAAATCATCTCGATAAAAAGTATTATCGCAAAGTATCGCGGTAAAAAAAAAGTATTGTCTCAAAATTACTAAAGAAAAGTTGATTTCGTTTAAAGAAATAATTGAAACAGTACGTATCTGGTTTAGTCAGTTTTATTTGTTTATTTAAAAAAATTTTGCTTTGTTTATTTTTCCTTTTGAAAAACATGACTTATTTAGCGAAAGTAAGGAAATGCGATTTGAGCAAGTTGGCATATGAACTCGGCGAGGTAGTACCGCCAGAGAGCAGGATCGTCGACTTAAAACACCTTATTTTGAATAGCCAATCTTACGAAGAAGAATTCGCAAAGCAACTGCTGGAGACTCTGATCGAGGATCGGGAACGAATCGAGGAGCGGGAACGAATCGAGGATCGGAAACGAATCGAGGATCGGGAACGAATCGAACGGGAACGAAAAGAACAAATGGTAATGGAATTCGAGCTTGAGAAGCTGCGCATCCAGACTACACGCGGAAACAACGATACGTCTCGAAGTACCAGCAATGACGCACATTACGAGATACGTAAACTGATGCCCAAGTACGAGTCGAAGGACAATGATTTGAGTTTTTACCTAATTCTTTTCGAAAGACAGGCAAAGCGACTAGGATTGGATGAAGACCAATGGGCGTTCAGCCTCCTAGGATTGCTACCTTACGAAATGACTCAATTAATCGCTCGGGAGACAGAAGAACAAAGCGGCGATTATAGGTTCGTGAAAAGGTTGCTCCTAAAACGGTACAAGTTGAGCCCCGAACAATTCAGACAAAAATTCGAGAAGCACGAGAGATCTCAAAAGGGTTCCTGGAGAGACTTCGCTTTCGAATTGCGAGGATATTTCAACGAATGGATCGAAGGAATGAACGTGGAAAATTTCGACGCCCTAAAGGATTTGTCCGTCACTAACCAGCTAAAGAAAAAAGTTCCAAATGTGCTGCGTAATCATCTCATTGACGATTGGACCAAGTTAAACAACCCAGATGAGTTGGCGGATAAACTGGACGAGTACGAAAATGTTCGCACCGAGATGGGACCTCCGCATTGGAATGCGAAACACCTCATACCACCGTCGTTTCAGCAGAAATCTGCGAGATTCCCCAACCAAAGCGAAGTTAAAGAGACTAAACAAGGAACGAATGTTTCGTGTCAAGACGCTGCAAGGAACGAAATCAGTGAAACGTACCCTAACACCTTGAGGAGAATGGTCAACCGTACGATCAGAAACGACAAGGGAGAACCGAAGTGCTTCAACTGCAATCAGTTTGGACACATTGCCAGAGACTGCCCAGCACCCAGGACTACGTTGACATGCCGAGGATGCGGTCAAACGGGACACAAGGAAAGGAATTGCACAAGACCCAAAGAAGGACTGAAAGTAGCCAACCTGGAAGTCGAAGGACTGGAGACTGTCCCGCCAGATGTATATTTGAAGGATGTCAAGATCGACAACAAGGAAACCGTGAAGGCAATGATAGACACCGGGAGCAGCAGTTGTCTAATGAGAGAATCGGTCGCAAGGAGGATCAGCGTCGACATCGAACCAGACTCGACTAGTCTGTACGGCATCGGTAACCAGACTGCACCAACTGCCAGGACCGTTGGGAAGACGACAGTAGACCTGGAGATTGATGGCATCGTCGGAAGGGAAATCACTGTATTCATTGTCAACGATGATGCCCAACCCTATGACCTATTAATTGGAAGAACATGGACAGATCTGCCCTACGTATCCTTCGCCAGAATTGGTAAAAACTTGCATATTGGCTATTCATCCAAATTTCCGTTTGCTAATCTGCAAGAAGAAATCAAGTCGCGTCGCATCGAACTGAGAGCAACCGAAACTGTTCAGTTGGAGAGCGACTCCATTAACTTTACAAGTGCAATCACAGACGAGGTAAAGGACGGATATGTATTGTTCACAGGAGTAGATGACGCCTGTGTCGATTCCCTATTGGAAGTGGTCGATGGAAAGACGACCGTACCCATCATCTCAGCTGGCAAGGGCAAGTTGAGAGTAAGGAAGAACCAATGTGTAGGGCGAGTTGAACTACTGAACCTTGATGATATTGTTGTTAACCTGGACGTCGCAGAGGATTCGTTTCAGACTAAAAATGAAGAGAAGAGGGAAGGACAAGACCAAATGAAACGTAAGCGCCCCATACTGCCTGAGGACATCAACGTCAATCATTCTCTGGCTTCGAAAGAGAGACAAGAAATCCTAGATGTAGTAAACGAGTATAGAGACTGTTTCGCTCTTGGCATGGAGGAATTAGGGTGCACCGATGTCACCAAGATGGACATTAAGGAGGTTGATGGAAGCAAGCCAGTCTGTCTGAGACCGTATAAGACGACTGCAAGTGAACGCGAAGCAATCAGGGAGATTGTCAGAGAGTGGAAGGACAATGGAATAGTCACGGAAACTAGATCACCCTACGCTAGTCCCGTCCTACTTGTGAGGAAGAAAACTGGAGATCATCGTCTGGTGGTAGATTATAGGAGACTCAACATTCAAACAGTTAAGGACAAGTTCCCATTACCAAGGATAGACGACCTTCTGGAAGGCCTAAGGAATGCGAAATTCTTCACCACTCTGGATCTGGCGCATGGATATCTGCAGATACCACTGACCGATAAGGCAAAATTAAAGACAGCATTCATCACCCCAGATGATACAGGTCAATTCGAAAGGCTGATTTTTGGACTCGCCAACGCACCAGATGAATTCCAGAGACTGATGCACACTGTCCTAGGTCCGCTGCTGAACAAGAAGGCATTCTGCTATCTCGACGACGTGATTATCCCGGCAAAGGATTGGCGGGAGATGATCGAAAGGTTGAGGGAAGTCCTCGAAAGAATAAGATCAGCGAAGTTGACACTGAAACCCTCCAAATGTGAGTTCGGAAGGAGGGAAGTTGAGTTCTTAGGGTATGTCATCAGTACAGGCGAACTTAAGCCAGGCCCAAGAAAGATCAAGGCGATAGAAGAATTTCCAGAACCCAAGAATGTCCACGACATACGACGCTTTCTGGGACTGACGAACTTCTTCAGACGATTTGTAAAGGACTTCGCGAGGAAAGCAGAACCGCTAAGCAGACTTACGAAGAAAGGTTCACAATTTAAATGGAAGGAAGAACAGCGAAGGTCATTTGGAGGACTACGAAAGGATCTGGTCGAATATCCGGTACTAGCTCATTACAACCCTGAACTCAAGACAGAAGTACATTGCGATGCGAGTGCTGAGGGATTAGCAGGAATGGTGCTACAGATGGACGAAGACTGCAAATGGCGCTTGGTCTACTGTGTGAGCAAGAAGACAACAGAGGCCTAGAAGATGTACCACTCAAGCAAATTGGAGCTGATGGCGATAGTGTGGACCTTGGATCGACTACGTCAGTTCCTCGTAGGAATCAAGTTTACAGTGGTTACAGATTGCCAAGCACTGGTCTACATGAACGCGAAGAAGACTACAAATCCTCAGATAGCGCGATGGTACAATCTGATTCAGGAATACGATTTCGAAATTCGACATAAACCAGGGGAGAAGATGGCCCACGTAGACGGAATGAGTAGAGCTCCAGTCGACGACCCTAGAGACACGATGGAGGAAATCGTGGAGAAAAACCTTGAAGTGTGCCTCACAATCACACTGGAAGAACAAATCTTGATGATTCAGCATTCCGACCCTGAATTGAGAGACCTGATCCAGATCTTTCGAAAGGACCCGTGTGATAGGACAGTAGGAGAACAAAATAGAATTAACGACTACAGCTACAAAGGAGGCAGACTTTTCCGCATGGTGAAAAATGGAGAAGAGGAACGAGCCCTGTATGTTATACCCAAAAGTATGAGGAAAAGCTTAGTTGTCAAATTCCATGATCTAATGGGACATTTTGCGACTGATAGGACTGTCAACAAAATTAAGGAATTGTACTGGTTTCCTTCAATTAAGAGGTACGTTCGACGCCATGTGGCTATGTGTCTCGAGTGTCTATTTAACAAAGTTCCCGGTGGAAAACAACAAGGCTTCCTACATCCCATTAAGTCAGGCAAGAGACCGTTTTCCATCGTACACATGGACCACGTAGGCCCCTTCGTGAGAAGTACAAAAGGTAACCAGGAACTTTTAGTGATTGTCGATATTCTGACAAGATTTGTCCGATTAAGCCCTGTAAGGAATACATCGACGCAGAACGTCCTGAAGGTAATGAAAAGTTTTGTGAATGATTTCGGACTACCCGACAAGATCATCAGCGACAGAGGGTCATGTTTTACCTCAAGGCAATTTGAAGAATTCTGTCGAGGAAATGGAATACATCATACTCTGAACTCTACGAAACATCCGCAAGGGAACGGGATGGTCGAAAGAGTGAACCGAACAGTATTGTCCACTATAGCAACCAGTATCGAGGATCCGCGACGGAAGGATTGGGACCTGAAGATCAAGGAGGTAGAGCGAGACCTGAACAATGCGGTGAACAAGACGACGAATAAAACACCGTTCGAAACACTCCACGGCTATTCCCCTCGATTCCACGATGGGATACTTAGAAGATTAGCCGACGAAGACGTGGACCCATGGACCGAGCCGGATAGAATTCAAGAGAGTGTGAGAACCCAAATTGAGAATAAACAAGAAATAATGAAGACATACTACGATAAGAAGAAGTGCCGTGCAATCCAATTCGAAGTAGGAGAAATTGTAGTGATGAGGCATGTACCCAAAATGACGGGTGAACCAACCAAGGCACAACCCAAATATCGAGGACCTTTGATAATTACCGAGGTTCTGCCAAGCGACACGTATAGAGTGACTCAGTTAAGCGAAAGAACCAGTGGACGGTTCTACACGACAACGGCCCATATCAGTCAACTGAAGTCTTGGCACAGTGAAGAAGATGATTCAGCTACAGAAGAAAGTCCGGACGAGGAGCCAGAAGTAGAAGATACCCCCCGACGCAACCCACGACGTTCCTGCAACGCAAGGTTCAATCGAGGACGATTGAAATCCAGGAATGGCCGAATGTAGGCGCCATCCCGACCAGAGAGCCACAGATAAACAGATTATAAACGCACAGAATATAGAATCCGAGCTCCAGTAGAAGGAATACCCGGAAGACGACGGTACTCTCTGTTATATGTGTTGTTCATTCATGATTTTGTTTTTAATAAAGGCTACTAAATTATTTCATTGAATCCTCTCTTTCTTTTTCCCAGTAAGAAACGCCTACGGAAGCCAACACACCCACAAGTCGCACAGGGACAAAAAATCTACGAGGGCAAATAAAAAATTCGGAATTCGCCGCGTGACCTAGATACATTGGCATGTAACTTTTATCACTACGAGACTTTGCGAATCTCTCTACACATTTTTTTTCTCTTACCCCATTCATTTACATTTTTTTATTTTTTAGAAATCCAAATGCTTAATCAAATTTAAAAAATTCAAAATTTACCATTTATGTAACAACTTCTTTTTTATTTTTTGTTATAAACCAATTTCACTTTTTCAACCACTCAACAATCTTTTTTTACGAAAACTCACCTTGTTTTCTAACATTTTTTTTTTTCCACGAAAACTCACTTTGTTTTCTTTTATTTTTTCAACGAAAACTCACTTGTTTTCTTTTAATTATATATATATATTTATTTTTTTTTCTATTGTTTTTTCATATATATATATATATATATATATTTTTTTTTTTTTTTTTTATTTCCCAAAGCCCTAACAGAAAATTCCCTCGATTTAGCTTTTCATAATTCGAGTTGAATTAATAGGCATTTTTCTTTTTTCTTTTACTCAAATTTTTTTTTAAACGAAAACTCACTTTGTTTTCTTTTAATTTTTCACGAAATCTCACTTTGTTTTTTTATTTTTCATATATTTTTATTTTTATTTTGATTTCCAAAAGCCCTAACAGAAACATTCCCTCGATTTTGTTTTCCCCACCTCGAGTTGAATTGTGTAGGCATCTTTTTATTTTCTCTCACTCAACAATGCACCAAAGCGCATTCACTTTGACTTCTTTTAATTATTATTTTTACTTTGATTTCCAAAAGCCTCAACAGAAAAATTCCCTCGATTTAGCTTTCCATAACTCGAGTTGAATTGAATAGGCATCATCAATTTTTTAATTTTGTTTAACTCAACAATTATTTCACCAACACCATTCTCTTTTATCTTTTTTATGTCACCTACGATATTTGTATATAGCCTCACAGTGCCCATAATTAATTTTTCTCCACAAAATCACTTTTCCCTTACAGAATTCACTTCAGGCTACCCCTTTTTGAATTCTTCACATGTAGGTGACGCATCTGTCATAATTTGTATATACCAAGATGTGATCCCACCACAATCTATGCAATGTATCGTCCAAAGAGTTTTAATAAAAGTTAGGCCTCGCGAAAAAGAGAGAACAGCAATTACCAAGATTGCATCATCCAGGAAGTAAAGCTCACTACCCAGGAACCATAAAACTAAGTTCAAATACCATCTTCTTCCTTGAGGATGGTAATCATGAAAAGACAATGGAGGTACCAACATCCAATCAAAGTTCAACATGAACAACTAACAGCCAACCAAAAGTAATCACGTAGACGATCTCAACCAATGAGAGGCATAGTGTTAAGGTACGCGAGGTCAGATTGAAGAAACCTCCTCTTAACAAGTAATACTTTTACCCAAAGTCTCGATATTATTTGGACTGCTTCGGGTGTTCAAGCGAGAAATAAAATAACGAAGACAAAAACCAGCGGCTACACACGTAAAGCTCTCGCTCTACTAAGAAACTCTTTATTTCAACAACACGGCTCAGTTATATACAAAAGGGAAATTTACATAATAATAATCCATTCAAGATATATTTGACATAATAATAATTCATTTAAAAGAAATTTACATTCCAAGTTATACACTCAAAAAGATATTTACATATTCTATGCCACGACTCTTAACATACCCCCACCTTTCTTTTTTGTAAAAAGAAAAAATCCGTTCCACCGTGATGGGGGGATCCAGGCAGGTGGGACACCGTTGCAGGGAGCCCAGGCTCTCATCCAGAAAAACCATCCTCTCCTCGGCACACTGCGGCACCCTCTCCATACACACCACCGGAGGTTGCCCCATAAGCGTCCATCTTCCTCCTCCAAAGAAATCGGAGGTAGTCCCAATCATTTTCCCTGATGGCCATCACCTGGAAATATCTCCTCACGTCGGCCAAAACTCCGTACTTATTTTTCCGTAGTTTTATCCCTATTTCCGGGATTCTCCTCAGTAGATTGGGTATCTTTTTTAAATATCGCCTCAAGGATAGTCCGCTGCGTCCTCGACAGGACGCGCCGTCACATACTGGCCGTATAGACGTCCCTTCGGACTCACACCCAAATACAGGGCGATCAGGAAACCAGTATCCCTTTCCCTCAGGTGGAATTTCATCAACTCCTTCGATGAACCCATCATTCAACCAATCCTTTGTATCAATAATCCCTTCCTCCATCCTTGATTCAGTACCTTGTTCTGCATCTGGGTTTTCTTCCACCCTTGAATCAGTACCCTGTTCTGCAGCTGGGTTTTCTTCCACCCTTGAATCAGTACCCTGTTCTGCATCTATCTTTTCTTCTTCCATCTTTGAATCAGTACCCTCAGCTACTGCTCTAGAATTGCTCACCGGTTTATAACCTCAATTGCAGTCTCAGAATCCTTTACTCCGTCGCACTTAGGCTTCGCTTCAGAATCTTCCTTATCCTTTAAATTTGCCTCTTCATATTTTTCATTGGCATTATTTCTACCAAATTGCCCCCACCTTGAGAGCCAATCCCTTGGGTTGCCCTCAAGTTTTTGTAGATCTCCCTTATTTTTTATTTTAGATTCCGTATCTCCAGTTGGTCTTGCTTCAGGATCATTTACTCCGTCGCCCTTAGGCTCATCTTCAGAATCCTTTACTCCGTCGCCCTTAGGCTCATCTTCAGAATCCTTTATTCCTTCGTCCTTAGGATTCGCTTCAGATTCCTTTACGCCTTCGCCCTTAGGCTTCGCTTCAGAATCCTTTTTTCCGTCGCCTTCATCTCCTGCTTCAGATTCTTTTACTTGATCTCCTTTATCTCCGTCTTTAGAATTCACTTTATCAGGTTTTGCTTCCGCTTCATTTGCTTTGTCTTTAGCCTCAGCTTCCTTCACACCTACATAGCTATCAACTGCAGTTTCAGAATCCTTCACTTCATTGCATTTAACTGCCTCGTTCAATTCCCTTTCTTTAATAGCATTCACAGCACCTTTTTTGCCCTCATATTCAATATCTATTATAGAGGGAGCTGAACAAGCTTCCTTTAGTATTCTAGCTTTAGCTAGAGCAGGCTTCACATCCGTAGCTCTAGCAGTTTTTACAGAATCCTCTTTTTCCACGCCTTCAATTTCATTTTTCATGGACTCCTCCGGGCTTTTCGATAGAGACGTAGAAGTCGTCTGAAGTTTGATAACTTTCTGATTATCGGTTTCTGAATTCGGAGAGGCACTAGACGCCCCTGGTGGAATTTGAGAAGTCTTGACCTGAGCATCCCTATCCTGCTCACGCATTATGCGAATTCTAGCTTTCAAATAATATCTTTCCGTGATGTAGACTTCACAATCCTCAAATTCTTTATTAATTTCATCGTCAGTAGCCTCATCTTTGGCCAATAAAATTGCCTGGCATCGTTCATTCAATGCCACCAGCTCCAAATGGAGAGATTCTAATCTATCAAATTTGGCATATATGCCACTTTTATCAATAAGAGGATCCCTTAACTCTGTATTCATATCATTTACCACCTCGGTAAAAACGCCTCTTATCGCCTTTCTACGCCTTCTGCTAACTTCCTCCATCTCACCTTGAAGTTATCCTTTCACCTTGTAGGTATCCTTTTTACCTTGTAGTTAGACTTTCACCTTGTAGGTAGCCTTTCACCCTGTAGCTTCTTCAACTTCTTTGCCTTTGAGCTCCTTTAAACCTTGAGCTTCACTGAGCTCTTTTTAACCTTTAACAAAGGGCCTTTTGAGCTCCTTTAAACCTTGAGCTTCACTGAGCTCTTTTTAACCTTTAACAAAGGGCCTTTAGAGCTCCTTTAAACCTTGAGCTTCACTGAGCTCTTTTTAACCTTTAACAAAGGGCCTTTTGAGCTCCTTTTAACCTTTAACGAAGGGCTTCTTGAGCTCCTTTAAACCTTTAACAAAGGGCTTCTTGAGCTCCTTTAAACCTTTAACAAAGGGCTTCTCGAGCTCCTTTAAACCTTTAACAAAGGGCTTCTTGAGCTCCTTTAAACCTTTAACAAAGGGCTTCTTGAGCTCCTTTAAACCTTTAACAAAGGGCTTCTTGAGCTCCTTTAAACCTTTAACAAAGGGCTTCTTGAGCTCCTTTAAACCTTTAACAAAGGGCTTCTTGAGCTCCTTTAAACCTTTAACAAAGGGCTTCTTGAGCTCCTTTAAACCTTTAACAAAGGGCTTCTTGAGCTCCTTTAAACCTTGAGCTTCACTGAGCTCTTTTTAACCTTTAACAAAGGGCTTCCCGAGCTCCTTTAAACCTTTAACAAAGGGCTTCTTGGGCTCCTTTAAACCTTTAACAAAGGGCCTCTTGAGCTCCTTTAAACCTTGAGCTTCACTGAGCTCTTTTTAACCTTTAACAAAGGGCTTCTCGAGCTCCTTTAAACCTTGAGCTTCACTGAGCTCTTTTTAACCTTTAACAAAGGGCTTCTTGAGCTCCTTTAACTTGAGCTTCCTTAGTCTCTCTTCCCTTGAGCTTCTTTAGCTTTCTTTTCCCTTGAGCTTCTTTAGCTTCTTTTCCCTTGAGCTTCTTTAGCTTCTTTTCCCTTGAGCTTCTTTAGCTTCTTTTCCCTTGAGCATCTTTAGCTCCTTTGCCTTTGAGCTTCTTTAGCTTCTTTGCCTTGAGCTTCTTTAGCTTCTTTGCCTTTGAGCTTCTTTAGCTTCTTTGCCTTTGAGCTTCTTTAGCTTATTTTCCTTTGAGCTTCTTTAGCTCGGGAGACAGCGCCTACATGTCTTCCCGCCTTCTGTTCCTCGGGAGACAGCGCCTACAGGTCTTCCCGCCTTCTGTTCCTCGGGAGACAGCGCTACCAGGTCTTTCCGTCTTCTCTACTTGACTAGCCCACGCAGCCCACCCGGGGACGCCACTAAATGTTAAGGTACGCGAGGTCAGATTGAAGAAACCTCCTCTTAACAAGTAAGACTTTTACCCAAAGTCTTGATATTATTTGGACTGCTTCGGGTGATCAAGCGAGAAAGAAAATAACGAAGACAAAAACCAGCGGCTACACACGTAAAGCTCTCGCTCTACTAAGAAACTCTTTATTTCAACAACACGGCTCAGTTATATACAAAAGGGAAATTTACATAATAATAATCCATTCAAAATATATTTGACATAATAATAATTCATTTAAAAGAAATTTACATTCCAAGTTATACACTCAAAAGGATATTTACATATTCTATGCCACGACTCTTAACACATAGAGAGTTAACGAGGAAGATCTCGGACTCAAAGTTAGGCAGAGGAAGGCGATCCGACTAGGAGCAAGACGTGCCCAATTCCCTCTCACCAAGGTAACATTTTCTCCGATCATGTGATTGGAAAGTACCCCATTTAGTCTCAAAACTTTCCCTTATTCGCGAAGTCTTAGATTCAATCCCATCCTGGTTTTCGTCTCGTTATTTCCCCTGTGGAACCCTACCATTCAACTAACGACTGCGCCAGATATCATCAACCACCACAAGTCACCAATCCTACAGTAAGTCAACAGGATCTTACATAGGAACAACAATCAAAAATTAAAAAGGGCAAAATATTATATATATGTAATAAGAGATCCTGTCGACTCACTGTAATAATTTGTTGAGTTTGATGTCGACTACTGAAATAAGTTGAAGTTCTGGTAAGCCTTGTGTAGAGTTTTCCAGTACCTCTCTGCACCTTGGAAGACCTTTAAAAGTTCTCACAAAATACAGGCAGTCGTGGTCGAGGCAGAGTGGGAAGTTTGGGGATGTCCACACAAAAAACGAAGACACAGTTGCACTAAGAAAGTTCCGTAAACAGATAAAAGTTGAGCTAGGAGCGAAAGATGGATATAGAAGTTTCTTACTAGTCTACATGGTGAATGAGGAGGACCTTGGGGACAACCGACGAGAGCTCGCGCTAAGGGTGAACTAAACTGTCAAGTCACTGTAAAGTGATTGTATTTATAGGTTAAAGACGGGGGGGCCTTATGTGACAGGGGGCCGTTTCTGAGAAAAGGGGGCCTGTCACCTGGTGTGAGAGGGGGCCCTGCGTTCCACCACATGTGAAGTGTGGGTGGTCTTGTTGTGGGAATCTATCTCGATTTTGACGTTATGACTTCTATCTCTTGCTTAGCTCAACTCTTAAATCTATTACAGATTTGTATTTATTTATTTATTTATCCACTTTGTACAAATTACATTACATATGATGATGTAAAGACACATGTCAATAATACGTATAATCATTAACAGCTGTGTTCTATTATACAACATTAAAATCTTGTTATAAGTTATATACATGGGGTTGTTGGCTTTAATTACCATATATATGTGTATATAAGGAGTGAAAGATTCAATAAAGTAAGTCATTCAGCTGAAACGAGTGAGGCGTCCTTCCTTTATTCAAACAGCTTGCTACATCGCAGTCTTGCGAAGGGACAATATTCTCAGTAGTCAATCCGCCGGTCTCGTAAAGTACAGTCAACAACAAGCTCTGCCACATATCGTCACCACCTGAGACCAGACTAGAGGCTGAAGTAGCTAAAGGAAGTCCTGCCTAACATTGTCAGAAACCAAGCTCCAACAGTCATGTTTCCTATATTGAAACCTCAAGACGCTTCCTGGGTCCAGATTTCAAGAACACAAATCATCTTGGAAATATGACAAAGAAAGATTCGACATTGTAGACACGGTTTTCAATTGGGTATCAGCCAAATTAGAAATAATATATAAAATATACAGAGGTATCTGTTATTCATACCAAAGTAAATTCCTGGAGGCTACAGCATTAATGAAGGACCCAGCTAGTGTAAAAAGATAAAAGAAATTTCATGACTATATGTACCTCTCTTAAACGTTAAAAAAACTATTTTTATTATAATTATTAAAATCGCAGTAGACTTCATTTGTTTATATTCATAGTTACATTTTTCATGGTTTGACCTTATCATTTATACTCATTAATTTTCTTCTACTTCTAATTTCTTTTTATATACTTCTTTATAAATATTAGAAATTATTATAGACGCGTATGATTCTTATGAAAATTAAACAATTTCTACTGCCATCATTATATATATAATATTCATAACAGAAGGCGCGCTAATGCATCATAATACTTCTTCATCTCTAACGCTCTTTCTTGTACATTAATTGTGTGTGCATATTATTATTATAAAGAATCAATAAACTTATTCATATACGCCTTTTTATTATTTCATATTTCATTCTTTTCAATCTTTTTATTTGTCAACTATCTCTTTTAGCTCATAGGTAGTAAACCAGGTTTCTGGAGCGTATTCATAGATCGCCCCCTAGCCGGACTAATTTTTCAATTTTGACAATGACAAATTTATTTCCATGTGATCTAAAAGAATCTGTAAATTAATTTTAAGTATAATTTTAAAGTAGAAGCAATCCTTTGAAATAGTTAGAAATAATATTTTTCTTTCAAAGATGCAGGTATGTCCTTTTTTCTATGTATTTAGATTGAGTTGGGTCTTAGAAAAGCTATCCGATTAAAGTTAGCAGTCAGGATATGTCTTTTTATTTTTAATATATTTATTTGTGAGAGAAAAAGTAAGATTATTCTAATGAATAATAATTTCAAATATTCTCTTGAAAACGGTACTTGAAGAGATTTACTTATAGGGGAATATATCAAATAAATTGTGTTTCAACTAAATTTCCATAAAAAGGCTAAATCAGGTATATTAATTGTGAAAAAATAAACTTGGTTGCATTTAAACTGAAGGAGTTAATTGTACATAATTGAGTTTCATCAAAATATTGTAGCAAGCATTTATCATTTAATTAACATAGTATCATTTTTATGTTTTGCCACTCTGAAAACTTCCCTCGTTTCTCATCTTCTGTATAACATTCATATCTTGTTTTTGCCTAAAATGAATTGCTGTGTGATTATGAAGTTTGTCTTTCCTAATTTTCCACGTGGAATATTTGGGAGGATGCTATTTAAATTAGGGAAGACAACCTGAAGATCACCGAGAAGACAAAGAGGCAATGGGTGCTGTGATCTACATTTTTAAAGACTGGCTCCAGGATTCCACCACCGTGTCAAAGCCAAGACTTCCTTCCAAGATGACGATGTCCCTAAAGACGATACGACGACATTGCTGTTCTTCACGCCGTAAGAAAAAGGACGCAGAGGTACTAGGGACTAAGTTCCATGTCTCCGATGGAATCCTTGGCAGAAGCACGTCAGATACTTGTCAGTAATCACAATAATTGCAAGCTGTGGGTCACAGCTCCCTTAGGGAAGGAGCTATGTAACAAAGTATTTATTTTTTTATTAACAGAGTATCATTTTGTATGTTTATATGTTGCTACACTGTAAATTTCCATCGTTGCTTATCTTTTGCTTATCATTCATAGTTTGTTCTTGCCTTAAATAAATTGCTGTGTCATTCAGAAGTTTGTCCATCCTAATTTTTCAGGTGGCAATATACTTTCGATACAATTTTAATTAACCTCTTCCTATGCCTTCATTATTAGGAATACAAGTAGTAAGTATTTTGTAGCAAGTCAAAATCTTCAAAATTCTCATTACATATTATTTACATATATATTAAATACATTCTTAGTATATTGGGCAATCTTAGCAAATCTATACGTAGGAGTATCATTGCCTATGCTACACGACCAAGTTTTGGGCTCTATTTGAATTTGATAAAACTATTGTGGTAGATAATTCATTATTGAATTATTTTTGCAAATACACTGAAGGACAAAACTTAAGAAAGTTGTACCTGTTAGCACGCATTTCGGGATTCAGACAATAACTATCAAAGAATTTTGATACTCAGTGACCTTTTTTGGAGACGGGCGAAATAATCAAATGTAAACCAAATTGAATTTGTCATCTTCAAAAGAACAAGAATTGTTTCATGTTTAAATATGAAACTTCCTTAATTTTTGCCCATGATTGTAAATTGTGAATGGGAATGTTGCATTTCATGTACTATCATTTTTAATTTCAATTGATATACACCCATATAAGCGTGTACTGTTATAGATATGAACGTCATATGATAATAAACAGACATTAGTAATAAAACAATAGTTTGGTTGTAAAGGCCAATTGATTGTTGCATGGATGTATGAAATAAAAAATAAAATTTTTAGACTGTAAATAATGAATTCTATTGAGGAACACTGTAGAATGTGAATCATTGGCAATCATATATAGAAAAAAATAATAATTCACCATGAAACTAGAAAACACTTTAATTTACATATGTAACAAAATATAAAGTTTATGTTGTTAAAACGGGAAGATAGTTTGATTAATAAGACATTTTGTAAGAAGAAGCCATCTTGCCAGCTTGTTTGGCCTTGGCGTTCTGTGAATTGGAAGGAGAAAGATTTGTGGAATAGGAGTAACCCACGGTGCGGGATTCAGGGCTCGAGGAGAGAGCCATTGCTTGATCGGCAGAACCCATTGGAGAAGACATTGCGTTCATCATAGATTGGTAGGACATCGGTTCAGCTTTGGCCATCATTGAAGAATATTTGCTTTCCTTATTAGGCTGGTAACCCATCTTCATTGCCTTAGCCATTGATGGGGAAGAAGACATTTCCATCTTGGGCTGGTAAGACATTTTCATGGGGGAGGCATAAGACATCATTGGCGATGAGGATATTTCTGACTTCATCTTTGACTGGTAGGCCATCTTCATGGGAGAGCCATGGGCCATCATTGGAGAAGACGGCATTTCAGACTTGGGTTGATAAGCCATTTTCATTGGAGAGGCCTGAGCCATCATAGGAATTGAAGGCATTTCCATTTTCATCTTAGACTGATAGCCCATCTTCATGGGAGAAGCCTGAGCCTTCAATGAAGAAGCTGGCATTTCCATATCTGCCTGGTAGGCCATTTTCATGGGATACATCTCAGCCATCATCGATTGAGAGGGCATTTCTACCATCATCTTTGGCTGGTAACCCATCTTCATGGGAGAGGCCTGAGCCATCATAGGAGCAGATATATATTCCATTTTCATTTTGGGCTGGTAAGACATCTTCATTGGAGAAATCATCATTGGAGCAGAGGGGATTTGCTTATTCATCTCGGGCTGGTAAGCCATTTTCATCGGTGATGCCTGAGACATCATTTCAATAGATTTTCCTCCCATGTGGGAATTGTAATATTCGTTCATTGACATATCCTTTACCTGGGACTGGTAAGCGGCCATCATAGCTTGGTTTTGAACTGCCTCTGGTACTGGCTTGACTTTGAGGACCACGTCAGCAGAAGCCTCAGGACCGACTCCGGGCTCATTGGACTTGACGTAAGCGCGATATCCGTCCTTGTCGGCGACGTAGTCCACGTTGCGGTAGAGTCCTTCAGCGTTGGTGTAGCCATAGGATCCCTTCTTGGCTCCATAAGAGTCGGACTCTTCCTTGTGGTGGTGGCGGTTGTTGTAGCCGTCATCTACCTCGTAGCTGTACTGGTAGGGCTTGGGCGGCTCTTCCTTCTGCTGCTGCAACAACCAAAATACACCAAATACTGGTTAGAGTATTATTTAAAAATATGATTCTTATGTATATTTATATAATAGATATATTATTCCATTTCCTTCTTTTAAATAATATACTTAAAATATAAGACAAATTATAAAAAATTAACCCATTCAACATACAACAATGATAGAATCTTGAGAAATTTTACTTTTATCATAAGCGTACACATTTTGAAAGGAATCACTACAAATTAATAGCAAGATTGTGATGTTTCCAGCTCACTATGCTATGTTGCTGGGCCATGCCGCCGTAAGAGTTGGCGGGCGACATGGAGGGGTAGGAGGCCAGGCAACCTCCCGTAGCCAGGGCCAGGAGCAGTCCGACCTGGGCAGCACACATGAATGGTTGAGTTACAGTACATACACTCTTCTAGGTCTTCTTTTTCTATTTATATGTTTTTTTTTCTATATGTTAAGATAAAAAGAGAAGAACAGAAAGAAAGTTCAAATTAAATATAACGCTTTTTGCAGCCACCTTACTTGATTATTCGAACTGCTGCCCTACTATCTGATACCTTATTCTGCCATCGTTTCGATAAATTATTTTTATGTCCGCTTGAATTACACCTTAAAATGATATATATTGACAAACGTATTTTGATTTACTATGGACACAAATTTTGAGGACCTTAGACATTTATGTATTTATAAATCAAGAGTCTTATGTAAGACTTTGAGTCTTAATGGGGGCTTTTGTTGTTATGTTGTATATATGTATATGTATGTATATATCATACTTACATAATCTTTTTTTTTTCATCTTCTGTATATTCCCCACTTGCACAGGCCTATCTCTCTTGTAATCTGGGGGAGAATCCTCTATAAGACCAGTGTGTCTTAATAAAGGCTTTTGTGTGTGTGTGTGTGTATTTATAAATCTAAAATATTCTTCAAGCAATGCTATTCCGCAATTTGCAATTAATAATTTTTAAAAAATCATTGCAGTAAGGGGATTAAAAATTGTTTTATTCCAAAAAGAATCTTACGCGTCAAAGTTAGTTTGAATTTCTTATTACAGATGGCGCGCTAATCTATCATTTAATTAGTTTTATAATATGCTATGTATTCTTTTATATCGGAATTTTCAAACTATAAATAATTTTCTGAACTTATGACTATTTATAAAGATTAATTCTGTGATTTGAATCTCTATCTACCTGATAACTGAAAGCATTGATATGCTTCTAGTTGGAAATAGAGTTTCAGAATAATGAGATCAAGAAAACAATAATTTTTTTGAAAGATTAATTGATATTGAGGTTGTTTTAAAAACTACTAAAGATGTTCTTTTATAGACATAAGCAATATCTGTCGATGAATTAAATACTTCAAAATATTTTTATTTTTGGAAACACGAGCGACAAAAAAAAAAAAGTCAAATTGTAAAATTTGATATATAATTACCTGAAAATAGTGATCATATATGTAAAAATATATATGTCGTCAAAATAGGCTATATATGTATTCAATTGGTGCTCTATGTAATATTTGTACCAAATTGTTTCAATAAGAAACGATATATTTGAGATGTTCCAAAGTATTTTTGGAATATTGATATGATTTTAGACATATAAATGTAAAATTCTGTATCGTCTTGAGATAAACCTTGAATTTCTACACGTAGAAAGAGGGCTTAAGCTTTTAAAAATATTTTGCATTAATGATACTACATAAGGTGAAGTTAGAATTCTCGAATAGATTTTTGTTTATCCCTAGTACACGTGGTGCAGGCCTAGATAATCATGGTGGGTAGAAGTTAGCGACTGCTTTTACCGTAAGTGCACCACATGTCTAGACATGTGAAAAGCAGTTCGACTTTGCACCCATCGAATCTTGGGAGGAGAACTTGGATTTCATGCAATTGTTCGAACTCCGAGAAATACTTTTATAAATGTATACCACTGTAAAAAAAGATATAGTTAAAATTTTTCTTCTGAATTATGCTAAAGTATTTAAAGAAATTAAAGATATATCTTATCTAGATATTAGCAATTAAATATTGTAAATAATGATCTTTTATTATAATAGTTTCCTTCAGAGATGTTTGTGTTATACAAAAAAAGCTAACATTATTATATGTGAAAAAATAGTACAAATGTGATATTGTACTTGGATAAGGTGCATAAATTTAGAAAAAGGCATCTCCTTATCGTGCAACTGAAAGTTGCTGATGGCTTGCGCCATCTATCGGGATAAATATAAATTATTCTCGTTGATTTTTAATTATTCCAGAATTGGCCAAATATCCATTCTTGATTAATCAAGAAAAGCTAACCACGGACGCCTTTCGGGCTGTTGGCCCTCATCAGCGTGGTGCAAGCTGTACCTCAACGGCCAAAAAAATTGGTCATTAAGGCATCCTGAAAAATCATGACACGGGTAGTTAAGGCCAGAATTGCGTGAGACCGCGACACAATGTGAAAAAATGTGAGGTATAGCTTGCACCACGCTGATGAGGGCCAACAGCCCGAAACGCGTCCGTGGTTGGCTTTTCTTGATTAATCAAGAATGGGTATTTGTCCAATTCTGGAATAATTAAAAATCAACGATAATCTTTGATATTTATTCCGATAGATTGCGCAAGCCATCAGCAACTCTCAGTTGCACGATAAGGAGATGCCCTTTTCTAAAATTTTTATATGTGTTTGATTCTAGAAAATTCTAAGGAAATATCAAGAATGTCATATGCTTTTTATTCTGTCCAACTCTATATTACGTACCTAACATATTTAAGCCATAATCGTGATAAGAAAGAAGCCAAGTACGGTGTACTATAGATTTCATATTTGAGTGAATTCGATTTTTTTTAAAAAGAAAATTTGAACGTCACATAAATCAACCCTACTTTCTCCATATCAGATAGAACTATCAGTAATCTAAGAGTCAGAGATGAGTCAGTAAAACCCTGTATTGAGTAAGAGGTGTACTTACGAAGAGATGCATGCCCATATAGTTGGGAACTGATCGTCGTCAGCTAACCTTCCATTTTATAAGGCAGACTGTGTTCATCTTGACCTATATCAGGGAGGGTGGGGGGTGTCAATAGGTAATGTTGTCACTTTCTCTCATTTAAGTGGAAAGGAATACTTGAGATATGTACCCTTACCTCATTGTGTTTTCTTTAGCAGTAGTACCATTCCGAGAACTTTGGGGCGTTTTATAATCACCTAATTTGTTTTAATCCTAGAATAATATGGTGATTTGCGAACAGTCAAGGTGGCCTGGTGATATGGACTCACACAGGAGACAGGATCAAGGAGCATGATCCCCCGAGGAATAGGACTGAGAGAGAGTCTGAAATTCAACACAGGGACAACCTACTATAAATACTACTACACAATACAACCTACTATATAAATAAATAATAAAAAATCCTGAAATAAAATAAATTGAAAAAAAAAAAACTCTAGAGGTGTAATATAGTCATAATTTTAACCATAAAGATATTATAAAAACGAAAAAACAAAACAAAGATTAAAAAAATAAATAAAAATGAATAAGTAAATAAATGAAATAATTAAATCCCCACATCATTCTCCTAGCCACCCATGAACCTGTAACTTGTATTATAACACTAATGTACCCTTCCAATTTATACTTTCATAACCTTTCTTTAACTATCTGCTCACTCTAGTATCTATAACCTGTACATATCCAGAACTCACCTCTTGACTTGCTCTCCTTACCAGACCCACCTTTTCACTGAACCTTCTTAAGATGAGCCCTGAAAAGTCCCCTGATGGATTTGAGCGGGCGCTGTAAGTGTAACCAGCCCACAACCTACGTGGAGACGACGTCGGTGAGATTTGGATCCTATAATCAAATCCAGATGATTTCATACTCTTCCCATAGCGGTATAAAGCAGTGATCACTGAATTCTCAGAGAATATAATAACCATTATAAAAGAAAACAATACAATATTTTTAACTTGGCCCAATCTTACTAACCAATTTCTCTTTCTCTCTTTATACTACCATCTTATATATTATTTTAATTAAATATATTTATATAATATACATTTTTATATGATATGACTCATTATATGACACATATATATTCTTGTTATATTAAATAATTATTTTGCTTTTAATAATTATTTCTATACAAAAATACATAAATATATGGTATATAAATTCTGATATCGATAAGGTTTCAAAAATGAAGCGGTTCTTGTGAATCTATTCCAATATAAATGTATTTCGATATTTCGGCGTGCACCGCACTCGTCTCATCCAAATAAATGATTCTAAATTGCCGTTGGAGATATTCATATGAGTATATAAGAAAAAACAATAGAGAAAAAAATATATATAAAATAAAAAAGGTCAGGTGTTGATATTAAAAATAAAAAAGGCATATCCTGACCTTCTCAAGAAGCCACTGGGACCAAAAATATTTTTCCCTACTCCACGCTGACGAGCGCCAACAGCGCGAAACGCGTTCGTGGATGGCTTTTCTTGATTTATCAAGACATTGAGTTGGCCAAATATCAGGGAACAAGCTAAGTCAATGATTAGTTGATTTCTGTTCCACTAGATGGCGCTCTGCCTTCTGAAAAGCACATATGATCCTGGTCAGGAGTCAGGTTATGCCTTTTGTAGTGTATTTGCATATTGAATTATGGATATGCAAATATCCTGTTTTGCATAATGGTTTTCATAGAATTTTGTATATAAATAGCGACAGTTTTTAGCTACCAGCAGTCAGTCAATTAATGTTAATAAACGAGATTACTGGAGTCCGTTTTGCCTCAGTGAAGCGACACCTTACTCTTGGTTACCTCCCAACCTTCAAGGATAAAACACCTTTTTTAATTTTTAATAAGTAAATATATTTAAGAAGATGTGAATATAATTTGTTAAGAAATATAGTGCAATCCATAGGTTTAATATCGTGTTTGATTAATAAGACGTGTGTTTTGGATTTAGTTAGATAGATATTAATTTTAAAAAATTAGGCCAATATTTCATAATGCCAAGGCGTCTCTCATTTTCAAGCGATTATTTACGATTTGGGTGCGCTTCTCTGCAGTGCTGCCTGAGTAGACTCTTGCAAGTTATCTCTGGGACGGTGTTCTATAAAGTTTAAGTACGCTTTAGAGATTTATACTTTTTTCGATAATGGAGGCAATAATTACCTCTCTAAACGATAAGGATTATTCATAGACCGTTTGTTCTCCAAAATAAATAATCACTATCTATATAAAAGTCAGTGTATGTATGTATGTGTGTGTGTTTGTTACTATGTCGGCTATACACGTCGACAATACGTAACTAATCTGACTGATATTTTAAAAGTATATAGAGTAGAATCTGGAAAACCTTTAGCGAATATTTCAGATCTCTATCCCGAATATTCTTCGAGTTATTTGCAAATTGCGTTGCAAATTTGCCTTTTCGCTCGCAAGCAGCGCCTTTAGCGGTGAAGATGGGAGGTAATATCAGCTGACCTAATGTACATGTAAAACGTGTTTTAACAGGACATAGAGAAAAATCTGGAAGATGCATTTATCGGATTTTTAGCCAAGAAAATTTGAAATTGACAGGGTCTAGGCAAAAATAGTTGTTTTTTTTTAGTCAGTAAATGATGATGACAATATTGCTGTATCATGTTTGGTTAGCAGATACAAAATTATATCGGGAAAAATTCCAAAAAGCAAAGACCAGGGGTGAAGTCAGTTCACTCTCAGTGTGCAGGAACAAAATTCTAACAGAAAAACATTCATTCGAGCAGAAGAGACAAAGCCAGATCATCTCTCTATAAAAATATCGCTTCTCAGATACAAAGTTTGGAGCGGGATGTTTCACAAGAGTGAAATCAAGACTCATTTTTATAATTGTAACGAATAGTGTTTTAATAAAAACATTTAATCGTGTGAAACCCGGGCGTTGCCCGGGTCATTCGGCTAGTAATAATATAAATAGGAAAATAGAGGTACTTGGGACTACATTCAATTCATAGAATCCGGTACCAGAAACAATAAGAATCACTGCAGAAACGCGCATCCAAGTCGAGAAAAATCGTTTACAAAAGTGAGAGGTTCGCCCTTTAGGAATATTGGGCTTATTTTTTTAGCTAAGCATTTTCACATATCAAATCTAGACTACGCCTTATTATTCATCAAAATTATTTGTATATTGTCTACATCATGTTTGTATATGCAATATTACATATTGAATCTAGGTTTAATAAACTACATATAGCTGGCCTCTTCTTTTTATTTTTCTTAAGGAGACAAAGGCAATTATTTTTACACTCTCTCGTGTGTCTTCGATAATGAATACCGTGTATCAAATATCTTTCAGAGTTTTTGTCTGAATCCCGATATACACGATTAAAGGCATAATTTCCTTAAGTTTTTTCCATAAGTGTATGTTTATATTGTTGGAAAATAACAAACGTATTTGTAGTTAATAGAAGATTAATAATTTATTGATACGGTCCCATTATTTGCCGAATTCTAACTTCTCACAGAACCAGTCTTGAAGAGTTTGCCTTGATATTTTTATGATATGTTGTTGCCTCTTTGAGGTTTGGAAAAAGGCTGGGGTTAGTGGCACTGAAATCGGGCTATTGTTTCTGATATCTGTTTTTTTTTTCTAATGATGACTGGCCTCTCTCTCTCCCCGAATCAGACGGCTTTGTATCTTATAAACTGTATTGTTTATTAAATATCTTCTTGGTAATTGGATACGGGAAATTCCTATCGAATTTTGTTTAAGTTGATATCTAGTTGTGATATTGTAAATTCTAGAAGATTCTGGTGAATCTTTCTGATCAAGAGCTGTAAGAGGTAGAGTTGTGGTGTCCAATTTCCTTTTTGTAATAGATTGCTGTTTTCTTGATCAAACAATATTATACACAAAAATATATAAATGTTTAGATTATCAAAATTCTTATCTAAAAGTATAAAACGTGTGCAATAATAAATCGGTAAAGAAAGTGCAACAAAAAATTAACAGAAGGACAAAAGAAAGAGGTTCTATCAGAATAAATTATCAAATAATTATAGCAATCATGCCTATCATATATGGATTGCCAAAAATAAACAATGTACCGTTAAGACCAATTAACGCATCTTGTAGCTGTCACTTATAATCCTTTAACATATTCAGTTATTATATTGTCATAACCAAAAATGTACATAGGTTGTAACTGTAAATAATACATCGGCAGCTTGGCGAATGTTATGTACCTAAGCCCCGATAGGTGGCGCGCGCTGTCAGCTCGGCAATGTATTATGTACCTAAGCTCCGATAGATGGCGGGCGCGCTAGACGGGAAGTTTGTAAACAATAGTCGCCATCTTGAGGGGTGGAGCCGATCGCCAGCCGTTTGGGTCTCTGACATTACTTCCTTAATTTACCATTATTTTTATCCATTTAACTTAGTCTACCTCTATTTCTTTTTATCCCTCAAACTATTTAACTATTTAAAGTCATCTAATAAATTATTATTTTATCCTAGCCAAACGTCACCTTCATTACTGTGACAATATTAAACTCCCCTATATGTTATAAATGAAAATATGTTGTAAAAATTCCCGAAGAAATACAAAGAAAAAAGTTATATATACTGTATAATTGATTTTAACCAAAATTTTTATAGTATTATTTGGTGTTTGCTATTTTTTTACATGTCTTGATCAAAAATTTGTGTTACAGCCTTCTCTCTCTATAAAAAAAAATAATACACTACAATATTGAATTATCTTCAAATTCAATCATGTACCTATCCACAAATAAGTTTAGAATTTTAATATTTTCGTTTTAATGATAATATCCATTAGAAACTTAATGGACTACCATTGAGAAGTCCTTTATATCAATTTTTGGCTGTTCTTGGCTCAAACCTTCCTGAAATCCTGGTTAAATGAAAGATTCTTCACCACAATTAAGTACTAGTCAAGATATGTTGATGACGTGATGGCTTTTGTAGCTTCAGGGAATATTGACAATAATTTGGCATTTTTGAATAGCGCACCCCTTTTGAACTTCACAGTTAAAAATAATATTGAGATTCTCTACCAATTTTATATTTACTTTTCCAAAAAAAAGATACGCTAACCTTGACGAATGCACGGTTGAATCTGTGACCACTTGACATGCATCGGACCTGGAGGCTGTTGTTGGGGTCTGAGCTGCCTGGAGTATAGGAGCTCCAACTATTCCTTCTTCCTGGGTTGAATTTATATAAGACCGGTGGTCTTAATAAAGCTATGTGTGTGTTTATGTGAAAATAAATTTAAAAAAACTACCAATAACTGTTTATGTAAAACCCAGCCAGTAAATCTCCTTGCCAACTCCTTTGGTCACATAAAATTTCACTTTTAAACTCTTACTAAGCGCACTTTCACCCATTGCTCCACTCGCAAGCTAAGGTATATTGAACTGAACGCTATCAAAGAAGAATTAATAGTCAATTATTTCATAAATAAACATGAATTTCATAACATAGTCTATCTACTTCAGCGAATATTAAAAATAGCTTTGTCATTCCGTTTAGTACAAGATTTTAAAAAATCGATCATATTTTAAAAAGAAATTCAATATAATACCAATTTATAAAATAAAAAAGATTGCATAACAATTTGAAAATAGTAGTGATCTTATAACCGACAGAATAGGAAACACAAATGATGCTGTGCATAGAATTACTAGCAAAGAATGGAATGTTTTCTACATTGAAAAGTTAGGACGCTTCCTAGGGACCATATTTTAAGAACACAAATCGTTCTGTAAATATGACAAAGAAAGAATAAACATGGTAGAGCACGGTCTTTAATTGGGGATCAGATAGATAAGAAAACGCATCTATCTACAAAGGTACCAGTGATTCGTACCAAAGTAAATTCTTGGAGACCACAGCATTAATGAAGAAACCAGCTAGTGTAAAAAGATAGAATAAATTACAGGAACATATATACGAGTATATCTCTTAAAACTTTTGTTCAAACTCATTTGTTTATACTTTTAGTTTATTTTTTATTGATTAAAAATTATAATTTACACTCATTAATTTCCTTTTTCTAACTCCTTTCCCATATACCTTCTTATCTCTAATTATCTCTTTCTTTTACATCAATTATGTGTGCATTACTATTATTATAAAGAATCAATAAACTTCATTCAAACACATATTTTTATCATTCATTTTTCATATTTTCAAATTTTCAATTTGTCAACTATCTCTTTCAAAATATAGGTAAACCAGGCTCCTGGAGCGAATACATAGATTTCCAACTACCAGGGCTAATTTTTAAATATGACAATGACAAAGTTGTTTCCATTTGATCTAAAAAAATCTGTAAATTAATTTTAAGTGTTTGGGGCAAGAAGGAACAAAACCCGCGAAATATTTTGAAAAAAAAAAATTTTTTTTCTTCACAGATCCAGGTACGCCCCTTTTATATGTAATTATCAAAATTCGAAACTATTTTAAAGGCGTAAGAATCTTTTTGAAATCAAACAATTTCTACTGCCCTTACTTGTTTAATTTAATTGTTTAATTTCAAAAAGATTCTTACGCCTTTAAAATAGTTTCGAATTTTGATAACAGATGGCGCGTTAGTGCATCATATTATATATGTAATTATATTTAGTTGGGTTTAAGATAAGATTTCCCAAGAATATTCTTAAAAAGTAAGATTTTTTAATGAACAATACTATAAAATCTCCTCTTTAAAAAGGTACTCGAAGTGGTCTGCTTATAAGAGGGCATAAAGAAAATATATAAAAATATTATAGTTTCATAGAAATTTCCATAAATGGGCTAAATCAGTAAATTGTGTACTAATGGAAACTTATTTGAACATAAATTTCAGGAGTTATATGTGTGTTTACAGAATTGGTTTTATAAAAATATACTCTCGATGCAATTGTAATTAAGCTCTTCTTATGCCTTCAATATTTGAAATAGTGGGGGGGGGGGGGGGGGGGGGAGAAGTCCTACCACACCTCCCTGCGGTTCCCCTGGACCCTTGGATTATTCGACCAAATTCTGTTTCGTTTCCAAGGTGACTAACGTGGCAACGGCACCCATTTTCCAATGAAGAGCAAATTGACTTAGACCCAGAGCAGCAGCTTTACACACCCAAGATAGTGGATATTGCTGCTGCTGTGATTGAGATGCTTGGAGACTCTTTAAAAATTTCATTACATATTATTTGAATATTACATAAATTCCTAAAATATATTGGACAATCTTAGCAAAACAATTCGTAGGAGTTCCATTGCCTATGCTACACTAACGGTTTTTGGGCTTTATTTGAATTTGGCAAAACTATTGTGGTAGATAAATCAATAATTGGATTATTTATACGAATACACTCAAGGACAAAACTTAAGCTGTAACAGTTAGCACGCATTTCTAGATTCAGACAATAACTTTAAAATATATTTAATACACAGTGACCCCTTTATTGAAAACAGGCGAGATAACAAAGTGTGAACAAATATGCATTTGTTTTCTTCAAAGGTACAAGAATAGGTTTATGCTTAAAATACGAAACTTCCTTGAATTTTGTCCATGATTGTAATTTGAATGTTTGATTTCTAGTCTTATCATGTTCGAAATTTAATTGATATACACCCATACAAGCGTGTACATTTTATATATATGAACGGCATACGAGAGAGATAATGAACAGACATTAGTAATCAAACAATAGTTTGGTTGTAAGCGCCAATTGATTGTTGCATGGATGTATGAACTAAAATGAAAAAAAAAATATTTTGTAAATAACAAACTTTATTGAGGAAAACTGTAAAATGTGAATCATTGGTAATTATATATAGAAAATATATATATATCATGAAGCAAGGCAACACTTTAATTTACATATGTAACATTAAAACAAAAAGGTAGTGTGATTAATAAGACATTTTGTAAGAAGAAGACATCTTGCCAGCTTGTTGAGCATTGGCGTTCTGTGGCTTAGCAGGGGCAAGATTTGTGGAATAGGAGTAACCCACGGTGCGGGATCCAGGGCTTGAGGAGAGAGCCATTGCTTGATCAGCTGGTTCCATTAGAGACGACATTGCGTTCATCATAGATTGGTAGGACATTGGTTCAGCTTTGGCCATCATTGAGGTATATTGGCTTTCCTTACTAGGCTGGTAACCCATCTTCTTTGCCTTAGCCATTAATGAAGAAGCTGGCATTTCCATCTTGGGCTGGTAAGGCATTTTCATGAGAGAGCCATGGGCCATCATTGGAGAAGAGGGCAATTCTGACTTCATCTTTGGCTGGTAAAACATTTTCATGGGAGAGGCATAAGACATCATTGGAGATGAGGGCATTTCTGACTTCATCTTTGACTGGTAGGCCATCTTCATGGGGGAGACAGGAGCCATCATTGGAGAAGATGGCATTTCTGACTTGGGTTGATAAGCCATTTTCATGGGAGAGGCCTGAGCCATCATAGAATATGAAGGCATTCCATTTTTCATATCAGACTGATAGGCCATCTCCATGGGATTAGACTGAGCCTTCAATGAAGAAGCTGGCATTTTCATATCTGCCTGGTTGGCCATTTTCTTTGGATACATCTGAGCCATCATCGATTGAGAGGGCATTTCTTTCATCATCTTTGGCTGGTAACCCTTCTCAATGGGAGAGACATGAGCCATCATAGGGCCAGAGAGCTGTTCCATTTTCATCTTGGGCTGGTAGGCCATCTCCATAGGAGCAATCATCATTGAAGCAGAGGGGATTTTCTTATTCATCTCGGGCTGGTAAGCCATTTTCATCGGGGATGCCTGAGACATCATTTCAATAGATTTTCCTCCCATGTTGGAATTGTAATATTCGTTCATTGACAGGTCCTTCATCTGGGACTGGTAAGCGGCCATCATAGCTTGGTTTTGAACTGCCTCTGGTACTGGCTTGACTTTGAGGACCACGTCAGCAGAAGCCTCAGGACCGACTCCAGGTTCATTGGACTTGACGTAAGCGCGATATCCGTCCTTGTCGGCGACGTAGTCCACGTTGCGGTAGAGTCCTTCGGCGTTGGTGTAGCCGTAGGATCCCTTCTTGGCTCCGTAGGCGTCGGACTCTTCGTTGTTGTGGTGGCGGCTGTTGTAGCCGTCATCTACCTCGTAGCTGTACTGGTAGGGCTTGGGCGGCTCCTCCATCTGCTGCTGAAACCACCAAAATACATTAAATTCTAGTTAAATATTATATAAAAGATAATTATCATATATCTATATCTATAATATTCCGTTTTATAATTTTAAATATTATACCTAAAATAAAAGACAAATTATAAAAATTAATTTTGCACGATTGCGATTTTGCCAGCTCACCATGCCATATTGCTGGGCCATGCCGCCGTAGGAGTTGGCGGGTGACATGGAGGGGTAGGTGGCCAGGCAACCTCCCGTAGCCAGGGCCAGGAACAGTCCGAACTGGGGCAGCGCACATGGACAGGTGAGTTACAGTACCGACTCTCTCTATGTTCTCTCTCTACATATTCTAAATGTTTATATATTAAAACGCTTTATAATATGTTGATAATTATTCGAAAAGTAACTTAATTTCACAAACACGAAATTCAGATCATTCATTATTCTTTCAAACATTTGAATATTTTATATTTCATGATATTTTCTTTCTTTCTACTCTATATTTGAGAGAAATTCCGTGTATATAGATGGACAGAGAATTCGCGAATAATGACTTCATGGATACAATATATTTCTAAAGAAGTTTCCTTTGATATCAGATGAAGATAATCATTTACTGAAGCCAAAAATTTAACTATTTAAAGAGGATTTGCTATTTTTAAAATAGATTTTAGTGGTTATTAAAATAATTCAAAAGTGTGTTCAATTTATTGATTTCTATGTGTAATTTGGACGTTTATCAATATCCCTGCATCGATATCTTTCAGGTAATGAGCTTTAATCTTAGAATATTTTGATCGAAACCATCTCAACAGTCCTTAATAACTTTCCAGAGACCATTTAGCGTTTCTATATAAAGCCAAAAACACAAAAATCCATAGGAGCTAAATTGGGGAATTTGTCAGGGATCTGCTTAAAAAAAGAAAGGGAATTCTGGTTTCACTCATCTTTTTGTTCAGGTATTGACGTTGAACGTGAGGTATGACTCGTGGCTTACCATGGTTCATCAACATATTTAAAGTAACTTGGTTAAAGAAATTTGACCTTATTGTCAGATAGTTGATCTGAAACAAGCCTTTGGTATATTTGCGACTTTCTGAAAATATGGTAAAACAGTAGAAAATGATATGTTGTATAGCTGTTCTGTTGAGAAGGTGGATTCTCTCTGACAACCTATTCCTTTATTTTTCTTCCATTTGGAGTTAAACCTTACTTCAAGCATCTTTTTAGAAGATTTTTCGCTTGATTTAATATATATATCAACATTTTGAAAATAGAGCAATCTATAATTAAATGCCTTTTTATTTGAAGATTTCAATATTTAATTAAAATTACGAATGGTACCCGGCGGGAGAAAAATGGATATTGTTACACTGGACGAGAATTTGGTTTTACCTGAATGATAGCAATCAACCCCCATGTCATTTACTAAGTATCTATGTATTATTTGTATCGACAGTGTTTAGTTTTATTCTGAACATAGGTAGCAGAAGGCAGCGCGCGGCGGTGAAGGTTGAGCTACGTCATCGCTGACCAATGGGAGGCCGTCTGGCTGCGCCGTCAGAGGGAGCTCGCCACCTTCTAGAAGTTTCTAAGGACGCTCGCCACTAGAGAACTATTCCTTTCGCTGCGGCTTTAATTCATTTGTAAATTCTTTAAGTATTCATTGTAAAGAAAAATAAAATAAATTCATTTGTAAAGCTTGGGATGATTGCCTGACCAAAGATAAGTAAATTTGTTTCTTTACACTAGTATAAACATTCTATTCAATTAAGCCTAACGAGAACAAATTGTTTTGTAAACAATCATTCTGCTTTTCCTACTTGCGTATTTGCCAAGTGGGAAACAAAACAGACAGAAAACTTTGAATTCCTTATAAATCAAACTTACTTTTTCACATAGCTATTCACCATATAATAGAGATCTATCAGTAATCTAAGGGTCAGTAAAGAGCCAGTAAAACCCTGTATTGAGGAAGAAGTGTACTTACGAAGAGATACATGTCCAGATAGTTGGGAACTGATCGTCGTCAGCTAACCTTCCATTTTATAAGGCAGACGGTGGTCATCTTGACCTATAACAGGGAGGGTGGGGGGTGTCAATAGGTAATGTTGTCACTTTCCCTCATTTAAGTGGGAAAGAATACTTAAGATATGTACCCTTACCTCACTGTGTTTTCTTTAGCAGTAGTACCATTCTGAGGACATTTATCACTTCAAAATAATTAGCCCAATTACAAACCAATTTGCTCTTTTTTGGAGAGCATAAAAAACGATGTATTAATGTTTAACTGATATCATCTTTGTTACTAAATTCAAAGATTTTTATTTTTCTTTGGTTGCAAATTTCAATCATTTTGATTCTTCTTTAATTTATTTATTCGATTCCAAAAGAATTTTTACAAATTATTTACAGAGAGATAGAATTATAAGAGATAGAAATGAGTTATTCACATTTTGAAAATTTGCATATTTTCCAGCCTCAGCTGCATATCCCTGATATAGGTGGAATGAAATGTTCATATTTGAGATATATAGCCTCACCCCACTGCATTCTTATTAAGTAGCTATGATTCAGATATCCGGCAGCTATTAAATTCCAGACTTATTATGCATAGAACCTCGCCTTTATACAGAGTATACCAGAAAATATGACACAACAAAAAGGCCCATATAACTCTCTTAAGATATATAATTAATATTTGTTTTTGCTTTAGAATATGAAAAATAAAAAATAAGAGAGAATTTATTCTTAAAATTAAAACTAAATAATTAAAATCCAAGAAATAATTAGCAATTATTGATTAGGAAATTATTTAATACGTATCATCAATAAACTGTATATCATCATTTCGAAATATCACTCCAATATAATTAGCCCAATTTCAAACTAATTTGACTATTTTGGAGAATATAATATATGATGTTTTAGTGTTGACCTGATATCATCATTGCTACACAAATCATGAATTTTATTTTTCTTTGGGTTGTAAATTTATACCATCTTACATATAATCCGATTTTGAAACAATTCTTGCAAATTATTTTATTATACGATCAAATTTTGAAAAAATTCTTTTCCAGCCTGTATATTTGTTAAAATTAAAACATCCTTATGGTTTTCCTTATATTATGGAATTAAAATGCATACAAATATGTTTTTTGGCGCAATAATTGTATATGAGATGAATACACTGATAGACAAAACTTATGGAAATGGTTTGTATTGAATATCGCTAGTTGCATGTTTTTTTAAGGAAACAAGGGCAATTTTGTTTATAATTGGCTTCTTCTTAAAAAAAAAAAAAAAAAAAAACTTTCTACACTATGTGATCCTTTTCTTTTGCCTTGTGTGTGGACTACGTCCACAGGAGGGGAGTATGTTTAGTTTTATTCTGAACATAGGTAGCAGAAGGCAGCGCGCGGCGGTGAAGGTTGAGCTACGTCATCGCTGACCAATGGGAGGCCGTCTGGCTGCGCCGCCAGAGGGAGCTCGCCACCTTCTAGAAGTTTCTAAGGACGCTCGCCACTAGAGAACTATTCCTTTCAGCTGCGGCTTTAATTCATTTGTAAATTCTTTAAGTATTCATTGTAAAGAAAAATAAAATAAATTCATTTGTAAAGCTTGGGATGATTGCCTGACCAGAGATAAGTAAATTTGTTTCTTCACACTAGTATAAACATTCTATTCAATTAAGCCTAACGAGAACAAATTGTTTTGTAAACAATCATTCTGCTTTTCCTACTTGCGTATTTGCCAAGTGGGAAACAAAACATTGGTGCCGAAACCCGGAAATAAATCTATTAAATAATTATTTAAATATAAATAATTATAATTCATTTTGAAATATATTATTAAAATTAATAATAGCAAAGAGTAAAGATGGCTGCCAAATTTAAAACTACTTTAAATATTCTTGAATTTCATCTCAAACAAGTGGATAATTTTGAACAAATTTCGCTCAAGATAATTGAAGCGAAGGATGATGCAAATTTACAGACATTTAAAAAAGATATTTTAGATATAAAATCTAACATTGAAAAAACTTATTGTAATCTTTTAACATTTTCTGAATTTGATGATGAAGATTTCTTTTCTAGAGTTATGCAATACAAGGATAATCTTAGAAATTTAGTGGCGAATATCAATAAAGTATCTTGTACAGCCAGTTCAAGCAAAATTGATGATCTAAATCAATCAACCACAAGTAAAATAGAACTTCCTAAATTTAATTTACCTTCCTTTTCTGATGATGTTAACGAATGGCTTAGTTTCAAGCAATTGTTTTCTCTGTCTATTGATTCCAATACCGCTTTAACTGATTCACAAAAGCTGCAATATTTACAATCAGCTGTTACTGGAGACGCTGAACGACTTATTAGGGGATTTCCTGTTATTGATGAAAACTATGCCCATGCTTGGGCCACATTGGTCTCCAGTAATTAAAACAAAAAAGAACTTGCCTTTTCACAATGTACAAAATTATTCACTTTAAAACCTTTAAAACTAATAAATTCCAAGGCCATTTTCGAACTACTAGATATATGTAATGAAGCCATGAGAAATTTGAAATCACTGGGTTTGGAAAGAAATACACGTGTTGATATCTTTCTAATACATTTCCTACAAAGAAGAATAGGTGATGATTTGAAAAGCCAATGGGAATTGACGTTGATAGATGATGGCTTTCCATCCTACGAAAATTTTATTATGTTTCTGGAAAAACAAGCAAAAAGTTTGCAATCGATAAAAGGTTATGCTAGGGAGGATAAATCTGTAATGAAACAAACACATGTATATAATTCTTTTTCAAAAGGTGATGATAAATGCCTATTATGCAAAAATTCACATCCTATATTCAAATGTGACAAGTTCGATAAAAGTTCTCTCCTTGAAAGATGGAACATAGTCAAAACCAATAACCTTTGTTTCAATTGTTTGCGATCCAACCACAGAGTAACGTCATGTAAATTCACTATGCATTGTAAATCATGCAACAAAAAACATCACACTCTTTTGCATTCCTTCCAACCCGAACCTTTGAATACCACTTCAATTGAAGCCCCAATTGCCCAATCTAGCGTTTCATGTTTTCTCAGTGATACAACAAAGCCCAATGAGACAATCTTATTATCTACTGCCATTGTGAGAGTGAGAGCAGAAAATGGATCGTTTCATCCATGCAGAGCTTTGATTGATACTGGTTCTCAAAGAAGTCTAATAACAGAAAATTGTCGTGAAAAGTTGAATCTTCCTGTTAAAAAGAGCCCACTCACAATTTTTGGAATTGGTAACCAACCAATACAGCAGTCTGCTAGTGAGACTTTTATTCAATTTAAGCCTCATTTTTCTGATAGAATATTCAAAATTTCATCCATAACACTCGATCAAATCACTGTTGATTTACCTAATTTTCTGATAGAGATAATTGGCCTCATCTTAAGAATACTTTATTAGCAGATCCCAATTTTGATAAAACAAGTCCCATTGATTTAGTAATTGGTGCAGACCTAGCCTCATTTTTATATACAGGAAAACTACGATTCCAAAATCATCCAGGACCCACTGCCTGTAGTTTCAAGTTAGGATGGATACTTTCAGGAAATGTTTCCAGTTCTGAAACTGGAAACAACTAAATCTCATTATGCTCAACATCCCAAGGAGATGATAATCTGCGACAGTTTTTTTGAATTGGAATCGGTTCCTGCCGCTCTTCCATTGACTAAAGAGGAGAAGAGTTGCGGGGACATTTATGACAAGAACTTTTGCATATCAACAGATGGAAGATATTCTGTTGGTCTACCGTTTAAATCTGTGCCTAATCTCGGAGACTCACGTCAGAATGCCATGAAACGATTTCTTGCTCTTGAGAGAAAATTGCACAAATCTTCGAATCTTCTTCAGCAATATAAGGATTTCATGATGGAATACCTTTCTCTCAACCACATGGAGCTCATTCCGAAAAACGAACGTGACAAACCATCAGACAAGTGCTATTATATACCTCACCATTGCGTTCTGCGTTAGCAGAGCAGCACTACTAAATTAAGAGTAGTGTTTGATGCATCGTGCAAAACGAGCAACAATTACTCCTTAAATGACTTTCTTCATACTGGACCAAAATTGCAGCATGATATTTTCAATATTCTTGTGAAGTTCCGTACTAATCCTATAGCTTTTACGGGAGATATTGAGAAAATGTACAGACATATAAAAGTGAACTCTTCTGATCTCGACTTTCAGAGAATCTTTTGGAGAAATAGTCCATTAGAATCTTTATTGGAGTATAGATTGCTCACAGTAACTTATGGAATGTCGTGTGCACCATATCTTGCAATCCGTACCTTGATGCAACTTGCCACCGACAAAGAACTCCTGTTCCCAGAGGCATCTAAAATCCTAAAAACTGATTTTTATGTAGACGACCTACTTTCTGGCGCAACAACAATCGAAGAAGCAAAAGTTCTCATTGATGATATCCGGAAAATCCTTTTATCTGGTGGCTTTTGCATAAGAAAATGGATGTCAAATGTCCCTGAGGTTCTTTCAGAGGTACCAGAAGCGCTGAAAGCACATGATTCATATGAAATCGGAGATAATTCATCTGTTAAGATTCTTGGGATAAATTGGAATCCATCCACGGATAATTTCACAATTACAGTCAATTCACTAAAAGACGTATATTCTAAAAGACAATTGTTATCGGACATTTCTCGAATTTATGACCCTTTGGGATGGTTATCACCGGTGATCATTAGCTTCAAGATTCTGTTCCAAACTTTGTGGAAACAGGATTTGGATTGGGATCATCCCTTGTCTGAATCGTTGTGTTCTCATTGGAGGAGAGTGAAAATGGATTTGGCCATGCTAAATCATATTAAAATTCCTAGATATATTTCCTGCAAGGGACTTATACATTCGTTAGAACTCCATGGATTTTGTGATGCTTCCGAATCTGCATATTCATCAGTTGTTTATATGAAATCTCGTTTTAAATCTGGTCATGTTCAAGTCACATTGATTGCTGCCAAGACAAAAGTCGCTCCCTTGAAGGCAACGTCAATACCTCGTCTGGAGCTTTGTGCTGCTCTTCTCCTTTCAAATTTATATGATTCCATTTGCAGCTCATTGCTGTTGCAGATTGACCGAGGTTTTTGTGGACAGATTCCCAGATTGTTTTATGTTGGATAAAATCTGAATCAAAACATTGGAAACCTTTTGTTGGTAACCGGATTGCAGAAATTCAGCGACTAACTCTGCAATCTTCTTGGTACAATGTGTCTACCAAGGATAATCCTGCAGATTGCGCCTCCAGAGGTATAACTTCTTCAGAACTAGTAAACCATTCACTTTGGTGGAATGGTCCTGATTGGCTATCAAACTCAAGTTTACAAGATCCGCTACCAATCACATATGAACTTCCAAAAGAAGTTTGTCATGAAAAAAGAAAACTGTTCCGATTGTTCATTTCACTACTTGTCCTATTCTAGACTTTATTTTTAAATTCTCAACATTCAGGAAGCTGAGCAGAGTTACGGCATGGCTCCTAAGATTTATCCACAATGCTAGACACAGCAGCGACAAAATAAAACACAAAGAATTGTCCTCTAATGAGCTCGATAATTCAATTCGAACTCTTATTCAAATCATTCAAAATTCAGAATTTGAAACTGAAATTCAATGTTGTAATCAAAGCAAAGTACTACCATCAAACTCAAAACTTTTATCCTTAAACCCATTTATTGATTCATCAGGAATTCTACGTGTAGGAGGTCGACTGCGCAAATCCAACCTGCAATTCAATGAGAAGCATCCAATAATTCTTCCTCACAACCATTTTGTTACAGAATTGATTGTTCAACAATTCCACGTAGAGCATCTTCATTCTGGTCTCCAATTAACTCTGTGTGCCATCCGACAAAAGTACTGGATTCCATCCGGTAGAATTCTAGTAAAAAAGCTCATTAATCGTTGCATGACATGTTTCAAGACGAAACGCCAAGTGTCAAAACAAATCATGGGAGATCTGCCTATCCATAGAATCATACCCTCAAGCCCTTTTAGCAAAACAGGAATAGACTTCGCAGGACCATTTATAACTAAACCTAATGTCATAAGAACAAAAGTAACATTAAAATCATATATAGCATTATTCATTTGTTTCTCAACGAAGGCTATTCACCTTGAGATAGTTTCAGATCTGTCAACCCCTGCCTTCCTCGCTGCTTTTAGAAGATTCATCTCTCGTCGAGGAAAACCCTCTGATATTTTCATCGACAACGCTACTAACTTTAAAGGAGCTAAGGATATTTTGAATAATATACATCAACTTGTAAAGGATTCTTCGATTCAAAATTATGTCGCTAATGAACACATCACTTGGCATTTTATACCTCCATCTGCTCCAAACTTCGGCGGCATTTGGGAAGCAGGAATTAAATCATTGAAGTATCATCTCCTAAGATGTTTAAAATCTGCAGTTTTAAATTTTGAAGAACTCAATACTCTGACAAGTCAAATTGAAGCGTGCTTGAATTCTCGCCCGTTGTATCCGATGAGTTCGGATCCAAATGATTTCAACCCTCTCACTCCAGGACATTTTTTGATTGGAAGACCATTAACAGCACTCCCAGAGCCCAGTTATCACCCTAATGACAACTACTTAACTAGATGGAAATTAATTCAAAAGGCCAGAGATGTTTTCTGGCAAAGATGGTCCAGGGAATATCTAAACAATCTGCAACAACGGTCCAAGTGGAAAAAAACCCTCTTCCAACCTGAAGGTTGGAGATTTGGTGTTGGTAAAAGACTTTCCTATGCCTTCAATGCAGTGGAGCCTTGGCCGCATCACCAAGGTGTCACCTGGAGCGGATGGCAATGTCCGAGTTGTGGAACTTCAAAAAGAGAAACAACATCATCTAATAAGACCCATCTCGAAGATTGCACTTCTGCCATTCTAATTCTTCTTCTTCTTAAAAAAAAAAAACTTTCTACACTATGTGATCCTTTTCTTTTGCCTTGTGTGTGGACTACGTCCACAGGAGGGGAGTATGTTTAGTTTTATTCTGAACATAGGTAGCAGAAGGCAGCGCGCGGCGGTGAAGGTTGAGCTACGTCATCGCTGACCAATGGGAGGCCGTCTGGCTGCGCCGCCAGAGGGAGCTCGCCACCTTCTAGAAGTTTCTAAGGACGCTCGCCACTAGAGAACTATTCCTTTCAGCTGCGGCTTTAATTCATTTGTAAATTCTTTAAGTATTCATTGTAAAGAAAAATAAAATAAATTCATTTGTAAAGCTTGGGATGATTGCCTGACCAAAGATAAGTAAATTTGTTTCTTTACACTAGTATAAACATTCTATTCAATTAAGCCTAACGAGAACAAATTGTTTTGTAAACAATCATTCTGCTTTTTCTACTTGCGTATTTGCCAAGTGGGAAACAAAACAGACAGAAAATTTTGAATTCCTTATAAATCAAACTTACTTTTTCACATAGCTATTCACCATATAATAGAGATCTATCAGTAATCTAAGGGTCAGTAAAGAGCCAGTAAAACCCTGTATTGAGGAAGAAGTGTACTTACGAAGAGATACATGTCCAGATAGTTGGGAACTGATCGTCGTCAGCTAACCTTCCATTTTATAAGGCAGACGGTGGTCATCTTGACCTATATCAGGGAGGGTGGGGAGTGTCAATAGGTAATGTTGTCACTTTCCCTCATTTAAGTGGGAAAGAATACTTAAGATATGTACCCTTACCTCACTGTGTTTTCTTTAGCAGTAGTACCATTCTGAGGACATTTATCACTTCAAAATAATTAGCCCAATTACAAACCAATTTGCTCTTTTTTGGAGAGCATAAAAAACGATGTATTAATGTTTAACTGATATCATTTTTGTTACTAAATTCAAAGATTTTTATTTTTCTTTGGTTGCAAATTTCAATCATTTTGATTCTTCTTTAATTTATTTATTCGATTCCAAAAGAATTTTTACAAATTATTTATAGAGAGATAGAATTATAAGAGATAGAAATGAGTTATTCACATTTTGAAAATTTGCATATTTTCCAGCCTCAGCTGCATATCCCTGATATAGGTGGAATGAAATGTTCATATTTGAGATATATAGCCTCACCCCACTGCATTCTTATTAAGTAGCTATGATTCAGATATCCGGCAGCTATTAAATTCCAGACTTATTATGCATAGAACCTCGCCTTTATACAGAGTATACCAGAAAATATGACACAACAAAAAGGCCCATATAACTCTCTTAAGATATATAATTAATATTCGTTTTTGCTTTAGAATATGAAAAATAAAAAATATGAGAGAATTTATTCTTAAAATTAAAACTAAATAATTAAAATCCAAGAAATAAATAGCAATTATTGATTAGGAAATTATTTAATACGTATCATCAATAAACTGTATATCATCATTTTGAAATATCACTCCAATATAATTAGCCCAATTTCAAACTAATTTGACTATTTTGGAGAATATAATATATGATGTTTTAATGTTGACCTGATATCATCATTGCTACACAAATCATGAATTTTATTTTTCTTTGGGTTGTAAATTTATACCATCTTACATATAATCCGATTCTGAAACAATTCTTGCAAATTATTTTATTATACGATCAAATTTTGAAAAAATTCTTTTCCAGCCTGTATATTTGTTAAAATTAAAACATCCTTATGGTTTTCCCAATATTATGGAATTAAAATGCATACAAATATGTTTTTTGGCGCAATAATTGTATATGAGATGAATACACTGATAGACAAAACTTATGGAAATGGTTTGTATTGAATATCGCTAGTTGCATGTTTTTTTAAGGAAACAAAGGCAATTTTGTTTATAATTGGTTATATCGTGTCTATGATAAAGGTCTCTATCTATCAAATATCTTTCAGAGTTATTGTCTGAATCCCGATATAAGGTACAAAAGGTACAACTTCCTTAAGTTTTGTTCAGGAGTGTATTTTTTTCTGAACGAATATTTCGTAGAGGATAGGTGCCTATTGCAGGAATTATCTATCTGCAAGAATATTGTGAGCTCATATATAAACTTGTTATTAATATATATAACAAATATTTATATATCTATTTTCAAAAATTCACAATGAAAATAAATAGGTGTTTTGGATTTAGCATATAATTGTAAATCAATTCTAAGTAACATGGAATAGATTAATTAAATTGCTTAAATACCTTATTTAATATAATGTCAAAAATAATTTCACCCTCCAACTTTATATAATAAATATGTGTATTTTGAGTAAGGTATGTAGTTGGATCCCATATCGATTTTTAATTTATAATATTTTAAAAATCTTTGACGGATGCCAACTATTTGAAAACCATTTGCCTATTTATTTTTAAGATATTTGTATGAAGTTTTTATATTTTCAAAATTCTGTACTATAAAGGTCATAATTTAACTGCGTGAATAGCTAAAAGCGATAATAATCTGTGTGTTTTGAAGGCCGTTTGGTGCTGATGTTTTCTTTCTGCTAATTTTTACAGTTTCGTCCAAATTGGACGCTGTGCAGGATTGACATGGTATATGGTATATGAAATCCGATTTGTTTTCTTGTTTTGGGTTATACTTTGCTTATTTAAGATAGATATTTCTCAAATTTACGCTCGTCTGGTATATATATTTTATGGTATGTGCATTTTAAGTTTTTCTATAATTTCTACACCGTACTCTGAGTACAATGAGAGCTATGGCTATGGTACTTAATCGATAACGGATTTGTATTCTTGTAAAAATGATTTTGTGGGATATATATTTGAGTGTGCTAAGTAGTTCATTGTTGTAGTTGTAGTTCAAACAACAACATCCGCCCAAAATGTGGACGGGTTACACTTACATCGCCCGCTCAAGTTCATCTGGGGACATTTCCAGGCTCATCTGAAGAAGGTTCAGTGAAAAGGTGGGTCTGGTAAGGAGAGTAAGTCAAGAGGTGAGTCGTTTCCCCGGATATGTACAGGTTATAGGTACTAGAGTAAGCAGATAGTTAAATAAAGTTTATGAAAGTATAAATTGGAAGGGTACATTAGAGTTATAATACAGTTACAAGTTCATGGGCTGCCAGTGGAATGATGGGTGGTTTAAATTATTTTATTTATTTATTTATCATTGTTTTATTTTTTGTTTTTATAATTACTTTATGGTTACAATTATGACCATAGTGTCTCTAGAGTTTTTTTGTTTGTAATTAATTTTATTTCAGGATTAAAAAAAATATTTATATTTAATTCATGTTTTCCTTTATTTTGTTTGTTGTAGTTTAGTTCATTGGTGAATATGGTTCTAATTTTAAATGCGTTGTTTTTTTTAATTTCATAGGGAAAAAAAACCCATCGTTCTATGTTTGATACTGAATCTCTCTCTTTGATCTAACCATAAGCCTAGTATCTCACAACCATATCATCAAGAATTCAACATGAGCTGTATACAAAAAACACTAAATAAACCAGAAATCCCAAACTACCGAATATTTTCTGTTGAAGTCATAGGATTATACGAGGGAGATTTGATAAGGCTCGTGTTTAGAAGCAACTTTTTTCCACAAATAAAATATTTATTTTCAAAGGGTTCCTTATTCAGAGATATACATACCTCCCAACATCTCTACAATATTTATTCCCCTCCAAAAAATAAAAAAGTTGATATCTCCAAAATACGCCTTGTCTCGGTGACAGCTTCCTTATTTGAACCAAGTTTCCTACCAGCAATGTTTATTACAATTTTTAAACAAATATAATTCAGAAGGGTCAAGGTCGAGTGAATAAGGGAGGGGAGTGACAATTCATAATGAAATTCATGCAGTTTAGCATGCTGTTAAGGTGAAAAAGATTTTTTTTTCATTCCCAAAAGAGTCCATGTCTACTTCTATTTCTTATCAAATCAGGTAATAAGTCACTAGCAGTATTTATTGTATACAGTGATGATTTACCTTTTCTAACAGGTCTATGAAAATGACACGCTTTCTATTTCAAAAATATAGTCTCAATAGCATTTCAAGGCAGATAGTGCTATCTTCGCCTTATTTAGAGAAGATTCCATTGCTTTGCCAGCTTGGCTCGGCGTATAATACAAAATATAGATCTTATCAATCCAGGCCATACCTTCTCTCAACTCGACCCAAAATATCCTTTGTATTCCGCTTAATATGTTTCAAAGCACTGCTTCAAGTTGAATTTCGCATCCGCTTTTGTTGTACACCGTGTGAACCCATCTAACTAAATAAATATTAACTTTTTACCTTCCGCATTAAATACTAAAAACGTGACGTTGCTGTATCACCTCATAAGCATAAAAAAAACTAAAAACCGTTATCTCTCTCGGCCGTGCAGCTGCGCGGCCTCTCGTTTTCTCATAATAGAGAGCCGTGTGCTTCCAATATTTAATCTCTTCCAGGTATTGTAGGATGTCCCTGAGGCAGAAGATGGAATGTTTCTTAATAAGAATGAACACTTGGTAATCAAGTTATCAGGGAATAATGGATTCCTGGTATATTGTAATATATCCTTTTAACACGGGTACTTGAATAAGTTTACTTAAAAATAATATTTTGAAAAAATATAAACATTATAGTTTGTAGAACGAAGTTTGACAATTATACCGCAAATGTTTCCTTTAAACAAAATTCAAAATTCATACCAAGGAGAAATAACGATTATTTCTATCATTAGGGATGAAGTATGAAAGTATGAATTGTGAAAAGTAATGATGCAGGGGAAAAATCATCATTACTCTTCACAATTCATTCTTTCAAACTTCATCCCTAAGGTTATAAATAATCGTTATTTCTCCTTTGAATAAATTTCGATTTTTCGTTTAAAGAAAACATTTGCGGTATAATTGTCAAACTTCGTTCTACAATCATATAAGTCGCATTATAATTCTATTATAAATTACATTATAGTTTCATAGAAAATATATAAAATGGACTGAGAGAGAGAATCAGGTACATTAATTGTAAAAAGAGAAACTTATTTGAATTGACACTGCAAGAATTGATTGTACAGAATGAGTTTATCGATATACATTTTCGTTGTAATTATAAATAATCTCATCCTATGCCTTCCATATTTGAAATGGTAAATCTAAGTCTTTGAAATTTTCATTACGTTAGTTTGTCCAAGAAATCGTCTGTTTTATATACAGAGAGAGGGCTCCAAAAAAAAAAAACACATACAACACACCCCTATAATATATATTTTTAAATTATGGATAATATACGGTGGAAAAACCTATTGTTGAAATTTATTTTGAACTCTATTTTTGTTCATTATTTCAATAATTATTTTATTATTATAATTATTTCTATTATTATCTCTTACACATCATATGGTGAACTTACAGTAAGAGCAGTCACCTACTTCTACTCACTATGATTATCATGGCCTGTACCACGTGAACTAGGGATAAGCAAAAAAAACCCCAACATCTTTGAACGTTATAAACTCTTATTAAAGTTATAAAACTGTTTTAGAGGCGTAATATTCTTTTTAAAATAAAACAATTTCTACTGTCCTTACTGCGATGGAAAAATTGATAGATTAAACTGGCGAAACCGCTGGGAGGGTTCACCACTGATGAGCCAGGCCCTCCCTTTAATTTTTCCATCGCAGTAAGGACAGTAGAAATTGTTTTATTTTAAAAATAATATTACGCCTCTAAAATAGTTTTATAATTTGATAACAGATGGCGCTCTAGTACATCTTATTAAAGTGTAAATAAACGTAAACTAAGTCTCTGGTGGATTGTGGGTCTATTGCTTAGATTGGTCTTTCAGTACATCGTTCTAACATTGCTGTTGAAAGCTGACTGAATATAATACGCAGGTTTGGAAAAGTGCCCAAGACAGGTTTTCGCCAAGCAAAAAAAAAAAAAAAAAGCTATGTCTGCACGATGGTGTAGAAAACAATTTTATTATAATTGAATTCATATTGTATGTTAATTATATTTTATAATGTATAACATAGAGGCCTAAATCAAAGAAAATTTAATTAATAAAGTTTTAAGTTCATTTTTTAGACTTATACAACAATTATTTTTATAAAAAATTGAATAGAAATGTGTATGGAATAAATTGATTGGAATTTATGATACAAATGTAATAAAATATTTCAATTCTGCTGGTGGCTCGGCCTATTCAGCTGCGGAATTTGGGCAGAAAGGATGAACATATTTCTTTTTGCGAAGTAAGAAATTTGCACAATAACTTTCCTTCAGAAATATTTCATTTTATTGAAGAATAACGGCTTTATAACTTAAATAATTGAAATAACCATTTGACAAGTACAAATTATTTCAAAATTCCTTCCTAGTATGTCGGACAATCTTGGCAACTCTGTACGTAGAAGTACTATTACCTATGGTAAAACTGCAGGTTTTAGACTTTGTTTATATTTGGCAAAACTATTGATTGATTTGAATATTTTTGCATGTGATTTAAATGCTTCATTATTTCCTAGCTTGAAGAAGTGTTCATTCAATATTTATACAATCGATCAAGTGTATAATGTTGTCCATATAAACGTCGCAGAATGAAAAAACAGACATGAGTAATGGTATAATAGTTTTGGTATAATCGTCAATTGGTTGTTACATGAACGTATGATTCAGAATAAAAATAAAATTTATTGAGAAAACTGGAGCATACAATTTATTTGTAATTAAAGATAGAAAATATATGACATATAATGAAGCGTAAGATATTACTTTAATTTACATATATAACAGAATAAAAAGTTGATTTTATAACATGGAAATAGTTAAATTAATAGGACTTTCCAGCTTGTTGAGCATTGGCATTCTGTGGCTTGGCAGGGGCAAGGTTTGTGGAATAGGAGTAACCCACGGTGCGGGATTCAGGGCTCGAGGAGAGAGCCATTGCTTGATAAGCTGGTCCCATTGGAGAAGACATTGCGTTCATCATAGATTGGTAGGACATAGGTTCAGCTTTGGCCATCATAGAAGATTATTGTCTTTCCTTATTAGGCTGGTAACCCATCTTCATAGCCTGAGCCATTGATGAAGAAGATGACATTTCCATCTTGGGCTGGTAAGACATCTTCATGGGAGAGGCATAAGACATCATTGGCGATGAGGGCATTTCAGCCTTCATCTTTGGCTGGTAGGTCTTCTTCAAAGGGGACCCGGTAAGCCATCATTGGAGAAGACGGCATTTCTGATTTGGGTTGATAAGCCATTTTCATGGGAGAGGCCTCAGCCATCATAGAATATGAAGGCATACCCATTTTCATCTTAGACTGATATCCCATCTCCATGGGAGAAGCCTGAGCCTTCAATGAAGAAGCTGGCATTTCCATATCTGCCTGGTAGGCCATTTTCATGGGATACATCTGAGCCATCATTGATTGAGAGGGCATTTCCTTCATCATCTTAGGCTGGTAACCCATCTTCATAGGAGAGGCATGAGCCATCATCGGAGCAGACAGATATTCCATTTTCATCTTGAGCTGGTAGGCCATCTCCATAGGAGCAAGCATCATTGAAGCAGAGGGGTTTTTCATGTTCATCTCAGGCTGGTAAGCCATTTTCATCGGTGATGCCTGAGACATCATTTCAATAGATTTTCTTCCCATGTTGGAATTGTAATATTCGTTCATTGACATATCCTTTCCATGGGACTGGTACGCGGCCATCATAGCTTGGTTTTGAACTGCCTCTGGTACTGGCTTGACTTTGAGGACCACGTCAGCAGAAGCCTCAGGACCGACTCCAGGCTCATTGGACTTGACGTAAGCGCGATATCCGTCCTTGTCTGCGACGTAGTCCACGTTGCGGTAGAGACCTTCGGCGTTGGTGTAGCCGTAGGATCCCTTCTTGGCTCCATAGGCGTCGGACTCTTCCTTGTGGTGGTGGCGGTTGTTGTAGCCGTCATCTACCTCGTAGCTGTACTGGTAGGGCTTGGGCGTCTTTTCCTTCTGCTGCTGTAACCACCAAACTACATTAACTCTGAGTTGGATAATATTTATACAGTCAAATATATATATAATATTTGATTCTCTTTCTATTTTCATCAATAATATTTTATAAAAAAATAAAATTAATTGAAAATCAAACCATTCAATGCATACATCTTGATTAGAATTACTACAAATTATTAGCACGATTGTGATGCTGCCAGCTCACCATGCTATGTTGCTGGGCCATGCCGCCGTAGGAGTTGGCGGGCGACATGGAGGGGTAGGAGGCCAGGCAACCTCCCGTAGCCAGGGCCAGGAACAGACCGACCTGGGGCAGCACACATTAATGTTTGAGTCACAGTACCGATACCCTCTACCTCCTTTCTCCCCATATTCTATATATTAAGATATAAAAAACTATATAACATATTGATAATCCTTTGAGATATAACTTAATTATACAAACACACAACCATAATGACTGCTTAAGTAGAGTGATTCTGCCTTTTCATTAAGACTTCAAAGACTACGCAGTAGTAGATCGACTTAGCTCCATTATAAAATAACCGCCGTTGAACTTGAGGAAGAGAAGCCATGGAAAGCCGCTTCTAACCTTGATTACAGATGTTTCTTATTATGAGCTGTACTCATTCCCAGCAGACACCATCTCATGCTCTACAGATTTGATGCTCTAATATGATTGAGTGGAGATAAGAAATAAGAAGAAGTAGATGGAAACACAAATAAGGCCTTTCATTATTCTTTCAAACATTTGAATATATTTCTAATCATAATTTATTAACTCTCTTTACTCTATAAAACTGAGAGCATTTCCATGTATAAAGCCACGAGTCATACCTTACCTTCAACACGTCAATCCCTGAAAAAAAGGGATGTAACTGGAATTCTTGCATTCCTCTCAAGCATATATTCACAAATTAAAAAACTTAGCTCCTATAGTTTTTATGTTTTTGGCTTGCGCTGAAAATTGATCTTGTTGTCACAACTGTTCTAAACACCCAATTTACAGAAATAAACAAACAAATCAAAGGGTTAATGGGATAGACTGTCCACTTTACAAAATACAAGTAGATAGAAATATAGATAGAACCCAATATTTTTATGATTTGGAAGTAGAATAGAACAGAAATAATATCATATGAAATTTTCATAAGCGTTTTGCATAAATGTCCATTATGAAAGAAGCAAAAAGTTTAACAATAGGAAAATTCAATTGTATACAACAGAATTTAAGGAAAAGTATAATTGCAACTACCGAACTCAGAAGCCTAATTAGAGACAATCCTCCAGATATTCTCCTTCTTCAAGAGCCATATGTTTTAAATAGAAAGGTCGTGTTCGATATGGACTCGCACATAGTAAATTGTTCCTCAACAGAAAACACTTATACTGCAACGGTTATATTTAATAAAAATATAAAATATGGGAAGTTGGAGGGTTTCACAAATCAGTTTTGTACATCAATCTCTATAAATACACCTAAATCTAGGACGATAATAGCAAACTTTTATATTCCTCCAAACAAATGCGAGGACGAACATTTGAACTTTTTAAAGAATTTGATAGCTACCTTCGAGAGTACTCCCCTAGTCCTCTGTGGGGATTTCAATTCCCGTCACCCGGTTTGGTTCGATAGAATTACAAACTCTAACGGATATAAAATGCAACCTATTATTAATGAATATAATCTATTTATTCACAATAACAAAACTCCTACCTGTCGTAATAAAAGCATAATAGATCTCACCATTTCAAATAGACATTCATTGAAACTGGTGAACAATTGGCAAACTTTTGAATTAACCAATATTTCCGACCATGTGACAGTTTCATTTGATATCAATGTTAACTCAGATATTACAAACAATCAACAAAAATCTACATGGAAATTTAGCGAAAAGAAAGCAGATTGGTCACTGTTTTCAAATACAATTTCTAAACAGGAAGTAGGAAGATTGGAAAACGATATAAAAAAGGTCGAAAAAGAAACTGATATTGACATGGTAGTTGACAGGCTAACGGATATAATTCTGGAAGCTGCATATCAATCAGTATAAGTAATAGTATAAGAAAAGCTAAGAGGAATAGTTGGCGAGATTTTATAGAAGAAAATGGATCTAATAATCCGTTTGGAAACGCCTATAGAACCTTAAAAAAACTGAGTTCCTCTAATCAACAAAAGGGATTACCAATAATTGAACAGGCACCAGTAGATTCTAAAGAATCTCTAATAAAAGATCTGATTAATGAACTAATTCTTGATGATACAACTATATCGGATACTGCTCACCATACATCAATAAGGAACTATACACCGAATTTTACAAACTCCAACTCATGCAATATTCATAAGAAAGAAATAGAAGAGCTAATCGACAAAATTAATGTAAATAAAGCTCCTGGTCCAGACAATATTAGTAATAATATGATAAAGAATGCTTTTCAACTAATACTTCCGATTTTACACTCAATATTTAATAAATGTATTCAAATAGGATACTTCCCAAAAAAAAATGGAAAACAGCAGCACTCAAAATAATAGCCAAACCCGGCAAAACCAATTATGAATCAGCTAAAAGCACCGTCCGATATCTTTATTATCCAATTTTTCAAAGATTCTAGAAAAAATTCTCAAAAATAAAATATATGAATTTTATATTCAAAACAATCTGTTAAGCTCGAGGCAGCACGGATTTATCAAGTCAAAGTCAACTATCACTGCTTTGAATACTGTAATCGATGTATTAATGGAGCATAAGCAAAAAGAACTGTCTGCACTAGTTACAATAGATATCTCAGGGGCTTTTGATAATGCCTGGTGGCCAGCGATCATCAAAAGAATAGATTCAGACAATTTACCGGAAAAACTGATCAAAATCTACAATCATATTTAAATTCCAGGATCATTTCATTCATTTACGACAATCTAACAACTTCAAAGCCAATTACTAAGGGGTGTCCTCAGGGCGGTCCGCTTTCTCCACTTCTATGGACAATTTTGTTGAACGATTTGCTGTTGAATTTTCAGGTGCCCAATAGTGAGTTGATTTGTTATGCGGATGATATTTCGATCATATGCTGGAATAAAGATCTAAGATCACTAAAAACAGTTATAGAGGAAGCAATAAATACTATCGAATTGTGGTGTATTAAGAAAAAGTTAGAAATCAGTTCCGAAAAAACAAACATTTTATATTTGCATAATAAAGAGAAGATCCCAGTTAAATTTAAGAGTGGATTAATTTCACCAGTACAAAAAATAAAAATTTTGGGAATAACAATTGCGAATATAAGAAGAAAAAACAAATTAAATTTTGCTTTTCATATAGAGGAAATAGTGAGCAGAACTCTAAGAATAAAAAAAATTCTATTCTCTCTGTGCAGCAAATCATGGGGTTTAACCTCCCATAAAAGAATTACATTGTATAAATCTTTATTCAGATCAACTTTAACATATGGATCAGAAATATGGTTCAAATTTTTAAACAAAAAATCGATACAAAAATTAAACTCAATTCAATATCAGATATTAATATGGAGCATTCAAGCATACAAGACAACTTCGTACAAGTGTGTTCACAGTTTGGCTAGGGTTCCATTGATTGCAGATTACATTGAAGCAAAAAATATGAAATATGACTTAAATAACTTATCGTTCGAGGACAAGCAAAAATACAACATCGATATTCCCTTTATAATTAAATCCTATATAGACGAAAGAATGTTGCTCTTACTGAATAATACAAACGAGACATTTACAAGTTTTTTCAACCGGGGTATTCCAAGTTATTTTCGCCCTAATTTCCACAACACACAATTTGTAACCAACCATGGTAATTTCGGAAGTTTTCTGGAAAGAATCCATGCATCGGAGGATCCGGGCTGTTTTTGTGGATGCCGCATTCAAGATTCTACTCACCTTTTACTTAAGTGCCCACACAGCATTTCAAGACTACAGATTCAATAACGGTAATCTCTGTACCGATCCAAGAGAACTGATATCCAGCAGGGATTCATACATTGTATTCAATAGATTTTGTAAATATATATCAAAGTTTTTAAATAATCTCATGTGTTAGGTATAATTAACTATGTGCTTTATATATGTTTTTTTTCCTTTTTTCTTTATTTTGAGATGTGTTTAAACTAAATTACCTATGTATATGGTATGCTTGTTTGAAATCAATTTCAGGAATATGGTAAATGCCTTGAGCATATGTTAATAGATTCTCCCTCTCTCTCTCTCTCTCTTGTGTTGCTTTCCTTTGGGCGCCAGTGTCCTTGGCGGGGCATCGCGCTTTGTATTTACAGTTGAATAATAATCCTAATGGATTTCCATTTATTATGGATTAAAATACATAGAAATATGTTCTTTAGCGCAATAAATTCATACGAGAGAGATCAATACACTGAGAGATATCACTTAAGGAAGGGGATCGTATTTGATATCACCAGTAGTGTGATTTTTTTAAAGAGGTAACAAAAACAATTTTATTTATACTTATTTATAACGTGTTTATAATAAAGGTCTCTGTGCATCAAATATATTTCAGAGTTATTTTATGAATCACGATATAAGGTAAACGTACAACTTATTTAAGTTTTGTTTAGGATTTTATTTTTGTCACAACGCAATATTTCAATGAGAATAGTCACTCAATTTCTTCCAGCAACCATCTTGGAGGAATTCTCAATATATCTGCAAGAATTTTGTTATATTTTATATAAAATTATTTTTAAGATATAAAACAAATATTTATATATATATTTTTCAAAAATGCATAATGAAAAAAAAGGTACTTTGAATTTAGAGAATAAATCAATATCAAGTAAATTGGAATAAATGGAATATTTTGTTCAAATTATCATTTTTAAAATAGTTTTTTATATTCAATATGATCTCAAAAGAATTGTATGGACACCGACACTCACGACACGCTTCGTGGACCGATTTAAAGGAACTCAATGGCTTAATGGTCGCTCAGATGGTACATGGAGTTCAAGACAGAGATGTTTGGCGTTGCATCGTGTTTAGGATGTGCCACAACGTTCGATCGCGAATAAAATTATTCATACTATACATTTTATAATCAATATATATATTTTGAGTAAGTATGTGATTACAGCATATATCGATTTTTAGTTTGAACTATTTTTCAAATCTTCGATGGATGTCTAACATTCTGAAAAATATTTTGCTCATTTATTCTGAAGGTAGTTGTATAGGGATTTTATATTTTCAAAGGTCTGTACTGTATAAGTCCTTATTTTAGCTGCGTGAATAGCTAAAAGCGATAGCAATATTTGAATCTTGAAGGCCGCTTTGTGCGGATGTTTTATTTCTGCTAGGTATTTTTGGTATCGTCCATATACGAGTGGGACCCTGTGTAGGATTGACATGGTATGTTGTATATGACAGTTGATTTGGGTTCTTGTTTTGAGATATGATATTTGCTTATTTATATTAGAAGATATTTCTAAAAAATTTGCACTTGTCTTCTATATTAGTTTATGGTATGCTCTTTTTAAGTCTTCCTACTATTTCTACACAGTACTCTGAGTATATAATGAACGCTCTGGCAATGGTACTTAATCGATAACAGATTTGTATTCTTGTAAAAATGATTTTGTGAGATATATATTTGTGTGCTAAGTAGTTCATTGTTGTAGTTGTAGTTAAACAACAACATCCGCCCAAAATGTGGACGGGTTACACTCACATCGCCCGCTCAAGTCCATCTGGGGACTTTTCCGGTCTCATCTGAAGAAGGTTTAGTGAAAAGGTGGGTCGTGTAAGGAAATCAAGTCAAGGGGTTAGTCTGGGATATGTACAGGTTATAGATACTAGAGTGAGCAGATAGTTAAAGAAAGGGTATGAAATTATAAATTGGTAGGGTGCATTAGTGTTATAATACAGTTACAAGTTCATGGGCAGCCAGGGGAATGATGGGAGGGATAAATTATTTTATTTATTTACTTATTCATTTTTATTTATTTATTTATGTATCATTCTTTTTTTCTCGTTCTTATAATATCTTTATGGTTGAATTTATGACCATATTGTCTCTAGAGTTTTTGTTTTTAGTTAATTTTATTTCAGGATTTTTTAAAATTAATTTATATTCCATTTATTTTTCTTTTATTTTATTTGTTGTAGTTTGGTTCATTGGTGAGTATGGTTCTAATTCGAATGCGTTTTCTGAATTTCATAATAAAAAATGAACATTGTTCTATGTTTGATACTGAATCTCTCTCTTTGATCTAACCATAAGCCTAGTATCTCTCAACTATATCATCAATAATCCAACAGAAGCTGTATACAAATAACACAAAATGATCCAGAAATTATAAACTACCAAATATTTTCTGTTGACGTTATAGGATTATACGAGGGCGATTTGATAAGGCTCGTGTTTACAGCAAAATTATTTTCATAAATGGAATATTTATTTTTCAACAGGTTCCTCATTTAGGGATATACATCCCTCCCAATGTCTCTTCAATTTTTAGCCCCTCCAAAAAATAAAAATGTTGATGTCACCAAAATACGCTGGTCTCGATGACAGCTGCCTCATTCTAACTGAATTTCCTACCAGTCATCTATTTTTTCCAATTTATTAAACAAGTATGACTTACAGGTATCCAGGTCTAGCGAATAAGGGAAATGCAACCAAAATCCATTATCAAATTCGTGCAGTTTGACGGTTTGTCAAGGTGAAAAGTACATTTTTTTTTATTGCCAATAGAGTCCATATATGCTTTTATTTCATATCAAAGCTGTGTAATAAATCACTTGCAATATTTATTGTATAGTAATTTTTTTTCTAAGCGGTCTTAGAAAATGATGCGCTTTCTATCCCAAAATATCGGCTCCATATCATTTCAAGGCTGATTGTGCTATCTTCGCCTTCTTTGGAGCAAATTCCATTGATTTGGTTGCTGATTGTTTTTCGGAGTATAATAATTAATCCAGATCTAATAAATTCATATCATCCCAATTAAAACTCGACGCAAAAAATATTTTGTATTCAGCTTAATAAGTTCCAAACATAGCTTAAAGTTGAATGCCGCATCCGCTTTTGTTGTACACCGTGAGCAACTATATAACCAATTAGCTTTTTAATAGAACATTTTTATTACATACTAAAAACCGTTCTCTCTCTCTCTCTCTTGGGGGATAGAGATTGAGTAAATTGAGATTTGTAACCCTTATGGGGTATTGGCTGAAAGCCAAACGAATGGGCTGCAAGCTCATCTGAAAATTGTCCAAAACGGCCATGTCTTTGCCGAGAAATCGCCAAAATATTCTGATATGACTGAAAGTTATTCAGAATTAACTAATGGCAAAGATGCAAATACCAAGCCGGCGGCGGACGGCGGACATGCAATTTTTTTCCGCAATTGGGCTAATTGCCCGGAACAAGAAGACTAGCTTATCAAAAGACAAGATGTGATCTTCACCAAAGTGGGCGGCTCCAAGAAGAGGCCGCATGATCCTGACCACGTCAAGTCGGGGGCCAAAAAGGGCTGCGTTCAGGCACCGGGAATGCCTCTGAACAGCAGCAGGCCACAAGCAACACCAAGACCCAGCAAGGTGCACGAGTGCCAGACCATCAGGCAGAAGCAGGCCACCTTCCGAGCAAGGTCGGCAGCGGGGCAGACGGACCAGTGTGTCTACCTGGAATTCTGCCCAGACTTCACGCAAGAGGAGTATTTCCGGGTGTTGAAAACTAAGCTGGGTGAGGGCGCCATCTACCAACTGACAAAGATGTAAGGACGCATCCTGGTCGGCCTCTCCAGCGTGCAACTCGCTGACAAGCTGATGGCACAAGCGTGCCTTCCCCCTCAGGAAGAGGGCCGAGAGAATTGTCCTCGGCTACGTGCTCTTCTTCGTAGAGGACGCTGACCTCGTCACTGAGCTGCGGCCATATGGACAGGTCACGTCCATCATCCAGAAGATGATGCAACTAGAGGACTTTTGCTGGGCTGATGCTCGACGCGAGGCCTTTATCACTCTGCGCGACGGGGTGAAAATTTCCCATATCCCTGCCCGGTTGGATGTCAAGTCCAAGGGAATGGTCACACACTTCTATGTGACCTATGGCATCAAGTGCTCCCTGTGCTATAAGCTGGGACACAAACGCGCAAACTATCCTCGTAAGACTGGTGTCCAAGAGGACAAGCTGGTGCTCCATGTGGAAGCTCCTGCTGCCCGCACACAGGCTGGACGAAGCCACCCTCCACTTAGAATACCATGCCGGCTGCAGCACCTACACCTGCTGACCACAGACCCCAACAGACCTCACCTACTGCTGCTGTGGAGACATCCCCACCTCCATCAAGGGCATCCAATGCTCAGCAGGAAGACCTCACCCACAAATCTATCCCCACAACGAGCGCTCAAAAAAATCTGGAGCCGAAAACATCAAGGAAAAGAAAGCAGGGCCCGCTGTCGAGGCCTTCCTCATCCAGGCCCATGCCCTCCAACAACTCCGCCCTCTCAACTCCACCTGCGGAATTGTCTGCACCCATCAAGCAGACCCCCTCAACACCCTCCAGCCCTGCCGCGCCTTCGCCCGGGGCGAATTTCCCTGTCCGTCAATACGAGACTCCAGCCCCCGAGCTTCCTGATACGGCCCCGATCACCAGTCAAATGCCATCACGACCAGAGCCTTCCTCGACCAATACTGAGCCATTAGCGGTTCATGCAGAAGAGACCCAAGACATGACTGAATCATCCATCCAGTCTGCTACCCCCGCGTACGAAGACATATCTCTCTCTCAGGCCATTGAGGAGAGGGAGCCGCTGGAAAAATTTTAAAACAACTAAAGGCTAATTCTACTCTAGCCTGTCTCTATGGGTTTAAGGTTGATTGTGAGGACGTGGTGTCCGTGGTTTTGTCCCTTCAGAGAAGGCTGATGTAAATATTTATTAATTTATATATATATTTTACTTTCTTTCATAAAATGTAATGTAATTTTTTTCTTGGTACTATATATATTTTTTTATATGGGCGATTAATAAAAGTTGTTTCAATCTCAATCTCTCTCTCTTTCAGTGGGTAAAGTTTTCAACTAGCAACAATCGCGCCTCGGAAGATCCTCACTGGCTACGACATCGCCTCTGCGCAAAGCTCTCTCTTTCAGTGGCCGCGGGATCCCGTTTTCTCATAATAGAGAGCCGTGTGCTTCAAATATTTAATCTCTTCTAGGTATTGTAGAATGTCACTGAGGCAGAAGATGGAATTTTTCTCAATTCCAATGAACACTCGGTAAATCACCTGTTAAATAAAAATAATAAAAAAAACTTTTGTTCATTGTTTCAATAATTTTTTATTTATTATTATTCTCTTTATTCTTATCTTTCACAAATCAATATAAACTTATGGTAAATTGTAAATAAACGTAAACTAAGCATCTGGTGGATGGTAGGTGTATTGCTTACATTGGTCTTTCTGTACATCGTTCTAACATTGCCATTGAAAGCTAACTGAATATAAATTGCAGGTTTTGAAAAGTGGCCAAGACAGTTTTTCGCCAAACAAAAAAGGTATTTCTCTAAAATAATGCCTTGCATCAATATGAGGTAAAATTAATCATTCATCCAGGGAAAAGTGTCTTTTCAAAACATTTTTATTATTCTCTAGCTTTCGAACACTGACGCCTTTCTACAGAGGAGAAAACCTGGTATAATGATACGCCAACAGAACATGTTTTATTGGCGAATTCTCGTGTTCTATTGGTAAATTATTATACCAGGTTTTCTCTTGTAGAAGGGCGTCCGTGCATGAAAGCTAGAAAATATTTAAAACTTTTTGAAAATACACTTTTCCCTGGAGGCATGATTAATTTCACTCAAAAATGTATGTCTGCAGGATTGTGTAGTGAACAATTTTATAATAACTCTACTTAATAATATATACCATAGGCCTAATAATACCCTAATAATATATACCATAGGCCTAAATTAAAGAAAATTAAATTTATCAAGTTTCAAGTTCATTTTTAAACTTAGACAACGAAGTTTTAGAAAGTTGTAAATACAAATGTGTTAGAGACTATATGGAAAAATATTAATTGCCATTTATGATATAAATGTAATAAAACATTATTATTCTGCTGGTGGTTTGACTTATTCAGCTGCGGAATTTGAGCAGAAAGGAAGAACAACTTTATTTTTGCGAAGTAAGAAATATGCACAATAACTTTCCTTCAGAAATATTGTAATTTATTTTAGATGATATTGGCCTTATATTCACTAGCTGAAATAACCATTTGACAAACAGAGATTACTTCTAACATTCCTTTCTAGTATTTCGGTATAGTACATTATTTCGGTATTTCGGTTTTATCGGTATTTCGGTTTAGTACATACGGTAAACCTGCAGGTTTTGGACTTTGATTAAATTTGGAAAAACTATTGATTGATTTGAATATTTTTAAGATTATTTTCAAATGCTTCAATTATTCTAGCTTTGAGAGAAAGGTGTCTATTCAATATATATACAATCGATCAAGTGTATAATGTTATCCATAGAAACGTCGCAGAATAAAAAACAGGCATGAGTAATGGTACAATAGTTTGGTTGTAATTGTCAATTGGTTTTAGCATGCATGTATGATTCAAAATGAAATATTTATTTTTAGAAAAATCAAAATTTATTGCGAGAAACTGGAGCAAACAATTAATTTGTAATTATAGATAGAAAATCTATGACACACAATGAAGCGCAAGATATTATTTTAATTTACATATATAACAGTATATAAAATTGATGTTATAACAAGCAAATGATTGAATTAATAGGAATTTTTGTAAGAAGAAGCCATCTTTCCAGCTTGTTGAGCATTGGCATTCTGTGGCTTGGCAGGGGCAAGATTTGTGGAATAGGAGTAACCCACGGTGCGGGGTTCGGGGCTTGAAGAGAGAGCCATTGCTTGATCAGCTGGTCCCATTGGAGAAGACATTGCGTTCATCTTAGATTGGTAGGACATCTGTTCGGCTTTGGCCATTATTGAAGAATATTGGCTTTCCTTATTTGAGTGGTAACCCATCTTCATTGCCTTAGCCATTGATGAAGAAGCTGGCATTTCCATCTTGGGCTGGTAAGACATTTCCATGGGGGAGGCATAAGACATCATTGGTGATGAGGGCATTTCAGACTTCATCTTTGACTGGTAACATCACTAACATCACTGTTGAAAGCTGACTGAATATAATACGTAGGTTTGGAAAAGTGCACAAGACAGGTTTTCGCCAAGCAAAAAAAAAAAAAGGTATGTCTGCAGGATGGTTTAGAAAACAATTTTATTATAATTCTATTCATATTGTATGTTAATTATATTTTATAATGTATACCACAGAGGCCTAAATAAAAAAAATTAAATTCATCAAGTTTCAATTCCTTTATTAAACTTAGACAACGAAGATTCACAAAAATATAAATAGAAATGTGCTTGAGTCTATTGAAAATAATAATTGGCATTTATGAAATAAATGTAATAAGAACATCATTATTCTGCTGGTGACTTGGCCTATTCAGCTGCGCAATTTAGGCAGAAATGATAAAAAAAAATATTTTTTTTACGAAGAAAGAACTGTGCACAATAAACTTCCTTCGGCAATATTGCAATTTATTTAAAATAATATCGGCCACCATTTCATAAGCTGAAATAACCATTTACAAGCACAGATGCTTTCTAACATTCCTTCCTAGTATTTCGGATAATCTTAGAAACTCTTTACGTAGAAGTACCTATGGTAAACCTGCAGGTTTTGGACTTTGTTTATATTTGGCAAAACTATTGTTTGATTTGGATATTTTTAAGGTAATTTAAATGCTTATTTTTCTAGCTTCATGAAGTGTCCATTCAATATATATATATACAATCGATCAAGTTTATTTTATGGCCCATATAAAATTCGCAGTAAAGAGAAAAGAAATACACAAGGGTTAAAGAATTTGGATGTAATCGCCAATTGGTGTTGTAAAAACTAAATAAAATATATTTAAAAAAAATAAAATTTATTGAGAGAAACTGGAGCATACAATTCATTTGTAAATACAGATAGAAAATCTATGACATAAAATGAAGAGCAAGATAGTAATTTAATTTACATATGTAACAGGATATAAATTTGATATTGAAACAAAAATATAGTTAAATTAATAGGCCTTTTTGTAAGAAGAAGCAGCCATCTTTCCAGCTTGTTGAACATTGGCGTTTTGTGGCTTAGCAGGGGAGAGGTTTGTGGAATAGGAGTAACCCACAGGGCGGGATTCAGGGCTTGAGGAGAGAGCCATTGCTTGAGCAGCTGGTCCCATTGGAGAAGACATTGCGTTCATCATAGATTGGTAGGACATCGGTTCGGCTTTGGCCATCATTGAGGAATATTGGCTTTCCTTACTAGGCTGGTAACCCATCTTCATTGCCTGAGCCATTGATGAAGAAGAAGGCATTTCCATCTTGGGCTGGTAAGACATCTTCATGGGAGAGGAATAAGACATCATAGGCGCAGAGGGCATTTCAGACTTCATCTTTGGCTGGTAGGCCATCTTCATAGGGGACCCATAAGCCATCATTGGAGAAGACGGCATTTCTGACTTGGGTTGATAAGCCATTTTCATGGGAGATGCCTCAGCCATCATAGAATATGAAGACATACCCATTTTCATCTTAGACTGATATCCCATCTCCATGGGAGAAGCCTGAGCCTTCAATGAAGAACCTGGCATTTCTATATCTGCCTGGTAGGCCATTTTCATGGGATACATCTGAGCCATCATTGATTGAGAGGGCATTTCCTTCATCATCTTTGGCTGGTAACCCATCTTCATGGAAGAGGCATGAGCCATCATAGGGCCAGAGAGCTGTTCCATTTTCATCTTGGGCTGGTAGGCCATCTTCATTGGAGAAATCATCATTGGAGCAGAGGGGATTTGCTTATTCATCTCGGGCTGGTAAGCCATTTTCATTGGTGATGCCTGAGACATCATTTCAATAGATTTTCCTCCCATGTTGGAATTGTAATATTCGTTCATAGACATTTCCTTCATCTGGGACTGGTAAGCGGCCATCATAGCTTGGTTTTGAACTGCCTCTGGTACAGGCTTGACTTTAAGGTCCACGTCAGCAGAAGCCTCAGGACCGACTCCGGGCTCATTGGACTTGACGTAAGCGCGATATCCGTTCTTGTCGGCGACGTAGTCCACGTTGCGGTAGAGTCCTTCGGCGTTGGTATAGCCGTAGGATCCCTTCTTGGCTCCATAGTCGTCGGACTCTTCCTTGTGGTGGTGGCGGTTGTTGTAGCCGTCATCTACCTCGTAGCTGTACTGATAGGGCTTGGGTGGCTCTTCCTTCTGCTGCTGTAACCACCAAAATACATTTAACTTTAGTTGAAATACAATATAGACAGTCAAATATATAAATATATATATATAATATTTGATTCTCCTTCTATTTTCATCAATAATATTTTATATAAAAAATAAAATTAATTCAAAATCAAACCATTCAATACATGCATCTTGATTGGAATTATTATAAATTATTAGCACGATTGTGATGTTGCCAGCTCACCATGCTATGTTGCTGGTCCATGCCGCCGTAGGAGTTGGCGGGCGACATGGAGGGGTAGGTGGCCAGGCAACCTCCCGTAGCCAGGGCCAGGAACAGTCCGACCTGGGGCAGCACACATGGATGGTTGAGTAACAGTACCGACACCCTCTACCTCTTCTCTCCACATATTCTATCTTTTCGTTATTATACATATTCTATATATTAAGATATAACAAACTATTTGATATTTTGATAATCCTTTGTCATTAAGACTTCGAGCACTACGCAGTAGTAGACAGACTTAGCTCCAATATGAAATGGCCACTGTTCAACTTGAGGAAGAGAAGACTTGGACAATGGCTTCTAACATTTAGTACAGACCCTTCTATTTATGAGCCCTACTCATCCCTAGCAGAAACCATATCAAGCTCTACAAGCTTGATACCCTAATATGATTGAGGGGAGTTAAGAAAGAAGAAGAAGATGTGATGAACACACAATATAGGCTTTTCATTAATTTTTCAAACATTTGAATAAATATTTATTCATAATATTCTCTCTCTCTTTAGAGGGATGAAACTGGAATTTCTTGAATTCCTCAAAAAACAAACCTACTTGTTCACATAGCTCTCCACCATATAATAGAGATCTACTAGTAATATAAGAGTCAGAGATGAGCCAGAAAATCCAGTAGTGAGGAAGAGGTGTACTTACGAAGAGATGCATGTCCAGATAGTTGGGAACTGATCGTCGTCAGCTAACCTTCCATTTTATAAGGCAGACGGTGGTCATCTTGACCTATATCAGGGAGGGTGGGGGTGTCAATAGGTAATGTGTTGTCACTTTCTCTAATTTAAGTGGAAAGGAATACTTGAGATATGTACCCTTACCTGACTGTGTTTTCTTTAGCAGTTGTACCATTCCGAGGACATTTATCACTTCAAAATAATTAGCCCAATTACAAACCAATTTGCCCTTTTTTTGGAGAGTATAAAAGATGATGTATTAATGTTCTCTTAAAATCATTTTTGTTACTAAATTCAATGATTTTTATTTTTTATTGGTTGTAAATTTCAATCATCTTGATTCTTTTATAATTGATTTATTTGATTCCAAAACAATTCTACAAATTATTCAACATAAGAGATATAGAAAATAGTTATTCACAATTTTAAAATTGTAATCTATTCCAGCCTCAGATTCATATCCCTGATTTAAGTGTGAAGAAATGTTAATATTTGATATTTTTCCTCACCTCACTATTTTCTTAATCAGTATTTACCATTCCGAGCGCTGACAGCAATTTTATTCTAGACTTATTCTGCACAGGACTTCACCTCTTCGCATAAGGGGCCAGAAAGATTAGGCATCTCAAAATGAACATAATTCTCTTAGGATAAATAATTAAAATAGGTTTTATTTGGGAATCATATGAATAAATTTTGAGAAATAGAATGAAAGATTTTCAAAATTAAACTAAATAAAAATAATTCTCGAATTCAATAGTAATAATTATAAGGAAATTAATTAATTTATATTATCAAACTGTATATCATCATTTTCATCCTATCACCCCAAAATAATTAGCCCATTTAAAAACCAATTAGCCTATTTTGGAGAGTATAAAAGATGATGTATTAATGTTGACCTGATATCATTATTGCTATTAAAATCGAGAATTATATTTTCCTTTGAGTCGTAAATATCAACCATTTTAAATTTACCACATATGATTAATCAGATTCTGAAACAAATTTTACAAATTTTTTATCATATGAGAGAGAAGGGTTATTGGTATTTTGAAATTTTTAATCTTTTCCAGCTGAGCTAGATATTTGTTAAAATTAAAATATCCAAATGGATTTACCTTCATTATGGAATTAAAATGCATAGAAATATGTTTTTTTTGGCGCAATAAATTTATACGAGAGAGATCAATACACTGAAAGACAAAACTTAAGGAAGTGGATCGTATTTGATATCACCAGTAGTCTGTTTTTTTAAAGGAACAAAGGCAATTTTGTTTATACTTGATTATATCGTGTCTATAAAAAATGTCTCTATGTATCGAATATCCTTTAGAGTTATTGTATAAATCACGATATAAGATGTGAATAATTTACAATTTCCTTAAGTTTTGTTCAGGATTTTATTTTTGTCAGAACGCAATATTTCGTTGAGGATAGTCACTGAATTTCTTCTAGAAACCATCTTGCAGGTATTCTCTATCTGAAAGAATATTGTTACCTCATATATAAAATTACTATTAAGATATAAAACAAATATTTAGATATATAAATTTAAAAAATCATGATGAAAATCAAAAAGGGTACTGTATATTTATAAAATAAATAAATCTCAAGTAACTTAGAATGAATTAATTATTTTGTTCAAATTATCATTTTTAAAATAATTTTTTATATTCAATATGATCTCAAAAAAATAAAATTCTCCTACCATGTATGGACACCCACACGAACGACAGGCTTCGTGGACCAATTAAATGAACTCAATGGCTGAACGGTCGCTCAGATGGTACATTGAGCTCAAGACATAGATGGCTGGCGTCGCTTCTTATTTGGGATGTAATGCATAAAATGGGCCACAACGTTCGATCGCGAATAAAAGGATTAATACTATACATTTTATAATTAATATATGTATTTTGAGTAAGGTGTGTAATTGCGACATATATCGATTTTTAATTTATACTATATTTCAAATCTTGGATGGATATCTAACATTCGGAAAAATCTTTTACTTATTTATTTTGAAGGGAGTTGTTAAAGGATTTTATATTTTCAAAGGTATCTACTTATATATTTGCCTTATTCTGTCTGTTTGTTTGTCTGTTTGTCTGTTTGTCTGAAGCTCAAGGATAGAATGCGCTCATTGGCTGCCAGGGAACACGTGTCCTCCCTGCCCCCCTCTAGACAACCCTGTTATTCAAAAACCATACATCCAATCGCCATGAAATTCTGGGATATTATTAGGTATATCCCCGGAAAGGTTTTCGAAAAATAATTTCTTGAATATCTTGAATATCCTTAGAGTTATTTGCAGAATTGTAGATATAACTCGCAAGCAGCGCCGCCAGACGGTGATAGGCTTAAGCTTGCTGCTCCACCCCTGTTGACCTTGGGTCATCGTGTGAGTCACAGCATGATGCAACAAAAAACACTCTCTCTGGGGATTGCGGCGTCAACAACCTGTAAGTTTGCCTCTCTCATAAACCTGTCTATACAGACCACCCTGACTATAGCGACCACTCTAGACAACCCTGTTATCAGCTGCCTGTCTATACAGACCACCCTGTCTATAGCGGTCACCTTAGGCAACCCTGTTATCAGCAGTGTGATACATCCACCTGTCTATACAGACCACCCTGTCTATAGCGACCACTCTAGACAACCCTGTTATCAGCTGTGTGATACATCCACCTGTCTATACAGACCACCCTGTTAATAGCGACCACCCAAGTCAACGTTTTTAAAATATATTCGCACTCGGGTAAACCCCGGGCGTTGCCCGGGCCATTCGTCTAGTGTACTGTATAAGTCCTTATCTAGCTGCGTTTTCAGCTAAAAGCGATATTAATCTGAGAGTTTTGAAGGACGCTTTGTGTAGATGTCTTCTATCTACTAGGGTTTTTCAGTTTCGTCTATATAGGATTCTGTGTGAGATTTAGATGGTATGTTGTATATGAGAATCGAATTGGTTTCTTGTTTTGGATTATGCTTTCTTTCGTTATATTGGAAGATATTTCTCAAATTGGCACTCTCCGTCTGATTTATTATTTTATACTATGCGCTTTTAAGTCTTCCTTCTATTTCTACACCGTACTCTGCGTAAACAATGAGAGCTCTGACAATGGTACTTAATCGTTACGGATTTGTATTCTTATAAAAATGATTTTATGGAATATTTACTTGTGTGGTAAGGGGTATCCGTTTTTTTTTAGTTCATTGGCGAGTATGGTTCTATTTTTGAATGCGTTTTCTAATATTTATAGGAAAAAAATTCCCTTCGTCTTATAGTTGATGCTGAATCTCTCTCTTTGATAAAAACATGAGCTTAATACCTCTCGACCATATTCTGAAAGTGATAGCCTCATATCAACAAGAATCCAACTGCAGCTGTCTAAATAAAACACAAAAAGAGTCAGAATTCCCAAACTACCGAATATTTTCTGTTGACATCACAAGATTATACGAGGATGAATTGATAAGGCTCGTGTTTACAAGAGAATACTTTTTTTCATAAATGAAATATTTATTTTTCAACGGGTTCCTCATTTAGGAATATACTACCTCCCCATACCTCCCAACAACTCAACAATATTTAGCCCTCTGAAAAATAAAAATGTTGATATCTTCAAAATACGCCTTGTTTCGATGACAGCTTCATCATTTGAACCTAATTTCTTACCAGCAAACTATTTCTTCACATTTTAAAGCAAGAATAACTCGAGGGGTCCAGATCGGAAAATTAAGGGAGCTAAATTAACAATTCATAATGAAATTCATTTAGTTTAGCATGCTATCAAGGTGAAATTGCACATTTTTTCATTCCCAAAGGGTTCCATGTCTACCTCTATTTCTTATAGAAGCTGTGTAATAAGTGACTTGCAGTATTTACTGTACACAGTGATAGCTTACCTTTTCTGAAGAGTCAATTAAAATGTTGCTCTTTCTATCAAAAAAAAAAAAATCGTCGCGATAGCATTTCAAGACAGATAGAGCTAAACTCGCCTTCTTTGGAGAATATTCCATTGATTTGGTTGCTGCTTGCTTCTCGGAGTATAATATTGAATCCAGATCTTATCAATTATCAGATCATCTTATTAACAACACGACGCATAAAAATTATTTTTATACCGTTTAATAAGTTCTAAACACAGCTTTAAGTTGAATTCCGCATCCGCTTTTGCTGTACACCGTGTGAACCCAACTTACTAATTACCTATTAACTCTAACCTTTTTAATAAATACTTAAAACTGTTCCCTCTCTTTCTCTCTCTCTATCGGTGGTGCAGCTGCGATTGAGGTTGATCTTGTAAAAGTTATCCTAATACCAAATTTATCACGATTCATTGAAAAATCAATAATTTTGTGTTTGTTAATTTATTCTGTGCATTAGAAAGAGACAGACCTGTATGCTGTTTAAAGGTTCAGGTGGATTGGACTCCGCTGGGAGAATTGATGGGCAAGGCGCAACTAATATTTCCAGCGCAGAAGGAAGTTGTTCCATTAAAATATAGATAACAACACGCTATATATAGTGTTATATTATTTAGGATGTTTATTGACACAATGGTACGTATTAAGGCTTACACATGCAAAAAAAAAAAACTAGGGCCTAAAATATAAATGACTTGACACATTGAAAACACGTACACTCAGAAATACAACAACAAAAAGAAGTTCGTGAATAAAACCACTCAATTAATACAACAAAACCAGTGCTTATCTTTTATTGCAGCGCTGATAAGGAGCGTAACTGGTTACACAGGTATGCGAGAAGATCACCACACACGGGCCAAGCACACAGATAACGCTTTAAGCGTCTCAACACAATAATCCTCTGGCAGCCTTTCGCATTCCCTATCAACCTTTTAGGTACAAACATGGCCACATTCGTCCAATGAGAAGGCGTGGAAGATCAGTTCACTTAACAAAAAAAAAAGAACATTCTTCCCACCAAACACTGAAAAGCTTAAACCTACTCATGTTTGTCAAAATAATTTGGCAATATGACCAATAATATTGTGGCGAAGAAATATTTTATTATTTAATTTAATATTATTCAATGAAAATATATTCAACAGATTATAAAAATATATATTAATCTGTTTTTGTGAAATCATCTTAAAATATTTCTTTGCTTACTTGCTTAAGATTCTCTAGCTGTAAATAGTTGTGGGCTGACCTGTTAATAATTGTCGACTCGTCGCTGTGACGTCATCAATAAATACTTTTACATCTTAGGATATTTCAAGGCTTGATTTCTACGCTACAACTGGTGAAGAAGCTGGATCGATACCCATTCAGAAAAAAACGGAAAATTGACTCGGTTGAGCAAGAAGAAAAAACCATGAACATCAAGAAAGAAGCAACTACTCAGGTAGGTTCATTTTTTGTCCAACATCTACCTAGAAACCCCTCAATGTTCTCTGGTGAGGGTGTTGAAGATCCCCGTAGCTGGTTAAAAGGGTATGAACGTGTGGCGAAGCACAACCAATGGGATGAAACCCTTTGTCTCGCTAACGTTTATTTCTATCTAACTGGCACTGCTCTCAAATGGTATGAAAACAACGAGGAAAGCATCCAGACATGGACGGAGTTCATGTCAAAATTAGAAAATGTATTTGGAAAAAATGAAAGCTCAAGACTGCGAGCTGAGAAAATACTCAAAACTCGCGCACAATTAAAAGGAGAAAGCACCGAATATTACATCCAAGACGTCCTGCGCCTTTGCAAAGAGGTAAATCCACAAATGAATGAGGAAGATAAAATATCCCATCTGATGAAAGGAATAGCTGAGGAGCTCTACCAGGCACTTCTCCCAAGGGATGTGCATAACACTGAGCAATTCGTCACCGAATGTCGCCGCATTGAAAGCCTACACTGTAAGCGAGTGACCCCAACCAAATACGAGCGACTACCGAATGTAGCATCTCTCAGTGATCATGATGACAGGGCAGATCTGTCATCTATGATCAGGCAAATTGTTCGTGAGAAGGTACAGCGGGCATTAGGCTCTACTCGAGAGGAACCAAAAATTTCTACCATCGAAGATATGGTAAAGGAGGAGATTGGAAGAACCCTGGCGCCAATCTCAAAGCCTAGGAGAAGTTCCCCACAGAAGGAAAGACCCCGAGAGTTTTATAATAATAGATATGTGGCCCAAACGATAAGACCGCAGCAGCCAAAACAAGTAAACGGAAGACGCGATACCAACGAATGGCGAACCACGGAAGGTAAGCCAATCTGTTTCCACTGCGGACGCCCTGGCCACGTCGTGCGCTACTGCCGTGACAGGAGGAGAGAATATGAAGGAGAACAAACTTGGAATTACAAACAGAGAGAAAGGCTAGAGCCTAGAACATTCTATAATTCTCGGAGCAGCCAAGAGCCCAACGACGACCTGCCAAGAGAAAATAGACGCCACTACCGAAGCCCCTCTCCTTACACTGGCCGAAAAGGACAATATTCGTCTCCTGATAGAAGACCCAGTCAGTCGCCTCGCCGTTCCCGTCAGGAAAACTAGAAGATGCGTCCTATTTTGGAGGTAAGGCCGCAAAATTTATAAATCCTCCCTTATCGACCACATTAGAATTAAAAGAAAATTACATAGACATTAAAATAGAAGGGAAAATGACGCGTGCCCTCGTCGACTCAGGAGCCTCATATTCTGTCATTTCTGAAAGGTTCAGACTCAAACTAAGAAAAATAATGTTTGCCGAAACTGACGTCACATTACGAGTAGCCAACGGTAAAATTGTAAGACCAAAAGGACGCTGCACACTGAAACTGGACTTGAATGGACTACAGGAAAGCTTTGAATTTGTCGTTATGGAAGACTGTAGTCACGAAGTTATTCTTGGTTGGAACTTTTTGAAGTTATCTAGGGCGATAATTGATTCATCTGACGACACACTCTTCTTAGAAAAATGTCTTTTTGAGGATACCCCTAAGAACAGCTCACCTCTCTACTCGGAATTGGAATATAGAATCGAACCCACCTCTATTCAGTTAATAGAAGTAGCAAGTCGTGACATTCCTAATGACGCAATTGTGGTGGCAGAATGTCGAAAAGAGCTATTGCTGGAAAGAGAACTAACGGCTCCCTCCTCTGTCATTTCACTTACCAATAACCGAGGTAAACTTTGGGTGGTGAATTGGAGTCCATATCCGAAACTAATCCCACAGGGTATGCATGTAGCCGATAGTGCTGTCATCGAAGATAGTCAATTATGTACTCTAGCTGATTGTAACCAAGTTGAAACAGAGGCGGAACATTCTGAAGACCCAAAAATCTCGGAATTTTTTATAGATGATTCACTTGATGAATCTCAAAAAGAAAAATTAAGAAATTTGTTAAAAAACTATACGGATATTTTCGAATTTAGTAAAAGAAAACAATTCAAGGACGTCAATGTTAAACACCGAATTAACACTGGAGACCACCTACCGACCAAACAAAGACCTTACCGAGTTGCACCAAGAGAACGCCAAATTATTCAGGATGAGGTAAACAAGATGGAAAAACTTGACATCATTCAGCCCTCTGAAAGTCCGTGGGCCTCACCTGTAGTATTGATAAGAAAAAAGGATGGAAGCTGGAGATTCTGCGTCGATTACCGCCGCCTTAACAAAATAACAAAAAAGGATGTCTACCCTCTCCCAAGGATCGACGACACTTTAGACTGCTTACGGGGAGCTAGATTTTATTCTTCCATGGACCTCCAATCAGGGTACTGGCAAATCGACGTAGAAGAATCGGACCGTGAGAAGACAGCATTTATAACTCCAGATGGACTGTACGAGTTCAAAGTAATGCCATTTGGGTTATGTAATGCTCCAGCTACCTTCGAACGAATGATAGATAATCTTCTGAAGGGTCTTAAGTGGACCATTTGCTTGTGTTACCTCGACGACATCATCGTTTTTTCAGATGGCTTTGAAGAACATCTAAGACGCCTTCAACTTGTATTAAATTGCCTTAAGAAAGCCGGATTATGTCTCAATTCCAAGAAATGCAAGTTTGGTGCAAAAAATATCACGGTTCTTGGACATGAGGTGAGTGAAAATGGAATTCGTCCCGACCAAGAAAAGATTCGAGCAGTCCGCGACTTCGCTACGCCAAGGTCATTGAAGGAAGTTAGAAGTTTTCTTGGCCTTTCATCCTACTACCGCCGCTTCATACCCAATTATGCCCACGTAGCCCAACCCTTGAATGACCTTTTGAAGAAAGACTCAGCATTTAATTGGAACCAGGAAGAGCAAAATGCATTTGAAGCTCTCAAGTCAGCGTTAATTTCCGAACCCGCTCTTGGACATTTTGATTACTCATCCCCAACCGAAATACACACTGACGCAAGCAACTACGGAATAGGAGCAGTATTAGTGCAGATACAAAAGGGAAGGGAAAGAGCCATTGCTTATGCATCCAGAACCTTAAATAAGGCAGAAAAAAATTATTCAACCACAGAAAGGGAATGCCTTGCCATCATTTGGGCTATCAATAAATTCCGACCATATGTCTTTGGACAGCCGTTCACTATTGTAACAGACCACCACTCTTTGTGCTGGCTGACCAACCTCAAAGACCCATGTGGGAGGTTAGCAAGATGGGCACTTCGGCTGCAAGAGTTTGACGTCACTGTCGTGTATAAGAGCGGAAGGAAACATCAGGACGCAGACTGCTTATCAAGAAGTCCATTAGAATACAGTGAAGATATGGAGGAAGATATTCCAAGCATAGTGACTTTGCAGAACTTTAGCGAAGAGCAGATGAATGATCAAGCTATTAGAAAAATCGCTGACAAATTACAAAGTTCTCCTAATAATTCCTTTGTAAAAATTGATAACACGCTCTACAGAAAAAATTATGATCCAATGGGGAAACCATGGCTTTTGGTGGTTCCACGCCATTTAAGGCAGGAATTACTGAAAAATTTCCATGATTCACCCACGGCTGGTCACCTCGGATTTACTAAAACCTATGACCGAATAAGAAAAAAGTATTACTGGCCCGGAATGTATAGAACGGTTAGAAGGTATGTGGCACACTGCTCAGATTGTCAGATGCGTAAACATCAGCCCCAACTCCCCTCAGGGCACTTACAGCCAATACCTGTTCCTGAAGTTGCCTTTGAAAAGGTAGGAATGGATCTCCTGGGGAGATTTCCAACATCAGAAGGTGGCAACCGTTGGATTATTGTATGTACGGACTACCTAACGAAATATGCGATAACTAAAGCTCTACCCACAAGTGAATCCATGGAAGTCGCCAAATTCTTCATTGAAGATGTCATCTTAAAGCACGGCGCGCCGAGGTAATTAATCACGGATAGAGGAAGGAACTTCACATCTTCAATGATAAGTGATCTGAACAACCAGTGCAGAATAACCCATCGGAAGACGACCGCCTATCACCCCCAGACAAACGGACTCACGGAGAGGTTGAATAAGACCATAGCAGACATGCTGTCCATGTATGTAGATGTCAACCATAAAGATTGGGACAGGATTCTTCCATTCGTTACATTTGCATACAACACAGCAAAACAAGAGTCTACTGGGTTCACCCCATTTTTCCTTGTACACGGGCGTGAAGCCGAGACTCCACTTGACGTGTTATTCCCCAAGTTATTGCCAGAAGACGACGATTTCATCCAAACTCTAGGGGCAAGAGCCGAAGAAGCACGAAAACTGGCACGTACCCACTCCATGAGATCTCAAGGTAGCAATAAACATCGCTATGACGCCAATCACAGAAATATAATTTATCAGCCTGGAGATCTTGTATGGATCTTTATTCCTGTGCGTAAAGTGGGATATTCGGAAAAACTAATGAGACGTTACTTCGGCCCATACAAAGTAACCCGAAAAATATCTGATGTGACCTATGAAGTTGAAACATTCGGAAACCAGCAAGGTCGTCGTAAAACAAAAGATTTAGTTCACATTTGTAGGATGAAACCATATTTAAACCCAGAGGACCAGGAGGACCAGCTAGAAGAGGACCCAGAAGATGACTCGACAAACTTCCAGGAAGAAGACATCCCCACTGAACGAACACAACAACCACAGACCCGCGAAGAGATCTCAGGCCCTATCACCCGTTCTCGAGCCTTGAGACTGAGGATGTAAGTCTCCTTCTGAGCATCGGGTCGATGCTCTTTATAGGAGGAGGCTATGTGGCGAAGAAATATTTTATTATTTAATTTAATATTATTCAATGAAAATATATTCAACAGATTATAAAAATATATATTAATCTGTTTTTGTGAAATCATCTTAAAATATTTCTTTGCTTACTTGCTTAAGATTCTCTAGCTGTAAATAGTTGTGGGCTGACCTGTTAATAATTGTCGACTCGTCGCTGTGACGTCATCAATAAATACTTTTACATCTTAGGATATTTCAAGGCTTGATTTCTACGCTACAATATGCACTATCCATTAACAAACAAAGCTGAAAACGTATATAACACTGGTCAACAAGATTTTTGCACAAGAAAACGTGATTATGTTTCTAGTGTAACTTTTCATGCTGAACTCAAATATCTAATCATAAATTTCCCATCACCTATGGTTTTTGCGTGACGGCCTTTTTTTAGTATTGGGATAAATACACTAAAAATTGTAAACAATGTCACGTAACTGGTTTATCAAAAAATATTTTTCTTTGTCCACAAAGAAATAGCATCTTATCTACATGTCCTGAATCCAAATATACCATTAGTTTTTTTTCTATTACACAATATTTCTGAGATACACCTACTTGAATTTGGAAATATTGTTAATATATAGGCATATATGAACGAAACATATTTATTATTGAAAAGCAGTGACAGTGGATTTTCTTCTATATTTTGCTTGTGGTAGATCCCTCTTGAGTGCCCAGCAGTCGTCGGCAAGCATAGCGGGACTCCATTTACCTTGGTACCGCTTCTCCATGCTTGATATAGCTTGATGAAACCTCTCACCATGCTCATCGCTAACTGCGCCAAGATTGTCTGGAAAGAAATCTAGATGTGAATGCAGGAAATGGATCTTGAGGGACATGTTACATCCCAGTGCCTTGTAGGAAAGCAACAGATCATTAACTATGTATCGGTAATTTTCAACCTTGACACTTCCTAAGAAGTTTTTGCAAACGTTTCTAAAGGAATTCCATGCTGCTGCTTCAACTTCATTCAAACTATTTTGAAAATTTCCATCCTGCTGCAATTATCGAATCTGAGGTCCAACGAAAATGCCTTCTTTAATCTTCGCTTCACTTATACTAGAAAATTTTTGTTTTAGGTAGGCAAATCCACTGGCATTTCGATCCATTGCCTTGACAAAGTTCTTCTTTAATCCCAGTTTAATATGTAATGGTGGTAAGTAAATATTTTCTGAATCGATCAGGGGTAGATTTGCAATATTTTTATATCCTGGAGTAAAGATTTTACGGTTTGGCCAGATTTTTTTAATGTAATGCCTTTCCCTATCTCTGCTATCCCACTCACACAGAAAACAACAAAATTTTGTATATCCAAGCTGTAATCCACGCAAGAGAGCAACGACTTTCAAATCGCTGCATATTTTCCAACCGTATCTTTCATATTCTATCTTTTTCAAAAGCAGTTTCATGTTTTCGTAAGTCTCTTTCATGTTGGATGCATGTATTTATCCCAATACTAAAAAAAGATCGTCAGGCAAAAACCATGGGTGATGGGAAATTTCTGATTAGATTTTTGAGTTCAGCATGAAAAGTTACACTAGAAACACCATCAGGTTCTCTTGTGCAAAAAAAAAAGTTTTTTTTGTAGACCTGTGTAATTTGTACCAAGAGAGGAATACCTCCATTAAATTGTGCCAGAACGATGCATTATGTTCATCACCTTCGTAAAAACTACGAATGAAATCCACAACACCAGTTCAAGCAATTCAAGAAAAGAAAGTCAACCAATATACCATGGTATCGGGCTATGTCCCTCATCAGTATAGGTGCGGCTTCGAATTCATAACATCCTACGATAGAATCGATCGAATTTACCTAAAAAAGTGAAAATAACTCATGTTATCTAATGAAAAAGTATTATATCTTTTTGAAACAGGTACTTGAAAAGAGGGTTATTTATAAACTATAAAACCATTGAAATTAATGTTGAACTATATTTTGTTTTTTCAATATTTTAATAATTTCTCTATTATTATATTTATTTATATTCTTATCTCTCACACATATATAAACTATATAAATTTATATTGAATTGTGAATGAACGTAAACTAAATCTCTGGTGAATGGGGGGTCTATTGCTTACATTGGTCTTTCTGTTCATCGTTCGAACTTTACCGTTGAAAGCTGACTGAATATAATACCCAGGTTTTGAAAAGTGGTCAAGACAATTTTTTGCCAAGAAAAAAAGGTATTTGTATAAAATAATCCTTTGCATCAAATTTGAGTAAAATCAATCATTCCTCCAGGGAAAAGTGTCTTTTCAAAACATTTTAATAATTTTCTAGCTTTCGGGCACGGACGCCTTTCTACGGGAGAAAATCTGGTATAATAATTCGCCAATAGAACATGTCCTATTGGGGAATTCTCGTGTTCTATTGGTATATTATTATACCAGGTTTTCTCTTATAGAAGGGCGTCCGTGCATGAAAGTTAGGGAATAATGAAAATGTTTTGAAAAGACACTTTTCCCTGGAGGCATGATTAATTTTACTCAAAAAAGGTATGTCTGCAGGATGGTATAGAAAACAATTTCATTATAATTGTACTCATATTGTATGCTAATTATATTTTATAATGTATACCATAGGCCTAAATAAAAAAATTAATTCATCAAGTTTCAAGTTCATTTTTAGAATTGGACAACGAAGTTTCACAAAAATAAAAAAAGAAATGTGTTGGAGACTAAGGAAAATAATAATTGGAATTATGAATATAAATAATGATAAAAATGTAATAAGAACATCATTATTCTGCTGGTGGCTTGGAATATTCAGCAGCGCAATTTAGGCAGAAAGGATGAACATATTTCCTTTTGCGAAATAAGAAGTGTTGACAAAAACTTCCCTTCAGAAATATTGCAATTTATTTTAGATAATATCGGTTTTATCACCTCACAGGCTAAAATAACCATTTGACAATCTCATATGATTTATAAAATTCCTTCCTAGTATTTCGGACAATCTTAGCAACTCTGTACATAGAAGTATCTATGGTCAACCTGTAGGTTTTGGACTTTGTTTATATTTAGCAAAACTATTGTTTGATTTGGATCGTTTTGAAGGTAATTTAAATGCTTATTTTAATAGCTTCATGAAGTGTCCATTCAATATATATATATATACAATCGATCAAGTGTATATTATGGCCCATATAAAAGTCGCAGTAAATAGAAAAGAAATACACAAGGGTTAAAGAGTTTGGATGTAATCGCCAATTGGTGTTGTATGAACTAAATAAAATATATTTGAAAAAAATTAAATTTATTGAGAGAAACTGGAGCATACAATTCATTTGTAATTACAGATAGAAAATCTATGACATAAAATGAGAGCAAGATAGTAATTTATTTTACATATGTAACAGGATATAAAGTTGATATTGAAACAAAAATATAGGTGAATTAATAGGAATTTTTGTAAGAAGAAGAAGCCATCTTTCCAGCTTGTTGAGCTTTGGCGTTTTGTGGCTTGGCAGGAGAGAGGTTTGTGGAATAGGAGTAACCCACGGTGCGGGGTTCGGGGCTTGAGGAGAGAGCCATTGCTTGATCAGCTTGTCCCATTGGAGAATACATTGCGTTCATCATAGATTGGTAGGACATTGGTTCGGCTTTGGCCATCATTGAGGAATATTGGCTTTCCATCTTGGGCTGGTAAGACATCTTCATGGGAGAGGCATAAGACTTCATTGGCGATGAGGGCATTTCAGACTTCATCTTTGGCTGGTAAGCCATCTCCATAGGGGACCCATAAGCCATCTTTGGAGAAGAAGGCATTTCTGACTTGGGTTGATAAGCCATTTTCATGGGAGAGGCCTCAGCCATCATAGAATATGAAGACATACCCATTTTCATCTTTGACTGATATCCCATCTCCATGGGAGAAGCCTGAGCCTTCAATGAAGAACCTGGCATTTCTATATCTGCCTGGTAGGCCATTTTCATGGGATACATCTGAGCCATCATTGATTGAGAAGGCATTTCCTTCATCATCTTTGGCGGGTAACCCATCTTCATGGGAGAGGCATGAGCCATCATAGGGCCAGAGAGCTGTTCCATTTTCATCTTGGGCTGGTAGGCCATCTTCATTGGAGCAGAGGGGATTTTCTTATTCATCTCGGGCTGGTAAGCCATTTTCATTGGTGATGCCTGAGACATCATTTCAATAGATTTTCCTCCCATGTTGGAATTGTAATATTCCTTCATAGACATTTCCTTCATCTGGGACTGGTAAGCGGCCATCATAGCTTGGTTTTGAACTGCCTCTGGTACTGGCTTGACTTTAAGGTCCACGTCAGCAGAAGCCTCAGGACCGACTCCGGGCTCATTGGACTTTACGTAAGCGCGATATCCGTTCTTGTCGGCGACGTAGTCCACGTTGCGGTAGAGTCCTTCGTCGTTGGTATAGCCGTAGGATCCCTTCTTGGCTCCATAGGCGTCGGACTCTTCCTTGTGGTGGTGGCGGTTGTTGTAGCCGTCGTCTACCTCGTAGCTGTACTGGTAGGGCTTGGGCGGCTCCTCCATCTGCTGCTGTAACAACCAAAATACATTCAACTCTGGTTAAAATACTATTTGAACAGCCAAATATTTATAAATATATATGTTAAATATAGAACAATCCATTATGATATTTAAAATAAAAACATTTTTTTATCAATAAATTTATTAAATTTTAATATTTCGACGAGGCTGTTCGCCTTTCTTCTTCTCAGAAAAATTCAAAACCCTTCTAAGCTTATTATCCGCGTGATGCGTGAAAACAACACTTCTCGTGCGCGCATTATGGGATAATAAGCTTAGAAGGGTTTTGAATTTTTCCGAGAAGAAGATAGGCGAACAGCCTCGTCGGAATAATGATATTTAATAAATTTATTGATATAAAATATGTTTTTTTTTAATGAATATATATATATAATATTTCATTCTCCTTCCTTTTTTACCAATAATTTCTAATATAAAATATAAAAGTAATCGAAATCAAACCATTCAAAGCATACATCTTGAATAGAATTACTACAAATTATCAGCACGATTGTTGTGTTGCCAACTCACCATGCCATATTGCTGGCCCATGCCGCCATAGGAGTTGGCGGCGACATGGAGGGGTAGGTGGCCAGGCAACCTCCCGTAGCCAGGGCCAGGAGCAGTCCGACCTGGGGCAGCACACATGGATGGGTGAGATACAGTACCGACACCCTCTACCTCTTCTCTTCTCACATTCTACATATTCAGATATAAGAATCTATATAATATGTTGATACTCCTTCGAAATTTAACCCATTTTTACCAACACACAAACATGATTACTGCGTACGTAGGATGAATCTACCTTTGTCATTAAGACTTCGAAGACTACACAGTAGCAGAACGACTTGGCTCCCATATGAAATGGCCGCTGTTGAACTTGAGGAAGAGAAGCCATGGACAGCCACTTCTAACTGTGAGTACAGATTCTGCTCATTATGAACTCTACTCATCTCCAGCAGACATCATCTCAAGCTCTACAGGCTTGATACCCTAATATGATTGAGTGGAGATAAGAAATAAGAAGAAGATGAAAACACAAATAAGGCCTTTCATTATTCTTTCAAACATTTGAATATATTTCTATTCATAATTCATTTACTCTTTTTACTCTATAAAACTGTGAGCAATTTACTATTCTTTCAAGCATTTGAATATATATCTTTTCATAATATTTCTCTCTCTACTCTAAAAAAACTGAGGAGCATTCCCATGTATGAAGCCACGAGTCATACTTCACCTTCAACACGTCAATACCTGGACAAAAAGAGGGATGAACCTGAATATCTTGAATTCCTTTTAAGCACATCCTCACAAATTCAAAAAATAGTAAATATATTTTTAGTTTTTAGCTTGCACTGAAAACTGCTCTTAGATCTATAACCGGGAAACGCTAAATGGTCGCTGGAAAGTTATTTAAAAGTGTTAGGATAGTATTTCAAAAATAGTTTAAAAGGAAGTCTTATTTTATGTAAATTCAATGGAGGGATATTGTCAAACGTCAAGGGGTTTACACATAGAAAACTATAAGCTGTGCAAACATTTGTAAATTCCTTTTAATAAAGCACTAAAATCGTTCTTTCAAAATGGAACAATCTTTGTGCAATTTAAACATACATTAAGCAGACAAATGGAACAAACTTCCTACAGTTTTCACTGCGATATAAAATATTTATATATATATATTGCCACCTGGAAAATTAGGGGAGACAAACTTCAGGATGACACCAATTTATTCGAGGCAAGAATAAACTAGGAAAAAAAATTAAGCAATAATGGAAGTTTACAGAGTATTAAAATATAAATTTGAAAAACGATAATCTGTTAATAAAATAATAAAACTTGGCTATAATATAAATCAAATGTCCCCATAGCCTATGTTCATTTTTATCCAATCCAAGAATCCACCTTACAGTTCCATATATATAAACAGAATTGCCTCTAACAATATTATAATTCTAAAGAGAGTGATTAAAAAAAAATATGATTAAATTATCAAAACCGCAGGATGGCTCAGTATCGAGGAATCACGCTCTACTGTAATTCTTCATCGCGTTTGTTCGTTTTAAAAAATAAAAATATTGCTTAAATGTTCATTTCTCATATTGAGATGAAGTTTGACATTATGCTTTGAATCTGAATTATATCAATAGAAAAATTTGAATTCCTCATAAAAACAAACCTACTTGTTCACATAGCTCTCCACCATATAATAGAGATCTACTAGTAATCTAAGAGTCAGAGATAAGCCAGTGAAACCATGTAGTGAGGAAGAAGTGTACTTACGAAGAGATGCATGTCCAGATAGTTGGGAACTGATCGTCGTCAGCTAACCTTCCATTTTATAAAGCAGACGGTGGTCATCTTGACCTATATCAGGGAGGGTGGGGGGTGTCAATAGGTAATGTTGTCACTTTCTCTCATTTAAGTGGGAAAGAATACTTGAGATATGTACCCTTACCTCACTGTTTACTTTAGCAGTTGTACCATTCCAAGAACTATCAGTTATTTTATTTTCGACATATTCTGCGCAGAACTTCGCCTCTACGCATATTGGGCCAGAACATATCTAAAAATCTCCCCATAACTCTCTCTTAAGATAAATAATTAGAATTGGTTTTTGTTTCAGAATCAGAGGAATAAATTATGAAAGTGAAAAAGATTAAAAATGAATTAAATAAATATAAAAATATTTGCAGAGTTTCCTTTAATAAGAAATCGGGAGGCAAGCTTTCACGCGGTCGCGCTTCATCAGGCCACTGGCTCCGCAAAGTACAAAAGAGACAAATATTGTTAAAATTAAAACTAAATAATAATTATCAAAGAATTCAATAGCAACAATGATAAGGAAATAATTAATATGTATTATCATTAAACTGTATATCATAATTTTCATTTTATCACTCCAAAATAATGATCCCAAATACAAACCAATTTGCCTCTTTTGAGGAGTATAAAATATGATGTCTTAATGTTTACCACTGATATCAATATTGTCACCATATTCAATGAATTATTTTTTCCCTTTGGTTTTAATTTTAAACAATCTTGCACGGGTCTTTTAAATTGATTTATCCAATTTTGAAACAAATTTTAAAAATTATTTATAATTGTTAAAAGTGACAATTCCAGATATTTCTACGATGTAATACTCTTGTGATTTGTATAGTATTTTAGTATTATCTATGTTAATTGACATCTCTGTCTATATATCACAGCTTTGTTGGATTGTTAGTTGGCTAGTGGTTATTGGATAGGACAGGCCGGCGTAATCTGCTGATGTACATATAATTTGTCCTTCTTTTATTGTTTTATATCTTTCAAGTAATAAAGGTTCTTTATCTTCCTCTACGAATCTATATTTTTCCCAACAATAATAATAGGACGTTGTCATTTTAAAATGATAAATTTTTTTCAGCCTCAACTATAAATTTGTTGAAATCAAATCACCCTCTTTCGGATATTCTAATCTTATAAAATTAAAATGACTTAAACTATGTTTCATAGTGAAATGATTTATATGAGATCAATATTTTTTTCAGAACGTGAGATTTCGATGTGAATAGCCGCTTGAATTTTTAAAGCAACCACTTTGAAGGAATTCTCTATCTGTATGAAAAAAATATTGAGAACTTATATATATATAAATATAAATTATTATTATTAAGATATAAAAAAATATTTATATATATTTTTTTTCATGTGGTAAGCGTATTTACACAAATTTGGCCTTAAATACCCATTTCTTGGTTTTTCGGGAAGCCACTGGGACCAAAAATATTTTTGGTCCCAGTGGTACAGTCTACTCCACGCTGACGAGCGCCAATAGCAGGATTTATCAAGAAATTGGGTTGGCCAAATATCACGGAGCAAGTTAAATAAACGTTTAGTTAATTTTTGATCCACTAGACAGCGCTCTGCCATCTAAAAAGCACATGTGCTCGTGGTCAGGAAATGCCTTCTTAATTTTTAATATATATTTTTATTCAAAATATATAATGAGAATAAAAAATGATGCTTTGAATATAGCAAATTAATAAATCTCAATTATATTTAGTGAATGGATTATTTTTTACTTAAATTATTTTCAAAAATCCCTTTTTAAATAAGATATATCGATGAAAAAAACTGAATCTATTTTATATAATAAGAATGTTTATTTTAGGTATAGTTTTGTATATGAAAATTCAAAACTATTATAGACGTGTATGATTCTTTTTAAAAATAAAATAATTTCTACTGCCCTTACTGCAATGGAAAAATTAATGGGAAGGCCTGGCTTATTTTCCATTGCAATAAGGGCAGTAGAAATTGTTTTATTTTTAAAAAGAATCATACGCGTCTATAATAGTTTCGAATTTTCATAACAGATGGCGCGCTGATGTATTATAATAGTTTTGTTTTGCGGCCACTTAACGATTTTTAATTTATAATTAAGTCCATTGATTTGATTGTTGCCTTTCTCGGAGTATAATGATGAATCCAGATCTTATCAATCTAAATTATTTCAATTTACAATTCGAGACAAAAAAAACCATTGTTTTATCGCTTAATATGTTCTAAACACAGTTTTAAGTTGAATGTTGCAACCACTTGTTGTACACCGAGATTACTCATCTAAGTAATTGACTATTATCTCTTACCTTTCGTGTTGAATAGTAAACCCTGTTTTTTTTTTTTTTTGTGTGTAAGGTTTTTAGTTTCTGTTACTTTATGAATTTTCGTTCATCGATCTGATGGATTGATACGGTATACTCCTCTAATTTTCCTTCGGAACCCCATCTAACGTCTAATTGAGAAGGAATTTAATTCTCCTGGTTTAGCTGCTTGAGGCGGAATTTGTTCCAATCCATTTGTGAGGGAACATTTCATTGAGAAATGTTCTAACAATATTTGAGTAATAGGCAGGTACACCACCCTGCATGAAGTAAAAGTTTTTTTTTTCCAACTAATTCTGGCTTCATAAATTCCTCCAACGTTTTCAAATAATTCTCACCATTTACCTTTATCGAAAATGTATGGTTCGATTAATTACTTTCGAAAAAAAATTACACGCCAAACAGTTAAGCCAAGGGAATAAATTCCTTCTTAAATTTATCGATTGACATGGCCATTCAATTTAAAAATAGTCTCATCAGTCCACATTATTCGATTAGGAAATTTTCATAATTTTGTATCATTTCAAGCATTATTTCACAAAATTACATCCTTCTATCCAAATCATCTTTATGAAGTGCATGAATTAATTGAAGAATATAGGGCTTATAAAACCAAGACCTATTAGCAATTCTTTGGATTGAGGTTATAGGTAGTTTAGCTCTTGAGACAACCTCCTTGTTGATTTTTGAGGACTAGCTTCTAAAGATGCTTTAACTAGGTTTATATTAGTATCACAGGTAGCAGAGTGTGGTCTTCCTGATCAAGTGAAATCTGCCACACTACCGGTAGTGTCAAACTTTTTAATTATTCTTTTTACGGTTGATTTAGAAGATGCAGAAGACTCTGAATGCTTTGACTATTGACGTCGTAGAGTTTTGAAACTACCATGTTGATAATAGTTTGATAATTTCAATGTGATTTATATAATATTAATATTATTAACAATATATTAATTAAAATATTTTACAATGGTGTCGGGATTTACCAATATATATATATATATATATATATTGTATTTGAGTGTGTTGTTGACATACGTTGCAATACCTTGAAAAAGGTTGGCATTCAGTCAACTGAAATATTGGTAAATAAATTATTTTTATCTAATATATACCTTATTAATTAAATAAAAATAGTAAAAATAGATATAAATAAATGCAAACATGCCCAGAATTTAATTTACAGTAATTACCAATTACAGTAATTTACAATAATTAAATTTCTACATCTAGGAATCCATTATTCCCTGATAACTCGATTACCAAGTTTTCATTACCATCGAAAATAATGCCATCTTCTGCCTCAGTGACATCCATAAAAATAGTAGGAAGATTTAAAAAATCGCATTCATAAAAATAATATACCAGACGCGTGCCCATCTGTGTTAGAACTATCTTCCATTACAAATAAGCAAGGTATAACACCCCCCCCCCCCCCAAAAAAAAACAACAAAAAACAAAAAAGAAATTGCATGTCATATTCCGCACCACATATCAATCCTGCTTAGCGTCCTATGTGGACGTAACCGTAAAAACCTATAATAATGAAACCACCAGCACAAAGCGGCCTTCAAATTCATAGATCACTATCCCTTTTAGCTGACCAGGCAGTTAAATAAAATACAGACCGATGAAAATATAAAACTCATACAAAAATACCTTCGATATAAATAGAATAATTCTTTCCAGATAGTTAGGCATCGATTGCAAAATTTAAAAAAAGAGTATAAATTAAAGTTCGATATGCCGGAACTACATACCATACTTGAATATACACATATTTTATAAAGTAATTTAAAATACAAAATATTGCGGCTTATGATTGTATAACGACATTCCCATCCCTGGACACTTTGTTTTTCCGTTTATCTTTACTCTTCACAATTAATCTTTTCATACTTCATCCCTAAAGATAGAAATAGTCGTTATTTCTCCTTAAAATAAATGAATATTTTTCGTTCAAAAGGAACACATGCGGGAAAATTTTCAAATGTCTCGTTCTACATATTCATATTTATTATATAAAGTGAGGTATTTTTTTAATAGATCTTATGGAATATGGCATTTGAAGCAATTAATTAACCAAGCAAAATAATCTATTTACTATAAGATAATTAGGATTTATTTATTTGATAATAGCATCCTATTGCTTTTCGTATATTGTTTTATACCTATATCTTTATAATAATACGCTTGTATACGGAGGTCACAGTATTCATAGAGATAGAGAATTTCTTCAAAGTAGTTGATAGAAAAAGTTAACAGCTAGCCATATCCAAATATCGCGTTCTGACAAAAAATATTGATCTCTTATATTTTTGTCGCGCTAAACAACAAATTTATGCATTTCTATAAAATAGAGTAATCCAAATGGATGATATATAATTTTTTTTTTTCAGAATCTGATAAATCGATTTGTAAGATATTCATGATGGTATAAATTTATAACCAAAGAAAAATAAATTTTATTGAATTTAGTAGCAATAATAATATCAGGTGAAAACATTAATACATCATCTTTTATATTCTTCAAAATAGGAATATTGGTTTATAATTGGGATAATTATTTTGGGATTATATAATGGAAATGATGATATACAGTTTATTATGATACAAATTAATGATTCCCTTATTATTATTGCTATTGAATTCTAGGATTTTTATTAGTTGGTTTTAATTTTAACAATCTATCTCTCTTTTGTAATTTACGGAGCCAGTGGCCTGATGAAGCGCGACCGCGTGAAAGGTTGTCTCCCAATTTCTGAATAAAAAAAAACTCTGCAAATAGTTTTATAATTATTTAATCCAATTTTAATCTTTCTTTCTCATAATTTATTTATCAGATTCTAAAACAAATAAATTTTAATTATTTATCTTAAGAAAGTTATGGGCATTTTTTTTTAGGTGTGTTCTGGCCCAATATGCGTAGAGGCCTGGTTCTGCGCTGAATATGTCTAAAATAAAATAATTGATAGTTCTAGGAATAGTGAGTACTACTGCTAAAGAAAACAGTGAGGTAAGGGTACATATCTCAAGTATTCCTTCCCACTTAAATGAGGGAAAGTGACAACATTACCTATTGACACCCCCCACCCTCCCTGATATAGGTCAAGATGACCACCGTCTGCCTTATAAAATGGAAGGTTAGCTGACGACGATCAGTTCCCAACTATCTGGACATGCATCTCTTCGTAAGTACACTTCTTCCTTAATACAGAGTTTTACTGGTTCATCTCTGACTCTTAGATTATTAATAGAACTCTATTATAGAGCGGCGAGCTGTGAAAAAGTAGGTTTGATTTAGGAGGAATTAAAATTTTTCTATTGATATATTTCAGATTCAAAGCATAATGTCAAACTTCATCTCCATATGAGAAATGAACATTTAAGCAATCATTTTTATTTAAAAAAAGAACAAACGCGATGAAGAATTACGGTAGAGCTTGATTCCTCAAAACTGAACCATCCTGCGGTTTAGATAATTTAATCTATATATTTTTTACAGGGCTCTTTAGAATTCTAATATTGTTAGAGGTAATTCCGTTATATATCTGGAACTGTAAGGTGGAATCTTGAATTAGATAACAAGGAACATAGACTTAGGGGACATTTGATTTATATTATAGCAATTTTTTTTTAAATCTTATTAACAGATTATCGTTTTTAAGTTTATATTTTGATACTATGTAAACTTCCCTCATTTTGCCTAATTTTTGTTTTTCTTTCATAGTTTGTTCTTGCCTTAAATAAATTGCTGTGTCATACCGAAGTTTGTCTCCCCTAATTTTCCAAGTGGCAATATATATATATAAATATTTCGTATCACAGTAAAGACAGAAGGAAGTTTTTTTTATTTTTCTTCTTAATGTATGTTTATTTGCACAAAAATGTTCCATTTTGAAAAAGTATTTAGTGCTTTATTAAAAATAATGTACAAATGTTTATACCGCTTATAGTTTTCTATGTGTAAGCTCTTTGACGTTTAGCTACAGCCTTCCATCAATTTTCGAAGAAATAGGACTTCCTTTTAAAATATTTTGAACAAGACTATCCAAACAGTTTTAATAACATTCCAGAGGCCATTTATTGTCTTCAGTTTATTGATCTAAGATCAATTTTCAGCGCAAAAGCCAAAAACATAAAAATCTATAGGAGCTAAGTTTTTGGATTTGTGAAGATATGCTTAAGAGGAATGCAAGAATTCCAGTTACATCCTTTTTTTTCCAGGTTATGACATTATGAAGGTAAGGTATGACTCGTGGCTTTATACATGGGAATGGTCTCAGTTTTATAGAGTAAAGAGATTAAATAAATAATGAATAGAAATACATTCAAATGTTTGAAAGAATAATGAAAAGTCTGAATTGTATGTCCATATCTTCTTCTTCTTCCCTCTTATCTCCACTTAATCATATAAGGGCATCAAGCCTATAGAGCTTGAGATGATGTCTGCTGGAGATGAGTAGAGCTCATGATGAGAAGCATCTGTACTCCATGTTAGGAGCAGCGGCACATGGAATTTGTTCCTCGTGTCAGAGGCAGCCATTTCATTTGGATCTAAGTCGTTCTGCTACTGTGTAGTCTTTGAAGTCTTAATAAAAAGGAAGATTCATCCTACTTACGCAGTAATGATGGTTGTGTGTTTGTATAAAATGAGTTATATTTCGAAGGATTATCAAAATATTAAATAGTTTGTTATATCTGAATATATAGAATAGGTGAAGAGGTAGAGGGTGTCGGTACTGTTACTCACTCGTCCATGTGCGCTGCCCCAGGTCGGACTGTTCCTGGCCCTGGCTACGGGAGGTTGCCTGGCCTCCTACCCCTCCATGTCGCCCGCCAACTCCTACGGCGGCATGGATCAGCAATATGGCATGGTGAGTTGGCAACATCACAATCGTGCTAATAATTTGTAGTGATTCTAATCAAGATATATGGATTGAATTGTTTGATATTTCAATTACTTTTATATTTTATATTAGAAATTATTGGTAAAAAATAGAAGGAGAATGAAATATCATATAAATATTTATTTAAAATAGAAGCATATTTTGGATCAATAAATTTATTAAATTTCAATATTCCGACGAGGCTGTTCGCTTATCTTCTTCTCGGAATAATTCAAAACCCTTCAAAGCTTATTCTCCGCGTGATGCGCGCACGAGAAGTGTTGTTTTCACGCATCACCAGGATAATATGCTTAGAAGGGTTTTAAATTTTTCTGAGAAGAAGATAGGCGAACAGCCTCGTCGAGAAATATTGAAATTTAATAAATTTATTGATCCAGAATATGCTTTCATTTTAAATATCATAAATTTATTGCTCTATATTTAACATATATATTTATAAATTTTTGGCTGTTCAAATAGTATTTTAACCAGAGTTGAATTTATTTTGGTGGTTACAGCAGCAGATGGAGGAGCCGTCCAAGCCCTACCAGTACAGCTACGAGGTAGATGACGGCTACAACAACCGCCACCACCACAAGGAAGAGTCCGACTCTTATGGAGCCAAGAAGGGATCCTACGGCTACACCAACGCCGAAGGTCTCTACCGCAACGTGGACTACATCGCCGACAAGGACGGATATCGCGCTTACGTCAAGTCCAATGAGCCTGGAGTCGGTCCTGAGGCTTCTGCTGACGTGAACCTTAAAGTTAAGCCAGTACCAGAGGCAATTCAAAACCAAGCTATGATGGCCGCTTACCAATCCCAGATGAAGGAAATGTCTATGAACGAATATTACAATTCCAACATGGGAGAAAAATCTATTGAAATGATGTCTCAGGCATCACCGATGGAAATGGCTTACCAGCCCGAGATGAATATGAAAATTCATTCTGCACCAATGAAGATCTCTGCCCAGCCCAAGATGAAAATGGAATATCTATCTGTTCCTATGATGGCTCATGCCTCTCCCATGAAGATGGGTTACCAGTCAAAGATGATGAAGGAAATGCCCTCTCAATCGATGATGGCTCAGATGTATCCCATGGAAATGTCCTACCAGGCAGATATGGAAATGCCAGCTTCTTCATTGAAGGCTCAGGCTTCTCCCATGAAGATGGGCTATCAGTCTAAGATGAAAATGGGAAAGCCTTCAATTCCTATGATGGGTCAGGCCTCCCCCATGAAAATGTCTTACCAGCCAAAGATGAAGTCAGAAATGCCATCATCGCCAATGATGTCTTATTCCTCTCCCATGAAAATGTCTTATCAGCCCAAGATGAAGTCAGAAATGCCCTCATCGCAAATAATGTCTTATTCCTCTCCCATGAAAATGTCTTACCAGCCAAATATGAAGTCAGAAATGCCCTCATCGCCAATGATGTCTTATGCCTCTCCCATGAAGATGTCTTACCAGCCCAAGATGGAAATGCCAGCTTCTTCATCAATGGCTAAGGCAAAGAAGATGGGCTACCAGCCTAATATGGAAAGCCAATATTCGTCAATGATGGCTAAAGCTGAACCAATGTCCTACCAATCTATGATGAACGCAATGTCTTCTCCAATGGAACCAGCTGATCAAGCAATTGCCCTCTCCTCGAGCCCCGAATCCCGCACCGTGGGTTACTCCTATTCCACAAACCTCTCTCCTGCCAAGCCACAAAACGCCAATGCTCAACAAGCTGGAAAGATGGCTTCTTCTTCTTACAAAAAATCCTATTAATTTAACTATATTTTTGTTTCAATATCAACTTTATATCCTGTTACATATGTAAATTGAATTACTATCTGCTCTCCATTTTATGTCATAGATTTTCTATCTGTAATTACAAATGAATTGTATGCTCCAGTTTCTCTCAATAAATTTTATTTTTTTTAAATATATTTTATTTAGTTTATACAACACCAATTGGCGATATCATCCAAACTCTTCAACTCTTGTGTATTTCTTTTCTCTTTACTGCGACTTTTATATGGACCATAATATACACTTGATCGATTGTATATATATATATATATATATATATATATATATATATATATATATTGAATGGACATTTCATAAAGCTAGAAAAATAAGCATTTAAATTACCTTAAAAAATATTCAAATCAAACAATAGTTTTGCTAAATATAAACAAAGTCCAAAACCTGCAGGTTGACCATAGTGTACTTCTATGTACAGAGTTGCTAAGATTGTCCGACATACTAGGAAGGAATTTTAGAAATCCTATGAGCTTGTCAAATGGTTATTTTAGCTTGTGAAGTGATAGAGCCGATATTATCTAAAATAAATTGAAATATTTCTGAAGGAAAGTTACTATGCACACTTCTTTCTTCGCAAAAAAATATTTTTTTAATCATTTCTGCCTAAATTGCGCAGCTGAATATTCCAAGCCACCAGCAGAATAATGAGGTTCTTATTGCATTTTTATCATAATTTATATTCATAATTCCAATTATTATTTTCCTTAGTCTTCCACACATTTCTTTTTTATTTTTGTGAAACTTCGTTGTCCAATTCTAAAAATGAACTTGAAATTTGATGAATTAATTTTTTTTATTTATAGGCCTATGGTATACTTTATAAAATATAATTAACATACAAAATGAGGACAATTATAATAAATTTGTTTCTACACTATCCTGCAGACATACATTTTTTGAGTAAAATTATTCATTTCTCCAGGGAAAAGTGTATTTTCAAAACATTTTTATTATTTTCTAGCTTCTGTGCACGGACGCCCTTCTATAAGAGAAAACCTGGTATAATAATTTACCAATAGAACACGAGAATTCCCCAATAGGACATGTTCTTTTGGCGAATTATTATACCAGATTTTCTCCCGTAGAAAGGCGTCCGTGCCCGAAAGCTAGAAAATTAAAAAAATGTTTTGAAAAGACACTTTTCCCTGGAGGAATGATTGATTTTACTCAAATTTGATGCAAGGGATTATTTTATAGAAATACCTTTTTTTCTTGGCAAAAAATTGTCTTGACCACTTTTCAAAACCTGGGTATTATATTCAGTCAGCTTTCAACGGTAAAGTTCGAACGATGAACAGAAAGACCAATGTAAGCAATAGACCCCCCATCCACCAGAGATTTAGTTTACGTTCATTCACAATTCAATATGAATTTATATAGTTCATATATGTGTGAGAGATAAGAATAGAAATAAATATAATAATAGAGAAATTATTAAAATATTGAAAAAACACACAAAATATAGTTCAACATTAATTTCAATGGTTTTATAGTTTATAAATAACCCTCTTTTCAAGTACCTGTTTCAAAAAGATATAATACTTTTTCATTAGATAACATGAGTTATTTTCACCTTTTTAGGTAAATTCGATCGATTCTATCGTAGGATGTTATGAATTCGAAGCCGCACCTATACTGATGATGGACATAGTCCGATACCATGGTATATTGGTTGACTTTCTTTTCTTGAATTGCTAGAACTGGTGTTGTGGATTTCTTTCGTAGTTTTTACGAAGGTGATGAACATAATACATCGTTCTGTTACATAATTGAATGGAGGTATTCCTCTCTTGGTACAAATTATATACGTTTTCAGCTTTGCTTGTTAATGGATAGTGCATATTATTGGTCATATTGCCAAATTATTTTGACAAACATGAGTAGGTTTAAGCTTTTCAGTGTTTGGTAGGAGGAATGTTGTTCGTTTTTCTAAGTTAACTGATCTCCCACGTCTTCTCATTGGACGAACGTGGCCATGTTTGTATATAAGAGGGTTGATATGGGATGCGAAGAGCTGCCAGAGGATTATTGTGTGGAGACGCTTAAAGCGTTATCTGATGCTTGGACCGTGTGTAGTGATCTCCTCTTATACCTGTGTAATCCGGTCCACTCCTATCAGCGCTGCAATAGAAGATAAGTACTGGCTTTGCTATACTAATTGAGTGGTTTTATTTACGAACTTCTTTTTGTTGTTGTATTTCTGAGTGTACGCGTTTTCAATGTGTAAAGTTACTTATATTTTAGGCCCTAGTTTTTTTTTGTGTGTAAACCTTACTAGGTAATATTTTGTCAATAAACACCCTAAATAATATATGAACTATATATAGCGTGTTGTTATCTATATTTTAATGGAACCACTCCCCACAAAATCGGAAATATTGGTAGCGCCCTGCCCATTATTTCTCCCAGCCGAGTCCAATCCACCAGACCGTTTAAACAGCATACAGGTCTGTCTCTTACTAATGCACAGAATAATTTAACAAACCCAAAATATGTGATTTTTAAAACTGAACATATACTCTAAATTGTAATAAATTTGCTATTAGAATAACCTTTAAAAGATAAACCTGAATCGCAGCTGCCCCACCGATATTCAACTTAAAGCTGTGTTTGGAACTTATTAATAGGAATACAAAGGATTTTTTTGCGTCGAGTTTTGAATGGGATGATATGAATTGATAAGGTCTGGATTCATTAATATACTCCGAGAACCAATAAGCAAACAAATCAAGGGAATATTCTCTAAAGAAGGCGAAGATAGCGCTATCTGCCTTTAAATGCTATGGAGACAATTTTTTGGGATAGAAAGCGCGTCATTTCTCAGACCTCTTAGAAAAGGTGAACCATCACTTGTTTACAACAAGTAGCTTATCAAACTGCCTCGATAAGAAATAGAAGTAGACATGGGCGCTTTTGCATGAAACTGCATGAATTTCTTTATAATTTGCTACTGTATATCCCTTTTCACTGACCTGTACCCCTGTTATTTATAATTGCTTTAAAATTTGAAGAAATAGTTTGCTGGTAAGAAATTTGGTTCAAATGAGGTAGTTGTCATCGAGACAAGGCGTATTTTGAAAAAATCAACATTTTTATTTTTTAGAGGGGGTAAAAATTGTAAAGATGCTGTGAGATGTGTATATTCCTGAATGAGGAACCCGTTGTAAAATATTTCATTTATGAAAAAAATATTCGCTTGTAAACACGAGCCTTATCAAATCACCCTCGAATAATATTGTAACGTCAACAGAAAATATTCAGTAGTTTGGGATTTTAGGCTCTTTTTGTGTTATATTTAGACAGCTACAGTTGGATTCTTGTTGATATGAGGCTATCACCTTTAGAATATGGTCGAGAGGTATTAAGCTCATGTTTATATCAAAGATAGAGAGATTCAGAATCAAATATAAGATAAATTGATTAATTTTCCAATGAAATTCAGAAAACTCAGAAAAATATAAAACCATATTGGCCAATAAACTAAAATAACGAATATCCCTCATCACACTAATATATTAGTAAATTAAATTTTATTGCCCTCTATCGTTAAAATTTTACACAAATAAATTTACTGGCAATGTACTGTAGAGATTTAAAAAGAAACGCATTGCCAGTAAATTTATTTGTGTAAAATTTTAACACTAATATATATTCCACAAAATTATTTTTCCAAGAATATAAATCCGTTATCGATTGATTACCATTGCGAGAACTCTCAGTGAATACTCAGAGTCTGGTGTAGAAAATTATTAGGAAGACTTAAAAAGAGTATACCATAAGCTTATATACCCGAGACGAGTGTCAATTTGAGAAATATCTATTATAAATAAGCTAATCACAACTCAAAACAAGAAACTCAATCGGATGTCATATACCACATCCTATTTCAATCCTGCACAGCGACCTATGTGGACGAAACTGTAAAATTAGCAGAAAGAAAACATCAGCACAAAGCGGCCTTCAAAACTCACAGATTACTATCGTTTTAGCTATTCACGCAGTTAAATAAATACTTATTCAGTAGAGACTTTTGAAAACATAATACCCTTATACAACTACCTTAAAATAAGTAGGCAAATGGTTTTCAGATAGTTAAGCATCCAACGAAGATTTTGAAGATATTATAAATTAAAAATCGATATGTGATGCAACTACACACCTTACTCAAAATACACATATTGATTATATAAAGTAGGAGGGTTTAATTATTTTTGAGATCATATTAAATATATAACTATTATATATAATTTAAAACTATTTTTAAAATGATAATTTGAACAAAATAATTCAATTATTCCAAGTTACTTGGAATTGATTATTTTTTTTAATTCAAAGTACTTTTTTTGTTTTTTTCATTATATGTTTTTGAAAATATATATAAAACATTTGTTTTATATCTCAATATAATAAGTTTATATATGAGGTAACAATATTTTTGCAGATAGTGACTATCCTCTTTGAAATATTGCGTTCTGACAAAAATAAAATCCTGAACAAAACTTAAGGAAGTTGTACTTTTTTACCTTGTATCGGTTATAATACAATAACTCTGAAATATATTTGATGCACAGAGACCTTTATTATAGACACGTTATAACCAAGTATAAACAAAGTTGCCTTTGTTTCATTAAAAAAAAACACACTACTGGTGATATCAAATACGATCCATTCCCTTAAGTTTTGTCTAACAGTGTATTGATCTCTCTCGTATAAATTTAATGCGGTAAAAAAACATATTTCTATGCATTTTAATCCATAATGTGGGGAAACCCATTAGGATGTTTTTATTTTAACAAATATGCAGCTGAGGATGGAAAAGATGCAAAATTCTCAAAATGTCATTAACACTTCTCTCTCTCTGGTAGAATAAATTATTTGTAAAAATTGTTTCAGAATCGGAAAAATCAATTATAGTATATTCAAGTTTGTGTGTATTTACAACCCAAAGTAAAATATAATTCTTGATTTTAGTTGCAATAATAAAATATATATATCAGGTCAGCATTAATGCATCATTTTTTAAACTCTCCAAAATAGGTAAATTGGTTTTGAAATTGGGCTAATTATTTTGGAGTGATATGATAAGAATGATGATATACATATTAATGATGATCTGTATTAATGATTTACTTATCATCCCAATTCATCCCCAAAAAAAAGCCAAAGACAAATTAAACTCGCTACAGAATAAAATTCTCAAACATGGTATACACGCCTACAATACAACATCGTCAAATTGTACGCATATCATTGCTAGAACACCAAAGCTCACTCACTTCATTGAATCAAATATATTGAAAATAAATATAGATTACAACCGAGTTGTCCCAGCAAAAAAATCATAATATCTAACTTCATAAACCAGAAACAACAGGAATACAACGAAGCGACCAATGGAAATTTCAAAAGTTTCTTCAGTGGCCCAAAAATTCCTAATTATATCAAACCTAACTTCTATAATGTGCAATTATTCACTGGGCATGGCGACATCAACTCATACCTGTTTAAAATTGGCAAAGCTGAATCACCTGGATGCTCGTATGGAGGCGAAGAACAGAACCCCAGACACTTATCCCCTGACCGCTGACCTTAGTGAACTAGATCAACTTCCCATAACAAATATGCAACATCTGGTCTACACTAAGGACATACACCAAAGATTCAACAAATTCTGGAGAATGTACTTAACTGAATAAGTGACCACTAATGTAATTAATTTGCATACTGATATATAAATATGTATATATCTCTTTAAACAACTTTTTCTTTTTTGTTTTTCGTTTAAATGTATATATTTTACACGCAAATATCCGAATTGTGGATATAGCGTGTACTCTACAATTGTTAAATAAATAAAATCATTGCTATTGAATTCAAGAATTAATAATATTTAGTTTTAATTTTAACAATCTTTCAATAATTAATTAATCTGATTATTAAACAAAACAATTTTATCGCAAATATTGAGGCTGCCTGGCCGGCATTCATATTTCTTGAAAAAGAAGATACTTCGGCCAGTAAATCTTTTTATTACCTCGACGTAATTACGTCGAGGTAATAAAAAGATTTACTGGCCGAAGTATCTTCTTTTTCAAGAAAAACAATTTTAATTATGTATCTGAAATATGTATGGCCATTTTTTATGTGGCATCTTTTCTGGCCCATTATTCGTAAAGGCGAGTTTCTATGCAGAATATCTCGATTATAAAATAGCTGTCAGCTCTTGGAATGGTAGCGACTGATTAGGAAAATAGTGAGGTAAGAATAAATCTCAAAAGTATGAACATTTCTTCCCACATAAATCAGGGATATAGATCTGAGGCTGGAAAAGATTGAAATTTTAAAAATGTGAATAACTCTTTTCTATATCTCTTATGTTAAATAATTTGTAAAAATTGTTTCCGAATCAAATAAATCAATCATAGAAGAATCAAGATGATTGAAATTTGCAACCAAAAAAAAATTAAAATCATTGAATTTAGTAACAAAAATGATATTAAGACAACATTAAAACATAGTTTTTTATACTCTCCAAAAAAGAATCAAATTGTTTGTAATTGAGCTAATTATTTTGAAGTGATAAAGGTTCTCAGAATGGTACAACTGCTAAAGAAAACACAGTGAGGTAAGGGTACATATCTCAAGTATTCTTTCCCACTTAAATGAGGGAAAGTGACTACATTACCTTTTGACACTTCTCCACCCTCCCTGATATAGGTCAAGATGACCACCGTCTGCCTTATAAAATGGAAGGTTAGCTGACGACGATCAGTTCCCAACTGTCTGGACATGCAACTCTTCGTAAGTACACTTCTTCCTCACTACTGGGGTTTACTTGTTCTTCGTGGTCTCTTAGATTACTGATAGCTCTACATTATAGTGCGGCAAGCTATGAGTAAGTAGGTTTGATTTATGAGGCGTTCAAATTATCTGTTGAGATACACTCCAAATTCAAAGCACAATGATAAACATTTATCTCTATATAAGAAATAAAACATTCAAGAAAGCATTTTTATTTTTAAAATAAAAGAGAAAAAATTATATTATATTTATTGCGATGAAAATTACGTTAAAGCTTGATTCCTCAATACTGACCCATCCTGAGGTTTTGATAATTTAATCATCTTTTTATTTACCGCGCTCTTTAGAATTCTAATATTGTTAGAGGCAATTCTGATTATACATCTGAAACTGTAAGGTGGAGTCTTGAATTAGATAAAAAGGAACATAGGCTTAGGAAGCATTTTATTTATATTGTAGCAAAGGTTTTATTATTTTATTAACAGAGTATCGTTTTTTATGTTTATATTTTGATACTCTGTAAACTTTCCTCATTGCTAAATTTTTGTTTTTCTTTTATAGTTTGTTCTTGTCTTAAATAAATTGATTTGACATTACGAAGTTTGTCTCCCCTAATTTTCCAGGTGGAAATATATATATAAATATTTTTTATCACAGAACAAGAAGGAAATTTGTTCTATTTGTCTGCTTAATCAATGTTTAATTGCACAGAGAGTACTCCATTTTGAAAGAAAGATTTAGTGCTTTATTAAAAAAAATTACAAATGTTTGTACAGGTTATTGTATTCTGTGTGAAAGCCCCTTGACGTTTAGCTATAGCCCTCCATCGATTTTACATAAAATAAGACCTTCTTTTAAAATATTGTCACGGTAGTGATAACGAGTATAACAAAAGTTTAAGTAAAAATAATTTATTTATAAAATGCAAACTATTTCTAAAAAATTATTTACAAGTAATAATATACAAGAATTGTAAGGGGTGATGACTATGCAAATATTAATGATGATATACCACAGAATATTCAAAATAATTATTCAGTGACATTGCCCCCTTCCTAGATGAACAGCGTCCCGCTGTAATTATCACTTGAACAGATCAGCTTGGTCCTCAGGGTCATGGTAGGGTTTCATTCTCAGTACATTGACCAGGTCTCTTGTTTTGCGTCTCCTGGTTGGTTGGTCCACAGGTTCAACTTCGAAGGTCACGTCAGAGAGTTTCCGAGTAACCCTGTATGGCCCGAAGTACCTTTTCATCAGTTTTTCTGAGAGTCCCACCTTTCTTATCGGGATGAAAATCCATACCAGGTCACCGACTTTGTAATCCATTGCCTCGTGCTTTGAGTCATATCTGGCCTTGTCCTTTTCTTGGGCTTTCAAAGTTTCTAATCTTGCTAGCTGCCTAGTTTCTTCGACTCGCGAGGCAATCTTCTGACTGTAATCCTCTTGGAGATCTTCATGCGGATTTGGGAAAAGAGTGTCTACAGTTGTTTCGGCTTCGCGTCCATGAATCAGTTTAAAAGGGCTAAAACCTGTCGTATCTTGTTTTGCCGTGTTGTAGGCGAACGTGACGTAGGGCTGGATTACGTCCCAGTCCTTCTGTTCAACACTTACATACATAGCGATCATGTTGGCTAAGGTTTTGTTTAACCTCTCCGTCAGTCCATTCGTCTGGGGATGATACGCTGTCGTGAACCGATGTATCGACGAGCATTGATTGGTGAGTTCCGCAATCAACTTGGATTGAAATACTCGTCCTCGGTCCGTGATGATTTCTCTGGGGGCTCCGTGCTTGAGAACAACATCTTCCATTAAGAATTTGGCTGCTTCTTTTGCTTCCCCTGTGGGTAAGGCTTTAGTAACGGCAAATCGAGTAAGATAGTCGGTACAGACTATGATCCATTTATTACTAGTATCAGACTTGGGAAATCTTCCAAGGAGGTCCATTCCAACTCTCTGAAAAGGGGAGGTTGCAGGAGGTATGGCCTTAAGTAGTCCGGGTGGCTTTTGAGTTGATTGTTTCTTTCTTTGGCACTCTTTACAATGAGCGACATACTTCCGTATGTCCCGGAGAAGTCCTGGCCAGAAATATTTGTTTTTAAATCTCTCATATGTCTTCGAAAATCCAAGATGACCTGCTGTGGGAGCGTCGTGTAAACCTTTCAGTAGTTCTAAGCGTAAGTGCTTAGGAATAACTAAAAGGTGTTGGTTTCCCAGGGGGTCAAAATTATTTTTGTATAAGGTTCCTTTTAACATTTCATATTCTTTCGATTCGGCACCAAATATTTCTGTTTCCTCTATCAATTTACAAATTTTAGGGTCTTTTCTTTGTTCAGCCTCGAAGCACGTCAGAGCAGTTATTGAGGGTATATCATCATCCTCATCATTGTATGCTTCTTCCGATTCAAGTTGGAGAGGATTTCGAGAAAGACAGTCGGCATCTTGGTGTTTGCGTCCACTTTTATAAACAAACGTTACATTGTATTCTTGGAGTTTTAAAGCCCATCTTGCTAGTCTTCCTGTCGGGTCCTTCAGGTTAGATAACCAGCAAAGAGCGTGGTGGTCAGTGACGATGACAAACTCACGACCAAAAAGGTACGGTCGAAATTTGTTGATGGCCCATATTGCGGCCAAGCATTCTCTTTCCGTTGTTGAGTAATTCTTCTCCGCCTTAGATAAAGTTCTTGAAGCATAACCAACTGGCCGCTCTTTCCCATCGTTGATCTGTACGAGGACAGCTCCAATTCCATAACCGCTGGCGTCAGTATGAAGCTCGGTTGGCAGTTGTTCTTCGAAATAGGCAAGAACAGGTTCAGACATCAATGCTTTTTTTAAGAAATCAAAAGCATCCTGTTGGTCAGAGTTCCACGTGAATTTATTATCTTTTTTGAGGACTTCGTGTAAAGGAGCAGCTTTCTCAGCAAAATTTTCGATAAATCTACGATAATAGGAACATAGGCCAATGAAGCTTCTCACATCTGTTATAGATTTAGGGGTCGGAAAATTGGCGATAGCTTCAATCTTTTCTGGATCGGGATAAATACCTTTACTATCGACGAGGTGTCCAAACACTCTGATTCGTTTGGTTCCGAAAAGGCACTTTTTTTGGGTTGAGGCGTAGCTCGGCTTTGTCGAGACATTGTAGTATGATTTCAAGCCGGTGTAAATGTTCGTTGAACGATTTGGAATACACCACGATGTCGTCTAAATAACAGAGGGCCATCGTCCATTTCAAGCCTTTTAATATCTTGTCCATCATGCGCTCGAATGTTGCAGGGCGATGACCATGGGCTTTCTGAATGTCGTATAATCCCGGCGTCTAGCATTTTGTCCACTTCCGTTTGGATTGCTTGGCGTTCTGTAGGGGAGACTCGATTAGGTCTATGCTCAATAGGCTGATGGTTTCCAGTTTCAATTTTATGTTTGGTTACTGAAGTTTGCTTTACTGGTTCATTATTTTTATTAAATATTTTATCATATCTTTTTAAAATTGATAAGATTTGAGACTGCTGCTCTTCTGATAAATCATCACTAATTAAATTTTGTAAAAATTTAAAGTCACTTTTATCAGCATGACGGGCATGATTCGCATTTTTCACCTCCTTATTAAATTCAGAACATTCTGAAATAGCCGTCAAGTTATTTTCTTCAACCCTTTGAATTTTTCCCAGGCACATTCCCTTAGGAACTATTTGAGCTGTGGTGCTAGAATTTACGATCCAAAGTTTCCCTTTAATATGGGAAAGCCTGAATAATGCACAGGTAAGTGTTAACCCTTTTCCTATTAATACCTTTTTCGAAGGTTCAAAAAGTACCTGATTTTGCCCATTAAGCTCTTCACTCATAACATTAATTAGTTTGGTAGATTCGGCTGGGATTACGACGCTTCTGCAAGCCACAACCTTTCCCATGGAATCTGGTGAATTTAGTACATCTTTGGCCTCTTCCAATCTGATTTCGGCGCGTCCACAATCAATCACGGCATTTGATGACTCTAGGAAATCCCATCCGAGGATAATACTTGGGTTACTATTAGGGAGGACGATAAACTCAAGCGGCTGTTCCAATCCATTGATGCTCAAGCTGATTGTGCATCGGCCGATCGATGTAACATTCTTGCCATCAGCAACTTTCAGAGTCATTTCGCTATTCTTGAACATGGTATTTTTTAATTTTCGTCTTAATCCATCAGAGATAACTGAAAAAGAGGAACCTGAATCGACCAGAGCAGAAAATGCAATGTCATCAATGATGATTTCGACATAATTTTGTTGTAATTTAGCGGCTGTCGACGATGGAGGGTTTTTCACACCCGCGGCTTCCCCCTCGAAAGAAGACGCGACGCTTAGTTTTTTCTAGATTGTAGCGGCGTGGGGATTGGCTTGTATGGCGGCCTGGGGAAATGGACTGGCGTCTTGGGGATCTTCCTCTGTTTGGATACGGCGATTGTCTGCGGTAGATTTGGCTTCTTATGGCTTGGTGGTTACCCATTTGAGGTTTTTGGGTGCTTGGTGCATGTCCTTCGGGTCTCTGCGTCCATTGTCGTCGTTCTCTACAATATCGCTTAACATGGCCTGGGCGGCCGCAATTAAAACATATTGGGATGTTGTCATGCGTCCTCCATTCATCCGTTCTTCGTTGTGGTGGCGTCTGGTTATATATAGGTGTTTGGGTAGAGTACTGACGTCGTGGAACCTGGCTGAATGTACGTGTTTGGTTGGGGTACGACTGTCGTGGCGGAGGCCTTTGAATAGGCTTCGAAATTGAAGCTACGTTTTTTTCAATCTCTTCTCGGATAATTTCTTTCAGAGAAGATGGTTCAGGGGTAGTTGACTCGGGATTTAGTGCGCGATGAACTTCTTCACGCACGATGCGTCGGATTAAGTCTTCCGTTGATTCAGAGTCTGCTGAATCGATGGCGGCAACATTCGGTAGTCTATCGAATACTACACGTTTATTTACACGTTTTTTATTTGAAGCCTCATTTTACGGCACCATTTGATGAACTCATCGATAGTTGCGATGTCTAAAATAATTATTGACTGATATATCTCCTCCGATATCCCTTTCGTCAAGTGTGCGACTATTTCATTTTCCATCATAGCCGGATTCACTTCTCTGCACAGATGGAGAACATCTTGAATGTAGGAATCACTGGTCTCCTCATTCCCCTGAGCTCGAGTTTTGAGGTTCTCTGCGAGCTGATCTTTTTGGGTGACATGATGTCCGAAATTCTGAGAAAACATTTTCACAAAAATATCCCATGAATTAATTTTCTCTTCAACATTTTCGTACCATCTGTGCGCTGTTCCTTGGAGGAAAAAATAAACATTTGCGAGGCACATTGAATCATCCCAGCAGTTGTAGCGAGCGACGCGATGGAATTCTTTCAACCATTTTTCTGGATTCTGGTTGCGTTCTCCAGTAAAAATAGAAGGATTTCTAAAAGGTTGAAAGTGGTACTGACCACTTTTTGTCTGTGTCTCTTGCTTGACCATAGCGATGTTTTCTTCAGGTTCTAGTCCTTGTAGTCTTCTGCTTCTTCTAACTGCTCGGGCGTCGAGGGAATATTCCAGCTTCTCCACCAGTTGTCATGGTAGTGATAACGAGTATAACAAAAGTTTAAGTAAAAATAATTTATTTATAAAATGCAAACTATTTCTAAAAATGTATTTACAAGTAATAATATACAAGAATGGTAAGGGGTGATGACTATGCAAATATTAATGATGATATACCACAGAATATTTAAAATAATTATTCAGTGACAATATTTTGAACGAGACCATTCTAACAGTTTTAATAACATTCCAGAGACCATTCAACGTCTTCGGTTTATAGATCTAAGATCAATTTTCAGCCCTATGCCAAAAACATAAAAATCTATAGGAGCTAGGTGTTTTGGTTTTTGTGAAGATATGCTTAAAAGTAATGCAATAATTCCAGTTAAATCCCTTTTTTTTCAGGTATTGACGTGTTGGAAGTAAGGTATGACTTGTGGCTTTATACATGGGAATGCTATCAGTTTTATAGAGCAAAGAGAGCAAATAAATTATGGATAGAAATATATTCAAATGTTTGAAAGAATAATGAAAGGCCTTTTTTTGTGTTTCCATATTCTTCTTATTATTTCTTATCTCCACTTATTCATATTAGGGCATCAAATCTGTAGAGCATGAGGTTGTGTCTGCTGGGAATGAGTAGAGCTCATAATAAGAAGCATCTGTACTCAAGGTTAGAAGCGGCTATCCATGGGTTCTTTTCCTCAAGTTCAACGGCGGTTATTTCATATTGGAGCTATGTGGGTATGCTATCGCGTAGTCCTCGAAGTCATAATGACAAAGGCAGATCACTCTATTTACGCAGTCATTATGGTTGTGTATTTGTAAAAATGAGTTTTATTTCGAAGGATTATCAAAATATTAAATAGTTTGTTATATCTTAATATATAGAATATGGGGAGAGAAGAGGTAGAGGGTGTCGGTACTGTTACTCAACCATTAATGTGTGATGCCCCAGGTCGGACTGTTCCTGGCCCTGGCTACGGGAGGTTGCCTGGCCTCCTACCCCTCCATGTCGCCCGCCAACTCCTACGGCGGCATGGCCCTGCAACATGGCATGGTGAGCAGCCAACATCACAATAGTGCTATAATATGTAGTAATGTTAATCAAGATGTGTGCTTTGAATGGTTTGATTTTCAATTAATTTTATATTTAAAATTATAGATAAAAATAGAAAGAGATTGGGATATTATATTAATTTATATATATTTGACTGTTTAAATTGTATTTCAACTTAAGTTAAATGTATTTTAGTGGTTTCAGCAGCAGAAGGAAGAGCCGCCCAAGCCCTACCAGTACAGCTACGAGGTAGATGATGGCTACAACAACCGCCACCACCACAAGGAAGAGTCCGACTCATATGGAGCCAAGAAGGGATCCTACGGCTACACCAACGCCGAAGGACTCTACCGCAAAGTGGACTACGTCGCTGACAAGGACGGATATCGCGCTTATGTCAAGTCCAATGAGCCCGGAGTCGGTCCTGAGGCTTCTGCTGACGTGGTCCTCAAAGTCAAGCCAGTACCAGAGGCAGTTCAAAACCAAGCTATGATGGCCGCTTACCAGTCCCAGATGAAGGATATGTCAATGAACGGATATTACAATTCCAACATGGAAGGAAAATCTATTGAAATGATGCCTCAGGCATCCCCGATGAAAATGGCTTACCAGCCCGAGATGAATAAGCAAATCCCCTCTGCTCCAATGATGATTTCTCCAATGGAGATGGCCTACCAGCCCAAAATGAAAATGGAATATCTATCAGCTCCTATGAAGTCGCATGCCTCTCCTATGGAGATGGGTTACCAACCAAAGATGATTAAGGAAATGCCCTCTCAATCGATGATGGCACAGATGTATCCCATGAAAATGGCCTACCAGGCAAAGGCTCAGGCTTCCCCCATGAAGATGGGATATCAGTCTAAGATGAAAATGGAAAAGCCTTCAATTCCTATGATGGCTCAGGCCTCTCCTATGAAAATGACTTATCAACTCAAGTCAGAAATGCCATATTCTCCAATGATGGCTCATGGCTCCCCCATGAATATGGCCTACCAGCCAAAGATGAAGTCAGAAATGCCCTCATCTCCAATGATGTCTTATTCCTCTCCCATGAAAATGTCTTACCAGTCAAAGATGAAGTCTGAAATGCCCTCATCGCCAATGATGTCTTATGCCTCCCCCATGGAAATGTCTTACCAGCCCAAGATGGAAATGCCAGCTTCTTCATCAATGGCTAAGGCAATGAAGATGGGTTACCAGTCAAATAAGGAAAGCCAATATTCTCCAATGATGGCTAAAGCCGAACAGATGTCCTTCCAATCTAAGATGAACGCAATGTCTTCTCCAATGGGACCAGCTGATCAAGCAATGGCTCCCTCCTCAAGCCCCGAATCCCGCACCGTGGGTTACTCCTATTCCACAAATCTTGCCCCTGCCAAGCCACAGAATGCCAATGCTCAACAGGCTGGAAAGATGGCTTCTTCTTACAAAAATTCCTATTAATTCAATTATTTGCTTGTTACAACATCAACTTTATATTCTGTTATAAATGTAAATTAAAGTAATATCTTGCGCTTCATTGTGTGTCATAGATTTTCTATATTAAATTACAAATGAATTGTATGCTCCAGTTTCTCGCAATAAATTTTGATTTTTCTAAAAATAAATATTTTATTTTGAATCATTCATGTAATAACCAATTGACAATTAAAATCAAACTATTTTACCATTACTCGTCTGTTTTTTAATTCTGCGACGTTTATATGGATAACAGTATACACTTGATCGATTGTATATATGTTGTGTTGCCTCTGTGTGGGTTTCTCATTACCAGGCCACTACATTCTCTTAGAATTTATTGGTTATTCAACATCTACAATACGGACTGACTGACCCACTGCTAACAACTTGTAGCGCTATTTATACATGAAGTCAGAAATGAGTATGCAAAGAGGATATTTGCATATCTACAAATATCCCAAGTATGCAAATACACAACAATATATATTGAATGGAACTTCTTAGAGATAGAAAAAAAGAAGTATTTAAATAATCTATCAATCTAATCAATCAATAGTTTTACCAAATTCAAACAAAGTCTAAAACATGCAGGTTTACCATAGGTAATGGTGCTTCTATGTACAGAGTTGCTGAGATTTTCCCTCGTATTAGGAAACAATATTAGAAATAATCTGTGTTTGTCAAAATTTTATTTCAACTTGTGAATTTATAGGGCCAATATTATCTTATATAAATTGCCATATTTCTGAAGGAAAGTTATTGTGAACACTTCCTACTTCGCAAAAAGAAAGTTGTTCATCCCCCCCCCCCTTTCTGCCCAAATTCCGCAGCTGAATAGGCCAAGCCACATGCAGAATAATAATATTTTTATTACATTTATATCATAAATGTCAATTAATATTTTCAATAGTCTCTAATACATTTCTATATACACCTCTGTAAAACTTCGTTGTCTAAGTTTAAAAATGAATTTGAAACTTGATGAATTCAATTTTATTTGATTTACGTCCCTATGGTATATATTATAAAATATAATTAACATACAAAATGAGTACAATTATAATAAAATTATTTTCTATACAATCCTGCAGACATACCTTTTTTGAGTAAAATTAATAATGCCCCCAGGGAAAAGTGTCTTTTCAAAACATTTTTATTATTTTCTAGCTTTAATGCACGGATGCCCTTCTATAAGAGAAAACCTGGTATAATAATTTACCAATAGAACACGAGAATTCGCCAATAGAACATGTTCTGTTGGTTAATTTTTATAACAGGTATTCTCCCGTAGAAAGGCGTCCGCGTCCGAAAGCTAGAGAATAAAAAAAGTGTTTGGAAAATACACTTGTCCCTGCAGGCATGATTAATTTTGATAAATATTGATGCAAGGTATTATTTTATAGAAATACCTTTTTTGCTTGGCAAAAAACTGTCTCGGCCACTTTTCAAAACCTGCTATTTATATTCAGTCAGCTTTCAATGGCAATGTTAGAACGATGTACAGAAAGACCAATGTAAGTAATACATCTACCATCCACTAGAGGCTTAGTTTACGTTTATTTACAATTTGATATAAGTTTATTTAATTCAAAGATGTGTGTGAGAGATAAGAATAGAGACAATAATAAATAAAGTATTATTGAAACAATGAACAAAAATAAAGTTATTTATTTTATTATTTTTATTTAACAGTTGCAAAGACACGCCATATCCACAATTAGGATAATTGCATGTAAATCTGAAATTATATATAATAATTAAATCATTGATAAATTAACATGATTGAACATTGGGAAGCATGAAAATTACACATTCGATGTCAAATTTTGCATAGTAGCTTTAAATATGTACAATCAATACTTTCGCCTTAAAATATACAGCCTGCAGAATCTATTACACTTGATTTATTGGTCTTTATTGTGTAAACAACTTGTTTTGTATTTGTCAGATAAAGTTGGTTTTCTTCCATTAGATCAGAAATTAACAGACAGTTCAAAATAAATTTCAACAGTAGTTTTTTTCCACTATTAATTATCCAAAATTAAAAAATATATATATTAGATGGGTGTGTTGTATATGTGTTTGGAGCCCTATCTATAATATATAAAACAACTGAATTTTCATCTTCCTGAATTCTATTGAATGAACTAACGTAATGAAAATTTTAAAGAGTTAACATACCATTTCAAATATAGAAGAAAAAAAAGAGATATTTTACAATTGCAACGAAAAATAATTTTGATAAACTATTCTGTATGAATAGTCCTTGCAGTTTCAATTCAAAAAAAAAATATTTTTACAACTAATCCACCAGATTCTCTCTCTCAGCTCATTTTAAATATTTTCTATGAAATTATTATGTTTATATATTTTTAGAATAACTTTTTATAAGTAAACCTCTCCAAGTACCTGTTTCAAAAGAATATATTACAATGTACTAGGAATCCATTATTTCTTGTGACATTCTACAATACCTAGAAGAGATTAAATTTCGGAAGCACACGGTTCTCTATCATGAGAAAACTAGATCCCGCGTTAACGAGAGAGAAAGACAATTTTTTTTTACAAATAACATAGTTGTATTAACATCCCGTCAAAATATAGACAAAAGTGTACAGTCCGCACTATTCAAGTAGATATGAAAAATATAAAATGATGATGATTATAATAATAATAAAAGAAAGAAGATAAAAAATACAATAAAATATATATCTAGATGCAGTCAATATGTACATGGCGCCTCTGCCACCGCTGCAGAGCTTGATGGAAGATAGCCAACGGGTCCCCAGCGATACCACGCATTTCGAAAGAGAGAAAGAGAACGGTTTTAGTATGTAATAAAAATGTTCTTATAAAAATCTAATTGTTAGATAATTGCTCACGGTGTACACCAAAAGCGGATGCGGCATTCAACTTCAAGCTATGTTTGGAACTTATTAAGCTTAATACAAAATATTTTTTGCATCGAGTTCAAATTGGGATGGTATGAATTGATTAGATCTGGATTAATTATTATACTCCGAGAAAAAATCTGCAACCAAATCAATGGAATTTGCTCCAAAGAAGGCGAAGATAGCGCTATCTGCCTTGAAATGCTAGGGAGACGATATTTTGAGATAGAAAGCGCATCATTTTCTAAGACCGCTTAGAAAAAAAGTTTTACTGTACAATAAATATTAAAAATGACTTATTACACAGTTTTGATAAGAAATAAAAGAAGATATGGACCTCATTTGCAATAAAAAATGAACTTTTAACCTTGACAACCCGTCAAACTGCACGAATTTTGTAATGAATTTTTGTTGGACTACCCTTCTTTGCTAGACCTGGACCCCTGTAAGTTATACTTGTTTTATAAATTGGAAAAAAAATAGATGACTGGTAGTAAATGTAGTTCTAATGAGGCAGCTGTCATCGAGACAAGCGTATTTTGGTGATATCAACATTTTTATTTTTTGGAGGGGCTAAAAATTGAAGGGGATGTATATCCCTAAATGAGGAACCGGTTGAAAAATAAAAATTATTTATTATTTATTAAAATAATTTTGCTGTAAACATGAGCCTTATCAAATCGCACTCGTAAAATCCTATAACATCAACAGAAAATATTCAGTAGTTTGGGATTTCTGGCTCATTTTGTGTTATATATATACAGCTTCTGTTGGATTCTTGATGATATGGTTGAGAGATAATAGGCTTATGGTTTAGATCAAAGAGAGAGATTCAGTATCAACCATAGAACAATGGGCATTTTTTCACTATGAAATTCAGAAAACGCATTCGAATTAGAACCATACTCACCAATGCACTTAATTACAACAAACAAAATAAAGGAAGAAATATATCTCTATATATATAAAAATGAATGTTTGTATGTCTGTATGTCCGGTATACAAATTCGCAGTAGTTCACTAATTCAAACCAAAATTTCCATACATAGGTAAAAAAAATACGGGGAAGACGATAGGCTATTTTAAAAAAAGAGATAAATCAATTATTATAACTATATATTTTTATACAGAAAATGATGATGACGATATTGCTGTATCATGTTTGATTATATATATATATATATCTTCTATCTATATATATAAAAATGAATGTTTGTATGTCTGTTTGTCTGTATGTCCGGTATACAAATTCGCAGTAGTTCACTAATTCAAACCAAAATTTCTATACATAGGTAAAAGAATACGGGGAAGACGATAGGCTATTTTAAAAAATATATAAATCAATTATTAAAACTATATATTCAAATTATTCAACTTAGCTCACAAACAGCGCCCTCTAGAACGCGTGGGGATCTGACGGCGGCGCGCGCCCATTGGCTGCTTTATACTCTTTACTTTTGTTTAGCTTTTAAATAACATATTTTTTCTCTACTTTGCCTATTTTTATTACTGTTTTATAATCTTTTCTTTTGTTTAGCTTTTAGAGATCTGAGATGCCTCCCAAGAAACGCAAACCTATTGGAAAAGTCCTACCAGAAGTGAGTAAAAAAAGAAATGTGCGAAGTGCTGAGACTGCTGTGCAACGTGAGCATCGTCTTAGGATTAATCGAGAAAGGGCCAGTACTTCGAGAGCGGCGGAATCCGTGGGACAGCGTGAGAACAGGCTTCAACAAGATAGAGACAGGGCCAGTACCTCAAGAGCGGCGGAATCCGTGGGACAGCGTAAGAACAGGCTTCGGCAAAATAGAAACAGGGTCAGTACTTCGAGAGCGACAGAAACCCCACAAGAACATACGGCCAGGATTCTGAATCTCAGGGAAAGAACTTTGGCTTCACGAAACTCGCGTGATAGACTTTCCAATTTGCTTTTAGAAGGTTTTAAATATGATTCGTGCAAAAATTACGAACAACACCCAATGATATTGCTGTATCATGTTTGATTATCAGATACAAAATTATAACGGGAAAAATTCCAAAAAGCAGAGACCAGGGGTGAAACCAGTTCATTATTTTGTATGCAGGAACAAAATTCTAACAGAAAAACATTCATTCGAGCAGAAAACAAAAGCCAGATCATCTTTCTATAAAAATTTCGCTTCTCAGACACAAAGTTTGGAGCGGTACGTTTCACAAAAGTGACATCCACGGCGCCAATTTATAATTGTAACGAATAGTATTTGAATAGGGTAAAACCCGGGCGTTGCCCGGTCATTCGGCTAGTATATATATATATAAATGAATGTTTGTATGTCTGTTTGTATGTCCGGTATACAAATTCGCAATAGTTCACTAATTCAAACCAAAATTCCCATACATAGGTAAGAAAATACGGGGAAGACGATAGGCTATTTCAAAAAATATATAAATCAATTATTAAAACTATATATTCAAATTATTCTACTTAGCTTGCGAGCAGTGCCTCTATCGGTGAAGATGGGAGGTAATATCAGCTGACCTAATATACATGTAAAGTTTGGAGCGGGACGTTTCACAAGAGTGACATCCACGGCGCCAATTTATAATTGTAACGAATAGTGTTTGAAATAAAAACATTTAATCGGGTAAACCCGGGCGTTGGCCGGGTCATTCGTCTAGTAAAATATAAATAAATTCAAAAATGAATCCTGAAATAAAATAAATTAAAAACAAAAAAATTCTAGAGACAATATGGTCATAATTGTAACCATAAAGTAATTATAAAAACAAAAAATATAACAATGATAAATAAATAAATAAAATAATTTAACCCTCCCATCATTCCCCTGGCTGCCCATGAACTTGTAACTGTATTATAACACTAATGTACCCTTCCAATTTATACTTTCATAACCTTTCTTTAGCTATCTGCTCACTAAATTATCTATAACCTGTACATATCCGAGACTCACCTCTTGGCTTGCACTCCTTACCAGACCCACCTTTTCACTAAACGTTCTTCAGATGAGACCGGAAAAGTTACCAGATGGACTTGAGCGGGCGATGTAAGTGTAACCCGTCCACATTTTGGGCGGATGTTGTTGTTTAACTACAACTACAACAATGAATTACTTAGCACACAAATATATATCCCACAAAATCATTTTTACAAGAATACAAATCGGTTATCGATTAAGTATCATTGCTGGAGCTCTCATTGTATACTCAGAGTACTGTGTAGAAATAGTAGGAAACTTAAAAAGAGCATACCATAAACTAAAATAGAAGACGAGTGCAAATTTGTTAAATATTTTCTAATATAAATAAGCAAATATCATATCTCAAAACAAGAAACCAAATCAACTTTCATATGCAACATACCATGTCAATCCTACACATGGTTCTATATGGACGATACCAAAAAGACATAGCAGAAATAAAACATCCGCACAAAGCGGCCTTCAAGATTCACATATTGCTATCGCTTATAGCTGTTCAGGCAGCTAAAATAAGGACTTACACAGTACAGACCTTTGAAAATATAAATTCCTTATACAACTACCTTCAAAATGAATGAGCAAAAACTTTTTCAGAATGTTAGACATCCATCGAAGATTTGAAAAATAGTTTAAATTAAAAATCTATATATGCCGTAATTACATACTTACTTAATATATAAATATTAATTATATAATTCATAGTATAAATAATTATATTCGAGATCGAACGTTGTGGACCATTGTATGCATTACATTACAAACACGATGCAACGACGGCCATCTCTGTCTTGGACTCCATGTACCATCTGAGCGACCGTTAAATCAGTGAGTCCTATAATTGGTCCAAGAAGCGTGTCGGCGTCCATACAATGTAGAAGAATTTAATTATTTTGAGATCATATTGAATATAAAAAAATATTTAAAAAATGATAATTTGAACAAAATAATCCATTTATTCCAAGATACTTGATATTGATTTATTTTCTAAATTCAAAGTAGCTTTTTTGTTTTTCATTATGTATTTTTGAAAAAATATATATAAATATTTGTTTTATATCTTAATTATACTTTTAAATATGAGGTAACAATATTCTTACAGATAGAGAATTCCTGCAAGATGCTATCTGGAAGAAATTCAGTGACTGTCCTCATCGAAATATTGCGTTCTGACAAAAATAAAATACTGTACAAAACTTAAGAAATTTGTAACTTTTTTACCTTATATCGGGAATCAGACAATAACTCTGAAATATATTTAATACACAGAGACCTTTATTATAGACACGATATAATCAAGTATAAACATAATTGCCTTTGTTTCCTTAAAAAAAAAAAAAAAACTACTGGTGATATCAAATACGATCCATTTCCTTAAGTTTTGTCTATCAGTGTATTGATCTCTCTCGTTTAAATTTATTGCGATGAAAAACATATTCCTATGCAAATTAATTACAAAATAAAAAGAAATCTATTGTGATGTTTTGATTTTAGCAAATATGCAGCTGAGGCTGGAAAAGATGAAAATTTCAAAATGTAAATAACCCTTCTCTCTCGTATGATAAATAATTTGCAAAATTTGTTTCGGAATCGGAAAAATCAATTAGAGTAAATTCAACATGGTTGATATTTACCACCCAGAAGGAAAATATAATTTTCGATTTTAGTAGCAATAATGATATCAGGTCAAAATTGATACATTATCTTTTATACTTTCCGAAATAGGCAAATTGGTTTCTAAATGGGCTAATTATTTTGGGCTAATATGATTAAAATGATGATACACAGTTTAATGATACAAATTAATTAACCTCCTTATCATTATTCCCACATTGAATTCGAGAATTATTATTATTTAGTTTAATTTTGAGAATATTTCATTCTATTTCTCATAATATATTCTTATGATTCTTGAACAAAACCAATTTTATTTATTTATCCTAAGAGAGTTATGTTCATTTTGAGATGCGTCATCTTTTCTAGCCCATTATTCGTAGAGGTGAGGTTCTGTGCAGAATAAGTCTTGAATAAAATAGCTGTCAGCTCTCGGAATGGTAAATACTGATTAAAAAAATAGTGAGGTAAGGATAAATCTCAGGTAATAATATTTCTTCCCACTTAAATCAGAGATATACATCTGAGGCTTGAAAAAATGAAAATTTTCAAAATGTGAAAAACTATTTTCTATATCTCTTATGTTAAATAATTTGTAAATATTGTTTCGGAATCAAATAAATCAATCATAGAAAAAGCAAGATGATTGAAATTTACAACAACAAAAAAATAAAATCATTGAATTTAGTAACAAAAATGATATTAAGAGAACATTAAAACATCGTTTTTTACACTCTCAAAAAAAGAATCAAATTGTTTGTAATTGAGCTAATTATTTTGAAGTGATAAATGTTCTCAGAATGGTACTACTGCTAAAGAAAACACAGTGAGGTAAGGGTACATATCTCAAGTATTCCTTTCCACTTAAATGAGGGAAAGTGACAACATTACCTATTGACACCCCTCCCTGATATAGGTCAAGATGACCACCGTCTGCCTTATAAAATGGAAGCTTAGCTGACGACGATCAGTTCCCAACTATTTGGACATGCATCTCTTCGTAAGTACACTGCTTCCTCACTACATGGTTTCACTGGCTCATCTCTGACTCTTATATTACTGATAGATATCCATTCTGTAACAGCGTTCTATGAACAAACAGGTTTGATATTTACGAAGAAATCAAAATTTTCTATTCATTCATTTCAAAATCAAAGCATAATGTTAAACCTTAATCTTCATATAATAAATAAAACATAAAGCAAGAACCTTTATTACAATAAAATACAAAGGTTAGATCATGATTATTGCGACGGAAAATATTATAAGAGCTTGATTCACCAGTACTGAACTTTCCCGCGGTTCCGCCGATTTATTTCATCTTATCGCCTTTTTAAAGTTTTAATATTGTTAAGGGAAATTCTGCTTATATACCCGAAACTGTAAGGAAGAATATTGGATTAGATAATAAGAAACTCTTTGGGGACATGTATCGCACTGAGGTCAGAAGGAAGTTTGTTTCAATTTAGGAAAAAGTCTGCTTAATGGTTCTATTTCATATATATAGAAGGTCTAATATAGCTTCATGTTTAATTGTAGAGAGGGTTCCCATTTTAGTAAGACCTATTTTACGAGTGATTTACAAATGTTTGTACAACTCATTCTTTCTATGTATATGAGTAATCTAGCGTTATAAACAACCATGCTTCAATGTTTGTTGGTAATAGGTTTCCTCTAAAAATATTTTAATTCAAGACCATCCCAACAGTCCTAAATAAATTTCGAATGAGCATTTAGCGTTTCTCTCCGGTTCTCTCTTCTGAAAGCAGCTTTCAGCAAGCTCAAAACATAAAAATCCATAGGGGCTGAGTTTTTGAATTTGTCAGTATGTTCTGGTTTCATCCCTCTTTTTGTTATAAGAAAAATAAATAGCCTGAATTGTGTGTTCATCTTCCTACTTTTCTCCACTCAATCATGTCAGGGTATCAAGCCTGTAGAGCTTGAGATGGTGTCTGCTGAGGATGAGTAGAGCTCATGATGAGCAGCAACTGCACTCCGTGTTAGGAGCGGCTTCACATGGCCTCTGTTCCTCGTGTCAGAGGCGGCCATTTCATTTGGAATTAAGTCGGCCTGCTACTGAGTAATGCTCTCAGTCTGAATGGCAAATGTAGATTCATCCTACTTTGCAGTCATGATGGTTGTGTCTTTTTAAAAATAATTTACAATTCAAAGGAATATCAGCATATTATATAGCTTGTTATATCTAAATATACAGAATAGATAAAAGAGAAGAGGTAGAGGTTTTCGGTACTGTAACTCAACCATTAATGTGTGCTGCCCCAGGTAGGACTGTTCCTAGCCCTGGCTACGGGAAGTTGCCTGGCCTCCTACCCTTCCATGTCGCCCGCCAACTCCTATGACGGCATGGCCCAGCAACATAGCATGGTGAGCTGGCAACATCACAATCGTGCTAAATTTGTAGCGATTCCTTTCAAGATGTGTCAACTTTTGTTAACAGTTTTGTCCATTAGTGTATGTTGGATGATTTAATTCATATAATTCGTCTATATTCTAGGTATATTAATTAAAATGAGGAGAATAGAATAATATATAATGAATTTGGGAAAAATATGTTTTAAATAGATATATAAGAATTGCCTGTTTGAATAGTACCTTAACCAGAGTTAAATGTATTTTGGTGGTTTCAGCAGCAGAAGGAAGAGCCACCCATGCCCTACCAGTACAGCTACGAGGTAGATGACGGCTACAACAATCGCCACCACCACAAGGAAGAGTCCGACGCCTACGGAGCCAAGAAGGGATCCTATGGCTACACCAACGCCGAAGGTCTCTACCGCAACGTGGATTACGTCGCCGACAAGGACGGATATCGCGCTTACGTAAAGTCCAATGAGCCCGGAGTCGGTCCTGAGGCTTCTGCTGACGTGGTCCTCAAAGTCAAGCCAGTACCAGAGGCAGTTCAAAACCAAGCTATGATGGCCGCTTACCAGTCCCAGGTGAAGGATATGTCAATGAACGAATATTACAATTCTAACATGGGAGGAAAATCTAGTGAAATGATGCCTCAGGCATCACCGATGAAAATGGCTTACCAGCCTGAGGTGAATAAGCAAATCCCCTCTGCACCAATGATGATTTCTCCAATCAAGATGGCCTACCAGCCCAAGATGAAAATGGAATATCTATCGGCTCCTATGATGGCTCAGGCCTCTCCCATGAAGATGGGTTACCAGCCAAAGATGATGAAGGAAATGCCCTCTCAATCAATGATGGCTCAGATGTATCCCATGAAAATGGCCTACCAGGAAGATATGGAAATGCCAGCTTCTGCATTGAAGGCTCGGGCTTCTCCCATGGAGATGGGCTATCAGTCTAAGATGAAAATGGGAATGCCTTCAGTTCCTATGATGGCTCAGGCCTCTCCCATGAAAATGGCTTATCAACCCAAGTCAGAAATGCCGTCTTCTCCAATGATGGCTCATGGCTCCCCTATGAAGATGGCCTACCAGCCAAATATGAAATCAGAAATGCCATCATCGCCAATGATGTCTTATGCCTCTCCCATGGAAATGTCTTACCAGCCAAAGAAGGAAATGCCAGCTTCTTCATCAATGGCTCAGGCAAAGAAGATGGGTTACCAGCCTAATATGGAAAGCCAATATTCTTCAATGATGGCCAAAGCCGAACCGATCTCCTACCAATCTATGATGAACGCAATGTATTCTCCAATGGGACCAGCTGACCAAGCAATGGCTCTCTCCTCGAGCCCTGAATCCCGCACCGTGGGTTACTCCTATTCCACAAACCTTGCCCCTGCCAAGCCACAGAAGGCCAATGCTCAACAAGCTGGCAAGATGGCTTCTTCTTACAAAAAGTCCTATTAATTAAACAATTCACATGTTTTGATATCAACTCTATATTTCTGATACATATGTAGATTAAAGTACTGTCTTGATTCATGGTTTATCACATAGATTTTCTATCTAAAATTACCAATGGTTCATATTTTCCGGGTTTTCTGAATAAAGTTTATTTTTTATAGAAATATATTGTATTGTGTCATGCATTCATACAACAATAAATTGACTATTACAAGTAAAAAAATATTTTATTACTCATGTATTATTTTATCCTGCGGCGTTTTTATGGCAACATTACACCATTGTTTGGATGTATAGCCATTGAAAATCGATACTTTTTAAAGTAGAAAATGATTAAATATAAAAATCTACAAAAATGTTTAGATTAATAAATTATCTATCACAATAGTTTTCAAATTCGAACAAAGATCAAACCCTTTATGTGTACCATAGGTAATGGCACTTCTATGTACAGAACAGCTACAATTGTCCCACATTTTATGACAACAATGATAAAAATCATCTGTGCTTGTCAAATGGCACGTGTTATATGCGATATTATCCAGAATAAATTGCAATATTGCTGAAGGAAAGTATTTGTTCACACTTCTCTCTTCGCATAAAGGAATTTATTTCATACTTTAAGCTAAAATTTCACAACTAAACATTGAGTTATAACGCCAGTTAATATTTTGCGTAGTCTTTTAAAATATTTCTTTTTTCACTTTTGTAAAACTTTGTTTTACAAGACTTCAAGTGATCTTAAAAATTGATAAAATTAATTTTCTTCAATTTAGTGTTTAATTTTATGTTATCTTAAAAATTATAATTAACATTTAAAAACAAAAAGACTTATCCTACTTTTGTAAAACTTTGTTGTAAAAGACTTAAAGTTAACTTAAAAATTGATAAAATATATTTTCTTCAAATCAGTGTTTATTTTATGTTGTATTATCTTAAAAATTATAATTGACATTTAAAAACAAAAATGACATATCCTGACCACGCACATGAACATTTTAGATGGCAGAGAGCATATAACATATATAACATTCAATATGAGTGTAATTATAATAAAATTGTTTTCTATACCATGATACATACTTTGCTTTTCGAAAAGCTGTCTTGCCCACCTTTACATACCTGCATAACATCTTTCAACGGCAATGCTAGATCGACGAACAGAAAGACCAATGTATGCATTAGACTCCCCCTCATACACTAGAGGCATAGGTTCCGTTTATTTACAATTTAATATAAGTTTATTTATAGTTTAATTATATACATGTATGACAACGCAAGTGTCCCTAGGGAGACATAGTGCTTTAATCTCTATTCATGATAAAATTGTGAAAAAAAGTATTAAAATTACAAATATTTTCTCACAATGATTATCTTTTTTATTGAAAAAACGCTAGCTTTCAAGCGTTAATCGCTTTTCAACGGGCTTACTATAATATCGACTTTATGCCACCAGAAATATTTACAAAGACAAACGCGCGCAGCGTGGATATATATATATATATTTATAACTGAAAATTTTAAATTGGTTTGTAATTTAACTATTTTATGGAATAGCGCTTTAAATTGAAAATGAAAAATAAAGTTTAATTATGAGAGATATAAGAATATATATAAATATAATAAAGGGAATAATAAAATATTTGAATAATATATAGTGCAAATTGAATTCACAATATAATTTTCTTTTCAACAAAACAAATTTACCCATATTTTAAAAGATATATTAGAGGGGTGTGTATATGTGTTTTGCGCCCTCTCTCTAGATTTATGAAACCGCCGATATAATTTTCCTGATTTCTATTGGACAAGTAATGTAATGTAAATTTCAAAGACTTTGATTTACAATTTCAAATATTGAAGATATAGGAAGATGTTATTCAAAATTGTATATAAAGAGTATTTTGATAAAACCTATTCAATAAAAATAACTCAATTTCAAATCAAATAAACTTCTCTTTTTACTATTAATAGACCTGATTTAGCCTATTTATGGAAATTTAGCTGAAACACTATTATCTTTCTATTTATTTGATATATATTCTCCTATAGGTAGACCTATTCGAGTACTGTTTTCAAGACTTTGACTTACTCTTTCAAATGTTGACGGCATAGGAAGAGGTTATTTACAATTGCATCGAGGGTATTTTGATAAAACTTATTCTTTACAAATAACTAAATTTCAAATCAAATACATTTTTGAAATATTGATGCAAATAATATTATAATTGAGTTAAATAACTTTAAAATATTTGCAGAGTTTCTTTATTCAGATATTGGGAGGCAAGCTTTCACGCGGTCGCGCTTCATCAGGCTACTGGCTCCGCAAAGGCGTGCAACACATATAATAGATTCAGAGAAATAAATTTTCAAAAATAAAAATTGTTTCCAGTTGTAGAGGGTTAGGGGTACAGTTTCAATACGTTTTCCTTTTTAAAATTAATATAACTGATTCTCATTCGTATTTATTTGATATATTCTCCTAAAATTAGAGCTTTTCAGGTACTGGTTTTTTGGTAAATTGGTCGATTTCATAACCTCTATATCGTAGAATGTTATGAAATCGAAGCCGCCCCTGTACTGATGATAGCTATAACCCGAAACAATGGTATTGGTAGGTTGATCTCTATCTGAAATTACCAGAACTGCTGTTGTGGCTCATTTGTTATCACCACTAGTAAAGTTTTTATAAAAGTGAGGAACATAATGCATTGTTCTGATATATAATTGATGAGAGAGATGTTTTTGTGTGTACAAATTATATTGTCACGTGGAAAATTAGGAAAGACAAACTTCAGGATGACACAGGAATTTAATTTGAGGCAAGAACAAACTATGAAAGATAAAAAAAGATAAGCAATGATGGAAGTTTACAGAGCAGCAAAATATAAACATAAAAATGATCACTCTGTTAATAAAAAATAATAAAATTAATAGATATCTTGTCAAATAGCTTCTTCCCCTTCCCTATGGGAGCTGTAACCCACAACTTGCAATGATGGTAGTTATTGACATGGATCTGACCTGCTTCTGCCAAGAATTTCAGTCTTGGAACTTTGTCCCTAGTACCTTTTCGTCCTTTCTTTTTTTTTTTTTGCGGCGTGAAAAGCTACTTTGTCGTCGTATCGTCTATAGGGACATCGATATCTTCGAGGGAAGTCTTAGCTTTGACACGGCGGTGGAATCCTGGAGCCAGTCTCTGAAAATGTAGATCAAAGCACCTATTGCCTCGATGTTTTCTCGGCGATCTTTAGTTTGTCTTCCCTAATTTACCCAGTATCTCCACCAAAATGCCACGTGGAAAATTAGGGAAGACAAACTTCAGGATGACACAGCAATTTATTTAAGGCAAGAAAAACTATGGATGATAAAAAAAAAAGATATGCAATGAAGGAAGTTTATACAGTAGCAAAATATAAACATCAGAAATGATACTCTGTTAAATAAAATAATAAATACTTTGCGACAATATATATGTTTTCAGCTTTGTTTTTCAATGTATAGGTCCTATTATTGGTCTTATATAAAAGACCCAAAATAATATAAGCACTATATAGCCTGTTATATATATATTTTTTATGGGCTCAAAATAATCCTCATGGTTAGTATCCCTTAAAGCCATATTGAATATTTTTGCTCATTTATTCTTTTGTCTGATGATGGTAACAAAGGTGTTACCGAAACGTCACACACTATTAAATTATTCGGATTAGGTGTTATTACTTTGTAGCTATAATCTATAATCCAAATATTGCTTTATCAAAAATTTTCAACACTTCGATTATTTATTTTTTTCTTTAAGAATTAGTGCTTTTGGATTGAATATATTGTAACATTGTATTCATTAATTTTATTTAAGTAACATAGTATTTATTAATTTTATTTAAGTAAAATAGCATATATTAATTTTTATTATTTTTTTATTAACAGAGTGGTCATTTTTATGTTTATATCTGGCGACTCTGTAAATTTCCCTCGTGGCTTATCTTTTGTTTACAATTCATGGTTTGTCCTTGCCTGAAATAAATTTTGTTTCCTCCTGAAATTTTTGTCTTCCCTAATTTTCCACGTCGCAATATATATACCCAGATCTTTTTTTTTTTAATCCTGGTAAAAATATTCTAAAGAACTATGGACATAAACTTCTAACAAACTTCAAACATCAAGTACATATAGAAATGTTCTTTCAGGAAAAGTTCATAAATACACCATTTAGGAATATTTTATAGATAAATATTGAAACAAATTTAGCTCAAGAATATTTCTTTTTAAAACATTTTCCACTGTCCTTTTTTTCTTATCCCTAGTACACGTGGTACAGGCCATGATAATCAAGGTGGGTAGAGATAGGCTACTGCTTTATTGTAAGTGCACCATATTTCTACACATGTGAAAAGCAGTTATACTTTCACTTACAAATAAGCCAGAGCCTCGTTTGGTTAATTGCACTCGCTGGTGGGTTTGGACTTTAGCAAGAACCGATAGCCATTGGAGCATTTTTTTTTTAATTAAAAAAGTGCCCCATGCGGGAATCGAACACGAGAGGTAGATGTCGAAAACCAACTGTTTAAATCATCCTTCCACCAACCCCCTTCTCTAATTTTAAGAACTATGAATGCCGGCCAGGCAGCCTCTATCTTTACGATAAGAGAAAATAACTTTTGGCTAAAGGAATCGCATCTAAACTGAAAGATAACAAACTGATTATTGGAGGTTTTGTTAACCTAGAGTTAAATGACAAGATCATGAGTTCAGGCGGAACTGAGTTATAATCTATAGAGGGTTTAATTTTCAAAATAAGTCCTAAAAATAAGTCCTTACTACGAGGAATACATATTGAGAGGAACTGTCTCATCAGTGGTGAACCATTCAAGTGGCTTCGTCAGTTTGATCTACCACATCGCTCTAATGCTGTATTGGGCTACGGTGGTTGCTATGACCTATATAAGAGGGCAGCGGTTGTAGTCGAGTTCCTCTCAAGACATTAAGATCACACAACAATAGCAAATGGACTCCCTCCTACACACAATAAAGCCAGGATTTCACTTTTTTTTCATAACCCTCTATAAAATGTTTTAACCTATTAGAATAGTGGATTTTAAAGATGGTTTCAAATTGTCTTAGATGCTCAAATTGATCATGGTAAAATTAATGCGTGAAACTTGGTATATCAATCTTTTTAATAAGGTACTTACGAGATGTTTGTTCCTTGAAGTATTTTCATAGTGAAAAGGATTTTAGCGCTGTGCGCAATCGGTCAGAAATTACTTTTTAGTGCAAATTGATATGTAGGGGAAACTGAGAGAAAAGTCCATTATAGGATATACGAACATAATAGGAATATTAACAATAGCTAACCAAGATCTTTAATAGTTCAACACATAAAAGAAACAGGCCATACATTTAACTTATCTCAACCCCTAGTGTAACCAAGAGGGGTAAAGAAAAGATAAGCCACGAGGGAAATTTACAGATTAGCAAGATAAAAACATAAAAAATGACCACTCTGTTAATAAAAATATTAAAATTAATAAATACTCTGTTACATAGCTTATTCCCTATGGGAGCTGTGACCCACAGCTAGCAATTATTGTGGATACTGACATGGATCTGACGTGCTTCTGCCAAGGATTCCATCGAAGTCTTGGAACTTTGTCCCTAGTACCTTTGCGTCCTTTTTCTTGCGGCGTGAAGAGTCGCTTTGTCGTCGTATCGTCTATAGGGACATCGTCATTTTCGAGGGAAGTCTTGGCTTTAGCACGGCGGTGGAATCCTGGAGTCAGTCTCCGAAAATGTAGATCACAGCACCCATGGCTTCAAGGTCTTCTCGGAGGGCTTCTGTTTGTCTTCCCTAACTTACCCAGCATCTCCACCAAAATATGTCGCGGAGATAAATAGAGCAAGGACAAATTTGGGAATAAATAATTTATTATAAGGGGTATTTATAGGGAGAGAGAGTTTTGTACAACTTACCCTAAGTTAAAAGATAATCCTCATGAACGGCGTTAGCCATCGTCCCGTTTTACTTATTTACAGATCAGCTTCCCAGAAGCCCCCACACCTGTGGTTCCCCCCGGGGTCCAGGGATGATTGAGAGTTGTCCCATCTGGATGGAGCTACTTGACAATATCGAGTATTAACATTTCTTCACACTTAAATCAGAGATATGCATCTGAGGCTGGAGAAGATGAAAAATTCAAAATGTGAATAACTCTTTTCTATGTCTCTTTTGTAAAATAATTTGTGAAAATAGTTTCGGAATCAAATAAATCAATCATAGAAGAATCAAGATGATTGATATTCACAACCAAGGAAAAATAAAAATCGTTGAATTTAGTAACAAAAATGATATTAAGAGAAAACTAATACATCGTTTTTTACACTCGCCAAGAAAAATAAAATTGTTTGTAATTGAGCTAATTATTTTGAAGTAATAAAGGTTTTCAGAATGGTACTACTGCTAAAGAAAACACAGTGAGGTAAGGGTACATATCTCAAGTATTCCTTTCCACTTAAATGAGGGAAAGTGACAACATTACCTATTGACACCCCTCCCTGATATAGGTCAAGATGACCACCGTCTGCCTTATAAAATGGAAGCTTAGCTGACGACGATCAGTTCCCAACAATCTGTACATGCATCTCTTCGTAAGTACACTCCTTCCTCACTACTGGGGCTTACTGGCTCAATATGGACTCTTAGATTATGATATATATCCATTCTATAACAGCATTCAATGAACAAAGAGGTTTGATTTATGCGAAGAATTCAAAATTTTCTATCCATACATTTCAAAATCAGAGCATAATGATAACCCTTTATCTTTATATAAGAAATGTAACATTAAGCAAGAATTTTAATTTAAAAATTATACAAATGTTCGACTATATTTATTGCGAAGGAAAAAATTGGGAGAGCTTGATTCCTCAGTACTGAGAACTCTCCCGCGGTTTCGCCAATTTATTTCATCTTACCGCTTTTTAGAGTTTTAATATTGTTACGGGAAATTCTGCTTATATTTCCCAAACTGTAGGGTGGAATCTTGGATTAGATAATAAGGAACAAAGGCTTAGGGAACATGTATCGCAATAAGGGCAGAAAGAAGTTTGTTTCATGTAAAAAAAAAGTCAGCTTGATGGTTCTATTTTGTATGAATATATGGTAGAATATAACCTTATGTATAAATGTACAGAGGGGGTGTCACATTTCAGTAAGAACTATTTTACAAGTAATTTACAAATGTTTATAAATCCTTTTTCCATGTATAGGCATCTAGCGTTTATCAACAACCCTGCATCAATTTTTTAAGGTAATGCGTATTCGTCTTGAAATATTTTAATTCAAGACCAATCCCAACAGTCCTTAATACCTCTCCTCTAACTATTAAGAGTTTCTCTTCAGTTAATAGATCTGAAAGCAATTTTCATCAAGCCCAAAACATAAAAATCCATAGGAGCTAAAATTTTTAATTTGTCACGATGTGCTTAAAAGGAATGCAAGAAATTCCGGTTCATTCTTCTTTTTGTCCATGTATTGACGTGTTGAACATAAGATATGACTCGTGGCTTTATACATGGAAATGCTCTCAGTTATTAAGAGTAGAGAGAGGGAATAAATTATAAAATATATAGATATATATTTAAATGTTTGAAAGAATAATGAATAGCCTGAATTGTTTGTTTGTCTTCTTCGATCTTATCTCCACTCAATCATATTAGGGTATCAAGCCTGTAGATCTTGAGATGGTGTCTGCTGAAGATGAGTAGAGCTCATGATGAGCAGCGTCTGTACTCCGTGTTAGAAGTGGCTTCACGTGGCCTTTGTTCCTCGTGTAAGAGACAGCCATTTCATTTGGAACTAAGTCGGCCTGCTACTGAGTAATGCTTAGTCTTAATGGCAAATGTAGACTCATCCTACTTTGCAGTCATGATGGTTGTGTCTTTGTAGAAAATAAGTTACATTTCAATGGATTATCAACATATTAGATAGGTGTTATATCTAAATATATTGAATAGGTAAAGAGAAAAGGTAGAAGGTTTTGGTACTGTAACTCAACCATTAATGTGTTTTTCCACAGGTCGGACTGTTCCTGGCCCTGGCTACGGGAGGTTGCCTGGCCTCCTACCCCTCCATGTCGCCCGCCAACTCCTACGGCGGCATGGGCCAGCAACATGGCATGGTGAGCTGCCAACATCACAATCGTGTTAAAAAAATTTAGTGATTCCTTTCAAGATGTCCAAACATATGCTAAAAGTGAAATTTCGCATGTTTTGTTCATTAGTGTATGTTGGATGGTTTAATTTATTTAATTTGTCTATATTTTAGGCATATTAATTAAAATACGGAGAATAGAAATTCAGATAATGAAATCGAGAAAAAATGTTTTATATAGATAAAAGAATTGCCTGTTCGAATAATACTTTAATGAGAGTTTAATATATTTTGGTGGTTTCAGCAGCAGAATGAAGAGCCACCCAAGCCCTACCAGTACAGCTACGAGGTAGACGATGGCTACAACAACCGCCACCATCACAAGGAAGAGTCTGACGCCTACGGAGCCAAGAAGGGATCCTACGGCTACACCAACGCCGAAGGTCTCTACCGCAACGTGGATTACGTCGCCGACAAGGACGGATATCGCGCTTACGTCAAGTCCAATGAGCCCGGAGTCGGACCTGAGGCTTCTGCTGACGTGGTCCTCAAAGTCAAGCCAGTACCAGAGGCAGTTCAAAACCAAGCAATGATGGCCGCTTACCCGTCCCAGGGAAAGGATATGTCAATGAACGAATATTACAATTCCAACAAGGGAGGAAAATCTATTGGAATGATGTCACAGGCATCACCAATGAATATGGCTTACCAGCCCGAGATGAATAAGCAAATCCCCTCTGCTTCAATGATGATTTCTCCAATGAAGATGGCCTACCAGCCCAAATTGAAAATGGAATATCTATCTGCTCCTGTGATGTCGCATGCCTCTCCCATGGAGATGGGTTACCAACCAAAGATGATGAAGGAAATGCCCTCTCAATCGATGATGGCTCAGATGTATCCCATGGAAATGTCCTACCAGGCAGATATGGAAATGCCAGCTTCTTCATTGAAGGCTCAGCCTTCTCCCATGGAGATGGGCTATCAGTCTAAGATGCAAATGGGAATGTCTTCAGTTCCTGTGATGTTTCAAGGCTCTCCCATGAAAATGGCTTATCAACCCAAGTCAGAAATTCCGTCTTCTCCGATGATGGGTCATGGCTCTCCCATGAAGATGGCCTACCAGCCAAAAATGAAGTCAGAAATGCCCTCATCGCCAATTATGTCTTATGCCTCCCCTATGAAAATGTCTTACCAGCCCAAAATGGAAATGCCAGCTTCTTCATTGAAGGCTCAGGCAAAGAATATGGGTTACCAGCCTAAAATGGAAAGCCAATATTCCTCACTGATGGCCAAAGCCGAACCGATGTCCTACCAATCTATGATGAACGCAATGTCTTCTCCAATGGGACCAGCCGATCAAGCAATGGCGCTCTCCTCAAGCCCCGAATCCCGCACCGTGGGTTACTCCTATTCCACAAATCTTGCCCCTGCCAAGCCACAGAACGCCAATGCTCAACAAGCTGGCAAGATGTCTTCTTCTTACAAAATGTCTTATTAATTAAACTATCTCTTCGTTTTAACATAGACTTTATATTTCTGTTACATATGTAGATTAAAGTACTGTCTTGATTCATGGTTTATCACATATATTTCTATCTAAAATTACCAATGATTTATATTTTCTGGTTTCTCTCAATAAAGTTTATTAAAAAAAAAATTGTATTGTGTCATGCATTCATACAACAATAAATTGACAATTACAAGTAAAATATTGTTTCATTACTCATGTTATCATTCTATTTTTTATCCAGCGACGTTTATATGACACCATTGTATGGATGTTTAGCCATTGAAAATTTACATTTTTTAGCGTAGAAATTAAGAAATAAAATAATCTACAAAAATGTATATACGAGGGCCATCCAATAAATAACTTTCCCTATTTTTAAACAAATAAACGACATTATTCACAATTATGCAGTTATTTTATTTTCATTATACAACTCATAGACTGCCTTTCTAAATAATCACCATTTCTGTCCAAACATTTTTGGTACCGTTGTAGCAAGTTTTAGATACCACTGTTGTACCAAGCCGTGTCCTGTCTTCGTAGCCAGTGGTTCACCTCCGCCTGCACTTCGCCATCATTCGCAAAGTGCTTGCCTCCAAGGTGCCACTTGAGTGCTGGATAAAGATGGAAGTCGCTTGGGGCAAGTTCCGGAGAATAAGGTGGATGTGTGAAAATTTCCCATTTGAAGTTTTCCATAGCCATAACTTTGCTTGCAGAGATTGTGACCTTCGCCTTTTTTGGTGCACTTTCCTCAGGCTTCTTCCACACCATGCTTTGTCGTTTTGTTTCTGGAGTTGAATGATGCACCCAGCTTTCATCTCCAGTGACAATACTGGAAAACCGTTGATCTCCATCTCTTTGATGCATTTCCAGGAAATCTCGGGCTGCCTCAATCCTTTGGACCCATCTTGTGCAGACTTTGAGAATATTTTCAAAACATCTGACATGATTGTTCCAATCGAAGAGCGTCTAATTTCGATTCCAGGAGGCAGTCGAATCATTATTTCGTCAATGGTGACTCGGCGATCTGCTTCCACCACATTCCGAACAGCAGCAACGGCTGCATTGTCCGTGGCAGTAACGGGGCTGCCGCTTCGCTCGTCATCATGCACGTTTTGCCGTCCTTCTAAGAACCATGAACGCCATCGGCGAACCATTTGGATGCTCATACATTCTTCACCATACACTGACACTGAATTGCGATGAATATTGACCGCAGTTTAATTTTTCGCCGTGAAAAACGAATTACAGAACGGAGTTCGCAAGTGGACACGTTCACCAGTGGTAGCTCCATGGAAACTGAAGCGCTACGGACTTGCGCGTACAAGTAGCGTGATTTTGAAGGTCACCAGCTTCCAACGCATTCTAGTGACCATTTCTTCTATACTAACTAATTTTTACAACGTTTCGTTCGCAGAAAAAAAATATAGGGAAACTTATTTATTGGATGGCCCTCGTATATTAATGAAATATCCATCACAATAGTTTTTAAATTCTAACAAAGACCAAAACCTCTATGTATACCATAGGTAATGGCACTTCTATTTACAGAACGGCTACAATTATCCCACATGTTATGAAACAATGATAAAAAAAACCTCTGTGCTTGTCAAATGGCCCGTGTTATAGCCGATATTATTCTAAAATAATTGCACTATTGCTGAAGGAAAGTATTTGTGTACACTTCTCTCTTCGCATAAAGAAATTTGTTTCATACTCTATGCTCAAATTGCGCAACTGAAACATTGAGTTATAACGCCAAATATTATTATCCGTAGTCTCTCAACATATTTTTAAGTATACTTTTGTAAAAATATGTTGTACAAGACTTCAAGTGATCTTAAAAATTGAACAAATTTATTTTCTTCAATTTGGTGTTTAATTATATGTTATGTTATCTTAAAAATTATAATTAACATTTAAAAACAAAAATGACAGATCCTTAACGCTCAAATGAACATTTTAGATGACAAAGTGCATATAACAAATATAACATTTAATATGAGTATAATTATAATAAAACTGTTTCCATACCATCATACATACTTTGCTTTGCGAAACTCTGTCTTTCCCACTTCTCCAAACCTGCCTAATATATTCAGAGGGCTTTAAACGGCAATGTTAGGTCAATGAACAGAAAAACCAATGTATGCATTAGACCCCCCCCACATCCACCAGAGGCATAGGTTCCGTTTATTCGCAATTTATTATGAGTTTATATACAGTTTAAAGAATAGAGATAAGAATAGTTATAAATATAATATAAAGGAAATAATAAAATATTTGAATATTATATAGTTCAAAATGAATATCACAATAGTAGTTTCTTTTACACAAAACGAAATTATCGAAATTTTAGAATATACAGGGTGATCCAAAAGTCCCGCACAACTTTAAAAATTAATAACTCCGCGAATATTTGCGCTAGAGCAATGCGGTAAACACCATTGTGTTCAGAATGCAATGGGATTTTTTATGGCAAATAATGAAAAATTCGAAATTGATTTTAGTTACTACTTTATTCGCTAGATGGCGCTCTACCAGAATCAGCGATTCAGCGGCCAAATTGTTTGATAAATTGAAAAATATAACTGAACGACACGTATTTTTCCTTTTTGAATACCGGGAAAGAACCCTAATAGTATCAAATGATAAATCAATAAAACACCATTTCGCCAAAAGTTAGAAGAAATGGTTAACGATTTTTAAATACAAACTGAGATATGTAAAATAGGTATATGCAAATTAAAACATGTAGCAAACAAAAACCCTGATATTTTAGATGCGATTTGCTGGAATCCTCTCAGCTATTTAAATTTCGAAAATAATAATTTTCTATTTTTTTTAAATTCAACTCTCTCTCAGTATCGATTATATTTATTTTAATTCATTTGAAAAATATTGATCTATCTCTGATGATTTATTTTACTCTGGAATGCCGTTGTTGTTTTTGTCGTGTCCAATAAAGAGCCTCAGATGTCTCCATGCATCTCTATCACAGCAGTAGCAGCATTGTCCACTATCTTGGGTGTGTAAAGCAGCTGCTCTGGGTCTATGTCAATTTTCTGCAAGGCTGCGGGCATGAGAATATGTGGGTAGGTGTTAGTTCCACACCAGGACAGTTGTTGCATGTTCTATAGGTTCCTGTGCCATCTGGATGTATTGTCATCCTTTATAATGTTTTGTTCTAAATCTTGTTATAGTTTTGTCATTTTTCTCTCGGAGTTTATTTCACACTTTGATCTTTTCTTATTTTTGTTTAATTATCTTGTATTTTGCAAAAGCATTAGCGTCAAATAATAATATTTGTTCTTTCCTTTGGCTCAACTTCCTGGCTTCCTTTGCAAATTCAACTGCCATTTCATTACCCCCGATCCAAACACTGGCAGGAATCCATTGTAGAATGCAGTTATTCTCCAATGATATCAGTTGAGTAAGTAACGAATGTATTTTCTGTGTGATTATAGTATTGCCCTTCTGAATTGCTTCTAGAGCGGATATGGAGTCGCTGTATATTAAAATTCCTTCTGCTTGATGCAGGGATGGTTGGTTAAGGCATAAATCAAGAGCTTTCCAGATAGCTGTCAGTTCACAAGTGAAGTTTGACGAAATCTTTCTTGCTCCTTCTTTGATTTTGATGTATGTTCCATCTTGCAGTATTATGTTAATTCCAGCCCCTCCATTACTTATGGTAAGGTCTGATGATCCATCTGTATATGCTGTTAAATAATTTATCTGATCGCATAAACCAATTGTGTCAAGTCTTTTCTTTTTAAGTATGTTTTTGTTCTCTTTTTTATTGCAGGGTTCATTTAGGTTAAGATTGATGATTACATTTGATGGCGAAGCGGTAGGAAATATTGGTTATTCTCGAATTTGAAATTCATTATGTTTCATATTTATGCTCTTTCTAATATTGTTGTCGTACTGAAGTGTTGAAGATCTTTTGAGCCTTTCTTTTTGTGTCCAGTTTAAATAGGTTCTATGGGATATGTGTTCGGCTTCTTTAGTTTTAAAGCTATTGGTGATTTTTATTGTTATTAATTGTCTACTGCTTTAAGGTAGGTCTAGACCACATTCTCTCTGAATTTTCTAATTGTTGGTATTTGAAACAGAACCAGTGATTAATTTGGCCGCTTTTTCTTGAACACTGTCTAGTCTTCTTTTTAGTGATGAACTTGAGGGAGCCCAAACAGGTGTTGCATATTCCATTATTGGCCTTATTAAGGTGATATATGTTGTTCTGAGAATTTTGGGTTTTGCTCCCCAATTTGTTCCACATAGCCTTCTCAGAATGTTTAGGTTTCTGGTAGCTCTATTTGAGGTGCTAATTATGTGTTCTGTAAATCGCAATTCCTCATCAGGTATCACACCTAGGTAATTTGGAGATCTAATTTATCAATTATATGGTTGTTTATGCTTATTTTGGAGTTAAATTCATGCCTTTTTCCCTGTCAGTGAAGGAGACCTATAGGTTTGTGTTTATTGGGTTTATGGTCATTTTGAGTTTCATTGCCCACTTCTCCAGTCCTCTCATTGATGTGTTCAGTATTTTCTGATATTTCTATACTGCTATTTGTGTGCCATATGGCTATATAATCTGCATAACAGGCAACTTCTGTGTCTTCAGTGAGAATGGATGTTGTTAAGGTTGTGTCGTAATTAGACTTGGAACAACTCAAACTTGACCATGACTCTTTTTTTAGCTCTTATTCTTTTCGTTTGGCCAACAAAAATGTCCAATTTATATACACATATATTCTTACATAATGAGACTTTAAAGAATGCAAATAATCTTCATCTATTTACATACACACAAAATCTCCCCCCTTAATAATACTCCAGTCGGTCTGGGGGTTTCCTGGCTCTCTGAGTTCTAGAACTGCCGAAGGGCACTTGCACAGCAGCAGGCCCTGGTCTAGGAGTGCAAGAGGGTACGTGCACAGAAGCAGTCTCCTTCTTGTTTCCTGATGTAACCTCTGGAACCTCCTCTTCGCTTTATTTCTGACTTCCACCTACAGGCTTCTCTCCTGATGTTCGAGGAAGTATTAAATTTCTTGACTCCACTTGTTTCTTTCTCACAGGTCGCAATTGATTGATATGTCTTTTATACACGACGTCCTCGCAACTTATAAGGTTGTGACGGTAGCTCAATAATTTCAAAATGATACCTTTTTACCGTTTAGGTCCAGTTGCATAGTTGCGGAAATAAACCTCGCAACCTGTAGTAAACTACTCCTGCCTTCTTACGGCCTCATGAAATACCTCTCGCGGATTTCCCATCTTGGTATTAAATTCGAGAATCTTTATCTTAAACTTCTCTTCATTAGCAGTTCCGCGGGGGAATTCCTTTATTACAGTTTGGGGGAATGCTCTATGAGCAAATGAGAATCTTTGTAGATTCGTCTCTAAATCATCCTTCCATTATTCTTTCTCAAAAGGTTTTTAAACTCTCTTACATATCTCTCAGCTAAACCATTTGTACTAGGATTATACGGACTGGTCTTAGTGTGCCGTATACATTCATTTTGGTAAATTGCTCGAATTCACCGGAGACAAACTGTCTTCCGTTATCTGTAACCAAAAATTAGGGCAATCCAAATCTGGCAAAATTTCTCTAAGATGATTTATAATCGTTTTGCTGGTAATATCTTTGATGATAAAATTTTCTATCCACTTTGAGTATGCGTCCACGAGAACCAAAAACATTCTTCCCATGAACGGACCCGCTAGATCAAGATGAAATCGATGCCACGGTTTTTCGGGCCAAGTCCATTCCGAGATGGTAGCCGGGGCATGCATGCCGATTCTTGGCATACTCTACATTCTCTAGTTAACTCCTCGATGTCACTCTCTATGCCTGGCCACCAGAAAATACCGTCTGGCAATCATCTTCATTTTAACAATCCCCATGTGTATTTCATACAAGTCATTTAAAATTAAAGATCTTAATTTTTGGGGAATTACCACTCTTTCACGCCATTGAAGACAACCAAACTCCAAACTTAATTCCTCATTGATCTTATAATGAGGAGCTAGTGGGTTTTCCCTCGGTAACCCTTGTGAATTTCCAGTTGCCTTCTTTAACATTCCTCAATACTATCGACAGTATTTTATCTTGAGGCGTCTCATATGCCACCTCCATAAAAGAGAACGGTACCTCATTCAACTTCCTGAGAAGAAGTACCTGGCCTTCATCAAGAGACTCCCTGATACTCGATTCTAAAGGAAGACGTGACAAGGCGTCAACATTGAAATTATCACTAGTTTTTCGAAATTTCACAGAATAATTAAATGCAGCTAATTTTAAGGACCATCTTTTAATTCTGGATGATGCACATATGGGAATTGGTTTATGAGGTGAAAATATATGAATTAAGGGTCGGTTGTCTGTGACCAATACAAAATTTCGTCCCAGTAAGTTTTGTCTGAATTTCTCAACGCCAAAAGTTATGCTCAACGCTTTCTTTTCTAGTTGAGAGGAACGTTTTTCCGCTTCAGTTAATGTTCTAGAAGCAAAAGCTATAGGGCATTCTTCCTTTCTATCATTTCTATGACTCAGAATTACGCCTAGTCCATAGTCCATTAATATTGATTTGCATTTTCAAAATAACATTCGATATTTTTTCGTCCAATTCCACCTACAATTTTTATTCAAAAGTTGATAGAATAGCGCTAAAATGTTTGCTATATTATTTATGAATCTATAATAATAAATTAAGAGTCCTATGAAAGATCTTAATTGCGAAACATTCTTTAGGTTCAGGCGCCTCTATCACTGCTTTAATTTTATTTTCTAAGGGATGCAGTCCATATTTATCCATTTTAAACCCTAAATATTCCAACTATTTCTTTTTAAATTTACATTTATATCTGTTTAACTTTAAACCTTTTTCTAGCAATCATCTAAACACTTGATCCAACTTTTGTTCATGATCATCAAAGTTTTTTCCTGCAACCAAAATATCATCTATGTAGCAGGCCACACCTTGCAAATCAGCAAATAGACCTTCCATAATCCTCTGAAATTTATTTGGTGCTACCTCTACGTCATATGGTAGTCTTTTATAAGAAACCAACCTCTTTGTTGTGTTTATATCAACAACAGCTTTGGCATCTTCCGCTAATATTACTTGTAGGTAAGCCTGTGATAGGTCTAGAGTCGAAATTACGGTGCTTGTAGATAATTTTGAAAAGATCTCATCGATCGATGGAATGGGATATTTATCTAATTCTATTGCTTTATTAGCTGTACATCTAAAATCACCACATATACTTACACTAGCATCCTTTTTAAATACTAGTACTATTGGAGCGGTCCAATATGCATGAACTATAGGTTCTAAAATGCCAGAATTCACTAAACGATCAATTTCATTCTCTACTTTGTTTTTTAGAGAGAAAGGTAAACTTCTGGCCTTACAAAACACAGGAGTCACATCCTTTTTTAAATTAAAATTTATTTCAATATCTTTTAGAGACAGCCCAAATCTTTGTTAAACAAATCTGCATATGTATCAATCAAACTATTTCTATTAGATTCATTATTCAAATTTTTAATGCTAAACAATCTAGAATAATCAAGTTTCAACTGTTTAAGCCATTCTCTTTCTAACAAAATCACCTGGATTTTTTCATTTGCAACTATTAATCGTAAATATTGGTTGGCTTCTTTTACAAAAACATTTCTTTGCACTATAATCTCTATTGATTCACCACAAAAGTATTTTAATCTTAAATTTGTTGGAAATAATTTTTACCTTGCCAATAAATCTTATAAATATCTTTAGGTATTAACGTGTAACTGGACTTCCTGTATCTATTGTAAAGCACAAAGAATAATCATCTACTGTTAGATTTATTGTGGCATCAGTTTCGCTCTGTACAGACTATATAGAGTCCTCTTGTACAAATTTACATCCCCACATTTTTTTACTAGCTTTGCAGACCCTACTTAAATGACCCAGTTTTTTACAATTTAAAACGAGTCTTTGTTCTATGAGGGCAAACAGAGGCCACGTGTGAATGTCTTTCAGCACGTCTATAACACATTATTTCTCCCCTTTGCCTGAAAGGCCTATGCTATACCATACTATTATTGTACTCACCCTTTTTATCTTTTCCATTCACAGGGGATATCTTGGCCACTAATTTATCTTGTAATTCTCTTGTATTTATCTCCGCCAGTTCGAACGAGATCGCGACTGCAAAACTTTATCCAGGGTGACATCGTCGTTTTTTTTTTTTTGTAGTAGCTTCTTTTGCAGGCTTTCCAACGTGATTCCAGCCACAAAACGGTCTCGCATCATGGTTCCCATCATATCGCCGAAATGACAATTTATTGCTAAATGTTTCAATTCTCTAAGATATTCCGAAATTGATTATCCTTCCTGTTGAATTCTCTTTAAAAATCTGCATCGCTGTGGTATCACTTTCTTCTTTGGATTCAAATGCAGCTTAATTCTTTGAATGATAGTATCATAGGGTTGATCTTTCATTAGGCCGGGAAGAAAATGTCGTTTCCCTGCTTCAAAGTTTCAGAATCTGGTAGTGAGGTAAAAATCAGCACATTAATCTCCTCCTTCAGATGCCAAAAAGAAAGCCTCAAATTTTTGTACAAAAAGATCAAAGTGTCCTCCACTGGGCTATAGCATCTAAAAGGTACTATTAACTTTGAACTTGTCATGCTGATCTTTTCTACTCCTTTTTTTCTTGATCCAGATAGTTTAAAAGATGTATTTGTTATACTTGCATAGACGCCGTTTTCCTCAGCTTTTTACTGGCTCTGTAGATCGCGCATCCTCGTCGCCACTTTTGTTGTGTCGTAATTAGACGTACAAGAGCTCAAACTTGACCATGGCCAACAACAAATGTCCAATTTATATATACATATATTTTTTACATAATGAGGCTTTAAATAATACAAATAATATTCATCTATTTACACAAACAACAGTTAAAATATAGCGAGAAGAGTAGAGGACTGAGCACAGATCCCGGAGTTACACCAGCCCATGTTCTTCGGTCCTTGGAAAATGTTCCATTGACCCGAACCTTTATCCTTATTCCCCTTAAGAAGTCTGCAATCCAGATTAAGGTTTTTCCTTTTACTCCGATGTTGTGCAGCCTTTCAAATAATTTCTACACTCGATCAAAAGCTGAGATCATATCCAGGAATACGGCCGTTGTCTTCTTTGGCGTTTTTCCTAGAAATCTATTATTGATTGACAGAAGTAGAACAGTTTATCAGTTGTACAGTGTCTGGATCTTTAGGCAGTTTGGTAGAAGTTTATTTTATTATTATTAGTGTGCCAGACTATGAGCCTAGAGTGGATAATTCATTCTGTTATTTTACAAATTATGCTGGTAAGAGCAATTGGCCGATAGTTCTTGCATTCCTTGGCACTCTGTTTAATTTCAGTATTGGCACTATAATTGATATCTTCCAATTCTTTGGTAGTTTACCAGTTTGCCATGAAATTTTCAGTATTCGTAGGAGTTTATTTTTAGCTTCGTCTCCAAAGTGTTTAATCATTTGACCAAAGATTAGATCATCTCCTGGTGACCTCTTGGATTTAACTTTTCTATTGATGAGTTTATCTCATTCAGTGTGAAGTCTTCTCGAGTAAATATCTTGTTGATGGTAGTTTCTTGCTTGTTATACTAACCTTTTCATTCGTGTAGTTGAGTCTGGAAGTGCTTGAAAGATATTCAGCAATTATGTCAGCCATCTGTTTGTTCGTTCTCGCTGTTCATATCGGTTAGAGTATTGGAGGATTAGTGTTGGTTTTGATTGTTTTATAACACTAATTATATTCCAGTGATGGCTTTCCTTTTTTGGATCCATTTTTTTCGCAGATTCTGCCCATTATTCTCTCTCTCTTGTTTGAATATCCAAATTTCTTGTTCTATTTTGTGACTAATTTCAATGAGTTCCTTTATGATTTCTTCAGTTTTATTTGTTTTGAGAAGTTCATTGATATTGTCTCTCTCTACAATCATTGCCTCGATATTGTGGTCCTTCCAGTAAAGTATTCACAGGTCTTTACGTCTACCTCTAGGTATCGATGCTTTTGCAGCTTTGGATATGTTCGAAGATAATTTTTCCAATTTTTTTGTCAATCGTTCTGTGATTTAATTCTTCGTTGCACAGTTCTTCAAGCTTTTCTGTGAATCTTTTTCCAGTGTTCTTTTATTCTGTTGGAAATTCTCAATTTTGAATTTTAGGGTTGTTAAAATTGGTCTGTGGTCACTGATTGCACTTTTCAGAATTTTCCATTGTGTTGTGGGTGCGATGTTGTAATTTATCGCTGTGATGTCTATTGCGGATTCTGTGCCTGTGGACTTGGATAGATAGGTGTTATTTTCGTTTATTAACGGTGTAAGGTCGAGGTCGGTTAGCATGTCCTCAACCTGCTGACCTTTGTTATCCTGGACAGGTGATCCCCAAGTTGGTCTTTCGGCGTTAAAATCACCAAGTATGATTGCAATATCCGAAGACGCTTCACTTAATGTCTCTATCAGGCCTGTATTGAAGCTAGTTTTATCGTTGTGATAAACATTTATGATCGGAATTGTTTTATCTGTAAGATAGATTTCTATTGCCTTAGCTTCTGTCGTGCTTTCTCTAGGCTTACTCTGATTATAGGCGATTTCCTTAAATTTGATTTCTAGAGTTTTAATCAAAACGGCAAGTCCTCCTCAGGAATTTTCCCGGTCTGTCCTTTTATAGTGTTGTATAATCTTTGATATTGAATCTCAGATTCTGATTCAATTTTGTCTCCTGAGGACAAGTAATATGTACATTGTTGTCACAGAGAAGACAAGTCAGCTCTTTATTTTCCTCTGGGTACCATTTATATTGAGTTGTAGTAGATTGAATTGTGTCCTCGTAGTAGATTTCTCATCATCAGCTCGAGCTGCAGCTCCTGACGCGGCGGTTATCCCGGACGCGGTAGCATTACTGGAGATATCAATTTTGCTCTTCATTTGAAAATGGGTGCCGTTGCAACGTTAGTCATCTTGGAAAAGAACCAGAATTTGGTCAAATATTCCAAGGGTCCAAGGGAGACCGCAAGGAGGTGTGGTCGGACTTCTCCCCTTCCCCCTGGAATGCCGTCACTACAGGATAAAGCACTCATGGTGAATTTTTAAATTGTGATTCAGAATCTACCACTGAAGCTTTACCAGCGTTTCGTTCCTTTAAAGATATTCGAAGCGGTAAAGGACCAATGAGTTGCTACTCTCTAAAGCGATTGATTAAAAGTTTTGAGGAAACTGGATCTCTGGAAGCAAAACCTCGGAGTGGAAGACCATCGACATGCAAGTCAGTGGCTGTTACGGTTTTTCAGAATGCTGAAGCTATTGAAACGTTATCCACGTATAGAAAAGTAAGTGCTAGACAAGTTTCTCGACAAACGGGGATTTCGCATGGAACAGTTTGGAGAGAACACACATTTAGAATTTTTCTATAAAAATACCCTAACAAAATTCAAAGTTTTCAGAGATAAAAGTCAGCGATTTTGAGAAGCGTCAAGAATTCGCTGCATGGATTTTCCGGGAAATTGATATTGATGAAAACTGGCTGTCAAATGTTCTAAGAACAGATGATGCTCACTTTTATCTAAAGGGAGAATTTAACATTCAAAACTGCCTCATTTTGGCAACAGAAAACCCTAGGATTTTTACAGAAATACCACTTCATCAGCCCAGAGTTACATTTTTGTGTGGGTTCATTTCTTCTTTTATTATTGGGCCATTTTTCTTTTAAAAAATCAATAGAAGAACTTTTAAAACCGTTTTTGTAACTTGTTGTGGTGAACGTTATGTTCAACTTTTGAGAGAAAAGGTTATTCCAATATTGCAGGAAAGACAAGCACTAAGCGAAATAACATTCATGCAAGATGGAGGACCTCCTCATATCTCCCGCGGTGCCAAACAATTGCTGAAGGATACGTTCGGTGAAATTCATTGATAAGTCGCCACTTTATAAACCAGTGGCCTCCAATATCACCAGACTTGACGCCTTACAATTTCGGTTATGGGGGTATATTAGGTCGCGTTTTTATCGATGCCGGCCTTCCACATTGGCCATGTTGAAGGCTTCTATCAGATGGCACGTTTTATAAATTTCAACTATTTAATTGTGACCATTCTGTCATCTATCGTCTGCAGGCGGTGTTTGAGAATTAAGGGCGCCACATTGAGCAGGGATTGTGACCTAATACAAAAAAGAAGGCAGTTACCTCATGTGTTATATTTTGCAGCTCTTTGTTTTTGGTTATGGGAATAATAAATGCTGTCCTCACATCTTGACTCTTTTTTTTTTCTATGAACAGTAATTTTTTTCGGCTCTATGAACTCAGTAGATTTTGTTTAAATATATACGAATAAAAGATACATGAGGAGCTTCTTTCTCGATTCATTGCGAGCTTTCGAACCTTTCGGTTCTTCTACAGGCGTGGATAGCATGGATATACTAACCATATTCATGCTATCCACGCCTGTAGGAGAACCGAAAGGTTCGAAAGCTCGCAATAAATCGAAAAAGAAGCTCCTCATGTAATCTTTTATTCGTATATATTTAATAATTTTTTTGTTTGTCATTTGCCCACATCTTATATTATGTCGTGCAGGCCAAAGTGTTATAACTTCTCGAATAACACTGGTACGATACACAATTTCTGGTCGTGTACACAATTTTACCCCTTTTTTTTTAGTTTATCGCTTTTCGCTCATGAGAAGAAATAGCATAAGGAATATTCTCTGTATCCCCCCCCCCCCCCCCCCCCCCCCAACTTTAGAAATTTTGCGCAAAAAAATAATACAAAATGATTTTACTACCACGTTTTTCAACGCAAAAGTTCGATTTAAAAATGATTTTTAGGGGATACATTTTCAAAATTGTGTACAGTATAATAAACAATGATAACATTTGACAAACCCATAGGATATTTGGAATAAAGTACGACAAATATAATTTGTCACTCCCCTCTATATTTCATTTTTGGATCATGACAAATATCCAGTTAAATAGTCAAGTGTCGCCAATCAGTCAAGAAACTATACATTCCTTATAGCAAGAAATCCTATTAGTAGTGTCATCATAATTTTTGGTACTATATTAACATTTCAAAAATCGTGTATTGATATCAGTAGTTATTTTCAAACATTCAATATATTTCACAAAACTCCATCTAAAATATAAATATTTTTTGCTACATGTTTTAATTTGCATATACCTATTTTACATATCTCAGATTGTTTTTAAAAATCGTTAACCATTTCTTCTAACTTTTGGCGAAATAGTGTTTTATTAATTTATCATTTGATATTGTTAGGGTTCCTTCCTGGTATTCAAAAAGAAAAAATACGTGTCGTTCATTTATTTTTCAATTTATCAAACAATTTGGCCGCTGAATCTCTGATTCTGGTAGAGCGCCATTTAGCGAATAAAGTTGTAACTAAAATCAATTTCGAATTATTCATTATTTGCCATAAAAAATCCCATTGCATCCTGAACACAATGGTGTTTACCGCATTGCTCTATCGCAAATATTCGCGGAGTTATTAATTTTTAAAGTTGTGCGGGAATTTTGGATCACCCTGTATATCTTCTAACCTATAAACGAGCCTTTTTAGGCCCACACCATAAAATTTTAAATCATTTTTAAACTTACCATTCTGTTTCTCTACGCACCGTCCCCGGCCCACCTCGTCAGCTCGATTGTTTCTTTCTAACTCCTCAAAAATATTTCAAAAGTGGCGTCCCTTCAAAATTTATCATCCTCTTACAGAGTAAAAGGAAAAATTAATTTAATTTCGCAGAATATATTCGAAAATAAAAAATATTATTCTTTTTATTAAAAGAAAATTTAAATTAATAATAAAATAATAAAAAATATAACAGGTTTATTCCTTGAAATTTTGATTTAGTAATTTCTTTTTAAAAAAAATTATATCGTTATCTTAAAAAAATATATACCTAATTTTTCTAAATATGTATATAATTAATTTTATTCTTTAGAATAAAATAATTTTAGAATTTTCGAAATGGTAATAGAATTTTTGGACCTTTCATCTTGCATATTAAAGGTGATTGGTAATACACATATGTACATATGTACATTTTGTACATTCTCCTCTGGGCCTTTCTGCAGCGGGCTTTGGTATACAAGCCCAGATCTAATTCAAGTTCTCCATTTCTTAGTTCTCCTCGTCGTTGTCCTTCTGTGGAGGGTTGGTCAGTTTGGAAAGGGTCAGTGTCATCTCCAACTGGGCGTCTTCCCCGGCTTTGGTCTTTGGAGCATCGTCGGCCATCTTCTCGGCCTTTCCTCGGTGGGGAATTTTCCATCTGGACAACAAGCACTTTGGCGAGACACTGTACATATATGATGTAAAATGTTTACATCATTGTTGGGTCTGTTTTGTGAAAATATGGCCCAACACAATTGTGATTGATCTCACACTAACAAATAAACATGCAATTGCGGCGATCAGAAATTGGAAGACACAGCAGATATCGCAAATTTCAGATCATGTAGCTATATCTTTTGAAATATATACAAACGAACAATTTAGTTCAGAAAAATATTATTCTACTTGGAAATTTAATGAGAAAAATGCGAACTGGTTAATTTTTAGTCAGAGAATCAACAGTACTGAACGAGAAAAAATTGAAAACTTACTAGACATAGTGGATACCTTAGAAATGATTGATCAAACGGTAAAAGAACTTTCGAACATACTGATTGAGGCAGCACATAATTCACTTAAAGTAAATAATAATATTGTAGAAGAGATATAGCCACGTTTGAAGTGTAAAAGGGAGATCAAGAGGAAAGTGGTGAGTTTCTTTATTGAGCTGTACACAAGCTTTCGGACGTCACCCGTCCTTCATCAGGTGTTGACATGAATAAGAAGGAGATGTTATATTTATAAGCGACAGTTTAAAAGTATTAAAAATATTAAAAACAATCTGATGCACGCCCGCGAGAGCACATGCTAATAACAAAATATTTTAAATTTTACTCTGTATAAATATTATTTTGAGTTTGTATAAAGAATATCAGCCCGTTGAAAATCTGTATATCTAAGACGAAGTGAGAAAGGCGGACAACGAGAGGCGAAGACAAAAGCAAGAAAAAACAACAATAAAAACAAAAAATAAAAATAAAAAATCAGCGGAATAAAGATAAAGTTAAAAGTTACGAAGAAGGTGTATCTGAGGTAGAATAAAAAACAGAATATTGGGGCGGGAGGTCAATCTTTCTGTTGAGGCTGGGGGTAGTATTAGAAACAAGGGCCTCAAGAACTAAGCGTTGGTATTTGTTTGCTATATCGCTATAAATGGGGGTTGTGTTGTCGAGATTGAAGGAATGTCCGGACTCGGCGATATGTTGGTATATGAGCGATTTTTTGTCTTTCGAGCGTATGTTACGGGCGTGTTCACTGGCTCTGATGGCAATTGCGATTTACACTACATTGGAGAAACAGGCCGAACAATTGCCATCAGAGCCAGTGAACACGCCCGTAACATCCGCTCGAAAGACAAAAAATCGCTCATATACCAACATATCGCCGAGTCCGGACATTCCTTCAATCTCGACAACACAACCCCCATTTATAGCGATATAGCAAACAAATACCAACGCTTAGTTCTTGAGGCCCTTGTTTCTAATACTACCCCCAGCCTCAACAGAAAGATTGACCTCCCGCCCCAATATTCTGTTTTTTATTCTACCTCAGATACACCTTCTTCGTAACTTTTAACTTTATCTTTATTCCGCTGATTTTTTATTTTTATTTTTTGTTTTTATTGTTGTTTTTTCTTGCTTTTGTCTTCGCCTCTCGTTGTCCGCCTTTCTCACTTCGTCTTAGATATACAGATTTTCAACGGGCTGATATTCTTTATACAAACTCAAAATAATATTTATACAGAGTAAAATTGAAAATATTTTGTTATTAGCATGTGCTCTCGCGGGCGTGCATCAGATTGTTTTTAATATTTTTAATACTTTTAAACTGTCGCTTATAAATATAACATCTCCTTCTTATTCATGTCAACACCTGATGAAGGACGGGTGACGTCCGAAAGCTTGTGTACAGCTCAATAAAGAAACTCACCACTTTCCTCTTGATCTCCCTTTTAAATAATAATATTAGTAATAAGTGTGGTGGAATACGAATTTACAGCTTCTAAAGGATCACTGTCATTATCTTAGAAACTGTTGCTATAGAAACAAAAATTGCCCTAATCATATTAAACAATACTATAAAAGCATACGAAATAAGTATTTACGGGAAATTGAAAAGCTAGGAAAGCATCATGGAGAATTTTTCTGGAGGAAAACAAATCGAACAACCCTTATGGAAACTTATATAAGGTGTACAATAACATCAAAAGTGGATCTAAGCGGAAGAGAAATATGCAAATTTTGGAGGGTAATACCGATATGGAATGTTTGCAGAAGGGTGAGGAATTATTGAATAACTTATTTCCAGATGATAAATGTGAAGAAGATACAAACATCCATAAAAGTATAAAAGAAATTATAATTTAAAACTACTCAATAAAGAAAAACCGATGGTTATGATTACTGAAGTTAACGACTTAATTGACAAATTAAATCCAAAGAAATCTCCCGGAATAGACAACATCTCTAACAACATGATAAGGCACACTAAACAATTTATAGCTCCTATATTGGTGAAACTATTTCAAAAATGTTTAGACCTACAATACTATCCTGCTGAATGGAAAAGAGCAGAGGCAATAATTATTCCGAAACCTGGAAAAACAGATTTTAATAACTATAAAAATTATAGACCTTTATGTCTTAATTCCAACATTTCTAAAATATTTGATATCGATTGATAAACCCTGTACGATTTATAAATGAATAAAACAAAGCTTCAAGGGCTGCGTATCTTTTATTAAATACCCTCAGTACGACATCTTGCTCTGGTCTATTGGTTTTCATTGGAAATAGCACTTTGATCTCTTCACTGAGTTGAGAAAGTCCAGAGTTCACTCACATAACGTTGTCGATAAATTAGCTAAGTTGGTCATCTTGTTGACTGATTTTATGACTATGTTTGGATCTCTTAGTTTTGGCTTGTATATTTTACTACATTGGTTTAGATCATCTTGCTTAGTAAAACTTTCTATCATTCGATCTATATCTTGATCTTTAGGCAATTTTATTTCTGGTATTTTGTTGAATAATTTTGATTTTGTCAATATATAGTTTTCGCCCCATCATTCTGGAAGTTTATTATTGGCCCGCATCTTCTATATGTGTAGAATAGTCTGTTCTTTGTATTATGATTTGCATCTCTTTTTTTATAGATTGGGCAGTCTTGACTATTTAGTTTATGCTCCAAATCTCTATTTCTAAAATGTGGATGTTTGACGCAGTTGCAGCATTTAACTGTAGTCGAGCATTCGTGTTCTCCCTCTTTTTCACATTTAATACATTTTTTGGGATTGGGACAGTTATTCCTCTTATGATTAGGATTAAATAGAAAAACAGTTCTGACATTGATTCACTAATATTTTATCTTTAATATAAAAGATACGCAGCCCTCGAAGCTTTGTTATATTCATTTACTAGCGGACGTACCCGGCTTCGCCCGGGTTTTACCCGAGTAAAAGTTTGTCTAACGAATCTCTCAATAAAGTGAACATTTTTTTCCCGGTCCCTTGAAAAATACTCGATAAGTTGAATAAAATCAATATTAATTGGTTCCCTCGGTAATTGGAAGTTAAAGGAATAGTATCTTGCCTTGGAATTGTATCATTATTCTTGTATGGATGTACCCGGCTTCGCCCGGGTTTTACCCGAGTAAAGGTTTGTTTAACAAATATCTCGATAAAGTGAACATTTTTTCCCGGTCCCTTGAAAAATACTCGATAAGTTGAATAAAATCAATATTAATTGGTTCCCTCGGTAATTGGAAGTTAAAGGAATAGTATCTTGCCTTGGAATTGTATCATTATTCTTGTATGGATGTACCCGGCTTCGCCCGGGTTTTACCTGAGTAAAGGTTTGTTTAACGAATCTCTCGATAAAGTGAACATTTTTTCCCGGTCCCTTGAAAAATACTCGATAAGTTGAATAAAATCAATATTAATTGGTTCCCTCGGTAATTGGAAGTTAAAGGAATAGTATCTTGCCTTTGAATTGTATCATTATTCTTGTCTCAAATAAATTGCCGTGCCATCCTGAATTTTGTCTTTCCTAATTTTCTACATTACAAAATCATCGTATCATCATGATAATATTTAGAGCAGATTGTTGAATTATAACAGATAAATTAGAATATTTATCTTGATTATTTCTAGGCGAAATGTTATTTCAAAAATTTTATTTGCTAGAAACCTTCCCAGTACTATACTAAATAACTTCCCAAAGTTTCATGGCGTTCCAATGAGTGGTTTGGTCAGGCATAAAGGACAAACAAACAAACAGACACACATACATTCATTTTTATATATATAGATAAAATATTTGAAAAAATAATAACAGAATAATAAAATATTATGAAGATTTTAATCTACTAAGTGATCGACAACATGGCTTTAGAAGATCGAAATCTACTATTAATGCACTAACTGAAATAATAAAAATTGCGTTAGAACATAAAACAAGAGAATATGCAGCAATAATTGCAGTGGATATTAGTGCAGCGTTTGATAATGCATGGTGGCCGGCCTTGATGAAAAGACTAGATGAAGATGGTGTGCAGGCTTCAATGATAAAACTTCTGTTAGATCCGTTCTGTTGTTTTAGCTCAGTGGTTGTACCCAGATTTATACATGAAGGAAACATGTTACACACCAAGAATACACACATATTTTGTATTTTGATTAAAACATATCACCAATTTACTTTAAAAATGCTAAATATAAAATTTTATTTATCATTATGAAATTTACAGAGCTTCTTTTTCTATTTGTAGATAGCAATGAACAAAAAAAATTGTATTGAACATTAAATTTTATTCATTTTTATAGAAAATTACACAAGAAAATTCCTTATTTGTGGGCAGCAAAATTTTACTAACAGCCTATAATTTGATAATTCTATCAAATTACCACATCTAGATAAAATGATCAATCGATAATAATTAATACCTTTAAGAAAGCATAAGGTTGAAACCTCAATTCATCATATATCTTAAATAGTCGAGTCTATCAAAATTTGATATTTGCCATGGCTATTACCATGCTTTCTATATGGACCTCTTTATGTCAAAATTTAAGTTGACTTACCAGATATCTTGTCTACATACCCCTTTCAAGCCCCCATGGCCCCAGAACGTCCCGCTTGTCTCTCCTCTCCTGATAAAAATTCGATCCGGTCTCTCCGAAAACTTAATCAAAACTGCCTTGTTTTCAAACAGCGCCCCCAGTGTAAAAAAATTTTCCTACAGAGTAATAAAACTTATATATATAACTATTCTTAGAATATTTAAAAAGAAAATAATATTTTTTTTTTTAAGAGAAAATTTTGGAATAAAAATAATATTATTATTATTTTTTTTTTAAAGAGAATTTTTGAAATTATACATATACATGCTTAACCTACGAGATTTATTAATAATTTCTTCTTCAAGAAATTTAAATAACTAGACACACCTATTTTATCTAGCTATGTATGTGGCTGATTTTATCCATTTTAGAATAAAATAAATATTAAAGAAAATTTAAATTAATTTCTTATCGAGAGATAATTTAGATTAATAATGAAATAAAAAATAAAATCTATCATGTTTGCCCCTCTGAGAAACCTACATAATAATTTCTTCTTTAAGAAATTCTAAAAAATACTAAATATGTCCAATCTATCTAAATGTGATATCATAAGTTATATACAAAAAAAAAAGGTGAGGAGATGGACTGGTTAACAAAGAAGAATGCTCGAAGTCCTCTTCTTTCTTGTCGAGGCAGCTTCTCCATTGTCCACCAGCTTCCATTTATACTGTGGGTGAACTTTAAAGGCATAGGTGTCATCTCCAACTGGATGCCTTCCCGGTTCCTGGTCTTTTTCTGGTTCTGTCTGCATCGGTCTTCTGGCTATTTAAACAGGGCCGATGTCATCTTCCTACAGCAGATCTTGGGATACACGTCCAGGGCTGTGTCCTCCCCTGCCTTGGCCTTTAAACCACCGTCGGCCACCGTGGTGGCGTCTCCATCTGGACACCAAACACTTTCGGCGAGACACTGTTTATATATATATGATGTAAATGTTTACATCTTTGTTGGGTCTGTTTGGTGGAAAATCTGGCTCAACAATTCCTCCCCTGCCAGAGTTAAAAAATGTGTTTATTCCAATTCAGATCTGTTCATGCTCTATGAGAAATATGAAATTGGGAGAAATGCATTTTAATGATACCAGTATGCAATCACCTACACTCAGGCAAAGGGGGAACAAACGGGCCATGGAATCTGGGACGGGTTAACTCATCGTGATTACTGAAGGAAATTCTATCCTACCATTTAATGGGCAAAGTATTAAGCCCATCCTTTCGCTGTCTGTATTCCAGGGGGTCTTGGCCCAGATGTGAGTCGAATCCACACATGCCCGGCCGCAGTCCCTGTGGGTGGAGATGGGGTGGTCTATACACAGATTCTGTGCAAACAGATTCTCAGGCCATTCGGGATAAACATAATAATTACGGGCGCCAAGGAATTGTGCGTGTATTGTAGATATGCCCAATTCCTAAAACACATCTAAAAATATAAAAAAAAAACTTTATTAACTCTATATGATACATACGACAGCAAATGAATGACTGACTATACATGGTCACATAAGATAATGATAATAAAAAAAAAACTAAAATTGCAGCTCCTATCAAATGACATCAATAATAGGGCAAACAGAAACGTGGGAAGTGAATATACATATCAAAGTTGCACGGATACGATGTATGCCAAAATGGAGCAATGTAGATATACGCGATGTTAAATAAAAAAAAATCTTAAAATGGATATTTACTATAAGTAGAAAGGGAATGGTTTGGTATATATATAGGATATACTATGGTAAACAAATGAATATATAAATTGTGATTAAAATCTTTCATTTGGTACATTTGTCCGAAGATGGTGACAATGCTGTTACCAAAATGTCACACATATTAATTATTTGTTCTGGAATCGGTCTCGTTCTCTTATCTTTTTGTAGTCTAAAGCTCAAACTGTGACTTATCTATATATGAATATACATGCAGATAATTAAGGAAGAAGGGTAAACATGGTGGATGATACATTAAATGAGTAAATATTACCTCTGTATAATAAATATGCCAAACTTCTAAAAAAATACGATATATGGGAAGGAAATGACATGATATGGGAATATATTATGGTAAATAAACAAAAAATATATATATGCAGTGGTTAAAACTTGTGCATTTTGCCTGAAGATGGTAACAACGCTGCTGCCAAAATGTCACACATCTATAATCCGAATCGTGCTTTCTATATATACAACTATACATGAATATAATAAAGGAATGATACATGATATATGATAATAATGAAAATATAATAATAATAAAACGAATAGATATGCACTGAGGGTCTAGGTCATTTCACTAGCATTTCAAAATCCACACACACACACATATGTAATATCTTAAAACTTTATTCTTACCAACTCGTCACTGGGAGTGTTTGTCTGGCGTGTTCCCCGCCCCTCTCAATCCAAGAGAAAATCTATAGGAAAGGAAATCTTGGTAGTCAATTACTTCCCTGAACCAGATTATTTCCAAATTACCTTATCGTGATGACAATCTCACCTATCTTTGTTCTTAGCTGACCATTGTTGTTAACCTCTACTCTACATTGTTTAGCTTATCTATAGAATGTGTACTCATATTTCTTTGACCAACCAATCCACTTTAATAAAATTATTTAAATTAGCCCTGAAAATTTGACTCTTTGTCCAAAAAAAAAAGATAGATTAAACTCATTGCTCTGGGCCATTTTACAGCCAAAACAAAATTGATATTCGATCTTCCCTAAAAAAAAATTCTTCCTTTTCAAATCTGGAGCGCTATATTAGCTTGTTCTGGCAATCTGCTTCAAAAGTTCATTTAGGAGTCCTACTAATTTAAAAATTTATCGTTTCTCATAATGAGTTACTCTCGTTAAAAAAAAAATTCTACTTACTAACTGGTATTTAGACTTGAATTCGTTCTAACTAAACGTATGGTAGACTATATCCTTAATTAGGTGATTAACTTTTGCTAGCCTGGGGCGATATAAAACGCAAAGAATCTGGACAGTCCATCTGTCACTTTGCTAATTGGTACCTAAAATCTGTAGACGGAATCGCCTCGTCTAATCGTAATTTGTCTCTTACACGCTCCCATTGTTAACTCTCATTAGAAACCCCCTTTAGACCTTTGACTTAGGGACAAGGAGTTATAGGGACTCTGTTTACCACCACATGTTCCAAGTTTTTGTCCATAGAGGATTGGTTCCAAGCTGCGCAATTTATAGGGGAGAGCCTTCAACGTGCCGATCCTCCCAACCTCCCGTCTGAATCACCCTCATCTCAGCCACGCTTAAAGCGTCGTAAACTACGATGTCAGATCGGTTATCCGAGGTTTGTCGCTGTACACTTAGCTTGCGACATCGGCAACTAAATCCCCCACCTAGCACAAAGTTCACCTGATACCTCTCCGTTCCCCCTAATGAGGAGAAGTTTTGTGGGCTTTTCTGGTCTGATCATAACCTCCCACAATCTTCCAGTCTGAGAATCAAGACATGATCATTATCTACGACTCTTAAAATTCAAGTTGATATAATGAAATAGGGTGATTGATTACCCTAATAAAAGAAATCATACCTATACTCCCTTAGAAGGAGACCTAACAAAATGGAGCGAATACCTTCCTATTAATAGAGTTGTACAGTCCTGTGAGGCTATCGATCCTAACAAATAAAGAAATCAAAATTAAAATCGAACCTATTAAGTTCCCTGACCCTATTCTAAAGTACCTTTGGTCTAATAGTATAATTGTTTTTAACCTTCTTCTACATTCATTGCACCAATTCATTCATACACCCTCCCCCCTATAATTCGCGGTACGCATACAAACTAAAGTTAGAAGCTGCTATACAGGCCAAAGTACTGCTATTATTCTTATAAATAGACCCTAATAATAATAAATCCTTCAGGACAAATGTGAAATCAAATAAAATATACCTAATTAATACAAATTGGGGACTAAAGCCCTACTTGCTCAAATAAAGTGCCTCTTACAAACTCTAATATAAATTATCTATATTTAAGTAGATAAATAAGTCAAAATATGTTGATAGTCAACAATCAAATCTGAAATCTAACCTATCTTTAAAAGTGTGCGTCTGACAGTTTGAAAATCTTCTTCTTATCTTGACACGTGGTGTCTAAGCAAAACGAATCATCAAAACTAGCACTTAAATGGAGCGAAGTGAACCTCAAGCATCTACCTCATTGCCAAACATGATAGACCTACAAGCGTTCGCCAACCCTACTTCCCATATAAGGTTATTGGCGTCTTCCCTTCCCTGCTATTCAGTCAAACCCCTCCTTTGAAATCATGGGCTTTCAATACCCAAACTGCTCTGGAGTTTAACAACAGAGGTCACTTGTTATCTTATCATATCAATTCTTAGACCGCAACTGCCTTACACACTCTCATTAGAAATTCTCTTTGAACTGTATTCTGGACCTATGGAATTAGAGGGTGTCAAGTTTTTAACCCAACGCATATTCCGAACCAACCCATAGCGAATATATTACAAGCACAGCAGATATCTAATGCGTCTAAGTTCCTTAGTTATTCTTAAAGTTGAACCACTGTTCAGAACCTTCTGTGCTGAGAAGATGTAAGAAAACATCTACCTATGTTTCCCCACGTGACGCAGCGGAGCGTGACCTCGGCTGCACGGGTGAGTCAGTTGTTGTTTTGCTCTCTATGGACGGACATTAAAACATGGTGGCAGCGATAGCTGGATAAAATACGAACCCGTATATTGCAAAATATCGATTTTTGTGTACCTTGGAAGATAATTCAACATGGCTCAGATTCAACCTCCAGAAACTTTCGACTTCTCGACTCCCAACGAATGGCCCAAATGGAGGAAAAGATTCGAACGATACCTCGTGGTCAGTGGAATGAAGAAGAAAGAGGAGGCGGACAAGATCGATTTGTTCATGTACTTGATGGGTGACCGCGCGGATGATATATTCAGGACCTTCAAGTTCGAAAAGGAGGAAGATGCAACGAAAATTGATTCCGTCCTCAAGGCGTTCGACAGCCACTTCTGTGTCAGGAAGAATATTATCTACGAACGTGCGAAATTTAATTCAAGAATCCAAGAGGATCGGGAGCCAGTGGACGAATTCATCACTTCATTGTACAAATTGGCTGATAGTTGCGAATTTGAGGGTCTTCATGAGCAGTTGATCCGTGACCGAATAGTGGTTGGAGTGAGGGACAAAGCTTTATCTGAAAGAATGCAGCTGGACAGCGAACTGACTTTGGAAAAGGCGGTGAAAATGGTTCGACAGCAGGAAGCCGTTCGACAGCAGCAGGTCGACCTGCAGCGTCCCTCAACAAGCCAAAAGGTCAATCAGGTGAAGTTCAACTCGAAGAAACATTCACCGAAACAACAACAGCAGCCTTCGAGGAAGAAGGAGAAGTCAGCCAAAACAGGATCACGATGTCCAAAATGCGGAGGTTTCACCCACAGAGAAGGACAGGCTTGCCGTGCTGAAGGACAAAGATGTAACCTATGTTCAAAAACGGGCCATTTTGCAAATTGCTGCCCAGATAAGCAGGCGAAGACTGCGGAAGTCAAAGCTGTTTCTGAACTTGATGAAGAAATTGGGTTTCTCCTGGAGGTCTCAGCTGTGGAGGATTCATCTAATCTCGATAATGATGAAGACGAGTGCAGGAGGCGATGGACAGCAGAAATCCAAGTGAACGGGAAACAGGTGAAGTTCAAGCTCGACTCCCAGGCGGATGTTACATGTGTTCCTCTGTGTCTCTTCAAGAAGATAATGGGAGAGCAACGACTAGTGGAAAGTGATATCAACATTAGAGCTGCTGAATTCTCCGAACTTCAAACTGTGGGTATGTTTATATCAACGCTGCGAAATGGCAATTATGAAATCAAGGAGAAGATTTATGTCATTCGTCGTTTGAGTGAACCTCTTCTGAGTCGCCGGGCATGTGAGTTCTTGAACCTGGCGAGGCGAATTGAAGTGGTTGCGACGAGAATCAACCCGATCAAGGACGAGATGTTGACGAAGATTTTTGAAGCTCAACAAGAAGATACGACCCTGAAAGCAGTAGTCAACTACCTTGAGCAAGGCTGGCCAGATAAGAAGAAGCTGTCACAGGCTCTGCTCTCTTATTGGCATGTCAAGGATGAACTCGGCGTTCAAAATGGACTACTGATGCGTAGCTGTCGTCTTGTTATTCCAGCAAGTATGAAACTGGAGATCCTAGATAAGTTGCACGCTGGGCACTTCGGGATTACAAAAACAAGACTTCGCGCACGTGAGACGGTATGGTGGCCTGGAATTTCGGAAGAGATCGCGGAAACGGTCAGAAAGTGCAGTGTCTGTATCCAGGAAGCCGTCTCAAAACATGAACCTTTGATACCAACCAACCTTCCTACACGACCGTGGCAAAAGATTGGAATGGATTTGTTCAAGTTCGAGAATAAGTGGTATCTAGTCGTCATTGACTATTATTCTCGCTTTCCTGAAATGATTCAGCTGGATCGGCTCACAGCCAGTGTGGTGGTGCGTAGTTGCAAATCCATATTTGCCCGACATGGAATACCAGAAACTGTTGTAAGCGATAATGGGACGCAATTTGGAGCTGCTCGTGAATTTGCAAATTTCGCAAGGCAGTACGGATTCACACATGTCACTTCAAGTCCTCGATTCCCGCAGAGCAATGGGATGGCAGAAGCAGGTGTGAAAATTGCTAAGTTGATCCTCAAGAAAAATCAAGACCCATCGCTTGGACTCCTGGAGTATCGATCGACCCCTTTGGAGAACGGTTACAGCCCTGCTGAGCTTCTCATGGGACGTAAACTCCGAACGACCTTGCCAATTGCACCAGAGAATCTTAATCCAAAGTTGGTGGACTCTCAGACCCTGAAAAGAAAGGAGGGGAGAAGGAGAAAGGATATGAAATCCAGATATGATCGACGCTGCGGAGCTACGGACATGGAGGAGCTATCCGAAGGTGACACGGTTTGGATTACAGATATGCGAATCTGGGGGATTGTAGAGCAGAAAGCATCGACACCAAGGTCATATATGGTTGATACTCCAGTTGGGACTTTACGTCGAAACAGGTTCCATCTACGAAAAGGAGTTACAGTGCAATATCCAGCCGACCCATCGACGCCGACCTTTTTCGGGGGAGGAACTGGTTGAAAATGAAAAGACCCCAGTTGTGGATTATCCCTCTAACGACTCAGAAGACGGCCAGATAAGAACCCGGAGTGGACGAATTGTTAAACCTGTGGATCGCCTTCATTATTAATTATATTATGCATTTAAAGTTTGTAATGTATATATATATTTCAAGTCTTAAAAAGGGGGATGTGCTGAGAAGATGTAAGAAAACATCTACCTATGTTTCCCCACGTGACGCAGCGGAGCGTGACCTCGGCTGCACGGGTGAGTCAGTTGTTGTTTGGATCTCTGTATGAATGGACATTAAAACACCTTCAATAAAAAAATCAAAACAAAATATACTGTTGAGCTCAAGTCTTAAATCACAACCTGCTATTAATACAGAATAGCCTCTTCAAAAAAAAAAAGAAAAACTGAAAACTCCTTACAATGAACATTTAACACAAACACAAGGTTGTAGCGTAAAAAAACTGAAAATTCTTTAAGACCACAATCTAGGGCCTTTAACTCACGTTCTAACACTTCATACTATGATCAAAATTCAACTAAACTCTAGTACACATTCTATAGGTTTACTCATTGGCAGCCTGGGCACGATCTACACCCAGTGGGCTTCTTGACCCTGGTCGAACGGCGTATTTCAGGGCCGCCAACATTGCCACCAATTGCCCTATTCACTACCTCTAGCGGGTTTCTTAAGATTGCCGTCTCTCGTGGTTCCTCTGGTTCTACAGTTCTATGGGAATATATAGGATACGTTGGATGTACCCAGTGATCCTCATCATCGATGATATACCAACACTAAAAACAAGATTGTGAAAACCCCTTTCAACGGCGGACTAACACTAAAACACGGATGTGAATTCTTTAAATGATTCAAAAATTGATATACCAAAACTAAAACAAGGTTGTGAAAACCCCTTTCAACGACGGACTAACATTAAAACACGGTTGTGAAACTCTTTACAATGACACATAAACACTAAAACAGGTTGTGACAATTTTTTTAAAGATGACATACAAACGCTAAAACAGGTTGTGAGGACTTTTTAAAGATGACACACTAACATCAAAACAGGTTGTGACAACCTTTCAAAGATGACATACTAACACTAAAACAAGGCTGTGACAACTTTTCAAAGATGACATACTAACGGCAAAACAAGGTTGTGAAAACTTTTTACAATGAAACACAAACACTAAAACAGGTTGTGACAATTCTTAAAAATTGATATACTAACATTGAGAAAAGGTTGTGAAAATCCTTTAAAGATGAACTAACATTAAAACACGGTTGTGAGACGGTGTACTACACAAAGACAAGGTTGTGACAACTCTTAAAATGACACGCCAACATTAAAACGCGGTTGTGAAAATTCTTTAAAGATGAACTAACATTAAAACACGGTAGTGAGACGGTGTACTACACAAAGACAAGGTTGTGACAACTCAAAATGATACACCAACATTAAAACACGGTTGTGAAACGATATACTGCACAAAGGCAAGGTTGAGACAAATGCCACACTAACACTGAAACAGGGTGTGAAAACTCCTTTCAACGATCACTTAACACTAAAACACACGTTATAGTTTAAAATAGAAAGGAAAGGCTGCAAACTCTTTAAAGTTCACCAGAACACTAAGACAAAATTGTTAGCTTAAAATAAAAAAATTGAAAACTCTTTAAAGTTCATCATCACACTAGGACAAGATGTAGCTTAAAATAAAAGGAAAACTGAAAACACTTTAAAGTTCGCCATAACACTAGGACAAAAGTGTTGTAAAAAAAAAGAAAAGAAACTGAGTAACCCTTTAAAATCATATGCCAACACTAAAACAAATTGTAGCCTAAAAAAAAACTGAAAACTCCTTTCAAAGAAGAATTCTGGACTCCCAAAGGGAGAAATCATATTTGCTATTTAATATGTCTCAACATTATAACTGATATAGACCTATGTATATAAATTGGTGTATACAGTTACTGGATTTTAGGTAAGTCAGCCCATACCAACCCTCAGTGCATGTTTTTGTACTATTTACAACCATTGACCTCTACGCCAAAACAAATCATCCATTAACCACTTGATGAAGAGTTAAAATCGTTCCATCGTTCTATCAGTCAACAGCTACTCTCTAAATGTTGAGCACCTTCTCCTATCAACCTTTATCTTCTATTTACAAACTCTTTATCAAACTTTCTTCAATTCTTCCTCTTTCAACACTTTCTCTCTGTCGAATTTCGACATGCTTCGACACCTTCCCAACACATCTTATCTTCTACCATTCAACTCCTTTTTTATCGCTTTCAACACACTTCAACGCCTTTTCATCCCTCTGGTGTTTCCCTGAAACCCGTCATCGGGAATTGGATCCCGATCTATTACTATTCTTCATTTTGAAACTACTCTGGTATACCATCCCCTCCCCTGCCAGCTCTATGCTAAAGTCTGACATTCGTTCAGGGCGAAGGCTACTACAAAATCTCGAGGAAATTCCTGAGAACCTGTTTTTACCCCCTAATCTCCCCTTCGAGGATATAAGCTCTTCCTGGGTGTATTGAAACTAGCTAGCTATGGTAGCCTATTGATAAAGGCGCTGTTCTCTCTGCCTTTACTGTATATCAGAATGAACTATTAATTATTACTAGTGTAATATTATTCTGACAGTCTATGATCTTTAATCCTTTATACACACTTGGCGAGGTAGTCATCTTGTTAAAAACAAAAAGAAAATCCATAACACTATAGACCAGTTAAAACGCAATAAAGTTAGATAAATAATTTGCTTCAACCAAATTAGAAGGGCAGCCTTATCATGGGAATTGGAGATATATGCATGTACGAAAGTCAGTTGCCCTATAACTCGAGTATTTGTGCCAAATGGGTTACACCTAATTGTTAATATTAAACAATGCTGATTGTCTACACCTACAATATGCATTGACGTGAGTAACTTTGAAAATTTTAACATAAGATTTCAAAATTTAAGGTGTCATAAAAAAAATCTATAAAAGAAAAAATTTTTCTGCTCAAATTTATCTTTCCCATTTAATACATAATGAATTTTTATGAAATGACTGTTTCTTATGCAACTTTCCATCTTATTGTTCCTTTCCTCATTCCAGCCCGAACTCTTGTTCACTACACGTTGGTTCAAAAAAAATACTGTCAATTGTAGGCTAATCTCTCTTACGCCTTTCATGATATCGTGTACTTTGTCTTGACCTGGTTCGATTCAGCACGCCTTCCTATCGGAATCTCGTCAGGATACAGAGCTGGACATTTAACATATATATGTTGTAATGATACCAAAGATTTGTCTCGTTAAGACATGGCTGTCGCAGTGATTTCTCGTGGTATGACAGAGGTGAACCGAGCTTAGATACATCTGATCAGGTCCGGGTTGGCACAACCATATCTTGCGTAGGTTACTTGGCATGTCGATTAGCTGATTTTGGAAGATCTGAGCGAAATCAGGTGCATCAGCCTGCAGATGGATAGTATGTAGAGTACATCTCTGTATTCTACCATTGATGCATATATTTCAAATATTCTTTCCACATCCCACCACAATGGCCCACTCTTCAACTGGTTCAAGCCACGTGGTCTTACGCTCGGTGGCGTCCATCGGGATATTTTGCTTTATGTCGTTCTTCACTCACGTCCACCTTCGCAAGTATCTTTAAATCCTATTTAATAATGTACAATCTTGTAGGCAAAATTACATGCTCCGACATCCACAGTTCAAGGCTACGCAAGACACCCTTCTTAGTCTTCAAGGCCTATTCCCGACCCCAGAAATGTAGTCTTTGCTACTGGTTACCAATGTCTAATGCCACATTTCATAAAATTACGAAAGCCGATGTCGAAACGGGTTTTAGGTTTGCTGTGATGCTATAATCCTTTCCTTTGTTACTGGCTTCTGCTGCCAAATATTCTGAAGGTAGTGGAGTAAATAAAGGCTTCTGGAAGGGCTTATCAAACCAGTCAAGTGTAAACATACACGAGGTGCAATACTCTCTATCTCTGTTTATCTAAGGTTATCTATAACCACATATCTGGTAAACTGCTAAGTTCTTATTCCGAAATAGAGTCATTAATTTCCAAGGACGCAGGTTAAAAAAATTGATTTCGTTCTTTGGCTGGAGTTAAAGAAAAGAAACAACAAATTTCACTACTTTCATTAAAAAGGAAAACCTTTCCCACCAAATTCTGTAATATGGATTATCATACTATAAAATCGCTATTAGATTGGATACGAAAATAACTAAATAATAAAATATAAATACACCTATAAATGGGAGAGATAAAATTATGTGCAGTAATTATTTGTAATGTGCGTGACACATGCAAAAAAAAATACAATCAAAGATGACCGAAAAAAATTGTACTATTTAGTTGTTCAAATCTTTAAAAACAGTTGTCCAAATCTCTCTCTACCAAAGATAGTTCGTTAATATTCGATGATTATTGTAATCCTCATTAAACGGAATAACTACTCCCTTTGATATAGATACACATCCAGCTACCAGGATATATCTTGCTGTCCACCTTTCTTTGCTTTATAGCGGTTCAAAATTATGAAGAAAAACAAAAGCTAAACATATGACTGGCCTAAATTTCTATGGAATTTCATCATGCCCTCTACTGGCAACTATTCACTGTAAACAAATACTATCGAGATGTTTTTATTTGTCCTCATCCAAGAAAAAAAATGTTTCAGAAAAAATAGAATCTTGGAAATTTTTACCTAAGACATTTTGTGGAAAGAAAAAGAAATTTGCACATTTATAAATTCAAGGTGATCTTCCCATGCCAGTGTGTATACAGGATATTTAGGATTAAGCAGGAAAAGGAATTATTTAGCGTCTTCAAATTCATATATAGTTGGAGGCAACATGGATTGAAAGTCGGGCTTTGTACGCGTCCATCGACCGCCATCTTGGAATTTTATCGTGATTAGGTTGTCACACAAATATTTATGCTGAAATTCGCATCAGAAGGGGAATGGAAAGGCGGTGAAATCCAACACTTGAAGGATTATTAACAGGAAAAATAAAACAAATCGGGTTATAGTGGTGCTGGTGTGCAAAATGTTTGCAATAAAAATGTTGCAAAAATCTAAATATATAATTAAATATTGGGCGGATTCTGCCCACAAATGCCAAAGAAATAAAGGCCCAGTAAGTAATATGAATTCAGTTGTCCCAGTTCATAATTTAAAGGCTTAAAGAAAAAAAAAGGAAAGCAAGTAGAGAGATAACAGAATTAAACACTCGTTCTTGGAAGGTACACACTTTCGTGTTAAAAAAAATTGAAATAATATATGGACACAGAAAATAAATTAAACAATCACACTATTGAATAAAATATGTACGCGTCCATCGACCGCCATCTTGGAAATCTATCGTGATTGTACATCGACATGTAAGCAGCTATCGTAAATTATACCATATCGGAAAAAGAAAGGATGACAAATTCAACGTTTCAAAGAAGCAAGCAAAACTATACGCTTGTCTAAAATATCGGGGTTAAGTTTTAAAAGAAAAATGCACATTCATATAAGGTTAACAAATAAAAAAAATCAAAATACTGTTTTTATTTCGTGTGCGTTACCAGGAATCTATATTGATTGTTACTTGTAAAAATGATCATTACATAAAATATAAGCTAAGGAAGAGATTTACGGGAAGGCATGACTAAACTCGTTTACGATCGATATTCGAAGCGGACACTTAAGTCTGGGCATTACGTTCATATATGGACATAAATAAAATAAACAATCGCACTATCGAATAAAAGAAAATAAATACCAGCGTGCTATTAAACCTGTTGGATGAAATCACAATATAATTGAAATCATTTATAAATTAAATAAATCACATGGCTTATGCACATTAGATAAGAGGATAAATGCTTTAAATTATTATATTGAAAATGTTAAATACTATAAGGATAAGAGAGAACAAAGGACACAATTTGACAAACCCAAAAAAAATATCTTCAGACTTATCGAGCAGAAATTTTGTAGGATAAAGTATTTGAAATAAATCATTAAACCTTGATATACAATAGTACAAGTCATATTGAACTTACAGTGTGAAAAGAAAAATAATGGTGAAGAACTAAAAGGAGATGGAATATATAAAGCGTGAAGCCTAAAATACAGAAAATATAATTGAAGACATTTATAAATTAAATAATTCGTATGTCAATGCGCATCAGAAAAGAAAATAAATGCTTCGAATTATTATATTGATAAATGTTAAATACTATAAGGATAAGAAATAACTGGGAGAACAATATGACAAACTCAAAAGAAATATCTTCAGACCTATCGAGTGGAAATTTTGTTGGATAAAGTATTTGAAATAAATCATTAAACCTTGATGTACAATAGTACAAGTCATATTGAACTTACAGTGTGAAAAGAAAAATAATGGTGAAGAACTAAAAGGAGATGGAATATTTAAAGCGTGAAGCCTTAAATACAGAAAATATAATTGAAGACATTTATAAATTAAACAAATCGCATGACAACGCACATTAGATAAGAAAATAAATGCTTCGAATTATTAAATTGATAACGTTAAATACTATAAAGATAAGAGATAACTAAGGGAACATTCTAACAAATTCAAAATACCTTTGGACTTATCGAGTGGAAATTCTGTTGGATGGAAATAATTGAAAAAATAAAAATTATTAAACCGTAGTAAAAAAAATAAGTCGCATTGATTTCTACAATTAAGAAGGTAATGGTGAAAAACAAAAAGGAAGATGGAATATTTAAGACGTAAAACCTTCCCGCAAGGGCGGGGAGGATAGCAAAAACTGACCTTTCAACTCAGATGCTGGCAGTCAACTGAGCTCCTAGTTGTTTTTCTACCTCCCACCTTGGAACGCCCACATGTGTTTTTCACATGTCCACCCCAAAAATACCTCCCTTCTCCGCACACGTGTTAGCAGGAGGGGGGGAACACATGTGTTCGTCCCTAAGGACTCCAAATTTGGAACTCGTGGGAAATTCTCAGGTTTCTGAGAAAGCGTTGGTTTTTAGGGCTAAGTTTCGCAATTTAATATATATATATTTTTTTTAAGAATCATGTAAAACGTGCTATTCAGAAAATTAGGCTAAATCATGAGTTTTTTTATAAACATTTACTAAATACACAATAAAAATTGCATATTAAACAAAATTCACTTTAGAGCCATGTAATACACTAAATAGATGAAATTACACATCAGACATTTTCTGAATATAAGAAGAACATGCTACACGCGAGTGGCCAACGGCGTTTCTGGATATATATAGAGAAATAATAAAATTAAAATTGTGTCTGTAGTTTAAAACAGTTGTAAATTTTTTTAAAACCTTGCTTAAAAAAAAATTGTTGAAAAAATAGGAAGGAGAAGGCCGGGAATCGGCTTTAAAGATAGAAAGTTTTATTAAGTTATGCTCTAATTTTACATAAAGTTAAAGCACACAGCTTGCTTTACATACTCCATCACGACAATGGTAGAAATAATTTATATACATGGCGGTCAACTGGTCAAAAACAAATAAAAGAAGAGTAGAATGTTGAAATTGATTATTCCAACACCCTCCCTCAATTTCTACATTCCCAACTCACGAATACATCTCTCATGAGAGACCTTAGTCAGACTCTTGGTTAAGATATCCGCAACATTCTCCTGGGTTGGTGTATGGACGACCTCGACAAGACCTTCATTGCCCCTTTCCATAGATGCGAATCTTCACTAGACAAGGTTTGATCTAAATCCTTTGGATCTGGGGAGTACTTCACTTCTGAAAATTCTTGCGTGGATAAATTTGCCGTAGGATATTCCTTTCTTGGTCGGCCAGGTTTTCCCGTTCTAATATACCTTGGTCTTCCTCTTCCTCTCTGCGAGATGACTTCCATTGTTTCTGATGGTTCGCCTAAAAACTCCGAATCAGTTCCGGGCAAAGTGTTTTCATCATCCTGAAGACTTTCCTCCTCCAATGATGTATCATCCTTTTTCTGTGGTATAGCTTCAATTTGCACCACGTCATTCCTTAAGGTAGAATTTTCAGATTCAAGGAAACGTACATCTCGACTTTTTATCATCATGCCTGTTCCAGGCTTCCATAATCTGTACGCCTTTGATTCGGGAGAATAGCCAACCAGTCGGTATTCTTCACTACGAGGAACGAATTTTCCTCTTCTCGGACGGTTGTCAACAGCGAAACATTTACATCCTATCATTCTTAAATGAGAAACGGTTGGTTTTCTTCCTGTAAATATTTCATACGGAGTTCGACTTTCATTTGTTCTTGGGCATCTGTTTCTGATGTATGTAGATGTATGCACAAGTTCAGCCCAAAGTGGATCTGGGAGGTTCGCTTGAATTATGAAACATCTAGTCATTTCTACCAGAGTTCTGTTCGCTCTTTCAGCAACTCCATTTTGTTGCGGAGAATATTTAACTGAGAGCTGATGTCTAATTCCTTCCTCCAATAAATATTCTTTAAAATCTGAACTCAAATACTCTGCGGCATTGTCACTTCTGATTGCTTTAATTTTCTTACCAGTTTGTTTCTCAGCAAATCTTTTAAAGACTTTAAATCCTTTGAAAACTTCATTTTTTCGTTTCATAACAAAAGTGAATATCATTCGTGAGAAATCGTCAATGAAAGTTGCGAAGTACAATGCACCGCCATACGACTTTGTTCTCATCGGTCCACATATGTCAGAATGAATAAGTTGCAGTGGCTCTGTTGACTTTGTTAGAGAGACTTCTGGGAATGGTAATCGAGTCTGTTTACCCCTAATACAAGTTTCACAACTTGTTATACTTTTAAATTCACCCTTGGGTAATCCATTGACTAAATTCTCTCTCTGCAATTTCCTAAGGTCATCAAAATTAAGATGACCAAATCTATTATGCCAAATTTCACTGCTATTTCTGTCTATACACATTCCGGTAAATTGTGTTTTTGCATATTTAGTTTGACGCAATATGTAAAGTCCGTTTCTTTTGTAAGCTTCTATGCAAATTTTCTTCAATGGATTCACAATTTCCGCTTTTCTTCTCATAAATTTTACAAAGAATGATTTCTCTGTGCAGGTGCTGACTGAAAACAAATTTCCCTTCAGTCCTGGGACAAACAACACATTTTCTAATTTTAATAAAAATGGTTCACCATGTTCGAAAACCTCCAATTCTACCGTTCCTGTACCTAAAGCTTCTATGCTTTGGTCGTTCGCTAATTTAACGGCTATTGGCTCTGTTTCTCTTAAATCTGAAAATGCCGTTCTTAAGCAGCACATGTGTGCAGTTGCACCGCTATCCAGGCACCACTCGTCAACCTCAAGAATATTTTCATCTCTAATTCCTAGAGAAGCAGCCATTCGCTTATTGTTTCTTTTAGAGTTCCTTTTTGACCAGCAGTCAGCTGCTTTGTGGCCTTTCTTGCCACAGTAATAGCAGTTAAATTTGAACTCCTTCCGATTTGGTGGTTTAGTGGAATTGGTAGTTTTTCTTTCTGGATTTCCAAAAAAGGCATTTTGTTCTCAAGACGAAGTTCCCTCCATTTCACGTTGTCTTAGATCTTCTTCTATAATCTTTACCTTTAAAGTTTCAAGTTTTGGGAGCTCATCTCTGGTTTCCATTGCAGTTCTGAATCCTTCGTACGATTCTGGAAGACTACACAACAAGAGTATAAATAAAAAATCTTCGGGTACTTGAGCCCCACAATTTCACCTAGATTATCTACCAATGAAGTAAATTTACTCAGGTAATCTTTCAAATCATCATTAGGCCTCATTTTCATCTGTATTAGCCTTTTGGTCAGGGAAACTCTCGTCGCAGGTCCTTTTGGTCGATAAACTTCTTCTATCTTTTTCCAGGCCTCCTCGGCAGTCTTGCAGTTCTTAACATGTATTAGTTCTGATGGATTCAAGCTCAATACAATTGTAGCTAGAGCCTTCTGATCCTTATTTTGCCAATTAGAAAACTCTTGGCTACCGGGTTCAGGTTTGATATTGGCTTCATTAACATAATTCCACAGATCACAGTGAATAAGAATCATTTGCATTTGAAGCCTCCATGTCTCAAAGTTTTGCTTATTCAACTTCTCAATTTGATATAGACTGGACATGCTTAATTCTTAATTTCTTAGGCAATCAGTCCTGGGCCCATAACCTGTTGAAAAAATAGGAAGGAGAAGGCCGGGAATCGGCTTTAAAGATAGAAAGTTTTATTAAGTTATGCTCTAATTTTACATAAAGTTAAAGCAACACAGCTTGCTTTACATACTCCATCACGACAATGGTAGAAATAATTTATATACATGGCGGTCAACTGGTCAAAAACAAATAAAAGAAGAGTAGAATGTTGAAATTGATTATTCCAACAAAAATTAACGATCTTTTGAGAAATGTTTAACTCGTGGCGATTACCCGCCGAGTATAACATATTTTTAAAGTGGGTGGAAGACAATCTCGAAAGAAAAAAAAAGGTATAAAATTACACGTGTGTAAAAATATGTAAAAAGGCGTCGTGAACAGATAAAGAAATTTTCGACTCAAAACGATTATTCACCATTACAATATATTTTAAAAGTGAACAAAATAAGAAAAAATTGACCCATAAAACGACTGTACATCATTACAAAGGCATAAAATAGGGATTGTTCATCATTATTATGCATTAACGATCTTTTGAGAAATGTTTAACTCGTGGCGATTACCCGCCGAGTATAACGTATTTTTAAAGTGGGTGGAAGACAATTTCGAAAGAAAAAAAAAGGTATAAATTACACGTGTGTAAAAATATGGTAAAAAGGCGTCGTGAACAGATAAAGAAATTTTCGACTCAAAATGATTATTCACCATTACAATATATTTTAAAAGTGAACAAAATAAGAAAAAATTGACCCATAAAACGACTGTACATCATTACAAAGGCATAAAATAGGGATTGTTCATCATTATTATGCGAGAAATTAAAAAAAAAATTAAATTGTGTCTGTATTTTAAAACAGTTGTAAAATTTTTTAAAGCCTTGCTTAACCCTTAGTTACTGGCGCCTATTTTCCTTACACAATTACTGGCGTTCGGCCTCTCAGGCCGTCTTTTAAAATCAATAATAAACCATGTTATTTATAAAATAAAAATAAATTAAACGTATACACATAATTTCCAAAGAATAAATATTTTGTTTTTTTCGAATAAACAGAGCTCTAAACAAAATTAAATGAAAATGTACAAGAAACTCTTTCTATCTAAAATATTCTATATACAGGGTGATCCAAAAGTCCCGCACAACTTTAAAAATTAATAACTCCCCGAATATTTGCGCTAGAGCAATGCGGTAAACACCATTGTGTTCAGGATGCAATGGGATTTTTTATGGCAAATAATGAGAAATTCGAAATTGATTTTAGTTACAATTTTATTCGCCAGATGGCGCTCTACCAGAATCAGAGATTCAGCGGCCAAATTGTTTGATAAATTGAAAAATATAACTGATCGACACGTATTTTTCCTTTTTGAATACCAGGAAAGAACCCTAATAATATCAAATAACAAATTAATAAAACACCACTTCGCCAAAAGTATGAAGAATTGGTTAACGATTTTCAAATACAATCAGAGATATGTAAAATAGGTAAATGCAAATTAAAACATGTAGCAAAAAGAAAATTGATATTTTAGATACGGTTTGTTTCCGAAGATAATAAATTTCTAATATTTTAAATTCAACTCTTACTCAGTGTCGATTATGTTTATTTTAATTCATTTGAAAAATATGTATCTATCTCTGATAATTTATTTTACTCTGGAATGTCGTTGTTGTTTTTGTCGTGTCCAATAAATAGCCTCAGATGTCTCCATGCATTTCTATCACAGCAGCAGCAGCAATGTCCACTATCTTGGATGTATAAAGCTGCTTCCCTGTGTCTATGTCAATTTTCTGCAAGGCTGCGGGCATGAGAATATGTGGGTAGGTGTTAGTTCCACACCAGGACAGTTGTTGCATGTTCTATAGGTTCTTGTGCCATCTGGATGTATTTTCATTCCTTTATAATGTTTTAGTAAATTAAATTTTATTGCCCTCTATCGTTAAAATTTTACACAAATAAATTTACTGGCAATGCGTTTCTTTTTTAAATCTCTACAGACCTTACTGCAATGATATGATTTAATGAATGAGAGGGCTTGGCTCATCAGTAGTGAACCCTCTCAGCGGTTTCGCCAAGCTTATGTCCATAGTTCACTAAACACCATTTAGCTGCCTTCCATAGAAAATGCAGGGTATATAACAAAACCAGTCCAATACAATAGTAGAGCGGTCTAGAGATTAATTTGGCGAAACCGCTGAGAGGGTTCACTACTGATGAGTCAAGCCCTCTCATTCATTAAATCATATCATTGCAGTAAGGTCTGTAGAGATTTAAAAAAGAAACGCATTACCAGTAAATTAATTTGTGTAAAATTATAATGTTTTGTTCTAAGTCTTGTTATAGTTTTTGCCAGTTTTCTCTCAGAGTTTATTTCACATATTTGATCTTTTCTTATTTTTTGTTTAATCACCTTGTATTTTGCCAAAGCATCAGCGTCAAATACTGAGATTTGTTCTTTATTTTGGCTCAGCTTTCTGGCTTCCTTTGCCAAATCAACTGCCATTTCATTACCCCCGATCTCAACACGGGCAGGAATCAATTGTAGAATGCAGTTATTCTCCTATAATTCCAGTTGGGTAAGTAACGAGTGTATTTTCTGTGTGATTCTAGTATTGCCCTTCTGAATTGCTTCTAGAGCGGATATGGAGTCGCTGTATATTAAAATTCCTTCTGCTTGATGCGAGGATGGTTAGTTAAGGCATAAATCAAGAGCTTTCCAGATAGCTGTCAGTTCACAAGTGAAGTTTGACGAAATCTGTCCTGCTCCTTCTTTGATTTTGATGTTTGTTCCATCTTGCAGTATTATGTTAATTCCGGCCCCTCCATTACTCAAGGTAAGGTCTGAAGATCCATCTGTAAATGCTGTTAAAGGGCGTGGCCTAGCATTTTTAATCAAGAATTTGTACTATGAGGACATAGCCGTTAATATTACAAACACATCAGACCTCGAAGCCCAAGGTATCAAAGTCTACCTCAATCAAAACAAAGCCATCAACATATACAATATGTATCACCCTCCAAACAATACATTTATTGACGATGGAACAATGGCTCAATTTCTTACAGACAACACTATTATTGTAGGTGACCTTAATGCCAAACATCAACTATGGGGATGTTCTACGCCAAACCCAAGAGGCAAAATACTATCAAACATATTTGACGACAATGCCTTCATGTGCTTAAATGATGGGAATCCTACCCATCATTCCTACAAGATATAATACTGCACAAGCCCTTGATATAAGTTTTTACTATCCTGACATTTTCCACAAATGCAAATAGCAAATATTAAAAAGTTTTGTGAGTGATCATTTGCCTAATTTGATAGAAATTAGCACCAAGACCAAAACTAGCTCAATTAAGAAAAATTCTGGAACTTCAAAAAGGCTAATATGATATCTTTCGAAAACACCATTATTAAAGCAGCCAAAGTTTCAATACCAAGAGGTAATATTAAGAAATGGATTCCAAATTATACACACCAGGCAAAAAAATATTCAAACACTTATAACTAAAAGAAATTAACTACAAAAAAGTGCACCCAAAACCAAACAAATTGTATAACTGAACTGAACATTGTGATTGCAAAAATAAAAAGATTATACGTAAATGTAAAAAGGGAAAAATGGAAACAAACTTGTGAAAACCTGAACCCAAGAAACCCAAATACAAAACTTTGGAATTTGGCAAAACAAATTGACAGAGCCCAGCCACAAACTGAAAACACAAATATGATTAAGAATACAGATAGTACACCAGCAACTAATTACAAAATTGCTGCCAATCTTTTAGGTAATTCATATCAAATAAGTAGTAAAATCAAGGTTGAAAAAAGAAAGATTATTCATGACTGTAAAATATCACCAGCACTTATAATATTTTCCATGAAAAAAAAATCAATATGAAAAAGCTAGCTTATGCATTAGAAAACACTGACCTAAACAAGACTCCTGGGCCAGATGGAATCCATGGCCGAATGATATCAAACTTGGGCAAAATTGGCAAAGAAAGACTTCTTAATATTTTCAATAACTCCTGGAAAACTGGAAAATTGCCTCAAGACTGTAAAAATGCAACAATAATTTCCATTAAAAAACTTGACAAATCTGCTGATGATCCAAAAAAACTACCGACCTATCTCCCTAACAAATATTTGCTGCAAATTAATGGAAAAAATTATACTCAGACGACTCACCTACCACCCCGACACAATAAATCTCTTACCAGAAAAACAATATGGATTTAGGAAAGGACATGGGACAATAGACCAACTCTTATTTTTCACACAAAAGGTAAAAGATGCACAAAACAGAAAACCAACTAACCACACCCTAGCTGCTTTTTTAGACCTTACACAAGCTTTTGATAAAGTATGGAAAAACAAGTTAATTACAAAATTATACAAGCATTTCAAAATTGATGGAAAAGCTATCACTTGGATAAATGATTTCCTTAAAAATAGATACATCAGGGTCAAATATAATGGAACTCTATCTAAAACCTTCAAATTGTACCAAGGATTACCACAAGGATCAGTCCTTAGCCCAACTCTCTTCACCCTATTTATTGCAGGCATAGAAGAAAGAATTTCACATAATACCAATATTGGACTTTTCGCTGATGACATTATTCTATGGAGCAGTAACACTAACTGGAAAAAAGCTGAAAGGGATTTGAACAAGACTCTTCTCCACCTAGAAAAATTTGCTAATAAAAATAAATTAGAATTTAACCCCCAAAAATCTGAAACCGGTCTTTTTACTACCGATAAGAAACTATACAAAATAAGGCCAAAAATTATTCTGAAAGAACAACAATTACGATATAATAAACATCCTAAATATCTTGGCTACACCCTGGATCCAGAAATTAACTCCAGTAAACATATTGAAGAAGTTATTAGAAAAGGAAGAGACCGACTAAAAATCCTGAAATATATTTCAGGAAGAGGGTGGGGAGCCGATGCAACCACACTAAAATTAACTTACACATCTCTAATTAGACCTATCCTGGAATATGGATATCAAATCTATGGTATAGCATCTGAAACAAATCTAAAATCACTGGAAAGGATACAACTAAGTGCAGCTAGAATTATTACAGGTCTTCGAAATACCTGCCCTAACGATATTGTACTTTACGATGCAGACATTATGCCCTTAAAGGATAGAAGAAGCTACAATCTGACAAAATATATAAACAACATCAAGAGTTATAGGAACAAACACAGAACTTTCAATTACATACTTAATTCAGAACCCAATATAAGACTCAAAAAGAAGGCCCTCTCCACCTGGCCAAAAGAAATAGATTTTTAAAATATAAAGTGGAAAAATATTATTTAGCTGAAAAAATATCTCCATGCGAACCACTAACAAAATGTTATTTTTAATGCCACTTTAAATGAACCCACCAACAGACAATACCAAAATCCAGAATACTTAAAACAATTATCATTAGAAATAATTAATAAAATTCCTAAAAAAATCCAATAACTATCTATACCGATGGTAGCAGAGACGAGTTGGGACACACTGGCAGTGGCTCTCTCATTAAAACCACAAATGGCAATGAGAAAATAAACAGAAGAAACCCAGAATTTTGCTTAGTCTTCAGATCAGAACTTATAGCCATCTATGAAGTCTTTAAATCCATTAGAAGCATTAAACATCACGAAATATGGATTCTTACTGATAGTAGAAGTGCCATACAACACTTGAGTCACACAGGGGATCTTAGAGACAAATTAAGCAGGAACATAATTGGTTATCTCCAAAAACTCTCAATACCTCAAAAATTCACCTTCAATGGATACCATTACATGTTAGCATTGAAGGCAATGAAGCTGCCGATGCGCTAGCGAAAAATGGCACAAAAGAACCCTTGCTACAGAAAAATAAACTTACTTTTAAAGAAATAGAAACAGTAGCCAAAATAAACAAGAACTGGAGGATCCCACCTAAGCACAGTACTATCACTACCCCAATTCCAGTATTGGTTCCAGACTTACTACAATCAGTGAAAACCTCCGTGCCAATCCCTGTCGGCCCTCCAGGACTCCAATTCCACTTTGGCAACCACTGCGGAGGCTTCCTTGGATCCCTCTTCGATTCCAGGGCCCCCGCTTCAAGTCCCAGGGCATCTTCCCTGTTCTCCCAGATCTTCTGTCTGATGGTTTCCTCCTCTAGTTTCAATCCCAGGGGAATAAGCCCAGCGAGGACCAATAAGGACTCACTGCTGGTAGTGCGATATCCCCCTGTGATTCTGAGTGCCGCTGTCCTCTGCACTCTCTCCAGAGTTTTTGCCACCTTCTGATCCCTGTTTCGGCGCCACCAAGCCCCGGAAGCATATAGCAAGATTGGCTCGACACAGGAGAGGCAGAGGTTCCTAAAAATAGTATCCTCCTTCTCCCCCCCCCCCTGTTGAGAGCCGCCCAGGACAGGCCTGCACAACGCCTCCCTGCCTCTCGCCACCATCTCAATGACCACCCCCAGAATGGTCATCCTATTAACCACGCTACCCTCCGTCCTTCCATCCGGATAGCCGGCTTGTGTTCCCATTTGACCCCTTTCCTTTTAGTTCTTATGTCCCTAGGCTTAAAGCTGAGGGCTTTAGTTTTGGAGACATTGAACTTAAGGCCCAGATCGAGAGAATTTGGAGAGAAGTACCAACACACTTCTCAGCCTTCGCTCTCGAAGCAGCCTCAATGATAAGGAACTGCTCGTCAGCATAGAGAACCAGCCTGGCTCCCTCAGGGAGCCCCTCCTGGAAAACGGTGTTTACCAGGATATTCCACAGAATAGGTCCGCAGCAAGAGCCCTGGGGGCAACCCCTAGCACAGTTTCTTTCCAACTTCCGCCCACCAAAACTGAGGCTAATCCGTCTATCCCTCAGGAAGTCACGAACCAAGCTGCACAAATTATCAGGACAACCCATGTCCATCAAATTTCTCATCAGCTTGTTCCAGCTCATGGAGTTGAACGCGCCATCAATGTCCAGGGCCACGAAAAGAACCCAAGCACCCTTATTTAAGCCCATCTCAACCCCCTCTAACACCTCGTTCAGAGCTGTGGTTGTGGACTTTCCTTCCCTAAAACCATGTTGGAAAGAGGAAAGGAGCTCATTACTCTCTAGCCAATGCTTCAGTCGCTAAGCTAGTAGGCTATCCAGGACCATACCTAGACACACTAGTAAAGAAAGCGGACTATAATCATTAGGAGAATTACCCTTTCTACCAGACTTTTCGAGAAGCACTATTCGGGCAACCTTCCATGCCTCAGGAAATGTACCAGTGTCCAGGCACCTATTGAATAACCTGGAAAGAAGCGATGGGTGCATCCTTACCAGGGCTTTCACGACCGTGTTATCGATCCCTTCGGGACCAGGAGATTTCTTTTTCCAGAACTTGAAAGCCGTCAGTTTCACCTCATTCTCAGAAAAGGGCGGATCTGCCAAACCACAAGTGGTCAGAGAGATCTCGGCCTCTGGTTCCTCGTTTCCGAAGTGCCGATCCAAGTTATTTTTATTTTGTCTTCTGCTTTCGAGCGAGTAGGTCTAGAACACATTCTCTCTGAATTTTCTCATTGTTGGTGGATGAAACAGCACCAGTGATTATTTTGGCCGCTTTTGATTGAACACTGTCTAGTCTTACTTTTAGTTATGAGCTTGAGGGAGCCCAGACCGGTGTTGCATATTCCATTATCGGCCTTATTAAGGTGGTATATCTTGTTCTGAGAATTCTGGGTTTTGCTCCCCAATTTGTTCCACATAGCCTTCTCAGAATGTTTAGTTTTCTGATAGCTCTATTTGAGGTGCTAATTATGTGTTCTGAAAATTCCAATTCCTCATCAATAATAATTAAAATAATTTTGTTGACATCTTGTCAATACATGCACAGTCTGCACTATTAAAAAAAGATAATATGCATTATATACACTATGTACAATGAATATGGCGCCTCTGCCAGCGCTGCAGAATTTGGTGGAGATTCGCCAGTGGGTCTCCAGCGACACCACGCATTTTGCGATCTACGATTAATACGTAGATCGCGTACTTCGCCGCTTAGGAGATGGTGATGGCGTGGTCCTCGAGACCAACTTGAAAGATCCAGGACTGCAGTATCACACCTAGGTATTAAGGATTTCTAATTTTATCAATTATTTGTTTGTTTATGCTTATTTTGTGGTTATATTTATGCCTTTTTCCCTGTGAGTGGAGAAGACGCATAGGCTTAGTTTTATTGGGTTTATGGTCATTTGGAGTTCCATTGCCCACTTCTCCAGTCCTCTCATTGATGTGTTCAGTATTTTTTACGATTTTTCCATGCTGCTACTTGTGTGCCATATGGCTATATCATCTGCATAACAGGCAACCTTTGTGTCTTCAGTGAGGTAAGGAGGAATGTCGTTAATATATAGCAGATATAGTAGAGGACTGAGCACAGATCCCTGAGGTACACCAGCCCATGTTCTTCCTTCCTTGGAAAATTCTACATTGACCCGAACCTTTAACTTTCTTCCCCTTAAGAAGTCTGCAATCCAGATTAAGGTTTTTCCTCTTACTCCGATGTTGTGCAGCTTTTCGCGTAATTTCTCCCTCCACACTCGATCAAAAGCTGAGGTCATATCAAGGAATATAGCCGTGGTCTTCTTTGGCGGTTTTTCCTAGAAATATTCTATTATTGATTGACAGAAGTAGAACAGTTGATCAGTCGTACAGTGCTGGGATCTTTAGGCAGTTTGGTAGAGGTTTATTTTATTATTGTTAGTGAGCCAGACTATGAGCCTAGAGTGGATAATTAGTTCTGGTATTTTACAAAGTATGCTGGTGAGAGCAATTGGCCGATAGTTCTTGTATTCCTTGGCATCTTTGTTTGGCTTCAGTATTGGCACTATAATTGCTATCTTCCATTTCTTTGGTAGTTTACCAGTTTGCGATGAAATGTTCAGTATTCGTAGGAGTTGATTATTAGCTTTGTCTTCAAAGTGTTTAATCATTTGACCAAAGATTAGATCATCTCCTGGTGACCTCTTGTATCTAACTTTTCTATTGATGAGTTTAGCTCATTCAGTGTGAAGTCTCTCGAGTAAATATCTTGTGGATGGTAATTTCTTGCTCGTTTAACTAACCTGTTTACATTATTTTTTAGAGTCCTGCCTTCATTCGTATAGCTGAGTCTAGAAGTGCTTGAAAGATATTCAGCAATTATTTCAGCCATCTGTTTGTTCGTTCTCGCTATTCATATCAGTTAGAGTATTGGAGGATTAGTGTGGTTTTGATTTGTTTTATAACACTAATTATATTCCAGTGATGGCTTTCCTTTTTTGGATCCATTTTTTTCGCAGAATTCTGCCCATTTTTCTTGTTTGAATATCCAAATTTCTTGTTCTATTTTGTGACTAATTTCAATGAGTTCCTTTCTGTTTTCTTCTGTTTTATTTTTTTAAGAAGTTCATTGATATTGTCTCTCTCTCTGAAATCATTGCCTCGATGTTGTGGTCCTTCCAGTAAGGTATCCACAGGTTTTTACGTCTACCTCTAGGTATCGATGCTTTTGCAGCTTTTGAAATGTTCGAAGAGAATTTTTCCAAGTTTTTGTCAAGCGTTCTGTAATTCAATTTTTCGTTGCACAGTTCTTCAAGCTTTTCTGTGAATTTTTTCAAGTCGGCTTTCCAAAAGTTCCATGTTCTTTTATTCTAATGGACATTCTCAATTTTGAGGTTTAGGGTTGTTAAAATTGGTCTGTGGTCACTTATTGCACCTCTCAGGATTTTCCATTGTGTTGTGGGTGCGATGTTGTAATTTATCGCTGTGATGTCTATTGCGGATTCTGTGCCTGTGGACTTAGATAGATAGGTGTTCTCTCCGTTATTTAACTGTGTAAGGTCGAGGTCGGTTAGCATGACCTCAACCTGCTGACTTTTGTTATCCTGGACAGGTGATCCCCAAATTGAACTTTTGGCGTAAAATTCGCCGAGTATGATTGTGATATCCGAAGACGCTTCACTTAATGTCTCTATTGTGTGTACCCATACAAAATTCAAAGATTTCACGAGCTGAAAGTTGGCCATTTTGAGATGCGTCAAGAATTCGCTGCATGGATTATCCGGCAAATTGATATTGATGAAAACTGGCTGTCGAATGTTCTGTGGACAGATGATGCTCACTTTTATCTAAAGGGAGAATTTAACATTCAAAACTGCCTCATTTTGGCAACAGAAAACCCTAGGATTTTTACAGAAATACTACTTAATCAGCCCAGAGTAACAGTTTTGTGTGGGTTCACTTCTTTTATTATTGGGCCATTTTTCTTTGAAAAATCAATGGAAGAACTTTTAAAACCGTTTTTGTAACTGGTGAACGTTATGTTCAACTTTTGAGAGAAAAGGGTATTCCCATATTGCAGGGCAAAAGCACTAAGCGAAATAACATTCATGAAAGATGGAGGACCTCCTCATATCTCCCGAGGTGCCAAACAATTGCTGAAGGATACGTTCGGTGAAAATCGTGTGATAAGTCGCCACTTTATATACCAGTGGCCTCCAAGATCACCAGACTTGACGCCTTGCGATTTTTGTCTATGGGGGTACATTAAATCGTGTGTTTATCGATGCTGGCCTACCACATTGGCCATGTTGAAGGCTTCTATCAGATGGCACGTTTTATCAATTTCAACAGATATGTTATTTAATGCTGTCCATTCTGTCATTTATCGTCTGCAGGCGGTGATTGAGAATAAAGGGTGCCACATTGAGCAAGGATTGTGACCTAATACAAGAGAGAAGGCAGTCACCTCATGTATTATAATTATCTACCAATATTTTGCAGCTCTTTGTGTTGGGATATGGGGATAATAAATGCTTGCCTCACATCTTGATTCTTTTTTTTTTTTTTGTGAACAGTAATATTTCGTTTGTCATTTGCTCACATATTATGTCGTGCAAACCAGAGTGTTATAACTTCTCGAATAACACTGGTACACACAATTTTTCCCCTTATGTTTAGTTTTCGCTTTTCGCTCATTAGAAGAAATAGCATAAGGAATATTTTCTGTACACCAATAATTTTAGAAATTTTGTGAAAAAAAAAAAACAAAATATTTTACTACCACGTTTTTCAACGCAAAAGGTCGATTTAAAAATTATTTTTATTTGAGGGACACATTTTTTTAAATTGTGTACAGTATAATAAACAATGATAACATTTGACAAGCCCATAGGATATTTGGAATAAAGTACGACAAATATATTTTGTCACTCCCCTCTATATTTCATTTGTTGGATCATGAGAAATATCCAGTTAAATAGTCAAGGGTCGCCAATCAGTCAAGAAACGACATTTCTTATAGCAAGAAATCCTATTAATAGTGCCATCATAATTTTTGGTACTATATTAACATTTCAAAAATTCGTGTATTCATATCAGCAGTGTTTTTCAAAAATACAATCTATTTCAAAAAACCCCATATAAAATATAAATATTTTTGCTACATGTTTTAATTTGCATTTACCTATTTTACATATCTCTGATTGTATTTGAAAATCGATAACCAATTCTTCATACTTTTGGCGAAGGGGTGTTTTATTAATTTGTTATTTGATATTATTAGGGTTCTTTCCTGGTATTCAAAAAGGGAAAATACGTGTCGATCAGTTATATTTTTCAATTTATCAAACAATTTGGCCGCTGAATCTCTGATTCTGGTAGAGCGCCATCTGGCGAATAAAATTGTAACTAAAATCAATTTCGAATTTTTCATTATTTGCCATAAAAAAATCCCATTGCATCCTGAATAAAATGGTGTTTACCGCATTGATCTAGCGCAAATATTCGCGGAGTTATTAATTTTTAAAATAGTGCGGGACTTTTGGATCACCCTGTATATTAGAGGGGTGTGTAAGTTTTGCGCCCTCTCTCTAGATCTATGAAACCGCCGAAATTATCATCTTGATTTTTATTGGACGTCTAATGTAGTGAAAATTTCAAAGACTTTAATTTACTATTACAAATATTGAAGTTATAGGATGAGGTTATTTTCCAATTGCATTGAGAGTGTATTTTGATAAAACTCATTCAGTACAAATAACTCTTACAATTACAAATCAAATAAGTTTCTCTTTTTACAATTAATAAACCTGATTTAGCCTATTTATTGGAATTTATTTGAAGCACTATTTTTTTTTATTTAACAGTTGGGAGAGACACGCCATATCCACAATTTGGATAATTGCGTGTATATTTTAAATTATATACAATTAATACAATTGAACATTGGAAATCATTAAAATTAAACGTTCAATGTCAAATTTTACATATAGCAATTATAAGTAGTAGCTTGAAATATGTACAGTCAACGCTTTCGCCTCAAAATATACATCCTGCAGAATCTATTAAACTTGATGTATTGGTCTTTATTGCAAGCAGCTTGTTTTGTATTAGTCAGGTAAAGTTGGTTTTCTTCCCTTAGATCAGAAGTTAATGGACAGTCTATCAGAAGATGTTCAGGGGTTTGTTGTTCGTTTCCACAAGTGCATGCAGGTGATCCAATTTTGCCAATTCTAAACAAATATGTGTTGAAGTCACCATGTCCAGTAAAAAATTGAACGTTATAGAAGTTGGGTTGAACATAGTTAGGAATTCTTGAAGTATCAAAGAATCCCTTGAAATTATCATTGGCACCTCCATAGTATTCCTCAAATTTCTGGTTTATAAAATTAGATATAATTTTTCTTTTAGTTGGATCTGATTTTTTGTATCCAATATTCATTTTTAGTATATTTGTTTCAATAAAATCCGTGAGCTTTGGTGTTCTAGCAACAATATGAGTACAGTTTGAAGATGTTGAATTATAAACCTGTGTACTGTGCTTCAAAATTTTGTACTGCAGAGAGTTTAATTTATCTTTGACTTTTTTGGGTATAAGGTTGTACCAGATCGTGGAACCATAAGTTAGTGAACTTCGAAACAGTGTCTTATAGAGTTCTATTCTTCTTTTACTGTCCAGTCCCCATGCTTTCCCGGTTAATCCAATTAGGTATTCACTAGCTCTATTTGTCTTAGTAATAATCTCATCAATATGGGGCACAAAATCCAATTTGTTTTTATTTCAAATCAACTTTCATATGCAACATACCATGTCAATCCTACACATGGTTCTATATGGACGATACCAAAAAGACATAGCAGAAATAAAACATCCGCACAAAGCGGCCTTCAAGATTCACATATTGCTATCGCTTATAGCTGTTCAGGCAGCTAAAATAAGGACTTACACAGTACAGACCTTTGAAAATATAAATTCCTTATACAACTACCTTCAAAATGAATGAGCAAAAACTTTTTCAGAATGTTAGACATCCATCGAAGATTTGAAAAATAGTTTAAATTAAAAATCTATATATGCCGTAATTACATACTTACTTAATATATAAATATTAATTATATAATTCATAGTATAAATAATTATATTCGAGATCGAACGTTGTGGACCATTGTATGCATTACATTACAAACACGATGCAACGACGGCCATCTCTGTCTTGGACTCCATGTACCATCTGAGCGACCGTTAAATCAGTGAGTCCTATAATTGGTCCAAGAAGCGTGTCGGCGTCCATACAATGTAGAAGAATTTAATTATTTTGAGATCATATTGAATATAAAAAAATATTTAAAAAATGATAATTTGAACAAAATAATCCATTTATTCCAAGATACTTGATATTGATTTATTTTCTAAATTCAAAGTAGCTTTTTTGTTTTTCATTATGTATTTTTGAAAAAAAAATATATAAATATCTGTTTTATATCTTAATTATACTTTTGAATATGAGGTAACAATATTCTTACAGATAGAGAATTCCTGCAAGATGCTATCTGGAAGAAATTCAGTGACTGTCCTCATCGAAATATTGCGTTCTGACAAAAATAAAATACTGTACAAAACTTAAGAAATTTGTAACTTTTTTACCTTATATCGGGAATCAGACAATAACTCTGAAATATATTTAATGCACAGAGACCTTTATTATAGACACGTTATAATAAAGTATAAACAAAATTGCCTTTGTTTCCTTAAAAAAAAAAAACTACTGGTGATATCAAATACGATCCACTTCCTTAAGTTTTGTCTATCAGTGTATTGATCTCTCTCGTATAAATTTATTGCGATGAAAAACATATTCCTATGCAAATTAATTACAAAATAAAAAGAAATCCATTGTGATGTTTTGATTTTAGCAAATATGCAGCTGAGGCTGGAAAAGATGAAAATTTCAAAATGTAAATAACCCTTCTCTCTCGTATGATAAATAATTTGCAAAATTTGTTTCGGAATCGGAAAAATCAATTAGAGTAAATTCAACATGGTTGATATTTACCACCCAGAAGGAAAATATAATTTTCGATTTTAGTAGCAATAATGATATCAGGTCAAAATTGATACATTATCTTTTATACTTTCCGAAATAGGCAAATTGGTTTCTAAATGGGCTAATTATTTTGGGCTAATATGATTAAAATGATGATACACAGTTTAATGATACAAATTAATTAACCTCCTTATCATTATTCCCACATTGAATTCGAGAATTATTATTATTTAGTTTAATTTTGAGAATATTTCATTCTATTTCTCATAATATATTCTTATGATTCTTGAACAAAACCAATTTTATTTATTTATCCTAAGAGAGTTATGTTCATTTTGAGATGCGTCATCTTTTCTAGCCCATTATTCGTAGAGGTGAGGTTCTGTGCAGAATAAGTCTTGAATAAAATAGATGTCAGCTCTCGGAATGGTAAATACTGATTAAAAAAATAGTGAGGTAAGGATAAATCTCAGGTAATAATATTTCTTCCCACTTAAATCAGAGATATACATCTGAGGCTTGAAAAAATGAAAATTTTCAAAATGTGAAAAACTATTTTCTATATCTCTTATGTTAAATAATTTGTAAAAATTGTTTCGGAATCAAATAAATCAATCATAGAAAAAGCAAGATGATTGAAATTTACAACAACAAAAAAATAAAATCATTGAATTTAGTAACAAAAATGATATTAAGAGAACATTAAAACATCGTTTTTTACACTCTCAAAAAAGAATCAAATTGTTTGTAATTGAGCTAATTATTTTGAAGTGATAAATGTTCTCAGAATGGTACTACTGCTAAAGAAAACACAGTGAGGTAAGGGTACATATCTCAAGTATTCCTTTCCACTTAAATGAGGGAAAGTGACAACATTACCTATTGACACCCCTCCCTGATATAGGTCAAGATGACCACCGTCTGCCTTATAAAATGGAAGCTTAGCTGACGACGATCAGTTCCCAACTATTTGGACATGCATCTCTTCGTAAGTACACTGCTTCCTGACTACATGGTTTCACTGGCTCATCTCTGACTCTTATATTACTGATAGATATCCATTCTGTAACAGCGTTCTATGAACAAACAGGTTTGATATTTACGAAGAAATCAAAATTTTCTATTCATTCATTTCAAAATCAAAGCATAATGTTAAACCTTAATCTTCATATAATAAATAAAACATAAAGCAAGAGCCTTTATTACAATAAAATACAAAGGTTAGATCATGATTATTGCGACGGAAAATATTATAAGAGCTTGATTCACCAGTACTGAACTTTCCCGCGGTTCCGCCGATTTATTTCATCTTATCGCCTTTTTAGAGTTTTAATATTGTTAAGGGAAATTCTGCTTATATACCCGAAACTGTAAGGAAGAATATTGGATTAGATAATAAGAAACTCTTAGGGGACATGTATCGCACTGAGGTCAGAAGTAAGTTTGTTTCAATTTGGGAAAAAGTCTGCTTAATGGTTCTATTTCATATATATATAGATGGTCTAATATAGCTTTATGTTTAATTGTAGAGAGGGTTCCCATTTTAGTAAGACCTATTTTACGAGTGATTTACAAATGTTCGTACAACCCATTCTTTCCATGTATATGAGTAATCTAGCGTTATCAACAATCATGCTTCAATGTTTGTTGGTAATAGGTTTCCTCTAAAAATATTTTAATTCAAGACCATCCCAACAGTCCTAAATAAATTTCGAATGAGCATTTAGCGCTTCTCTCCGGTTCTCTCTTCTGAAAGCAGTTTTCAGCAAGCTCAAAACATAAAAATCCATAGGGGCTGAGTTTTTGAATTTGTCAGTATGTTCTGGTTTCATCCCTCTTTTTGTTATAAGAAAAATAAATAGCTTGAGTTGTGTGTTCATCTTCCTACTTTTCTCCACTCAATCATGTCAGGGTATCAAGCCTGTAGAGCTTGAGATGGTGTCTGCTGAGGATGAGTAGAGCTCATGATGAGCAGCAACTGCACTCCGTGTTAGGAGCGGCTTCAAATGGCCTCAGTTCCTCGTGTCAGAGGCGGCCATTTCATTTGGAATTAAGTCGGCCTGCTACTGAGTAATGCTCTCGTCTGAATGACAAATGTAGATTAATTCTACTTTGCAGTCATGATGGTTGTGTCTTTGTAAAATAATTTACATTTCAAAGAAATATCAGCATATTATATAGCTTGTTATATCTAAATAAACAGAATAGATAAAAGAGAAGAGGTAGAGCTTTTCGGTACTGTAACTCAACCAATAATGTGTGCTGCCCCAGGTCGGACTGTTCCTAGCCCTGGCTACGGGAGGTTGCCTGGCCTCCTACCCTTCCATGTCGCCCGCCAACTCCTATGGCGTCATGGCCCAGCAACATAGCATGGTGAGCTGGCAACATCACAATCGTGCTAAATTTGTAGCGATTCCTTTCAAGATGTGTAACTTTGTTAAAGGTTTTATCCATTAGTGTATGTTGGATGATTTAATTTATATAATTCGTCTATATTCTAGGTATATTAATTAAAATGAGGAGAATAGAATAATATATAATGAATTTGAGAAAAATATGTTTTAAATAGATATATAAGAATTGCCTGTTTGAATAGTACCTTAATCAGAGTTGAATGTATTTTGGTGGTTTCAGCAGCAGAAGGAAGAGCCACCCAAGCCCTACCAGTACAGCTACGAGGTAGATGATGGCTACAACAACCGCCACCACCACAAGGAAGAGTCCGACGCCTACGGAGCCAAGAAGGGATCCTATGGCTACACCAACGCCGAAGGTCTCTACCGCAACGTGGATTACGTCGCCGACAAGGACGGATATCGCGCTTACGTAAAGTCCAATGAGCCCGGAGTCGGTCCTGAGGCTTCTGCTGACGTGGTCCTCAAAGTCAAGCCAGTACCAGAGGCAGTTCAAAACCAAGCTATGATGGCCGCTTACCAGTCCCAGGTGAAGGATATGACAATGAACGAATATTACAATTCTAACATGGGAGGAAAATCTAGTGAAATGATGCCTCGGGCATCACCGATGAAAATGGCTTACCAGCCTGAGATGAATATGAAAATGCCCTCTGCCTCAATGATGATTGCTCCTATGGAGATTGCCTACCAGCCCAAGATGAAAATGGAACAGCTTTATGCCCCTATGATGGCTCAGGCCTCTCCCATGAAGATGGGTTACCAGCCAAAGATGATGAATGAAATGCCCTCTAAATCGATGATGGCTCAGATGTATCCCATGAAAATGTCCTACCAGGCAGATATGGAAATGCCAGCTTCTTCATTGAAGGCTCAGGCTTCTCCCATGGAGATGGGCTATCAGTCTGAGATGAAAATGGGAATGCCTTCAGTTCCTATGATGGCACAGGCCTCTCCCATGAAAATGGCTTATCAACCCAAGTCAGAAATGCCGTCTTCTCCAATGATGGCTCATGGCTCCTCTATGAAGATGGCCTACCAGCCAAAGATGAAATCAGAAATGCCCTCATCGCCAATGATGTCTTATGCCTCTCCCATGGAAATGTCTTACCAGCCAAAGATGGAAATGCCAGCTTCTTCATCAATGGCTCAGGCAAAGAAGATGGGTTACCAGCCTAATATGGAAAGCCAATATTCTTCAATGATGGCCAAAGCCGAACCGATCTCCTACCAATCTATGATGAACGCAATGTCTTCTCCAATGGGACCAGCTGATCAAGCAATGGCTCTCTCCTCGAGCCCTGAATCTCGCACCGTGGGTTACTCCTATTCCACAAACCTTGCCCCTGCCAAGCCACAGAAGGCCAATGCTCAACAAGCTGGCAAGATGGCTTCTTCTTACAAAAAGTCCTATTAATTGAACAATTCACACGTTTTAATATCAACTCTATATTTCTGTTACATATGTAGATTAAAATACTGTCTTGATTCATGGTTTATCACATAGATTTTCTATCTAAAATTACCAATGGTTCATATTTTCCGGTTTTTCTGAATAAAGTTTATTTTTTATAGAAATATATTGTATTGTGTCATGCATTCATACAACAATAAATTGACTATTACAAGTAAAAAATTATTTTATTACTCATGTATTATTTTATCCTGCGGCGTTTATATGGCAACATTACACCATTGTATGGATGTATAGCCATTGAAAATTGTTACTTTTTAAAGTAGAAAATGAATAAATAGAATAATCTTCAAAAATGTTTAGATTAATAAATTTTGTATCACAATAGTTTTTACTCGTAAATTCGAACAAAGACCAAAACTTCTATGTGTACCATAGGTAATGACACTCCTATTTATAGAACGGCTACAATTGTCCCAAATGAAATAATGATAATACATAGCTCTGCTTGTCGAATGGCGACGTGTTAGAGCCGATATTATCCAAAAATAATTGCAATTTTGCTGAAGGAAAGTATTTTTGTACACTTCTCTCTTCGCATAAAGAAATTTGTTTTATTCTTTATGCTCAAATTGCGCAACTGAAACATTGAGTTATAACGCCAATTATTATTATCCGTAGTCTCTCAACATATTTTCATGTATACTTTTGTAAAAATATGTTGTACAATACTTCAAGTGATCTCAAAAATTGATCAAATTTATTTTCTCCAATTTAGTGTTTAATTATATGTTATGTTATCTTTAACAATTATAATTAACATTTAAATACAAAAATGATATTTCCTAACCGCTCACATGAACATTTTAGATGGCAAAGTTCATATAACAAATATAACATTTAATATGAGTATACGCCTATCCCCCGATTTACACGGTACTTGTTTTACACGTTTTCGCTTTTACACGGTTTTCAAATATGTTTTTTTTTTGTTTTTATCGCACTATACTAAATGCGATATTCTACTCTATACTACTTATGTTGAAAAGAATATTGGGAGGCTCTGATTCATGAGGGGGCGAACACCTATTCAGATTTGACAGTTTAATATATACCTATCCCTCGATTTACACGTTTTTCTCAGGAACGTATCTACCATGTAAATCGGGGGATAGGTGTAATTATAATAAAACTGTTTCCATACCATCATACACACTTTGCTTTGCAAAAAGCTGTTTTGCCCACTTCTCCAAACCTGCCAATTATATTCAGACATCTTTCAACGACAAATTTAGATCGACGAACAGAAAGACCAATGTATGCATTAGACCCCACACATCCACTACAGGCATAGGTTCCGTTTTTTCACAATTTAATAAAAGTTGAAATATAGAGTAAAGATAGAGACAAGAATAGTTATAAATATAATAAAGGATTTTGAAAAATAGTTCGAAATAAATTTCATTGGTGTTTTTTTTTTCACAAAACAAAATTATCCAAATTTTAGAATATATATTAGTAGGGTGTGTAAAAATGTTTTTCGTTCTCTCTATATCTATGTAACCGCCGTAATCATTTTCCTGATTTCTATTGGACAAGCTAACGTAATGAGAATTTTAAAGACTTGGACTCAGCACATCAAATATTGAAGATATAGGAAGAGGTTATTCACAATTGTATCGAGAGGGTATTTTGATAAAACCTATTCAGTACAAATAACTACTACAATTACAAATCAAATAAGTTTCTCTTTTTACAATTAATAAACCTGATTTAGCCTATTTATGGAAATTTAGTTGAAGCACTATTATCTTTCTATTTATTTGATATATATTCGCTACAGGTAAACCTATTCGATTATCGTTTTCAAGACTTTGACTTACTCTTTCAAATGTTGAAGGCATAGGGAAGAGATTATTTGCAATTGTATCGGAAAGGTATTTTAATAAAACTTAATCAGTACAAATAACTCAATTTCAAATCAAATACGTTTTTGAAATATTGATGCAAATAATATTTTAATTGAGTTAAATAAATTTAAAATATTTGCAGAGTTTCTTTATTAAGGTATCGGGAGGCAAGCTTTCACGTGGTCGCGCTTCATCAGGCCACTGGTTCCGCAAAGGCGTGCAACATACATATAATAGATTCAGAGAGAAATACATTTAAAAAAATCAAAATTAAAAATCGTTTCCAGTTGTAGAGGGTTAGGGGTACAGTTTCAATACGTTTTTCTTGTTACAATTAATATACCTGATTCTCAATCCCATTTATTGATATATTCTCCTAAAATTAGAACTTTTCAGGTACCCTTTTCAAGAGAAGATATTACTTTATTTTTAAAGAAAATATTATATTTTTCACAAAGATGCCCTTTCCACTTCACCAGCTCAAACACCTTTTTGGTAAATTGGCCGATTTCATAACCTCTCTATCGTAGGATGTTTCGAAATCGAAGCAGCCCCTGTACTGATGAGACCTATAACCCGAAACAATGTTACATAGGTTGATCTTATTCTGAAATTGACAGGACTGCTGACGTGGCTCATTCTTTATCGCCACTAGTAAAGTCTTTTTACGAAAGTGATTATTATAATGCATTGTTCTGATGTATAATTGAAGAGAGAGATGTTTCTATGAGTACAAATATATTGCCACGTGGAAAATTATGAAAGACAAACTTTGGGATGACACAACAATTTTATTCGAGGCAAGAACAAACTATAAATGATTGAAAAAGATAACCAATGAGGGAAGTTTGCAGAGTAGCAAAATATAAACATAAAAAATTATGCACTGTTAATAAAATAATAAATACTTTGCTACATAGCTCCTTCCCTATGAGAACTGTGACCCACAGCTTGCAATTATATTAGCTACTGACATTGATATGATGTGTTTCTTCCAAGGATCACATCGAATTCTTGAAACTTTGTCCCTAGTACCTTTGAAAAATAGACACTTCGGCCACTTAGAGTTTTTTTTTCTTATTTTGGCCGAAGTGTCTATTTTTCATAGAAATATGAATGCCGGCCAGGCAACCTCTATCTTCACGATTGTACCTTTGAGTCGTTTTTATTTCGGCGTGAAAAGTGGCTTTGCGACGTATGGTCTATAGGAACATCGTCATCTTGGAGGGAAGTCTTAGCTTTGACACGGTGGTGGAATGCTGGAGCCAGTCTCTGATAGTGTAGATCACAGCACCCATTGTTTTGAGGTTTTCTCGGCGATCTTCAGTTTGTCTTCCCTAATTTGCCCAGCATCTCCACCAAAATGCCACGTGGAAAATTAGGAAAGACAAACTTCGGGATGACACAGCAATTTATTTAAGGCAAGAAAAAACTATGAATGATAAACAAAAGATACGCAATGAAGGAAGTTTACAGAGTAACAAAATATAAACATAAAAAATGATATTTTGTTAAATTATGAATAATTTGCGATAATCTATACAGTTTCAGCTTTGATTTTCAATGTATAGGGCATATCATTGGTCATATATAAAAACCCAAAATAATATAAGCACTATAAAGCCTTTAATTTTTTCATCGCAGTAAGGACAGTAGAAATTGTTTTATTTTAAAAAGAATAATACGCCACTAAAATAGTTTTATAATTTAACTATAAAGCCTGTTATATATTTTTTAATGGACTCAAATATAATCCTCATGGTTAGTATCCCATAAAGCCATATTAATTTTTTTTTTCTCATTTATTATCTTGTTTGATGATGGTTACAACGGTGTTAGCGAAACGACACACACTATAAAATTATTTGAATTAGGTCTTATTTTCTTGTAGCTATAACCTATAATACAAATTGTGCTCAAATACAAATTGTTGCTTGAAATGCAATAGTGTAGAAGCTTCTCCAGAACATATCTTGTCATGCTCAGAACTGACAATAGAGGACCTATTTTCCAGGCCTATAACTACCATCGCAAAATTGGAGAGGAGTGGATTTCAGGAATTGGTTTAACCATGGAGATAAGCACCACCAACACAAATTGTGATTTATCATTAATTATTAATTCTTCGATTTTTCTTTTTCTTTTGGAGTTAGTGGATTGAATATTTATATTCACAGAAATTTTGAAAAAATCATGATAAAAACTTCAAACATTTGAGTATATAAAAAATGCTCTTCCATAAAAATATCATAAATAATCCGGTTAGAAATATTTTTTTTAGATAAAAGGAACTAGAGCGCAAGATGTAAACACTATAATTGAAACAAATTTATCTCAAGAATTTTTCTTTTAAAATTACTACCCACTGTTCTTTTTTTTTCTTATCCCTAGTACACGTGGTACAGGCCATGGTAATCATTGTGGGTAGAGGTAGGCGATTGCTTTTACTGTAAGTGCACCACATGTCTACAAATGTGAAAAGCAGCTCGACTTAGCACTTACAAATGTACCAGAGCCCCGTTTCGTTACTTGCACTTGCTTGTGGGGTTGAAATTTTTCAAGCACCAGGGGCCATTTGCGCATTTTTTTTAATTAAAAAAAAAGTGCCCAATGTGGGGATCGAACACGGGAGGTAGCAGTCGAAAACCAACTGTTTAAATCATCCTTCCACCAATCCCCTTCTCTAATTTTAAGAACTATGAATGCCAGCCAGGCAGCCTCTATCTTTACGATAAGAGAAAATAACTTTTGGCTAAAGGAATCGTATCTAAACTGAAATAAAATAACAAACTGATTATTGGAGGTATTGTTTACCTATAGATGAATGATAAGATCATGAGTTCAGACGGAGCTGAGTTATAATCTATAGCAAGCTTAATTGTCATAATAAGTCCTAAAAATAAGTCCTTACTACGAGGAATACATATTGGGAGGAACTGGTTCATCAGTGGCGAATCATTCAAGTGGCTTAGTCAGTTTGATCTACCATACCGCTCTAATGTATTGGGCTACGGTGGTTGCTATGACCTATATAAGAAGGCAGCGGACGTCATCGAGTTCCTCTCATCTCCTCAAACTGAAGACATTGAGATCACCCAACAATAACAAATGGACTCCCTCTTACACACAATAAAGCCAGGATTTCACCTCTTTTTTTATAGCCCTCTATAAAATGTTTTAACCTATTAGAATATTGGATTTTAAAGATGGTTTCAAATTGTCTTAGATGCTCAAAATGATTATGGTAAAAATAATGCGTGAAACTTGGTATATCAATCTTTTTAATGAGGTAATTACGAGATGTTTTTTTCTTGAAGTATTTTCATGGTGAAAAGGATTTCAGCGCTGTGCGTAATCGGTCAGAAATTACACTTTTTAGTGCAAATTGATATGTAGGGGAAACTGAGAGAAAATCCATTATAGGCTAGACGAACATAATAAGAATATTAACAATAGCGATCCAAGATCTTTAATAGTTCAACACATAAAGGAAACAGGCCATACATTTAACTTATCTCAACCCATAGTGTATTATTACAATATACATAGTAAATACCAAAGCCTTTTAATAGAATCTATGATAACCAAACAGCAAAAAGCATAAACAGATGCATTGAAAATCAGAAACATACAAAACAAAATGGATAAATACTACCCCATAGATGAATTTAATTTGAAGTCTCGAGATATCGTTCAACCAGCACATATCATCCACCATGAACGTATATTTTCAAAATGTTGTTTTTCACACAGAAATAATGTAATATATTTTCCTCTCAATATACAATAAATATTTGAAATGTGTAAATATAATGTGTGTTTAAAATAGAATTTATCATTAATTTGTTAACGTTTATATTTCTGTTAAAAAGGACTGATAAGTCCGTAAGCTTGAAAATTAAAGGTTTTACAAGAAACTTAGTCCTGGAAGCTTGTTCCATATTAATAGTACAAATTAACACTTTCGAAAATATTAATAACAGAACTTTTTACGAAGTGTTTGTAATTTTAGCAATTCTTGACAATATATATTTATACGTATCTACACTGTCCTCAAAGGATCCTCTTTTCCTGACAATTTTTGACAATTAAAATAAATTTATTGACAACTCAGTCAATATTTACAAAATGAGAAAGAGATCAAAAAAAAAATAGAGAAAATAAAAATATAGCGAAAAGCGTGTTCGAACCAGGGACATCAGGTTCTAAAGTCTATTGCTTTCGCAGCTAGGCTATTTTTCCTTATTATATAATAACTAGCGGATGTACCCGGCTTCGCCCGAGGTTTTACCCGAGTAAAGGTTTGTCTAACGAACATTTGTTAAAACAATTCTCTATAAACTTAAAAAAAAAAGATATATTTTGATAATTTGAAAATGTAAATTTGAATCTCTCGATAAAGTGAACATTTTTTCCCGGTCCCTGTGTGCCGTGTCATCCTGAATTTTGTCTCTCCTAATTTTCTACATTACAAAATCATCGTTTTATCTAGTGAACATTTTTTCCCGGTCAAATATTCGCCGTGTCATCCTGATATAATCTTACTTTTGATAAATAATATTTAAGAATTCGGCACTTCGCTGACGCAAGGATGGCCGTCGTCCTCCTGCCCAATCCCGAAGATCCATGCCTGGAGATCAGGTGGTCTCCCGATGATGTTGAAGACCTCCCGGACGAGGCCTCCTCTCTCCCTGAGAACAATTGCATACATTTCATCACTAAATTGTAAATAATTGAAATATTCATTGTTCAATTTCCTATTAGTTTTAGTAGCAATTGACTAAGTGTCAATTTAATATTTTGGATTTATTTACTGTCTTCGAAGATTATGTGCATAATTTTCTTAAATACCTTTCCAAAACTTCCTCTTTATCGCCGAGTATATGTGCAAATCTATCAACAAAAATATAGAAACAGTATGGTAGATTGAGCTGGTGAAATCGCAGGTAGAGTTCAATACTGATGTGCTAGGCCTTCTTATTATTTTTATAATCGCAGGGATAATCTAAACCGTTGATTTTCGACCGCTACGATCGGAGTTCGATTCCCGCATTGGGCAATTTTTTTTCTGATAAAAAAAAAAAATTCTTTAATGGCCCCCGATTCTTGAAAAAGTCCAACCTTACCTGTGAATCTAAATAACCAAACGGGGATCTGGAACCTTTGTAAGTGCAGGAAGAACTGCTTTTCACATATGTAGACATGTGGGGCACTTACAGTAAAAGCAGTCGCCTACCTCTACCTACCATGATTATAATAGCTTGTACTACGTGTACTAGGGATGAGCAAAAAACAATCGCAGTATGGTAACACATAATGATATTTTTTATTTTTTAAAAAGAGTATATCATACACATTTGTTTTCAAATAGTATGAACTTCTGATAACAGTTGGCATGATAGTGCATCATGTTTAAGCTCTATCTCGAAGAATGCTACCTCGTCGCTTTGTTAAAAAAAATCATATTAGATGGAAACAATCATAGAGAAGCTGCTTTCTTCACTTCGCGGTGCTTCTTCGGTTCCCCAAGAGGAACAAACTATTTCGTATTTACCATGTATGTGGTCTTGAGAGAAGTAGCGATGCGGACAAGTCTGTAATTGGTTCTCAAGGCCACAGTTTGCGAGATCAGATTCTTTTTCGCATTTCACCTCTCAATATTCAAGTATCATTTCGTTCGAGATTCTTTCATTACACTACATAATCAAATATGTTTTTACCGATTGATTAATTACTGAATTACCTTTGTAAGATAAAGGTCATAAACAACATCGAAACAGAGATTTTTCTGTGAGGGAGTGGAATAAATTATGTTCCAAATGAATTGATAAAGAAAAGATTGTAAAAGTTCTTTCGTCACTCTGCTTCCCGTAATCTACGATATCAAGAGAAGGTAGTTGAAGAAGCTAGAAAGGGAGTGAGGCATAACACTTTATTTATCAATAAGAACAACATGTCAATAAAATGTCTGCCGTTATTGTTGGAAATTCACATACTTGGCGAGATTTCTCCAAGAGATTAGGCCAAGTTACCCACGTTGTATTGCCTTCTTTCATAATGGTTATTGAATTTTGAGAAATCAGGGGTCACTAATTCCTACCGCTCTGGGAAGAGTATAAAATCATCTAGATTTGATTATCAGGATGAATCTTTTCAACGTCGTTTCCACGCAGGTTGTTCTTTTGTTGGACTTCGGACTTTCTTGCTCATCTCTGGCCTACTCCTCAGGGATTCTTGCTCCTGGATCCTGCCTCCTGTATGCCTTCTTACCACCAGGCAATCTTTACTACTCGAAAATTATCAAATTTTTCTAGATTTTGTGCAAATTGGGTGGAATATAAAATGCCCCAAAGACCTCGGGATGGTAGGTCCTAGTATTACTAAAGAAAACACAGTGAGGTAAGGGTACATATCTCAAGTATTCTTTCCCACTTAAATGAGAGAAAGTGACAACATTACCTATTGACACCCCCCACCCTCCCTGATATAGGTCAAGATGACCACCGTCTGCCTTATAAAATGGAAGGTTAGCTGACGACGATCAGTTCCCAACTATCTGGACATGCATCTCTTTGTGAGTAAACCGTTTCGTCAATACTGGGTTTTACTAGCTCTTTACTGACTCTTAGATTACTGATAGATCTTTATTATATGCTGGAGAGCTCTGAACAAGTAGATCTGATTTATAAGAGAGGCATTCAAAATTTTCTTTAAAATATTTTCAAATTTAAACAGAAATGAGATCTAGTAAATTAAATTTTATTGCCCTCTATCGTTAAAATTTTACACAAATAAATTTACTGGCAATATCAAGAAATGAGATCTATTGAATATTGTGCTAGGCTTCTTGTGACGATTAACACTTGATTATGTTCGGAATGTTATATATAGTTTGGAGGAATGAAAAGTCATACGACAAGATTTATATTTCTTTAGTAGCTTTTCGATTGAAGCATGTTATAATAATCAGAAAATTTATTAAAATAATGTCCTCTTCATGTTAGAAAACATCTCGTTGTGTATTATCCCTTCAATATTCTACCAGAACCACAGCATCGAATTATATCTGAAGGATCCGCGTATGACAAAAAGGTCAGCAGGTTGACCCGGGCTCAACCACTGATTTTGGGTGTTAGGATTACAAAATATACTTATTCATCATAGCAATTAATAATTATTTTTGAGACATTTACATCCTTAGGACAAGATATAAGCTTCTTGCACATATCTACTCAGTGGTTAACCTGAACAGGCGTCGTCAGGTACAAAGCAACAGCTGCTGTAGGCCTTACCTAGTTTGTTAAAGTGACGAACGTCATTAATTTGTGAGGTTCTCAACTCGCCTGATTATCTCCGGGTTTTAGCTGTTGAATTTGTTCTCACAATTTAACACAAGGCGTTTATGTCTCGCGAACTAATGGTCCTTAGTTTGGCGTATGAAATCTTCTCATTTAAAATATTTCTTGGACTATCAGCTTTCATGTAGCTTCTCTCTCAGCATAATTATGAATCAAAGGAGACATATAAAGAATATTTTATACATAAAACTGATATCAGCAATCTATTTTAAATTTTAATTGAAGCGAATCAAAAAAGACATTAACAAAACGAGGGCAGAATGAAACAGGCTAGTAGTTCGAAAACTAATTGAAGTGGCTGAAAAAATTGTTACACTCAAGTACATTGAAAAACTTTAAGTTCTCTCCTTTCTATATGAAATGAAAAATATTTGAAGAGAAGACTTCAAAAGTGTAAGTTCTGTAACTCACCTGTCCATGTGCGCTGCCCCAGGTCGGACTGTTCCTGGCCCTGGCTACGGGAGGTTGCCTGGCCTCCTACCCCTCCATGTCGCCCGCCAACTCCTACAGCGGCATGGCTCAGCAATATGGCATGGTGAGCTGGCAGCATCACAATCGTTTCTAATAATTTGTAGTGATTCCAATCATTATGTGTGCGTTGAATGGTTTGATTTTAAAAATAATATTATATTTAATACATAAATTTTTATTCAAAATTGGAGGAGAATGGAATATCATATATACTGTATTTGGCTGTCTACATATTATCCAAACCTAAGTTTGATGTATTTTGGTGGTTTCAGCAGCAGAAGGAAGAGCCGCCCAAGCCCTACCAGTACAGCTACGAGGTAGATGATGGCTATAACAACCGCCACCACCACAAGGAAGAGTCCGACGCCTACGGAGCCAAGAAGGGATCCTACGGCTACACCAACGCTGAAGGACTCTACCGCAACGTGGACTACGTCGCCGACAAGGACGGATATCGCGCTTACGTCAAGTCCAATGAGCCCGGAGTCGGTCCTGAGGCTTCTGCTGACGTGGACCTTAAAGTCAAGCCAGTACCAGAGGCAGTTCAAAACCAAGCTATGATGGCCGCTTACCAGTCCCAGATGAAGGATATGTCAATGAACGAATATTACAATTCCAACATGGGAGGAAAATCTATTGAAATGATGTCTCAGGCTTACCAGCCCGAGATGAATAAGCAAATCCTTTCTGCTCCAATGATGATTTCCTCAATGAAGATGGCCTACCAGCCCAAGATGAAAATGGAACAGCTTTCTGCCCCTATGATGGCTCAGGCCTCTCCCATGAAGATGGGTTACCAGCCAAAGATGATGAATGAAATGCCCTCTCAATCGATGATGGCTCAGATGTATCCCATGAAAATGTCCTACCAGGCAGATATGGAAATGCCAACTTCTTCTTTGAAGGCTCAGGCTTCTCCCATGAAGATGGGCTATCAGTCTAAGATGAAAATGGGTATACCTTCATATTCTATGATGGCTGAGGCCTCTCCTATGAAAATGACTTATCAACTTAAGTCTGAAATGCCGTCTTCTCCAATGATGGCTCATGGTTCCCCCATGAAGATGGCCTACCAGCCTAAGATGAAGTCAGAAATTTCTTCATCTCCAATGATGTCTTATTCCTCTCCCATGAAAATGTCTTACCAGCCAAAAATGAAGTCAGAAATGCCCTCATCGCCAATGATGTCTTATGCCTCCCCTATGAAAATGTCTTACCAGCCCAAGATGGAAATGCCAGCTTCTTTATTGAAGGCTCAGGCAAAGAATATGGGTTACCAGCCTAAAATGGAAAGCCAATATTCCTCAATGATGGCCAAAGCCGAACCGATGTCCTACCAATCTATGATGAACTCAATGTCGTCTCAAATGGGACCAGCCGATCAAGCAATGGCTCTCTCCTCGAGCCCTGAATCCCGCACCGTGGGTTACTCCTATTCCACAAATCTTGCCCCTGCCAAACCACAGAACACGAATGCTCAACAAGCTGGCAAGATGTCTTCTTCTTACAAAATGTCTTATTAATTAAACTATCTCTTCGTTTTAACATAGACTTTATATTTCTGTTACATATGTAGAATAAAGTACTGTCTTGATTCATGGTTTATCACATAGATTTTCTATCTAAAATTACTAATGATTTATATTTTCTGGTTTTTCTCAATAAAGTTTATTTAAAAAAAATAAATATTTGTATTGTGTCATGCATTCATGCAACAATAAATTGACAATTACAAGTAAACTATTGTTTCATTACTCATGTTATTATTCTATTTTTTATCCAGCGACGTTTATATTACACCATTGTATGGATGTTTAGCCATTGAAAATTGACAATTTCTAGCGTAGAAAATGAAGAAATAAAATAATCTACAAAAATGTATATATATTAATGAATTATCCATCACAATAGTTTTTAAATTCTAACAAAGACAAAACCTCTATGTATACCATAGGTAAATGGCACTTCTATTTACAGAACAGCTACAATTGTCCCACATGTTATGAAACAATGATAAAAATCCTCTGTGCTTGTCAAATGGCCCGTGTTATAGCCGATATTATTCTAAAATAATTGCAATTTTGCTGAAGGAAAGTATTTGTGCACACATCTCTCTTCGCAAAAAGGAATTTGTTTCAAACTTTCTGCTCAAATTGCGCAACTGAAGTATTGAGTTATAACGCCAATTAATATAATCCCTAGTCTCTCAACATATTTTTATGTATACCTCTGTAAAAATATGTTGTACAAGACTTCAAGTGATCTCAAAAATTGATAAAATTTATTTTCTTCAATTTAGTGTTTAATTATATGTTATGTTTTCTTTAAAAATTATAATTAACATTTAAAAACAAAAATGACAGATCCTGACCTCTCACATGAACATTTTAGATGGCAAAGTGCATATAACATATATAACATTCAATATGAGTATAATTATAATAAAACTGTTTCTCCATACCATCATACACACTTTGCTTTGCGAAACGCTGTATTTCCCACTCCTCCAAATCTGCCAATTATATTCAGGCATCTTTCAACCACAATGTTAGATCGACGAACCAAAAGACCAATGTATGCATTAGACCCCCTCACATCCACCAGAGGCATAGGTTCCGTTTATTCGCAGTTTAATATGAGTTTATATATAGTTTAATTATACATGTATGACAACTCAAGTGTCCCTAGGGAGACATAGCGCTTTAATCTTTATCATGATAAAATTGTGAAAAAAGTATTAAAATTACAAATATATTCTCATAATGAGTATCTTTTTTATTGAAAAAACGCTAGCTTTCAAGCGTTAATCGCTCTTCAACGGGCTTACTATAATATCTACTTTATGCCACCAGAAATATTCACAAATACAAACTCGCGCAGCGTGAATATATATTTATAACTGAAAATTTTAAATTGGTTTGTAATTTAACTATTTTATGGAATAGCGCTTTGAATTGAAAAAGAGTTTTATTATGAGAGATAAGAATAGATATAATTATAATAAAGGAAAAATAATAAAATATTTGAAAATAAATAGTTCAAAATGAATATAACAATAGTAGTTTCTTTTCCACAAAACGAAATTATCCTAATTTTAGAAGATTTATTAGAGGGATGTGTATGTTTTGCGCCCTCACTTTAGATCTATGAAACCGCCGAAATTATCTTCTTGATTTCTATTGGACATGCTAATGTAATGAGAATTTCAAAAATTTAATTTACTATTACAAATATCGAAGGCATAAGAAGAGGTTGTTTACAATTGTATATAAAGAGTATTTTGATAAAACTTATTCAGTATGAATAACTCAATTTCAAATCAAATAAACTTCTTTTTTTTTTCAGAATCAATAAACCCGAATCAGCCTATTTATGGAAATTTAGTTGTAGCACTATAAACTTTCTATTTATTTGATGTATTCCCCTATAGATAGACCTATTCGAGTACCGTTTTCGAGACTATGACTTACTATTTCAAATATTGACGGCATAGGAAGAGGTTATTTACAATTGTATCAGAAAGGTATTTTAATAAAACTTATTGTTTTAATGTCCATCCATACAGAGTTCAAAACAACAACTACTCACCCGTGCAGGCACGGTCACGCTCCGCTGCGTCACGTGGGAAAACATCCAATGTTCTCAGCACATCCCCCTTTTTAAGATTTGAAATATATATACATTACAAACTTTAAATGCATAATATCTATATATATAATTGCCTTATTCTGTCTGAAGCTCACGGATAGAATGCGCGCCCATTGGCTGCCGGCGAACACGTGTCCTCCCTGCCCCCCTCTAGACAACCCTGTTATCAGCTGTGTGATACATACACCTGTCTATGGCGGCCATTCTGGACAACCCTGATATCAGCAGTGTGTTACATCCACCTGTCTATACAGACCACCCTGTCTATAGCGACCACTGACCACCCTGCCTATAGCGACCACTCTAGACAACCCTGTTATCAGCTGTGTGATACATACACCTGTCTATACAGACCACCCCGTATATAGCGGCCATTCTAGATAACCCTGTTATCAGCTGTGTGATACATACACCTGTCTATAGCGGCCACTCTAGACAACCCTGTTATCAGCTGTGTGATACATCCACCTGTCTATACAGTCCACCCTGTCTATAGCGGTCACTTTAGGCAACCCTGTTATCATCAGTGTGTTACATTCACCTGTCTATACAGACCACCCTGTCTATAGCGGCCACTTTAGGCAACCCTGTTATCAGCAGTGTGATACATACACCTGTCTATACAGACCACCCTGTCTATAGCGACCACTGACCACCCTGCCTATAGCGACCACTCTAGACAACCCTGTTATCAGCTGTGTGATACATCCACCTGTCTATACAGACCACCCCGTATATAGCGGCCATTCTAGATAACCCTGTTATCAGCTGTGTGATACATACACCTGTCTATAGCGGCCACTCTAGACAACCCTGTTATCAGCTGTGTGATACATCCACCTGTCTATACAGTCCACCCTGTCTATAGCGGTCACTTTAGGCAACCCTGTTATCATCAGTGTGTTACATTCACCTGTCTATACAGACCACCCTGTCTATAGCGGTCACTTTAGGCAACCCTGTTATCAGCAGTGTGATACATACACCTGTCTATACAGACCACCCTGTCTATAGCGGCCACTCTAGACAACCCTGTTATCAGCTTTGTGATACATACACCTGTCTATTAAGACCACCCTGTCTATAGCGACCACCCAAGACAACGTTTTTAAAATATATCCGCACTCGGGTAAAACCCGGGCGTTGCCCGGGCCATTCGTCTAGTAATTAATAATGAAGGCGATCCACGGGTTTAACAATTCGTCCACTCCGGGTTCTTATCTGGCCGTCTTCTGAGTCGTTAGAGGGATAATCCACAACTGGAGTCTTTTCATTTTCAACCAGTTCCTCTCTCGAAAAGGTCGGCGTCGATGGGTCAGCTGGATATTGCACTGTATCTCCTTTTCGTAGATGGAACCTGTTTCGACGTAAAGTCCCAACTGGAGTATCAACCATATACGACCTTGGTGTCGATGCTTTCTGCTTTACAATCCCCCAGATTCGCATATCTGTAATCCAAACCGTGTCACCTTCGGATAGCTCCTCCATGTCCGTAGCTCCGCAGCGTCGATCATATCTGGATTTCATATCCTTTCTCCTTCTCCCCTCCTTTCTTTTCAGGGTCTGAGAGTCCACCAACTTTGGATTAAGATTCTCTGGTGCAATTGGCAAGGTCGTTCGGAGTTTACGTCCCATGAGAAGCTCAGCAGGGCTGTAACCGTTCTCCAAAGGGGTCGATCGATACTCCAGGAGTCCAAGCGATGGGTCTTGATTTTTCTTGAGGATCAACTTAGCAATTTTCACACCTGCTTCTGCCATCCCATTGCTCTGCGGGAATCGAGGACTTGAAGTGACATGTGTGAATCCGTACTGCCTTGCGAAATTTGCAAATTCACGAGCAGCTCCAAATTGCGTCCCATTATCGCTTACAACAGTTTCTGGTATTCCATGTCGGGCAAATATTGATTTGCAACTACGCACCACCACATTGGCTGTGAGCCGATCCAGCTGAATCATTTCAGGAAAGCGAGAATAATAGTCAATGACGACTAGATACCACTTATTCTCGAACTTGAACAAATCCATTCCAATCTTTTGCCACGGTCGTGTAGGAAAGTTGGTTGGTATCAAAGGTTCATGTTTTGAGACGGCTTCCTGGATACAGACACTGCACTTTCTGACCGTTTCCGCGATCTCTTCCGAAATTCCAGGCCACCATACCGTCTCAGGTGCGCGAAGTCTTGTTTTTGTAATCCCGAAGTGCCCAGCGTGCAACTTATCTAGGATCTCCAGTTTCATACTTTCTGGAATAATAAGACGACAGCTACGCATCAGTAGTCCATTTTGAACGCCGAGTTCATCCTTGACATGCCAATAAGAGAGCAGAGCCTGTGGCATCTTCTTCTTATCTGGCCAGCCTTGCTCAAGGTAGTTGACTACTGCTTTCAGGGTCGTATTTTCTTGTTGAGCTTCAAAAATCTTCGTCAAGATATCGTCTTTGTCGAGCTCTTCCAATCTTGTTTTGAGCTTTTCCATCAAAGGTATTGGTACCCGTCTAGGAGTATGCACAGCATATGGTTTTGCTCCAGGTTTCAATTCGATTTCGTAAGGGTTTCCGATCTGTCCCAGTCCTTCAAATACTTCAGGGAATTCCTTGATCGGGTTAATTCTCGTCGCAACCACTTCAATCCGCCTCGCCAGGTTCAGGAGCTCACATGCCCGGCGACTCAGAAGAGGTTCACTCAAACGACGAATGACATAAATCTTCTCCTTGATTTCATAATTGCCATTTCGCAGCGTTGATACAAACATACCCACAGTCTGAAGTTCGGAGAATTCAGCAGCTCTAATGTTGATATCACTTTTCACTAGTCGTTGCTGTCCCATTATCTTCTTGAAGAGACACAGAGGAACACATGTAACATCCGCCTGGGAGTCGAGCTTGAACTTCACCTGTTTCCCGTTCACTTGGATTTCTGCTGTCCATCGCCTCCTGCACTCGCCTTCATCATCATCGAGATTAGATGAATCCTCCACAGCTTAGACCTCCAGGAGAAAATCAATTTCTTCATCAAATTCAGAAACAGCTTTGACTTCCGCAGTCTTCGCCTGCTTATCTGGGCAGCAATTTGCAAAATGGCCAGTTTTTGAACATAGGTTACATCTTTGTCCTTCAGCACGGCAAGCCTGTCCTTCCCTGTGGGTGAAACCTCCGCATTTTGGACATCGTGATCTTGTTTTGGCTGACTTCTCCTTCTTCCTCGAAGGCTGATGTTGTTTCGGTGATTGTTTCTTCGAGTTGAAATTCACTGGGTTGACCTTTTGGCTTGTTAAGGGACGCTGCAGGTCGAATTGCTGCTGTCGAACGGCTTCCTGCTGTCGAACCATTTTCACCGCCTTTTTCAAAGTCAGTTCGCTGTCCAACTGCATTCTTTCAGATAAAGCTTTGTCCCTTACTCCAACCACTATTCGGTCACGGATCAACTGCTCATGAAGACCCTCAAATTCGCAACTATCAGCCAATTTGTACAATGAAGTGATGAATTCGTCCACTGGCTCCCGATCCTCTTGGATTCTTGAATTAAATTTCGCACGTTCGTTGATAATATTCTTTCTGACACAGAAGTGGCTTTCGAACGCCTTGAGGACGGAATCAATTTTCGTTGCCTCTTCTTCCTTTTCGAACTTGAAGGTCCTGAATATATCATCCGAGCGGTCACCCATCAAGTACATGAACAAATCGATCTTGTCCGCCTCCTCTTTCTTCTTCATTCAACTGACCACGAGGTATCGTTCGAATCTCTTCTTCCATTTGGGCCATTCGTTGGGAGTCGAGAAGTCGAAAGTTTTTGGAGGTTGAATCTGAGCCATGTTGAATTATCTTCCAAGGTACGCAAAAATCGATATTTTGCAATATACGGGTTCGTATTTTATCCAGTTATCGCTGCCACCATGTTTTATTGTCCATCCATACAGAGTTCAAAACAACAACTACTCACCCGTGCAGGCACGGTCACGCTCCCCTGCGTCACGTGGGAAAACATCCAATGTTCTCAGCACACTTATATTCTGTACAAATAACTCAATTTCAAATCAAATACGTTTTTGAAATATTGATGCAAATAATATTATAATTGAGAGTTGAATAAATATAAAATATTTGCATAGTTTCTTTATTCAGATATTGGGAGGCAAGCTTTCGCGCGGTCGCTCTTCATTGGGCCACTGGCTCCGCAAAGGCGTGCAACACATATAATAGATTCAGAGAAATAAATTAAAAAAAAATAATAATTTTCTGTTGTAGAGGGTTAGGGTTACAGTTTCAATACGTTTTTCTTTTTACAATTAATATACCTGAATCTTAATCCTATTTATTTGATATATTCTCCTAAAAGTAGAGCTTTTCAGGTACCTTTTTCAAGAGAAGATATCACTCTATTTTTAAAGAAAATATAATTTTTTTTCACAAAGATGCCCTTACCACTTCACCAGCTCAAACACCTTTTTGGTAAATTGGCCGATTTCATAACCTCTATATCGTAGGATGTTATGAAATCGAAGCCGCCCCTGTACTGGTGAGAGCTATAACCCGAAATAATAGTATTGGTAGGTTGATCTCTATCTGAAATTGACAGAACAGATGTTGTGGCTCATTCTTTATCCGAAACGATGTCACATAGGTTGATCTTTTTCTGAAATTGACAGAACAGATGTTGTGGCTCATTCTTTATCCGAAACAAGGTCACATAGGTTGATCTTTTTCTGAAATTGACAGAACAGATATTGTGGCTCATTCTTTATCCGAAACAAGGTCACATAGGTTGATCTTTTTCTGAAATTGACAGAACAGGTGTTGTGGCTCATTCTTTATCCGAAACAATGTCACATAGGTTGATCTTTTTCTGAAATTGCCAGAACAGATGTTGTGGCTTGTTCTTCATCACCAATAATAAAGTTTTCTATGATGGTGATGAACATAATGCATCGTTTTGATGTATAATTAAAGGAAGAAATGTTTCTATGAGTATAAATATAATGCCACATGGAAATTAGGAGAGACAAACTTCGAGATGACACAGAAATTTAATTTGATGCATGAACAAACTATGAATGATAAAAAATATAAGCAACGATGGAAGTTTACAGAGTAGCAAAGTATAAACATAAAAAAAAATAATTCTCTGCTAATAAAATTATAAATACTTGTTACATGGGAGCTGTGACCCACAGCTAGCAATTATTTTAGTTACTGACATGGAATTGCCTTGCCAAGAATTCCATCGAAGTCTTAGAACTTCATCCCTAGTACCTTTGCGTCGTTTTTCTTGCGGCGTGAAAAGTGGCTTTCCGACGTATGGTCTATAGGGACATCGTCATCTTGGAGGGAAGTCTTGGGAAAGAAAAACTGAGGGATGACACAACAATTTATTTATGGCAAGAACAAACTATGAATGATAAAAAAATATACGCAATGAAGGAAGTTTACAGAGTAGCAAAATATAAACATCAGAAATGATACTCTGTTAATGAAATAATAAATACTTTGCGACAATATATACGGTTTCAGCTTTGTTTTTCAATGTATAGGTCCTATTATTGGTCATGTATTGAAGACTCAAAATATTATAAGCACTATAAAGCCTGTTATACATATTTTGATGGGCTCAAAAATAATCCTCATGGTTAGTATCTCATGAAGCCATATTAAATATTTTTTCTCATTTATTATTTTGCCTGATGATGGTAACAACGGTGTTACCGAAACCTCACACACTATTAATTTTTTTGGATTTGGTCTTATTACCTTGTAGGTATAATCTATAAACTAAATTGTGCATTATCATAAATTATCAATACTTCGATTATTTATTTTTTCTTTAGGATTATATATATAGTGCTTTGTATTGATATTTATATTCCCAGAACATTTGGAAAAAAATCTTGGTAAAAATATTCTAAAGAACTATGGACATAAACTTTGAACAAACTTCAAACATTTAAGTACATATAGCAATACTTTCCCAAAACAAGATCATAAATAATTCATTTAGGAATATTTTATAGATAAAAGGAACTAGCGTGCAAGATTTAAACTATAATTGAAACAAATATAGCTCAAGATATTTTTAAAAATTACTTCCCACTGTCCTTTTTTTTCTTATCCCTAGTACACGTGGTACATGATAATCAAGGTGAGTAGAGGTAGGCGACTGCTTTTACTGTAAGTGCACCATATTTCTACACATGTGAAAAGCAGTTAGACTTTGCACTTACAAATAAGCCAGAGCCCCGTTTGGTTACTTGCACTCGCTGGTGGGTTTGGACTTTAGCAAGAACCGATAGCCATTGGAGCATTTTTTTAAATTAAAAAAAGTGCCCCATGCTGGAATCGAACACGGGAGGTAGATGTCGAAAACCAACTGTTTAAACCATCCTTCCACAAACCCCCTTCTCTAATTTTAAGAACTATGAATGCCAGCCAGGCAGCCTCTATCTTTACGATAAGAGAAAATAACTTTTGGCTAAAGGAATCGTATCTAAACTGAAATAAAATAACAAACTGATTATTGGAGGTATTGTTTACCAATAGATGATGATAAGATAATCATGATAAGATCATGTGTTCAGGCGGAACTGAGTTATAATCTATAGAGGGTTTAATTTTCATAATAAGTCCTAAAAATAAGTCCTTACTACGAGGAATACATATTGGGAGGAACTGTCTCATCAGTGGTGAACCATTCAAGTGGCTTCGTCAGTTTGATCTACAAGATCGCTCTAATATGGTATTGGGCTCCGGTGGTTGCTATGACCTACTATATATAAGAGGGCAGCGGTTGTCATCGAGTTCCTCTCATCTCCTCAAACTGAAGACATTGAGATCACCCAACAATAGCAAATTAGCTTCCTCCTATACACAATAAAGCCAGGAATTCACCTTTTTTAAAACCCTCTATAAATTATTTTACCCTATTAGATTAGTGGTTTTCAAAGATGGTTTCAAATTGTCCAAGATGCTAGTGATGTTTGTGTTAAAATTAATGCGTGAAACTTGGTATATTAATCTTTTTAATGAGGTAATTACGAGATGTTTTTTTCTTGAAGTATTTTCATGGTGAAAAGGATTTCAGCGCTGTGCGTAATCGGTCAGAAATTACACTTTGCAGTGCAAATTGATATGTAGGGGAAACTGAGAGAAAATCCATTATAGGATAGACGAACATAATAGGAATATTAACAATAGCGATCCAAGATCTTTAATAGTTCAACACATAAAATAAACAGGCCATACATTTAACTTATCTCAACCCATAGTGTATTATGACAATATACATAGTAAATACCAAAGACTTTTAATAGAATCTATGATAACCAAACAGCAAAAAAGCATAAACAGATGCATTGAAAATCAGAAACATACAAAACAAAATGGATAAATACTACCCCATAGATGTAGGCACTATTCTATAAATATACGTTCAACCAGCACATATCATCCACCATGAACGTATATTTTCAAAATGTTGTTTTTCACACAGAAATAATGTAATATATTTTCCTCTCAATATACAATAAATATTTGAAATATGTAAATATGTGTATTTAAAATAGAATTTATCATTAATTTGTTAACGTTTATATTTCCGTTAAAAAGGACTGATATGTCCGAAAGCTTAAAAATTAAAGGTTTTACAAGAAACTTAGTCCTGGAAGCTTGTTCCATATTAATAGTACAAATTAACACTTTCGAAAATATGAATAACAGAACATTTTACGAAGTGTTTGTAATTTTAGCAATTCTTGACAATATATATTTATACGTATCTACACTGTCCTCAAAAGATCCTCTTTTCCTGACAATTTTTGACAATTAAAACAAATTTATTGACAACACAGTCAATATTTACAAAATGAGGAAGAGATCACAAAAATAATTAGAGAAAATAAAAATATAGCGAAAAGTGTGTTCGAACCAGGGACATTAGGTTCTAAATTCTAAAGCTTTCGCAGCTAGGATATTTTGCCTTATTATATAATAACTTGAAGAAAATTTAATATTTACAAATTTATATTTTCAGCCGGGGAGTCTTCCCCACCGTACAAGTGTCCTTGATGAGGGGGTCCTCAATTCCACCACCCAGCCCCACCTGCACGAAGTACCGATAAATTCGGCACTTCGCTGACGCAAGGATGGCCGTCGTCCTCCTGCCCAATCCCGAAGATCCATGCCTGGAGATCAGGTGGTCTCCCGATGATGTTGAAGACCTCCCGGACGAGGCCTCCTCTCTCACTGAGAACAATTGCATACATTTTATTACTAAATTGTAGATAATTAAAATATTTATTGTTTAATTTCTTATTAGTTTTAGTATCAATTGACTAAGTGACAATAAAAAAATTTTGAAATGTCTACTGTCCTCAAAGATTATGTACATAATTATTTTAAATACCTTCCCCAAAAATTCCTCTTCAGTGCCTGGTATATGTGCAAGTCTACCAACTACAATATCGAAACAGTATGGTAGATTGAACAAGCGAAATTGCAAGTAGAGTTCATTACTGATGTGCTAGGCCCTCTTATTATTTTTATAATCGCAGTGATGATCTAAACCATTGGTTTTCGACAGCACGACCGGAGTTCGATTCCCGCATTGGGCACTTTTTTATTGATAAAAAACAAAAAATCTTCAATGACCCCCGATTCTTGCAAAAATTTGACCTTACCTGCGAGTGCAAATAACCAAACGGGGTTATGGCGCATTTGTAAGTGCAAGAAGAACTGCTTTTCACATGTGTAGACATGTGGTGCACTTAGAGTAAAAGCAGTTGCTTACTTCTTACCACCATGATTGTCATGGCTTGTACTACGTGTACTAGGGATAAGCAAAAAATAATCGAAGTATGGTAACACATAATGGAATTTTCTATTTTTCAAAAAGACTATATCATACACATTTGTGTTCAAATAGTATACAATTCTGATAACATATGGCGTTCAGAAGCATCATGTTTAAACTCGATTTCGAAGAATGCTACCTCGCCGTTATGTTAAATCCATATTCATATCAGATGGAAACAATCATAGAGAAGGTATAGGCTGTGCCTGGCCAGCATTCATAGTTCTTAGAATTAAAGATACTTCGGCCAGTAAATACTTTTATTACCTACAAAAATCCTTTGTCCTCGTCCGGAGCAAACAAAAATTAAAAATTATTATGGATTTTAACGCCTTGCCAAATGTTTTAATATTGATTTGCTCCTGACGAGGACAAAATATTTTGTCGAAACGTCGAGGTAATAGAAAGGATATACTGGCCGAAGTATCTTTAATTCTAAGAATCATATCGAATTTGCCTTCTTCACTTCGCGGTGCTTCTTCGGTTCCCCCAAGAGGAACAAACTATTTTGTATTTTACTTTGTAGTTATGCGAGAAGTAGCGATGTGGACTCGTCTGTAATTGGTATTCTAAAGACCGCAGTTTGCGAGATCAGCTTCTTTTTCCGAATTAATCACTCTCAATATTCAAGTATCCTTTCGTTCGATATTCTGTCATAACACTTCATAATCAAAAGCGTATTCACCGATTGAATATCTACTGAACTATCTTTGTGGGATAAATGTCATAAACAACATCGAAACAAAGATTTTCTGTGAGGGAATGGAATAAATTAAGTTCAAAATGAATTGATAAGGAAGAGATTGTAAAAGTGTCCCCATCACTCTGCTTTCCGTAATCTACGATATCAAGAGTAGGTAGTTGAAGAACCTAGAAAGGGAGTGAGGCATAACACTTTATTTATCAATAAGCACATGTCAATAAAATTTCTGCCGCCATTGTTGGAAATTCACATACTTGGCGAGATGTCTCCAAGAGATTAGGCCAAGTTACCCACTTTGTATTGCCTTCTTTCATAATGGTTATTAAATTTGGAGAATTCAGGCGTCACTAATTCATACCGCTCTGGGAAGAGTATAAAATCACCTGGATTTGATCATCAGGATGAATCTTTTTCACGTCGTCTCCACTCAGGTTGATCCATTGTTGACCATCGAACATTTTTCCTCATCTCAGGCCCCTACACTTCAGGAGCTCATGCTTCTGGATCCTGCCTCCTGTATGCCTTCTTACCACAATGCCATCTTAACTGATCGCAAATTATCACAATATTCTAGATTTTGTGCAAAATAGGTGCAGTATAAAATGCTCCAAAGACCTAGGGATGGTAGGTACTACTGCTAAAGAAAACATAGTGAGGTAAGGGTACATATCTCAAGTATTCTTTCGCACTCAAATGAAGGGAAAGTGACAACATTACCTATTGACACCCCCCACCCTCCCTGATATAGGTCAAGATGACCACCGTCTGCCTTATAAAATGGAAGGTTAGCTGACGACGATCATTTCCCAACTATCTGGACATGCATATCTTCGTAAGTACACTCCTTCCTCACTACAGGATTTTCTGGCTCAATATGGTCTCTAAGATTACTGATAGATCTTTATAAAATGGTGGAGAGGTATGTGAACAATTAAGTTTGATTTATGAGGCATTCAGAATTTTTTTTTTTTTGAATTTTGAATTCAAACGGAATGAGATCTATTGAATATTGTTCTAGGCTTCTTGTGACGATTAACACTTAATTATATTCGGAATGTTATATATAGTTTGGAGGAATGAAAAGTCATACGACAAGATTTATATTTCTTTTGTAGATTTTCGATTGAAACATGTTATAATAATCAGAAAATATATTAAAATAATTACATTACCGTGTTAGAAAACATCTCGTTGTGTATTATCCCTTCTATATTCTACCAGAACCACAGCATCGAGCTATGTCCAAAGGGTCCACTATGACAACAGGTTCAGCAGGTTGACCCGGGCTCTACCACTGATTTTGGGTGTTAGGATTACAAAAATATTCTTATTTATCATAGCAATTAATAATTATATTTGAAACATTTACATCTTTAGGATTAGAAAACAAGCTTCTTGCACATATCTACTCAGTGGTTTACCTGAACAGACATCGTCAGGTACAAAGAGGCAGTTTATTTTGGCCGTGCCTAGTTTGCTAAAGTGATGAAAGACATTGTTTTGTGATTTTTCCAGTTCGCCTGATTATCTCGGGTTTTTGGCTATTAAATTTGTTCTCACAGTTTAACACAAGAAGTTTTTCTTTTGTCTCGTGGCCTATAGGCTGGCTTATGAATTTTTCTTACCTAAAATATTTATTGGATTATCGGCTTTCTTGTACTTCACTCTCAGCAGAATTATGAATCAAAGGAAACAAATAAATTATATTTTATACATAAAGCTGATATTGACAACCTATTCTGAATTTTAATTGAATCGAATCAAAAAAGACAATAACAAAAGGAGGGTAGAATGAAACAGGCTAATAGTTCGAAAATTAATTGAAGTGGCTGAAAAAATTGTTACACTCATGTATATTGAATAACTTTGAGTTCTCTCTTTTCTATATGAAATCAAAAAGATTTAAAGAGAAGACTTCACCTGTCCATGTGCGCTGCCCCAGGTCGGACTGTTCCTGGCCCTGGCTACGGGAGGTTGCCTGGCCTCCTACCCCTCCATGTCGCCCGCCAACTCCTACGGCGGCATGGCCCAGCAATATGGAATGGTGAGCTGGCAGCTTCACAATCGTTTCTAATAATTTGTAGCGATTCCAATCATAATGTGTGCGTTGAATGGTTTAATTTTAAAAATACTTATATATTTAATATATAATTTTTCATTCAAAATTGGAGGAGAATGGAATATTATATATACTGTATTTGGCTGTCTACATATTATCTAAACCTAAGTTTAATGTATTTTGATGGTTACAGCAGCAGAAGGAAGAGCCGCCCAAGCCCTACCAGTACAACTACGAGGTAGATGACGGCTACAATAACCGCCACCACCATAAGGAAGAGTCCGACGCCTACGGAGCCAAGAAGGGATCCTACGGGTACACCAACGCCGAAGGTCTCTACCGCAACGTGGACTACATCGCTGACAAGGACGGATATCGCGCTTACGTCAAGTCCAATGAGCCCGGAGTCGGTCCTGAGGCTTCTGCTGACGTAGACCTCAAAGTCAAGCCAGTACCAGAGGCAGTTCAAAACCAAGCTATGATGGCCGCTTACCAGTCCCAGATGAAGGATATGTCAATGAACGAATATTACAATTCCAACATGGGAGGGAAATCTATTGAAATGATGTCTCAGGCATCACCGATTAAAATGGCCTACCAGCCCAAGATGAAAATGGAACAGCTTTCTGCCCCTATGATGGCTCAGGTCTCTCCCATGAAGATGGGTTACCAGCCAAAGATGATGAATGAAATGCCCTCTCAATCAATGATGGCTCAGATGTATCCCATGAAAATGTCCTACCAGGCAGATATGGAAATGCCAGCTTCTTCATTGAAGGCTCAGGCTAATCCCATGGAGACGAGCTATCAGTCTAAGATGAAAATGGGAATGCCTTCATATCCTATGATGGCTGAGGCCTCTCCTATGAAAATGGCTTATCAACTTAAGTCTGAAATGCCGTCTTCTCCAATGATGGCTCATGGTTCCCCCATGAAGATGGCCTACCAGCCAAAGATGAAGTCAGAAATGCCCTCATCTCCAATGATGTCTTATTCCTCTCCCATGAAAATGTCTTACCAGCCAAAGATGGAAATGCCAGCTTCTTCCTCAATGGCTCAGGCAATGAAGATGGGTTACCAGCCTAAAAAGGAAAACCAATATTCTTCAATGATGGCGAAAGCCGAACCAATGTCCTACCAATCTATGATGAACGCAATGTCTTCTCCAATGGGACCAGCTGATCAAGCAATGGCTCTCTCCTCGAGCCCTGAATCCCGCACCGTGGGTTACTCCTATTCCACAAACCTCTCCCCTGCCAAGCCACATAATGCCAATGCTCAACAAGCTGGAAAGATGTCTTCCTCTTACAAAATGTCTTACTAATAAACTGCCTCTTCCTTTCCATATATTTCTCTTAAATATGTAAATGAAAGTCCTATATTGCTTCATGATTTATCATAAAATTTATATCTATAATGATTCACATGTATCTGTTTCTTTCAATAAAGGTTTTTTTTTTTTAATATATATTTTTATTTTGGGTCATACATTCATACAATCAATTGGCGATTACAACCAAACTATTGAATCATTACATATGTCTGTTCTCTATCCTGCGACGTTTATATGGGCAACATTATACGTTTGTATAGGTGTGCATCCAATATAATTGAAATTTATAGAACTAGAAATGGAAGAAAAATCAAATTATATAAAAAATATTTTGATAATTTAATTAGACACCGCAACAGTTTTGTCAAATTCGAACAAAGATAAAAACCTAAAGATATATAATAGATAATGACACTTCTACATACATAGATGGCTACGATTGTTCCACATGCTATTAAGGAATGATAGAAATTATCTGTGCTTGCCAAATGGCTATCTCGACTGGCAACGTGATAGAGACGATATTATGCAAAATGCATTGCAATATTGATAAAGAAAATTATTTGTGCACACTTCTCTCTTCGCAAAAAGTAATTTGTTTTATCCCCTATGCGTAAATTGCGCAGATACCAAGTAACCACTTTCAAAAAATTGAAATTCCAATATTATTCGCCAAAATATTATTCGCCTTTATGTATAAGGCCTTCGTATTATGTATTACTAGCGGATGTACCCGGCTTCGCCCGGGTTTTACCCGAGTAAAGGTTTGTCTAACGAACATTTGTTAAAACAATTCTCTATAAACTTATGAAAAAAAAGATATATTTTGATCATTTGAAACTCGTAAATTTGAATCTTCGATAAAGTGAACATTTTTCCCGGTCCCTTGAAAAATACTCGATACGTTGAATAAAATCAATATTAATTGGTTCCCTCGGTAATTGGAAGTTAAAGGAATAGTATCTTGCCACAAACGAACATTTGTGAATAGCTGTACGCCTATCCCCCGATTTACACGGTAGATACGTTCCTGAGAAAAACGTGTAAATCGAATAAAAAAAAAAATAATGTCTTATTTTAAATCTTTCAAACAAGCCATGACTTGCCAAAAAATTTGGCTTCTTTTCAGTTGAAGAAGAAGATGGCAATTGCTCTACAATTTTTCGTATAGTATTTCGCTAGTATAGTGCGATAAAAACAAAAAAAAATATATTTGGAAAACCGTGTAAAAGCGAAAACGTGTAAAACAAGTACCGTGTAAATCGGGGGATAGGTGTATTTAAAATAATAAATCACTAATTTCGTAATGAATCTCTTCTATACTTGATTTTATGAATATGTGAGATGCTATCTGAAAATTAAGATATGAGAGAAAATGTTGCCGGCGACTTTCTCAAGCCAGACCAGCCCGCGAACAAACTAAATAAAGTAATAGATCAATATTCCCACGCTCTACGGGCGGAGTTCAGAGCTTGGTTAAGTGGTTTCGTCAGTGTAGAGGACAAAACGTTCCGTCGGCGGTTTCATGTTCAAGTCTTTCGCGCAGTCTCTTGGGATTAAAGGATTTACTTCAAGCGAGGGGTGGCTCTCAAATTAAAAAAAAAAAAAAAAAGACACGGGATATTATTTAAAAAATCTGCGGAGTGAGCGCCAGCGTGGATATTTCCATTTGTTCGCAAAGGATTGACGACCTAAACCAACTTTTGAATGGCTATGACCTATGGTTATCGTCTGATTTCTACTAATTCAAAAATGAATAGAGGTTCGTATCAAGCAAATTCAAAGGGAAAACAGGAAACTTTTATCAAGTTGGTATGCTTACAGGACGAAACTATGCAAAAGCTTCTATATAAGTTACTTAATTTCTACTATCGCATTTATATTTAAACGATACTCATTATTTCTTTTGATTTTTATATATCGTATATGTAGAAAATGTAGGGTAATAGTTTCACAAAACACTGAAGCGAGATTCGGTAGAAGAATTCGCTGTGATGATTCTTTGTGGGCTGTTGCAAGGATTTAAATAAGATCACTAATTAGCAGAAAGGAGGGGGTAAAAATCTCCTTCTAACTAACTTTATTCAATACATATTAAGAGGACAGTGGAAAACTACGACTGGTGGGTAGCAGACCAAGCCGTGTTCTGGAAGTCCTTTGTCGGCGGCTGGCGCCGCCGGCATGTTTACTGTCACCCAAGCCGTCTGGACGCCATTATTCCACATACTCCCACCTGTTTTTATCTAGGCACACAGAAAAACACAAATAATCGTCCAATCGGTTGGGTTTACAAATGGTTCTTCCCGATCTAGTCTGTATTTTTGCAGTTTTCTCTTTATCGTTCAGCAAACGCGAAGAAGCTGCTGTTGGTGATATTTCCAAGGGATATATTTTCTGAATAGGTCTTAGGAAGGTTCCTACTGCGGTTTTCACCTTCACTAATATATTCACTCCATCTCTTCCAAATAATATCTCCTCGATCACTGCTAATGGCCAGAAGTTACGCTTTTTATTGTCCATACCAACAAGGACAACATCCCCAGCCTGGAGTTTTGGATTGTAAATGCGTCTGTTTCTCTGGACCAGGAGGGACAAATATTCCTTCCTGAATCGTGATTTCAACTCCTCCCTCAGCTTGCTCAAATAGCGCAGTTTCTGTGTCGTTGGATTAGATCCCATATTCTGGCACTCGGGAAACTCGACATCTGTCTGTTCTTGTAGAAACATGGAAGGTGATATTGTCACAAGATCATTCGGATCGTCGCTGACATAAGTCATGGGCCTTCCATTCATCACTGCCTCTGCATGACACAGCAGGGTCATCAATTATTGATATGTTAATGTTGATGTTCCAAGCATTCTTTTTAGTATGTCTTTGAGGGAACGAATCAATCTCTCCCACCATCCACCCCACCAGGCAGCAGTGGGCGGGATGAATTTCCATTCAATACGCTTCACTTTCCCGTCGTTAGAAACGCGTTCCCAGTCAATCTTTTTTTAAAAGTTATTGGCTCCTACAAAATTTGTTCCGTTGTCGCTGAAGATGGTGGATAGATGTCCTCGTCTCTTGATGAATCTCTCCAGGGCCATTAGGAAATCTTCGGTGCTGAGAGATATTACCAGTTCCAAATGTACACAGCGGTACACAGCACAGGTGAAGAGAACAACCCAGGTCTTGGTCTGATCTTTCAGATAGAGCGGGCCCGCTAGATCAATCCCTACCACCTCGAATACCTTGGCGTTATGTACTCGAGTGGCGGGTAATGGAGCGTCTTCCACCACAACGGGTTTAGCGGAGAAGCGGCGACATGTGATACATCTTCTCACTATTTTCTTAATGGTCTGTCTCGCCTTTACTATCCAATATTTTTCCCGAAGTTTGTTCATCAAAAATTGTACACCAGCGTGGCAATTCTCAACGTGTGAATCACATATCATTTGTTCAATCAACGGATGAGTCCCATGTAATAGTACTGGCAAACGGAAGCCATATTCGTCGCTGCTGTAAATCAATTTTGTTTTCACACGCAGGATTCCTTCTACTTTACATACCTTCAGACCAGGTATAGAGTGGCTAGGGAAACACTCGGCCTGAACTAATTTCAAAAGCGCCAGCTCCGCTTCATCGATCTCCTTCACAGAAAGTTCGCCCTTTACTTTCGTTGAAGATCGGAGGTTGTTGATGAACCTTCTAATCCACGCCATCTTCCGCACATTTTTTATGAACGAGGAGAAATATTTCATGTACCAATGATCGGTACTCTTAACTGTTGTCACAACAGCAATTTTCTTTCTTTCCGCACAGATTTCTTCTTCATTCAGGTCTTTATACCTGGAAGGCCAAAATTATTTGGAGAGTTTTAACCAGGAAGGGCCCTCCCACCATCTAGACTGTATCAGTCGGGAGAGGCTGCATCCTCTGGAGGGTGAATCAGCTGGATTGCACTCGCTAGGAACATATCTCCAATTTCCAGGATCACTAAGTTTGCATATCTCCTTCACGCGATTCCCGACAAAGGTACCCTACTGATCATCGCGCTTTATCCAAGCTAGGGCTGTTGTGGCATCAGACCAGAATACATTTTTGATATCTTTTAACTCTAGAGCTTCAAAGATCATCTTGTTTAATCGTGCTCCTACAACACAGGCTAAAAGTTCAAGTCTTGGTATCGTAGGTCTCTTGAGAGGAGCGACTCGAGACTTAACCGCCATCATATGCACTTCAACTTTGTCACCAACCCGAGTCCGAAGGAAGACCACAGCAGCATAAGCCTCACTACTAGCATCAACAAACGTGTGTATCTGCCAGTCCTTCTGCGGTACCATCAATGGATTGAAATTCCTAGGAATTGCCATGCCTTTGTGCAGCTGAAGGTCGTCGAACCATAGGCTTAGTTCATCCTTGTAGTGACGGTCCAATTCATTGTCCCATGCCAACTTTAGAGTCCAAGCTTTTTGCAATAGAATTTTAGGCTTTATTAATATTGGACTCAGAAATCCAATAGGGTCATATATCTGAGCTAAGCAGGACAGGATACTCCTTTTGGTTATCTTGGGGGGTATGGCTACGGGAATTTCACATGACAAACAATCTTCCCTTTTATCCCAACATATACCAAGCACTTTAGTTATCTCTGCTCTTTCAAAGGGGTAAGTATCGGAGGCCACGTCCAGACTATGCTCCCAACGGCTTAGCTCCAACCCAGCATTATCCATGATGGACGTTGCGGTCAATTTGAGATCTTGTAACTCTTCAAAAGAGTTCACGCTTGTGACTAAATTGTCCACATAAAAATATTTCTGCAACCTCTGAGCTAACGGTTTATGTTCAGATCGAACATTAGACAGGTGGTATTCTATTACTGCCCCCAAAATGAAAGGTCTACAGTTAACACCGAAAACAACACGTCTATGTCGGAATACTTCTGTCTTTTCTCCATTTTGGGAATACCACAGAAAACGCAGGTAATCTCTGTCCCTTTCAATCACCTCAATCTGAAGAAACGCTTTCTTAATGTCTGCCACGACACCAAACTTGCCATTTCTAAACCTTAGCATAAGGTTGGGAATCATCTCTATGAGGTTAGGTCCTTTTTCAAGACAGTCATTTAAAGATGGGGATCTATAGACCTTGCTAGAAGCATCAAAGACAGGCCTGATAGGCGTAGTCCCACTGGAGAGTTTCACCACAGGACGATGGGGCAGGTAGAAGGCCTCAGCGTCGTGTTGTTCAGCTGGGACTTTCTCAATTATCCCATCATCCAACCAGCCTCGGAAAATATCATCATAGTCCTCATAAAGATTCAAAGAGATTAATTTCTTAGTCGTCTGTTCTAATCTCTTCATAGCAACCTCCCTGTTGTCCGCAATTTTAGCTTTCTCTACAGTCCACGGGAGGGAAACAACATATCTTCCAGAAACAGAATGATGGATTGTTTTTAGAAAATGTCGACGCGCCAGTGCGTCTCTCTGATCTCTCTGTTTAACCTCAATAGGATCCATAATGCCAAGAACATCGAGATTCCACAGATTGGTTATACTGCTCTCCGAAATTGTCATCGTTGTAACATGATGAGCGAGTAAAACGTCACTACCTGGCTGACATTCTCCCATTAAAGTCCATCCGAAACGCGTCTGCGACGCAGTCAAGCCATTTGACAACACACAAGATTTCATCATGAAAATAGATCCCAATACATCGCATCTTAGAAGTATTTCAATTTCCATGTCATCCTTTCCAATGTCAGGAACCCAGATTCTGCGGGCTTTGAGTTCTTTCAACCATGGCCCGCGGCTCAATCTTGGTAGGTTACCATAGATTTTTTTTGGTCAAGAAGCTTCGCTACCATCTTAAAATTCCCCGATGCATGACCCAAATTGACTCTGTATTCTTGGTGGACACTTTCACTAGTATGACCTCCAAACACCACATGTTTAAGTGATTCCTGGCCAATGGGAGATAGTCCGAGATCCTGGGCAGTTTTAGACAAAATATAGGATCGTTGGGAACCTGTGTCAAGGAGGGCACGCACTACTTTCGCCGAAGTCGCACCTTCGACCTTAATCTTCAGAGTCTGTAGCAAAATCAGAGACGAAGCGCTAAGACCGGAGAATGAAACTCCGTTTTCAACTGTAGAAGAAACGTCACAGTCTTCCACCTGTTCCTTGTCTTCATCCGCTGACTCTCGTCCAGGAGCATTAAGAGGGCATAAAATATCAAGGTGCTTCTTCTTACATCGAATACATTCAGTTATGCGCCTTCTACAATTAGAAGAGATATGACCTGGTTGGAGGCAGGAGAAACAACATTTAGCGTTTTTAATACGCTCTCTTCTTTCTTTAATGCTCATTCTGCGCGCAGCAAGACATTCTGTGTTTTTATGATCTTTATTACAAAAGATGCAATTCTGGGCACGTCCAGCAAAGAGTCCAGAGGCCATAGGTATCTTAGCAGGATGTGATTGTCTGCCCACGTTTCTATCTTGTTTCAGAGATCTAAGTCCAAACTTGGATCCAGCTAAGGCTCTGTCTTTTTCCGCTGCAGCTTCCTTTTGGAGAAACTCCATAATTAGGTCAACTCTAGTTTGAGTCGAATCATTAGCATCAATCTTGACATCATGGAGGGGGCTTCTTTGCCAAGCCTTCATGAGTTCCTCTGAGAGACATGCCTTAATCATTGGAAATATAAATACAGACATCTGTCTGGCCTCAATCTTTAAGGATTCCAATGCTCTCAAATGAGTCACCAACTCATCATAAAATGAAGTCACCTTCAACTGTTGTTTGGAGGAGCAATCGATCATAAGGCGGATAAAGTTACTGACATAGACCTGTTGCAACAGTTCAGGCCTTCCAAATCTTTCTGTCAAAGTTTCTATAACTTTGAGGTAATTCTCGGCAGTCAGGGGGTAACTATCAACCAGTTTACTAGCTCTGGTTCCCGGCGACATAGATTGCACAAGATATTGAAACTTGTCGCTGTCTTCTAAAGTAGGATCGACATGTATCTTGTTGAACTGTGCCCACCATCCCAACCAATCTTTTATTTCTCCTGTAAACTTATTTAATTCTATCTTGGGTAGTTTTACAGTTCTATGGTGTGAGCTAGAAGCGAAGCTCACTTCACTGGTCGTGGGACTGGATGCAGTGATCCTGAGTTCAACAAGAGCGAGACATTTTTTATATATCCTCTTATATCTCTGGGTATATTGTAAGGCTTCCTCATCGACTTGCTCTAGTTCCTCTTCGCTAACATCTGAAGTTAGCATGAAGTCTCTTATCTTGCTTTGGATCACAAGAAGCTCACTGTGAGTTTCTTCAATTATCTCTCTATTATTTTCAATGTCCTCTACAGGTATCGGTGGAGTACCAGACAGAAACTCTTCTGTCGTCTTCAAGCTGCGAGTTAGTCGCTCTCTAAGTAAATTTCTATGTCTTTTTAAAATTTCCATTTTTCAAAAAAAAAACACTATAAACAGAGGGTAAAACAAAAGGTACTTATCTTAAGTCTTGAACTTGTACTCCGCCGTTAATCCACTTGATCTTGACTTGTCAGAAGCCCACCCGCGGGGACGCCACTTTTGTGTAGAAAATGTAGGGTAATAGTTTCACAAAACACTGAAGCGAGATTCGGTAGAAGAATTCGCTGTGATGATTCTTTGTGGGCTGTTGCAAGGATTTAAATAAGATCACTAAATAGCAGAAAGGAGGGGGTAAAAATCTCCTTCTAACTAACTTTATTCAATACATATTAAGAGGACAGTGGAAAACTACGACTGGTGGGTAGCAGACCAAGCCGTGTTCTGGAAGTCCTTTGTCGGCGGCTGGCGCCGCCGGCATGTTTACTGTCACCCAAGCCGACTGGACGCCATTATTCCACAGTATATATCGTCTAGCACAATTATTTAAGCTTTTTAAAATAAAGTACAATACTTAAAATAAAATATGTTTCTTATACAATCTAAAATTAGAAAATAAACTTTTAAATCGGTAACCTCAAGGAGATAGCCTTTATAAAGCACTAATATTCGAATTAGTTTTACTTAATATATTAGCCCTGAAAGACGCGAGGTCATCAGGCGTGGAGCAGACTTTCTGCCAAAACCTATGCCTATCTCCGTCGCAATGGTGGCGCTGCTTACGAGTTAAATCTACAAATCTGCAAATAACTCTAAGGATATTCAAGATATTCAAGAAATTATTTTTCGGAAACTTTTCCGGAGATATACCTAATAATATCCCAAAATTTCACGGCGATTGGATGTATGGTTTTGAATCTATAGAGTACAGAATACACACAGACAGACAGACAGTCATTCATTTATATATATATATAGATTATGTGTCAACCAAGAAAAAAAAAACAACGTTTTAATAAAAACACGAACTTTTAGGAAAACCTTATATTTATTTATTAAAAAATTATATCATTAATTCAAAATGATATTTTCCCTATTTACACACTCTATTTAATTTCGTTGTCCTAGTCGAAAAGTAAACTTAAAATTCAATGAATTTTATTTTATATAAATTTGTCCTATGATATACCTTTTAAAAATATGATTAACATACAATATTAGTACAATTATACATAGTGTGATCAATAATTTCCAGGAATACTAAATATTTAAAGGAATACAAAAGTAAAATAAAGCATCAAGGGCTGCGTATCTTTATTAGAACGACTATATTACGAGCTTTCGGGCACATACGCCCTTCTACAGGAATTAATAAAATAATAATCCAACTAGTTTGAAAATAGAATTTATAAACACGTAGCTATTGTTTTGCATATCTGCTTAATTAGAAAAATATTAAAATGTTTAAATTTACATGCAGGTGTAATGATTTGGAAAAACTAATTCTAATTTATATGAGGTAATATGATGCATTTTGATTAAAGCAAACTTATTTTGTATTTTATATACAAATTTTACAACTTGCAAGGAATCCCATTAGACATGTGATATCTTAAACTATGAATGAATTTGTTTTATCTTATTTTATTTAAGTCTATTGAATTATATGCTTCTGGTAAATCAATTCTGCGATTTATACTGTTGTATTGTTTGGACACTATTGCTTCAATTATTAATCTTTGATATTTGTTACTGATATTGTTGTAATGTGCTTTAGGTTCATTTAAGTTAAATGTGTGTCCTGTTGAATTGGAGTGCTGTACTATTAATGATAAAGGGTCATTTCTGTTTATGTTTCTTCTGTGTTCAATGATTCTATTATTTAATTTTCTTCCCGTCTCCCCCACATATCTGGCTTTACAGTTATTACATTCTATAGAATAAATTACCTCTTTTCTACATGATATGTATTCGGTTTGCCTGTTTTTTGTTATCGGGTTTCTTAAGATATCTGATAAGCTGGGAGAGTTACTATAAAAGGTTTTTATTCCATATTTATCTAATGTTCTGGAAATGTGGATAGATTTCGGGGAATATGGAATGTAACAAATTTGCCTGTATATTTTAGTTTTTTGTGCTAACATGTTAGATGTGACCTGTGCCTGATAGAAATGTTTTAAAATAAATGTTTTGGGGTAACCAGCTGATGTTAAATTTTGGATAACTGTTTGTGTTTCATGAGTTTTGTATTGATTTAGTGAACAATGAGTATACATTTTTTTGGTTAACGTTTTCACTGTGTTAATTTTATGACTAATGGGGCAAAATGAAGAAAATTTTATATAATTAGGGGTGAAAGTAGGCTTGTAGTAAACTGTTGTTTGCAATCTATTATCTATTTTCATTATTTTAATGTCTAAAAATGGTAATGTGCAATTATCTTCTTTTTCTATTGTAAAACGTAAGCTATTGTTGCAATTGTTGAGTGAGGCTAAGATGTTGGGAATCTGTTTTTCTGTACAAATGCAAACTATATCATCTATATATCGTCTGTATAATATGATGTCTGCCGGGTATAATGATGTGATCCAATTATCTATTTCTCTCATGACTATTTCGGCTAATGGAGTTGATAATGGGCTTCCCATAGGAGAACCCTTGATTTGTTTATACTGTTTCTGGTCAAATGTGAAAATGTTAACTTTGAGACATAATGTAATTAAACCTATTATTTTATCTGTTGTGTTAGGGTCTATCATATTGTTATCTAAAAAGGTTTTAGTAGTTTCAAGTATTAAGCCGTGGTGGAGACTGGGGTATAAGGCCTCTACATCGAATGATACCAAAATATGATCTCTCTGATAATTGTAATTGGCTATTTCAGTGATGAATGTTGGAATATTGGCTATTGACATTGGAAATACGTTATTCTTAATTAATGACTGTAAAAATATTGCAACATACCTGGCTATTGGTGCTAGTGGTGAGCTATGATAGGCTACTATTGGTCTTAATGGGATCCCTTGCTTGTGAACCTTGGGTTTTCCATATATATAACTTTCAGAGTCTAAATTAGACATGAATAATCTAAATTCATCATTTGATATCATATTGCTTTTGGCCATTCTGTTTATTTCTTTTTTGAAGTATGCGTATTCTCTTTTCTTACCAATCTCGTCAACTATTGTAAATATGCTTCTGTCCTCAAATATGTTGTTCATTTTGCTTATATAATCAGTTTTGTCCATCACAACAGTCATCCCTCCTTTGTCTGCACTCGTGATGATTATATCCTATCTATTTTGAGATCATTTAAGACAGTTTTATCTCTATGGTTATTTGGCGGCATTTTATTTGGTTCTTTTAGTATGTTTATTACAGTATTTCTAATAGTATTCTTATCGTAGTTATTGAGCTTACAGATGGCTGCTTCTATTCCACTAATTATTTTGATGGTCTGTGGTTTGCCTATTGGTCTATGTTTTAATCCTTTAGATAATATATTGACTTCATCTTTACTTAAAACTGTCTTGGAGAGGTTGATCACATTAACTGCATTATCTTTTCTATTTGTAGCTGGGAAATCATATTTGCGCAGCCAAAATTCTATTTTGTTGTTATGCCTTTTTTCTATTTTTGCTTTCAATATTGCTATTTTGGCGTTAATCTATATAGATAATACCGTAACAGAGTTTTCCATTGTAAAGTCCTGAGCTATCTCCTCCGAAGATTCTGAACTACACATAACGATCTATATACCAAAATTTTCGTTATTTTTTTCTTCGTATGATGGCCTGTTTTTATTTTCCTAATGTTAACAGTTATTTTTATTTTTTAATTTAATCTATTTAACAATCGTAGATTTTTTGCATTTATCATCATCAATTCCTTTGTTTTGAAATCCGTTCTTTTGTTTACCTTTTACTAATTCTTATTTACTAATTTTTACTAATTTCTGATTCATTTGATTATGATTATAATTTGTAAGTACTTTGTTATAGTTTTTCATTTAAATAGAGCTCAATTTTTTTGTATGTTTCTTATTTGCATTATCTTTCCTAATGTCTTTGGCAACGTTTTTTTTTTAATGAATAGGCTGAGGTTATATTATTTTTCGAATTGTAGATTGAAATATTTATTTATGTCTTTCTTTTGCTTAATTATTTCTTCTTTATATTTGTTCTTATTTATTCTTTTTTTTTACTCTTTCACAATCAAATTTTGAAAATGGCTAAATGGCCCCACTTCTCCCTATTTGCTTTTGCAGCTTTTCTTATAAAAAAAATATTAAAACTTAGAATTAAGCTTTGCTTTTTTATATACATGTTTATTACTCATTTAGCAATACTTTTTCTTTATATTTGCTCTTATTTACTCATTTTTTTACTCTTTCACAATCAAATTTTGAAAAGGGTTAAATGGCTCCACTTCTCCCTATTTGCTTTTGTAGCTTTTCTCATAAAAAAAATATTAAAACTTAGAATTAAGCTTTGCTTTTTTATATACATGTTTGTAAAACATTTAGCAATATATATACCAAAATAATTTTTTGAATACTTAACTCTTTTAGTGAATTTTTGTCAGGGGGGCTGCAAAAGTTCCGTACTTATGCAGTATTTTGATGCTTTTCCTGTGACAAGGATAATGAAATTTAAAATTAAGCTTTGCTTTTTTATATACATGTTAAATGTGTTATTTACACATTTAGCAATATATACACAGAAATATTTTGGAATATTTAACTTTTTTGGTGAATTTTTGTCAGGGAAGCTATGGACTGCCGTAATCATGCATTATGTTGATGTTCTTCTCATAAAAAAAATATTTGGGTTTGGAATTGGGCTTTGCTTTTTTGTATACATGTTTTTTACATATATAGCTCCATTTTTGTGTCTTATTTTCTTTTTTGCAGTATCTTTCATAATGCCTGATTTGATTACTTGATCTGTTATAGTTTTTCATTTGAATTTAGCTCCATTTTTGTGTCTGTCGTTTTTTTTTTCTTCTCATAAATAGGCTGATGCTGTATTTGTGTACTCAATTGTTGCTTTTTGTGTCTGGTTTCTTTTTTGCAGTATTTTTTGGAATCCTTTTTTTTTCTTCAATTGTTTCCTCACATGCTTGGAATTTTCTTTGTATGCCTGTCCTGGCTTTCAGTTTTATAGTTTTCCTCTGCTTGGTTCTTATTTTACCTTTTTTTTTTCAGCGTCTTCTGTCATGCCTCGAAAAGGCCGTGGAAGACTCACTCCCCTAACCGCTAGGCGTGCTAATATGACTCGCCGTAGACACAAAACCCCAATTGCTATTTCTCTTGTCTTTCATAATGCCTGATTTGATTACTTGATCTGTTATAGTTTTCATTTGAATTTAGCTCCATTTTTGTGTCTGATTTTCTTTTTTGCAGTATCTTTCATAATGCCTGATTTGATTACTTGATCTGTTATAGTTTTCTTTTGAATTTAGCTCCATTTTTGTGTCTGATTTTCTTTTTTGCAGTATCTTTCATAATGCCTGATTTGATTACTTGATCTGTTATAGTTTTTCATTTGAATTTAGCTCCATTTTTTTGTCTGTCATTTTTTTTCTTCTCATAAATAGGCTGATGCTGTATTTGTGTAATTAATTGTTGCTTCTTGTGTCTGGTTTCTTTTTTGCAGTATTTTTTTGGAATCCTTTTTTTTTCATCAATTGTTTCCTCACATGCTTGGAATTTTCTTTTTATGCGGCCTGTCCTGGCATTCAGTTTTATAGTTTTCCTCTGCTTGGTTCTTATTTTACCTTTTTTTTTCAGCGTCTTCTGTCATGCCTCGAAAAGGCCGTGGAAGACTCACTCCCCTAACCGCTAGGCGTGCTAATATGACTCGCCGCAGGAACAAAACCCCAATTGCTATTTCTCTTATTTACTTTTTTACCAATGCCTATAATTTTTCACCTGCAAGATTTTTTATTTTATTTGTTATTCAATAAACTATTATCAATTATTTTTGGTCTTCTTTTTATTTACTTATTTTACTGGGGGTTGGTGGAAGAATGGTCTAAGCCGTTGGTTTTCGACCGCTACGACCCGGGTTCAATTCCCGCATTGGGCACTTTTTTCTCAAAAAATAAAAAAAAAATGCTCCAATGGCTTCCGATTCTTGCAAAAGTCCAACCCCACCAGCAAGCGCAAGTAATCAAACGGGGCTCTGGCACATTTGTAAATGCAAAGTCGAACTGCTTTTCACATGTTTAAACATGTGTTGTACTTACAGTAAAAGCAGTCGCCTACTCTACCCACCATGATTATCAAGGCCTGTACCACGTGTACTAGGGATAAGCAAAAAAAAAATTATTTTACTCATTGCTCTATACATACAATTATTTGCATACAATTATATACATACAAATATATGCATACAATTATATACATACAATTTTCTACATTTTTGCACTCTGCAGTCTGATATGTTGTTAATAATAGGGGTTTTAGACAAATATCAACTGTTGAAATTTGAATTTCAAAATAGTTGAATTATCGAAAGTGTCGAATTAGTTTGTCATATGATAGGCCGTAGGTCGAGACTTCAAAAATGGTCGAATTATCGTGTGTTGATTTAATTAGATTATATTGTATATGTAAAAATATAGAATTGTTGTTTTTAATGAGGTCTTTTAAATGAATTTATTCCTTTAATATGTTGTCATATCTGCAATATAGTTGTGTTGTTTGTCGAATTAGTTTGTCATATGATAGGCCGTAGGTCGAGACTTCAAAAATGGTCGAATTATCGTGTGTTGATTTAATTAGATTATATTGTATATGTAAAAATATAGAATTGTTGTTTTTAATGAGGTCTTTTAAATGAATTTATTCCTTTAATATGTTGTCATATCTGCAATATAGTTGTGTTGTTTGCAATTTTCTTTTTTTTTTCCTTTCAAATATTTGTGTCCACTCTGAAATATAGTTTGTGAATTTATATTCCAATTTATTTTCTTATACATATATATATATATTTTTTATTTCCAAAATATTTATTTAGACTTTCACCAATGCCTTTAGGATCTTTACGATGGAACACGTATGGTGTTTCAGCGCATGTGCTCTCATGTCCTTGAAGCACATATACTGACAGTGCCCAAAGTTGAACACACTGTATAGTGTCTGAAATATCTTTGACCCCTTCGGATACCAACCTTTGCTTCATTCTAGAGAGGCGTTAGTTTTCACTAAGGTTGGCTTTTGCTATGACTATAAATAAGGCTCAAGGACAAACCTTGGCTACAAGAGCCTGTGTTTACGCATGGACAACTTTAAGTGGCTTTTTCAAGTGTGCGAACATTGGATAGCATACATGTAAAGATGACCCATATCTTTTGGTCCTTCAGATTTCAGACTTCCATTCATTCTGAATATTTGGGTTCTTCCTACAAGAGCCTGTGTTTAATTTTAAAGTGGCTGCCTTCGCCTCTGTAATACCTTTTTACCGGTAAAGTTGTATTTAAACAACAATCAACCTTGAAAATTTGATTTTTAAAATGGTCGAATTATCGAAAGTGTCGAATTTTCGATAGTGTCGAATTGCAGTTTGTTTATTTATTTTTTAATAAGGTCCTCTTATCTTATCTGCAATATAGTTGTATTGTTCGAAGCACATATACTGACAGTGCCCAAAGTTGAACACACTGTATAGTGTCTGAAATATCTTTGGCCCCTTCGGATACCAACCTTCGCTTCATTCTAGAGAGGCGTTAGTTTTCACTAAGGTTGGCTTTTGCTATGACTATAAATAAGGCTCAAGGACAAACCTTGGCTACAAGAGCCTGTGTTTACGCACGGACAACTTTGAGTGGCTTTTTCAAGTGTGCGAACATTGGATAGCATACATGTAAAGATGACCCATATCTTTTGGTCCTTCAGATTTCAGACTTCCATTCATTCTGAATATTTGCGTTCTTCCTACAAGAGCCTGTGTTTAATTTTAAAGTGGCTGCCTTCGCCTCTGTAATACCTTTTTACCGGTAAAGTTGTATTTAAACAACAATCAACCTTGAAAATTTGATTTTTAAAATGGTCGAATTATCGAAAGTGTCGAATTTTCGATAGTGTCGAATTGCAGTTTGTTTATTTATTTTTTAATAAGGTCCTCTTATCTTATCTGCAATATAGTTGTATTGTTCGAAGCACATATACTGACAGTGCCCAAAGTTGAACACACTGTATAGTGTCTGAAATATCTTTGGCCCCTTCGGATACCAACCTTCGCTTCATTCTAGAGAGGCGTTAGTTTTCACTAAGGTTGGCTTTTGCTATGACTATAAATAAGGCTCAAGGACAAACCTTGGCTACAAGAGCCTGTGTTTACGCACGGACAACTTTAAGTGGCTTTTTCAAGTGTGCGAACATTGGATAGCATACATGTAAAGATGACCCATATCTTTTGGTCCTTCAGATTTCAGACTTCCATTCATTCTGAATATTTGCGTTCTTCCTACAAGAGCCTGTGTTTAATTTTAAAGTGGCTGCCTTCGCCTCCCGTAATACCTTTTTACCGGTAAAGTTGTATTTAAACAACAATCAACCTTGAAAATTTGATTTTTAAAATGGTCGAATTATCGAAAGTGTCGAATTATCAATAGTGTCGAATTATCGATAGTGTCGAATTATCGATAGTGTCGAATTGCAGTTTGTTTATTTATTTTTTAATAAGGTCCTTTTATCTTATCTGCAATATAGTTGTATTGTTCGAAATTTTATTTTCTAATTTGTTAATTTTTTTCTTTTTTTTTTTTTCACTCTCATAATATTTATTTAAAGCAATTTATTTAATCCAATGTCTATAGTTTCTTCCCTGAAATTGCTTACCAAACATGAGTCAGTGTTTCCTCAGTGTTAACAGTTGGAGTGTTAGAATGCGGAGAAGCAAAATAACTCCCTACTGAATTTCTCAATAGTCTTACTCCCAGAGGAATGCATCCACACCAGTTAAACTCTAGGTTGGTGCTATTGTTATGCTTCTGAGAAGTTTTAATCCTATGCAGGGTCTTTGAAAATGGTACACGTGTGGTGATACTGTGCATGAGCTCTCATGTCCTTAAAGTAGTGTAGTTCTGTTGTTTGCACTTTCATTTTCTGATTTGTTAAAATTTTTCTTCTATAGTTTCTCACCTGCGGGTCCTTCGGGTAAACCTGGGTCGTTGCCCGGGTCACTCGGCTATTTATATCTTTATATATCTATACTTTTAAAGTCTCTGCAGGCCCTTTGGGTAAACCCTGGGCGTTGCCCGGGTCACTCGGCTAGTATTTATTATAATATCATTAAGATGTGATTGGTCGCTGTTAAGAGAAAGTAAACAAATTATATCTTTTATAGTTTTGGTGATGATCCTGATTTTAGAATGACATCCCTTAGTTCTAGATCTTAATAGCTTGTACTGAGTTTCTTGGATTATTATTTTATTAATTCCTGTAGAAGGGCGTATGTGCCCGAAAGCTCGTAATATAGTCGTTCTAATAAAGATACGCAGCCCTTGATGCTTTATTTTATTCATTTATAAATTGTACAGGTTTTTTCAATCAATCAATCGAAATACAAAAGTATAATAAAGTTTTATTTAAAATTTCTCAAAATAACCACAGTCACTATCTATACACTTGTTTCATCTTTTTTTTTGTCAGATATCAAAATAGCTCTGAAAATCCTTATCTTTCAGGCTTTTCAAAATATACTTTGTATTCTCCCCTATTTCAGGTATTGATTCAAATCGACGTCTTTTTAAGACCTTTTTAAATTTTTGGGTAAAAGAAAAAGTCGTTGGGATCAAGGTCAGGATAATAGGGTGGCTGGGGTAGTAAAGCAATTCCGTGTTTAGCCAAATAGAGTTGTACAGTGACGGCCGTATGGCAGGACCATATATTCAGTTGCCCCGCCATCCTTGGAGCCCTCTATATGGCAGATCAAAAGAATCAAACACAATGCTTGAAATATATTGCTATCTTGAATATTACTCAGGCTACTCTGGATACCTCACTGTTACATTCCAAAGTGAATTCTATTACCCCTTGGGTGTAAATAAAGCTCCTTCCTTCTATATGGCAGATATCAATCCAGAAGAGGACATTCATAGGCCCCTCGGTTGGCCGGTATCGTGACCAGGGTGCACGGACCGATCTGATCTGCTCCATGGACAAGACACCACCACCTCAGTTAACCGGTATTGTGATCAGGGTGCATGGACCGATCTGATCTGCTAAATGGACAAGACACCACCACCATACGTTCACACTAGCTTTGCTTCTGTTTTACATCTAATCTTTTTTTCCTTTTATAAATAATATTATAATAAAACTTAAGATTTTCCATATATAAATATTTCTCTGATAAATAGGCTTATATACTGCTTGATAATTTTTCTTTCAATAAATATACTTCATCCTTTAGTAAGGCGTGATTCTGGCTCTCTGCCAATACTCCATAAGGGTTACTCATCTACACTATCTTCAACGCCGGAAAACACGCAGGTATTTAGCCAATGGTATGCAGAGGTGACCTTTTGATAAATATGATAAAGGTTTTAATCACAAATTTCTTTAAATGTTCTGATAAAAATATATTAATGAGATATATAATTTTATAAAAGTAATACCTGATATATATATAAGGCATGAAGAATAAAGAAAAAAAAATCACATATTTACATATTGTTACATCATGATTAATGGCGTATTTCTTATATTATTTTTAATATATTTGAAATTTAAATTATATATTTATTTTTATATAAAATATTCTATGATATTTATTTAAAACAGATTAGATTATCATCATTTGTATTTAGGTACACGTGTGACTTCACTGCTCTCTTTGATGTGAGAAAATAAATAAATCATTCTGGAGGTTACTTAAAGTAGACTTAACTCATTATTCCCTTATATAAATTTGTAGGATGGTTGAAACACGCTCTGGTAAGATGCAAGACCCAGCACAGAAGAGAATCATGGCTGAAGAGTCTGCCAAGCCGCAACCTGGTGCAACAATTGGTAGAGATGCTAGTTCCGACCCAGTTGTCCTGAATCCCAACATCGACATCCCCAAGTATGATGGAACGGAAGACCCTCGCCCATGGATTGAATCTCTTGAAGAAATTGGCTTCCTGTACCATTGGGCAGACTACATTATCTCTCGTTATGCCGCCATGAACATGACGGGAAGCGCTAAAACCTGGTTGAATTTACACAAAGCTAGTTTCACGAGCTGGGAAAATATTAAAATCCGCCTCATTCAGGATTTTTCTTTGGACGCGAATAAAGAAGAACTTAGAATGAAGCTCAACAGAATGCAACACTGGAATGAACCAGCAATCAGGTTCGCGGAAGACATTCTAGTGTTGTGCAACAAGGTTGACCCCGCAATGGAAGAAGAAACAAAAATTGAACATGTTATTGGAGGACTGAAAAAAGAGTACTCATTCGCGCTCTACCTGAACCCTCCTAAAACGACCAATGACCTTCTTGTCGTGTGCAAGAAAATGGATTCTTTTGAAAAGAAGTATCGGGAACGTGTGGAGAAATCCAGAAACCTATATAACGGTCCACGCTATTCTAGACCCCAACAACAATCGAGGTACGTGCCGCCGACTGCCGCACGAAACTACCAGACCACTTCCAGGCCCCAAGCCCCTGTTTCCAATAATTACAAGAACGACTCCCCTCCTACTCCCAGACAGTATCGAAACAACTTTCCCCAGCCCTCTACCCCTAGACGTCCTTATAATCCTAACTTTGTGCCAAAACCAAACCTTCAGAGAAACACCTACAATAAAAGCCAAGAAGTGAGCAAAAATAGGACGGAAGATGGAAGACCAATCTGCTTTAAATGTAACAAGCCAGGGCACGTGGCCCGTTATTGTAGGGTCAAGTTTATAAGAATCTTAGAAGAGGATCCAGCAGATACCCAAGAGAAGGTCGAAGAGAAATGCCAAATGAATGAAATATCAGAGAAATCAGGACCTCGGCTTTATGCCGATGTATGTCATAACACACAGACAAATATTCCTACCCGGAATAGATATTCCGTGTTGGAAGATTTAAACTAAGCGTCGCGCCTGAATCTGTCAATCAAAGCAAGTCGACCATAAACGGAATCAAGAAGTTGGACCCTAAATACAAATTAAAAATTAACGTGGACAAGATAGGGACTTTTGAAGCTTTGGTTGATACAGGTGCTGACCTCTCAGTGGTCGACCTCAGAACGGCCCTCGATACAGGCCATGGTATAAGTAAACTCGCAAAAATTTGTGCAGGACCCGATGGAAAAAAATTGGACATGGTAGGAAGTATATTTTTAAATATAAAAATTGATGACGAAACATTATCACACAACTTTGTGATATTGAAAACGCATTTACGGACATTAATTCTTGGGAGAGATTTCCTTAAGAAAATGAACGCAAAAATAGATTGTAAGCAAGAAACTATCAAATACGATTTGACGAATAATCATGACGAAATCAATTTTGAAATGTTGAAAATAAAGAGTGCCAAGGATTCCATTGTACCGGAATGTTCCATGAAATTGATCAAGGCATTGGTAGAAACAGAGGATGGAGAATATATTATCGAGGAGAGCAGCAAAATGTTTCAAACAAATGGACTTCGTCTAGCAAGAAGCTTGATCAATGTTATAAATAGGGAAACACACATCTGGATAACTAATCCGTATCCTCGACCGTTAAAAATAATGAAAAACCAAACATTGGCTTTTGGAAGTAGTCCAGCGAAAATAAATGTGAGTCGAGAAAGAGAGGTAGAAGAGAACAAAGAACCTAGATTCCAATTAAACGAAAATCTTTCACCAAAGGAACAGAAGGAGTTAAAACAAGTTTTAAAAAGGTATGGAGATCTTTTTTCGTCGAGATTAGGGAGAACCAATTTGGCAAAACATCGGATAGACACAGAAGACGCGAAGCCAATTAAACACAAGCCTTACCGGGTAAGTGCTAAAGAACGAGATATTATAAAAGAGCAAATTGACGAGATGCTTACAGAAGGCATAATTAGGCCATCTTCTAGCCCCTGGTCTTTTCCAGTAATATTGGTCAAGAAGCGAGATGGTAAATACAGATTTTGTGTGGACTACAGAAAACTGAATAATGTGACAGTAAAAGATGTCTATCCGATCCCTAGAATAGACGAAGTTATGGATACTCTCCAAGGATCTACACACTTCTCAGCAATAGACCTCAGATCTGGATATTGGCAAGTTGAAGTCGAAGAAAGAGACAAAGAGAAAACAGCTTTCACTACAGCACATGGATTATATGAATTCAACGTGATGCCTTTTGGACTTTGTAACGCGCCTGCTACCTTCGAGAGAAATATGGAGAATATGCTTGGAAATCTGAGATGGCAAATTTGTTTGTGTTATCTGGATGATGTTATCATATATAGCCCGGATTTTCCAACGCACCTCAAAAGACTTGAAGCTGTTTTTAGATGTTTTCGTGAATCTAATTTAAGGTTAAACGACAAAAAATGCCGATTTGCTTTTGAAGAATTGGAGATTCTCGGCTATATAACGAGCAAACATGGTATAAAACCCGCGGAACATAACATCAAAGCTGTCAGAAATTTCCCTCGGCCCAAAAAGGTCAAAGAAGTACAATCCTTTTTGGGAATGTGTTCATATTATAGAAAATTTATCAAAGACTTCTCAAAAATTGCTGACCCTTTGACCAACCTTATAAAAAAAAGTGTATCATTTACCTGGACAGAAAGACAAGAGGAAGCGTTTCAAACCCTAAAAACAGCACTATTAAGTCCACCAATTTAAGGTCACTTCAATCCAAATGCACCTACTTATGTTCATACTGATGCGTCCAACATCGGCATAGGTGCAACACTTGTCCAAGACATCGGTGGTGAAGAGAAGGTGATCTCATATTTGAGTCGTACCCTAAGTAAAGCGGAGCAAAATTATTCAACCACTGAAAAAGAATGTCTGGCCGTTGTCTGGTCAATGTCAAAATTACGACCCTACCTTTATGGAAGACACTTTGAAATAGTAACAGACCACCACGCCTTATGCTGGCTCAAAAACTTGAAGGATCCAACAGGTCGATTGGCAAGATGGGCATTGAAAATTCAAGAATATGACTTCGATATAATACATAAATCAGGAAAGAAGCATCTGGACGCCGATGGCTTATCTAGGGGACCCTTACCAGAAACTGATTGGGATGAGGATTTTGAAAGGCTATTTTTAAATCAAATAACAGACGAAGAGGATAAATTTATCGAAAGTGTTAAGAAAAACCTTAATGGAAGCAGGCGATCAATTGCGCAAAACTTTAAAGTAGAAGATGGATGCCTCTTTAAGAAAAACCCGAACCCTGAAGGCAGGGCGTGGTTGCTTGTGGTTCCAGAGAAGAAAAAGAGAGAAATTTTGAAAGAATATCACAATCATATGTCGAATGGCCATCTGGGTGTCGCCAGAACCATGTACCGAATAAAGAGTAAATACTTTTGGCCATCCATGCTAAAGGATGTCTCAGAGTTCGTTAAGACGTGTCACCTTTGCCAAAGTAGAAAAGGCTCAAACCAATTACCTTCTGGACTACTACAGCCCATTCCCCCAGCCAACTTTCCTTTCGAAAGAATTGGAATTGACTTTGTTGGTCCATTGCCATCTACGAAAAACAGGAAAAAATGGATAATCGTGCTGACGGACTACTCCACTAGATATGCAGAAACAAAAGCAGTCTCGGAAGCAACAGTGAAAGAAGTTTCAAAATTTCTAGTAGAGGATATTTTTCTCCGGCACGGAGCCCCACAATATCTTATTAGTGACAGAGGCTCTCAATTTACCAGTAATTTAATGAAAGAGGTGATGAAAACGTGCAAGATTAAACATTGCTTCACAACGAGCTATCATCCCCAGACTAATGGATTGACAGAGCGGTTAAATAGAACATTGATCAATATGCTCAGTATGTATGTGAACACTGATCAGAAGAATTGGGACGAAATACTCCCATTCATCACTCACGCTTACAATACTACAATTCAGGAAACCACAGGATATTCTCCCTTTTTCCTGATGTTTGGAAGAGAACCCACGTCTCTTTTGGACGACAGGAATATCTCGGTGGACATTGACAAGGATGATTATGATGAATACATAAAACATCACTTAGACAAAATAAACAGAACAAGAAAATTAGTTATTAACAACACAATAAAGACTCAAGAAAGAATGAAAAATAACTATGACAAGAAACACATGGAAAGAAGCTACGAACCAGGAGAATTAGTAGCAGTTTGGACACCAATTAGGAAAATAGGAAAGTGTGAGAAACTACTGAGAAAATATTTTGGCCCATATAGAATATTAAAGAAGCTGTCCAACGTAAATTACTTAATTGAACCAAAAGATAATCCTGGCCAAGACCCATTGATTGTCCATGTCTCAAGAATCAAACCCTATTTTGAAAGAATTGATGAGGTCAATCACGAGGACGTGACGACCTCTGGAGAGGGGGAAGTGTTACATCATGATTAATTGCGTATTTCTTATATTATTTTTAATATATTTGAAATTTAAATTATATATTTATTTATTTTTATATAAAATATTCTATGATATTTATTTAAAACAGATTAGATTATCATCATTTGTATTTAGGTACACGTGTGACTTCACTGCTCTCTTTGATTTGAGAAAATAAATAAATCATTCTGGAGGTTACTTAAAGTAGACTTATCTCATTATTCCCTTATATAAATTTGTAGGATGGTTGAAACACGCTCTGGTAAGATGCAAGACCCAGCACAGGAGAGAATCATGGCTGAAGAGTCTGCCAAGCCGCAACCTGGTGCAACAATATTTACAAAAATATTTGAGACAGCCAAAATAAAACAACAATGGTTTAAAGTTTGAAGCCGCGTTATCTGGCGGTCGACTTCAGAGTTTTTTCTAGGACAATTAATTTTAAAATTAAATTGAGAGAAAAAGGAGAACCCAGGACCCTGGAGCGTAAAAAAACGCCAACTTCCCGGGCTGTCCAGTAACCTAGTAGAAACTAGTTACTAACGATTATATTCACATAGAGCCAATTGCAGAGCCGAACCAGCTGGTCAGGAAGTTCCATGCTTGCTGAGAATCCGGGAGTCTAGCCATCGAGACTGGGTCGAAGGAGGTCTTTCCAAGCAGAAGGGCTGTCTGCATTATAATTAAATACAATTTTCATAAAATATATACGAATAAGTAGAAAATATGATTGATGGATATGCAAATATAAATCACATAATTCAGTTAATATCATTAAACTAGGGATTATTAGTAAATGCTAATATACTACTGAAGAATTTATAATATTGTAACAAAGTATATATTAATTTTTATGTTTATATTTTGCGAATCTGTAAATTTCTCTCGTGGCTTATCTTTTGTTTACCATTCATAGTTTGTTCTTTCCTGAAATAATATTATTGAATAATATTAATAAATTAATATTTACTGAATTACCTTTGTGGGATAAATGTCATAAACAACATCAAAACTGAGATTTTCTGTGAGGGAATGGAATAAATTATTTCGCAAATGAATTGATAAGGAAGATATTGTAAATGTTCCTCCATCGCTCTGCTTCCCGTAATCTACGATATAAAGAGACGGTAGTTGAAGAACATAGAAAGGGAGTGAAGCATAACACTTTATTGATAAAGCACAACATGTCAATAAAATGTCTGCCAACATTGTTGGAAATTCACCTACTTGGCGAGATGTCTCCAAGAGATTAGGCCAAGTTACCCACATTGTATTGCCTTATTCTAAAATGGTTATTAAATTCTGAGAATTCAGGGGTCACTATTTCATACGGCTCTGAAAATAGTATAATATCACCTGAATTTGATCATCAGGATGAATCTTTTCAACGTCGTCTACAGGCAGGTTGCTCCATTGTTGGACCTCGGACATTTGTTCTCATCTCTGGCCTACACTTCAGGAGCTCTTTCTTCTGAATCCTGCCTCCTGTATGCCTTCTTACAACAATGCCATCCTAACTGATCGCAAATCATCACAATATTCTAGATTTTGTGCAAAATAGGTGGAGTATAAAAACCCCAAAGATCTCGGAATGGTACAACTGCTAAAGAAAACACAGTGAGGTAAGAGTACATATCTCAAGTATTCTTTCCCACTTAAATGAGAGAAAGTGAAAACATTACCTATTGACACCCCCCACCCTCCCTGATATAGGTCAAGATGACCACCGTCTGCCTTATAAAATAGAAGGTTAGCTGACGACGATCAGTTCCCAACTATCTGGACATGCATCTCTTCGTAAGTACACTGCTTCCTCACTATAGGGTTTTTCTGGTTCTTTATGGACTTTTTGATTACTGATAGATCTTTATTAAATGGTGAAGAGGTATGAACAAGTTGGTTTTATTTATAAGGCATTCAAATTTTTCTTTCAAAAAATGTTGAATTCAAACAAAAATGAGATCTATTGAAAAATTTACTAGGCTTCTTGTGACGATTAACACTTAATTATGTTGAATATGTAATATAGAGTTTGGAGGAAAGAAAAGTATACGGCATTATTGATATTTCCTTAGTTACTTCTCGATTAAAAAAACCTTAATTATTCAGAAAATATATTAAAATAATATCCTCACTGTGTTAGAAATGAGCTCGTTGTGTATTATCCCTTCAATATTCTACCAGACTCACAGCATCGAGCTATGTCCGAAGGGTCCACGTATGACAACAGGTTCAGCAGGTTGACCTAAGTTCAACCACTGATTTTTGGTGTTAGGATTACAAAAATATACTTATTTATCATCGCAATTAATAATTATCTTTGAGACATTCACATCTTTAGGGTTATTTTCAAGCTTCTTGTACATTTATACTTAGCGGTATACCTGAACAGACATCGTCAGGTACAAAGCAGCAGCTGCTGTAGGCCTTATCAAGTTTGTTAAAGTGACGAACGACATTAATTTGTGATTTTCTCAATTCGCCTGATTATCTCCGGGTTTTAGCTGTTGAATTTGTTCTCACAATTTGACACAAGGCGTTTAAGTCTCGCGAACTAATGGTCCTTAGGTTGGCGTATGAATTCTTCTCATTTAAAATATTTCTAGGACTATCAGCTTTCATGTAGCTTCTCTCAACAGAATTAGGAATCAAAGGAAACACATGAATAATATTTTATACATAAAACTGGTATTAGCAACCTATTTTAAATTTCAATTGAAGCGAATCAAAAAAGACAATAACAAAAGGAGGGCAGAATGAAACAGGCTAATAGTTCGAAAATTAATTGAAGTGGCTAAAAAATTGTTACACTCAAGTATATTGAATCTCTTTGAGTTATCTATTTTCTATACGGAATGAAAAAGATTTAAAGATATCGAAAGTGTAAGTTCTGTAACTCGCCCATTAATGTGCGCTGCCCCAGGTCGGACTGTTCCTGGCCCTGGCTACGGGAGGTTGCCTGGCCTCCTACCCCTCCATGTCGCCCGCCAACTCCAACGGCGGCATTCTCCAGCAATATGGCATGGTGAGCTGGCAGCATCACAATCGTTTCTAATAATTTGTAGTAATTCAAATCATAATGTGTGCGTTAAATGGTTTGATTTTAAAAATAATTTTATATTTAATACATAATTTTTCATTCAAAATTGGAGGAGAATGGAATATTATATATACTGTATTTGGCTGTCTACATATTATCCAAACCTAAGTTTGATGTATTTTGGTGGTTTCAGCAGCAGAAGGAAGAGCCACCTAAGCCCTACCAGTACAGCTACGAGGTGGACGACGGCTACAACAATCGCCATCACCACAAGGAAGAGTCCGACTCTTATGGAGCCAAGAAGGGATCCTACGGCTACACCAACGCCGAAGGACTCTACCGGAACGTGGACTACGTCGCCGACAAGGACGGATATCGCGCTTACGTCAAGTCCAATGAGCCCGGAGTCGCTCCTGAGGCTTCTGCTGACGTGGACCTCAAAGTCAAGCCAGTACCAGAGGCAGTTCAAAACCAAGCTATGATGGCCGCTTACCAGTCTCAGATGAAGGATATGTCAATGAACGAATATTACAATTCCAACATGGAAGGAAAATCTATTGATATGATGTCTCAGGCATCACCGATGAAAATGGCTTACCAGCCCGAGATGAATATGAAAATGCCCTCTGCTCCAATGATGATTGCTCCTATGGAGATGGCCTACCAGCCCAAGATGAAAATGGAACAGCTTTCTGCCCCTATGATGGCTCAGGCCTCTCCCATGAAGATGGGTTACCAGCCAAAGATGATGAAGGAAATGTCCTCTCAATCGATGATGGCTCAGATGTATCCTATGAAAATGTCCTACCAGGCAGATATGGAAATGCCAGCTTCTTCTTTGAAGGCTCAGGCTAATCCCATGGAGTTGAGCTATCAGTCTAAGATGAAAATGGGAATGCCTTCATATCCTATGATGGCTGAGGCCTCTCCTATGAAAATGGTTTATCAACTTAAGTCTGAAATGCCGTCTTCTCCAATGATGGCTCATGGTTCCCCCATGAAGATGGCCTACCAGCCAAAGATGAAGTCAGAAATGCCCTCATCTCCAATGATGTCTTATTCCTCTCCCATTAAAATGTCTTACCAGCCCAAGATGAAGTCCGAAATGCCCTCATCGCCAATGATGTCTCATGCCTCTCCCATGAAAATGTCTTACCAGCCAAAGATGGAAATGCCAGCTTCTTCCTCAATGGCTCAGGCAATGAAGATGGGTTACCAGCCTAAAAAGGAAAACCAATATTCTTCAATGATGGCGAAAGCCGAACCAATGTCCTACCAATCTATGATGAATGTAATGTCTTCTCCAATGGGACCAGCTGATCAAGCAATGGCTCTCTCTTCGAGCCCCGAACCCCGCACCGTGGGTTACTCCTATTCCACAAATCTTGCCCCTGCCAAGCCACATAATGCAAATGCTCAACAAGCTGGAAAGATGTCTTCCTCTTACAAAATGTCTTACTAATCAAACTGCCTCTTCCTTTTAAAATAAACCATATATTTCTGTTAAATATGTAAATGAAAGTCCTGTATTGCATAATGGTTTATCATATAATTTATATCTATAATGATTCACATGTATCTGTTTCTTTCAATAAAGTTTTTTTTTTAATATATATTTTTATTTTGGGTCATACATTCATACAATCAATTGGCGATTACAACCAAACTATTAAATCATTACATATGTCTGTTCTCTATCCTGCGACGTTTATATGGGCAACATTATACGTTTGTATAGGTGTGCAGCCTATATAAATGAAATTTATAGCGCTAGAAATGGAAGAAATCAAATTATATACAAAAATATTTTGATAATTTAATTAGACACCGCAACAGTTTTGTCAAATTCGAACAAAGATAAAAACCTAAAGATATATAATAGATAATGACACTTCTACATACATAGATGGCTACGATTGTTCCACATGCTATTAAGGAATGATAGAAATTATCTGTGCTTGCCAAATGGCTATCTCGACTGGCAACGTGATAGAGACGATATTATGCAAAATGCATTGCAATATTGATAAAGAAAATTATTTGTGCACACTTCTCTCTTCGCAAAAAGTAATTTGTTCTATCCCCTATGCGTAAATTGCGCAGATACCAAGTAACCACTTTCAAAAAATTGAAATTCCAATATTATTCGCCATAATATTATTCGCCTTTATGTATAATTCCTTCGTATTATGTATTATTATGAGTCAACCAAGAAAAAAAAAACAACGTTTTAATAAAATCACGAACTTTTAGGAAAACCTTATATTTATTTATTAAAAAATTATATCATTAATTCAAAATGATATTTTCCCTATTTACACACTCTATTGAATTTCGTTGTCCTAGTCGAAAAGTAAACTTAAAATTCAATGAATTTTATTTTATATAAATTTGGTCCTATGATATACCTTTTAAAACATGATTAACATACAATATTAGTACAATTATACATAGTGTGATCAATATTTTTCAGGAATACTAAATATTTAAAGAAATATAAAAAGTATAATAAAGTTTTTTTTTATTTCTCAAAATAATCGCCGTCACTATCTATACACTTGTTCCATCTTTTTTTTCAGATATCAAAACACCTCTGAAAATCCTAATTCAGGCTTCTCAAAATATTCTACGTATTCTCCTTTATTTCAGGTATTGAGTCAAATCGACTTCCTTTTAAGACTTTTTTTTTTTTAATTTTAGGGTAAAGGGAAAAGTCGTTGGGAGCAAGTTCAGGAGAATAAGGTGGCTGGGATAGTAAAGCAATTCCGTGTTTAGCCAAATAGAGTTGTACAGTGACGGCCGTATGGCAGGACCATATATACAGTTGCCCGGCCATCCTTGCAGCCCTCTATATGGTAGATATCAATCCAGAAGAGGACATCCATACGGAAAAAGCACCTCGGTTGGCCTGCATCATTATCAGGGTGCATGGACCGATCTGATCTGCTCCATGGACAAGACACCACCACCATACGTTCACGCTAGCTTTGCTTCTGTTTTCCATTTTATCTTTTTTTTTAATTAATAATATTCTAATAAATCTTAAGTTTCCATATATAAATGTTTCTCTGGTAATTACGCTAATATACTAGTTGATCATATTCTGTTTGTAGTAAGTCTTCGAATCGGTCTAGTTATTTGAGTCTGTGCTCCAATTATTCCCTGGCTTATATAGATAAGTCTCTGTCAAACCAAAACATAAAGTACCAGCCAGGCTTAGGAAGCGGCAAGGATATCTGGCTATCACTGCTAGGACCTCATCCGCTCCCGCTTACCTTTCTTTAATGCCCGACTTTTTAGCTTGGAAAAGTAAAATTCAACAGGGCCATACTATTACCTTTCTTATCAAATCAATCGAAATCATAGACAAGGACAAATCTTAGGCATAAAGATTCTCATAAACAAATTTATAGAGTGTCTGGAGGCCACCAACTGTTCCCTGAGGCTCGACAACATCAGAGTCAACATTCACGAAATGTATTTCCGCATTTCGTGTCTGAATGACATTGCCGCTATCACCGCCTGGAAGAGAACTCTTTGTCGGTGTCAGGGTCTCCTAAGATTATATCTACCAATATCTACTGGTTGATCATTTTTCTGTCAATAAATATACTTCATCCTTGATAAAAAGCATGATCCTGGCTCTCTGCCAATACTCCATAAGGGTTACTTATCTAGAGTAGATTCCACACTATCTTCAACGAAGGAAAACACGCAGGTATTCAGCCAATAGTATGCAGTCGTGACCTTTTGATAAACATGATAAAAGTTTTAATCACAAATTTCCTTATTTATGCTGATAAAATATTCTTATAAGATATATAATTTTATAAAAGTAATACCTGTCATATATAAGGCCTGAAGAATAAAGAAAGATTCACGTATTCACATATCTACATAAAGATTTGAGCCGACCAAAGTAAAACAACAATAGGTTTATATAGTTCAAAGCCGCAATTCTGGCGGTCGACTTCACCGAGTTTTTTTCTAGGACAATTAAATTTCAAATTAAATAGAGAAAAATAAGGATAACCCAGGTCCCTGGAGTGTAGAAAACGCCAACTGCCCGGGCTGTCCAGAAAACTAGTAGAAACTAGTTACTAGCTCTTATATTTACACAGAGCCAATTGCAGAGCCGAACCAGCTGGTCAGGAAGTTCCATGTCTGCAGAGAATCCGGGAGTCCAGCCATCGAGACTGGGTCGAAGGAGGTCTTTCAAAGCAGAAGGGCTGTCTGCATTAAAATTAAATACATTTTTCATAATATATATACAAATTAGTAGAAAATATGATAGATGGATATGCAAATACGAATAGAATAATACAGATATTATCATTTAACTAGGGGTTATTAGTAAATGCTAATATACTATTGAAGAATTTATAATATTGTAACGTAAAAAGAAATTAGGGAAGACAAAACTTCAGGATGGCACAGCAAATTATTTAAGGCACTAGCACAAATTAAAATTAATAAAATACAAGAGAAGCAATAAGGAAACTTTACGTTGAGTAATACATTATATAAACATCAAAATTAACAATCTGTACATAATATATATAATATATACTTAGCTATAATATAACTTCGCGTTTGCCGGTCCCAAATTCAGATGAAAAAGGAGGAGGGGAAGCAATAAACAAGCTCTCTAAAAAAACCTAGGTTTAACTAACCATGCTGATACTACCCTATAAAGGCTCCTAATCCAGGGATACAGTATGAACAGCTTTTGTACTTCATGTTAGGAACAGCTACACATGGTGTCTGTTCCTCATCTCAGAAATGGCCATTTTTTTGGAGCTAAGTCGGCCAGCTATTGAGTAGTGCTCCCAGTTTCAATGACAGAAGCAGGCGCTTTCTACTTTAACAGATTCATGAGAGATAAGAAAAAAGAAAACTACAATATTGTAACAATGTATTTATTATTTTATTAACAAAATATCATTTTTATGTATATATTTTGCTACTTTGTAAACTTCCCTCATAGCTTATCTTTTTTTAAATCCTTTTTAGTTAGTTCTTGCCTTAAATAAATTGCTGTATCATCCTGAAGTTTGTCTTTCCTAATTTTCCACGTGGCATTTTGGCGGAGATCGGGGTAGATTAGGGAAGACAAACTGAAGATAGCCGAAAAGACCTTGAGGCAATGGGTGCTGTGATCTACATTTTCAGACACTGACACCAGGATTCCACAGTCATGTCAAAGCCAAGACTTCCTTCCAAGATGACGATGTCCCTATAGACGATACGACGACAAAGACGCTCTTCAAGCCGCAAAAAAAAAAAAAGGACTAAAAGGTACTAGGGACAAAGTTCCAAGACTTCGATGGAATCCTTGGCAGAAGCACGTCAGATTAATATCAGTAACTACAATAATTGCTTGCTGTGGGTCACAGCTCCCATAGGTAAGGAGCTATGTAACAAAGTATTTATTAATTTTATTAACAGATTATCATTTTTATGTTTATATTTTGCTATACTCTGTAAACTTCCCTCGTTGCTTATCTTTTGTTCATCAATTATAGTTTGTTCTTTCCTTAAATAAAATTATTGTGTCATCCTGAAGTTTGTCTTTACTAATTTTCCACGTTGAAATATATTTGTACTCACAGAAACATCTCTCACTTTAATTATAAAACGGATGGATGGATTATGTTCATAACCTTAGTAGAAAACTTGCTACTCTGTAAACTGCCCTCGTTGCTTATCTTTTGTTTATCATTCATAGTTTGTTCTTGCCATAAATAAACTGCTGTGTCATCCAGAAATTTCTTTCTTCGTGGCAATATAAGCAAATGGTTTTAAATTTAGTTGGAACGTAGCTCACTCTTTTGCTCGACTAATTGGCCATTATAGAACGGTCGTCTAGTCCTACCAACGGGCTGTACCATGCAGAACGATCAAAATACACTGTGGCAATGAACAAAGCAGCAAGACATCAGAGCTGCAACACAAGTTGATATATAGCTAGCAATAAATATGTATATATATATGTTTCTATGAAAATGTTAATCTGCAAGACGCAGGTTATCATCATCCCTTTTTGATTTGTTTTTGTCACTTTTTGGCGTTCCGAAAATAAACAATAAAAGGCTGTATCAGACTTTACTGAGACAATAAAGATTTGCTAAAAATAAATGTGTACGAAGATGTTGCACAAGTAAGTATTCCCGGGTTAGGGATCAGAACGTATCTCTCTCAGCCAATAAACCATATCGCTACCATGTTGAGATGTCCAACCGGGTGTTCCCGGCTACCACTCCTTCTAAGTCAATATTCTCCCGATTCCTTATGAAATTTCCTTCTAGGTCAAAATTTCCCTCTCTTCAAGTAGTGGAGTAACCTACATGATTTTTCTCGAGTATCAATGATGCAAAACCAAATAAAAAATACGACCGCGGACTTTAGCAATTTCACTCCCTCCCCCCTCTCTTCAAGTACAATACTTCTTTCAATGAGTGAGAACAATATCTTTTGTAATGGGAAATGTCATTACACAATTATCTCATCTTTCATCAAGGACATATTATAACATACGGGGAATACTTTTAAAGATATGGAGAAATTCCTCAGTGATTAGTAATAATACCACACACACAAAGTGTTTGTCCGCAGAATTTGTTTTTCAAGTTTTAATCATTTCTATAAAACATATATATATAGCACATAAATCAGGACAATATTCTTCGTTCCACCTTTCTATAAAAAATTCCCCATATATATTATGTGAAGACATCTTGCAAACATACTGATGCTAAACCTAATGATGATGTATATATATATATATATAATATACTGATTTATTTAGAAATTCGGTTGGTCAAATATCATGGCCATGGGAACACTCCAAAATCAACGTTCAGTTGATTTTTGTTCCACTAGATGGCGCTCTACCAACTTAAATGCTCATGTAAACGATAAAGATGTGACTTTCATTTTTTCAATATCAACACCTGTGTGAACTTTTTATATATATATTTTTATTTTTCACATATTCATCTGTATATTTTTTGATAATAAAGGCATCTTTTTAAACGGTGTTGCAACTTTATAGAGTCATTCACATTGATTCCCTCCTTCTTTGTGTCGTACATGTTTCCCGAGCGAGTTTTCATAATCAGAAAGTAAATAAAACAATTAAATAATAAAGAAATAACCATTAAAAGTTACGATGTTTATTTGTATACTTCCTCGTAGTTGGTGGTCTTTAGTATTCACGTCCGAGGCTCCTCTCTCCAAATAAACAAGCAAGATATATTCAATAACAATATGGTATAAAATGAATGTTACTAGAGTACATAATCTGTTTAAAATATATTAAAAATATCATAGATAGTTTTGAATATATAGAGGGTGGAATCAAACATGATGTAACAATATATTGGAAAAGGAATATATACATATATATATTTTTTAATTAAAAAAGCATATATTGGATCAAAATATCATTTATTTCACCAATATTTCAGTTGGCTAAACGCCAACCTTTATAAAGGCATTATAACATATTAATGTGTGTCAACAACAAACTTAATATCTTGATAAAGGTTGGCGTTCAGCCAACTGAACTATCGGTAAAATAAATAACATTTTGATCCAATATATGCCCTTTTAATTAAAGATTTATTTATGGATTGCTCTATTTTCAAAACATATATATTTGAATTGTTAAAATTTACAGAAGCAGCTATATAAAATACTTGTCATCTGGACTTCTAATATCTTTGTCTCAACTGAGGTTAGGGCATTAGAGCAGTATATATCTCCAATATACAAACACTCAATAATAGAATAATTTGAGGAAGAGCTACAATTTCTATCTTATGAATCTTGTTGATGTTCCAAAATCACTTTATTAGGTACCCCTCAACAAGAGCAACCTAGTTTATGATATTTGCAGGTGAAGGTTATTCACATATTAAACAAAATGTTAACGCGGGTTTCAATCCCGGTTCATTGTTTTCGGGAATCGAGGGTGTTACCCACTCGTCCACAGACCTTATGAATTCGTTTTAACAAAATTATACCTACACTTGTGTACCATAATTTTCGCCCGAAAATTCTACATTCAAAGGAGTGGTACTCCAATGTAAAGTCCAGCATAAGTTTGTTCTCCTTTATAAAAAAATATTTTATGGATCGTTCACAAAAGACATTATGTCAAAGTTTTATGTAAATATTCCAGATAGTATTTCTGTTTTATCTGTAAGGATTAACTTTCAAAGTTTAAAAATAACAATTTATACCACTTATCAAAAAGTTATATAAATTTGAATGCAAAGTGGGTGACCATGGCAAAACTTGCTCTCCTCATCATTAAAAAAGAAAATAAGGCATCTTCTTATCTGGAAGTTGCTGATGGCAATGAAGTTGCTTGCGCCATCTATCGGAATAAATATAAACTATTCATTGATTTTTAAATATTTTAGAATTGACAAAATACCCATTCTTGATTATTCAAGAAAATTATAGATGAAGAATAGGTATTTTTCCAATTCTGGAATATTCGAAAAAAAATGAATAGTTTATATTAGGAGTATAAATAAATTCGTGCGGTTTTTTTCGAAACTTGGAGTTTTATTGCGAAAATTTGGCTAGACATTTAATGTGCAAAGTATTGTCTGTCGTTAGCCACTACATTTTCCCATATTTCTAGAAATTGACGGATCTTACCTCGGAAAAAGGCCGGCTTTTTGGCCGCTATCCATTCATCGATCCATTTTATGACTTCGTCGTAGTGATCCGAAGAAATAATATTCGGAAGGAGCAATATCTGGGCTATACGGAGGGTAGGTGGGACTTCTTATTTGAGCGTTTATAAGTAGGTTTTAACGGGTGCTGCAGCATGTGTCCGAGCATTATCATGTTGCAAAATAGCATTGGTGTGTCTATTGGCGTATTGCAGCCGTTTTTCTCGCAATGCTCGTCTCTAACGCATCAATTGTCTTCAGTAGACCTCCCCTGTGATACTTTTGTTCGGTTGTAGCAGCTCATAATATACCACTTCTAGCTGGTCCCACCAAATACACAGCATAATCTTCCGTCATGAATACGGCTTGGCCATCGACGATGAGGCACGGCCAGGGTATTCATACGTTGCCCGACGTTTTGGATAACCGTAATGGGCCCACTTTTCATCATCAGTTACAATTCGATGCAAAACCACTTTATTTTTTGACGTTGAAGCACTTGTTCACACGAGAAAAAACTGCGTTCGACGTCTCTTGGCTTCAGTTCATACGACACCCAATTTCTGACATTTCGGATCATTCCTATTTCTATTAAGCCATAAAAAAATGGCTGATTGAGTGACTCCAAGTGTTTTACGAGTTCCTTTTGCGTTTGTGTTGGATCTTCATCGGCCTTGTCTCTAATTATTCACCCTCAAACTTGGGTGGCGCTCCGGGTCTTTCTTCGTCTTCCAAATCAAAATTACCACTTTTAAACCGTGCAAACCACTTCTGACACGTTCGATCAGCTAGAGCAGGGTCATTATAAACTACGATGACTCTCAGAAGCTTTTTTATTCATATTGAAGTAATGAAGTAAAACTCCCCGCAAAATCACATTATTTGGTACAAAAGTTGACATTTCAGGAGCAAACAGAAACTAGATTGTTTATACTTCAAAGAAGACACGGTTACTGTAAAAAGAAGCCTTATGATGACGCTTCAAATAATGGTGTTTTCAGATAAAACCGTGGAATAATAAACTAGCAGCGCCATCTTTATCAAAACCGCACGAACATATTTATACTCCTAATATTTATTCCGATAGATGGCGCAAGCCATCAGCAACTTTCAGTTGCCAAATAAGGATATGCTTTTTTATTATTTATAAACCATATTCCAGTACAATTTCACTCCTCAGCATTGTTGTGCAACCTGACTTTGGCTTCTTACATGGTGGTTTGAAGGCGAAGTTCATATGCACATTTCGGTTTCAATGGTATATAGAATAGAAAATAATCATTCTTCAGAATATTCTGTTTGACAAAGACTATAATTCTCAAAATTTAGATACTTCGACCAGTAAATATTTTTATTATCTCGACGTTTCGACAAAATTCGTTTGTCCTCGTCAAAAGCAAATAAAAATTTAAGCATTTGGCAAAGCGTTAATATTTATTCTTATAATTTTTAACGGCTTGCCAAATCCTTCAATATTTCTTTGTTCCTGACGAGAACAAAATATTTTTGTTGGAATGTCGAGATATTAAAATATTTACTGACCGAAGTATCTTTAATTTTAAGAACAATGAATGCCAGTCAGGCAGTCTCTATCTTTATGATAAAAACTATAGATATATTATAAGGTGATAACATGCCATCTATATATAAAAAATGGAATAATTATAAAACTCGACTATTTCTTTTTTTTAACACATAACAAACTTCTACTATAAATTATTGTAAATATATATGCATAGTCAAATGTAAAGGCATACATGTATGACAGCGCAAGTGTCCTTAGGGGAATATAGCGCTTTAAATTGAAATTTTAAAAAATGAGAACATTAAGACGCGAATGATTCTTTAACAAATAAATCTAACTTCTACTCTCCTTACTGCGATGAAAAATATATTGGGAGGGCTTGGCTCATCAATGGTGAACCCTCCTAGCGATTTCGCCAATTTAATCCACCAGACCGCTTCTCTTAGAGCTCTAATACTGTATTGGAGGCGAATTTGCGTATATAAGCTGCAATGAAGAGTGGAATCTTAGAATAGTATTCGAGCAGATTATGTACATAAGATTTCAGGACAGCAGGATTAAATATAAATGTTTGCATCGAGTAATGTTCTTACATTTATCCAATTAATAGCGTGAACCATTAGGTTCTAGGAAGTGAAAGACCAGAAAGGCTGAACAAAAGCAAGTAAATTACAAAAAGGTATAAGACATCTCAAATCTTTTTATTAATTGTACGAATTAGCTTTCGGGCAAGCCCTTCCTCAGCAAACTTTTTTTTTTTGCTTATCCCTAGTACAGGTGGTACAGGCCATGATAATCATGGTGGGTAGTTAGCGACTGCTTTTACTGTAAGCGCACCACATGTCTACACATGTGAAAAGCAGTTCGACTTTGCACTTACAAATGTGCCAGAGCCCCGTTTGGTTACATGCACTCGCTGGTGGGGTTGGACTTATGCAAGAATCGGGAGCCATTGGAGCATTTTCTTTTATCAGAAAAAAGTGTCCAATGCGGGAATCGAACCCGGGTCGTAGTGGTCGAAAACCAACGGTTCAACCAGCCTTCCACCGACCCCCAAGCAAACTAAAACATTATAATTAAAAACAGATAAGTTTATTTTATCGCAGATGTAAAGATGATTTGAATATTTATTTTCACACACACAAGAAAATATTTAATTAGAAAGACATATTTTCGTACATGTACAAAATAATAATTTATTTACCAATATTTCAGTTGGCTGAACGCCAATCTTTCTCAAGGTATTATAACATATTTATGTGATACATTAGAGTGCCATCTGTTATGAGAATTTGATACTATTTTAGACACCTATGATTATTTTAAATTTAAACATTTATCTACTTCTCTTTTACTGCAATGAAAAATTAATGGTAGGGCCTGTCTTATCAGTGGTGAACCCTCCCACTGGTTTAATCTACCATACATTCATTTAAATACCATTTCAAAGAGGTCGGCTCTAATACCAGTATATATAAGTATATTATTGCCTATATTCAATGCGGAGAGAGAGAGAGAGAGAGAGAGAGAGAGAGGGAGAAAATAGATTTTAAAAAATATATATATGTGACAATATAATAATAATGTGGGGAAAGAGAGAAATAATCACACCACAAGTTGGAGAAGGGGGAACCCAGACAACCAGCGAGAGATGGGAGATGGCAGGCCCGGCTGTCCGCCGGGCGGCCGTTTGTGTCGAAAACAATCCTCCAACTGTCTTAATTAGTTCTGAGGTTCCAAGTAAAGGGGCCCCAGTTGGTGGCCCCTTGGAATGTCGCTGATGTCTCAAATGACCGGACTTTAGCTGCCTCTCTCTGGGTTGACTGTAGGTTTGCTTTATTTTTCCAGGAAGGGTATATATTATGACATATATATATATATATATCACAGACTATAAATAGAATTTTTTAAAACATAAATGTGTCAATATTTTAGATTTAACAACAACGCCAGATACATCCATTATACGCCTTTTCAATTAAAGATATATTTTTGGATTGTTCTATTTTCAAAACACGCAAAATATATAAGGAATTAGAACTTTTAAGACGCGAATGATTCTTTCTATAATTAAACAAATTTATATTGTCCTTACTGTGATAATAAATTAATGATATGGGCTGACAAATCAGTGGTGAAACCTCACAGCGGTTTGGTCAGTATAATCTACTGATGAGCAAGTTTAGTTTATTATTGCATTGAGGTCAGTATAATATTGTTTTATTATAAAAAGAATGAAACGCGTCTAAAATAGTCTCAATTTCTTTTAACAGATGGCGCGGTAATACAACACAAGGGAATGATTGAATGTAGACAATGTTGTTGTAGATATAAATAAAACACTTGGCTATGTATTTAATACAGAAATATGGCGCTTATTCATTGCTTATTTTAATCTTAGTTTGAAGGCTGTTCTCCTTCACAACAGAGAAATACACACCTATCATTGTCAATTGCGTGGAACTGAGGAGTGTTCAAGAAGACCTTGTCTGGAAGAGAACTCTCTTACGGAAGAAATTTGTACTTATTGTTTGCGGAAGAGGATTGCTCGATTCAAATATTTATATGTAATTCTACTGTTCTAAAAGCTTATGTCCATAGTTTTCTTAAAAACATTTCTGAGATTCCACATTTCATTGTAGCATATATAAGCAGAATCGTCCACTACAGTATTAGAGCTCTAAATAGCGGTCTGGTAGATTGAATTGGCGAACCCGCTGGGAGGGTTCACCACAGATCAACCAGGCCCTTCCAATATTTTTTTTGCAGTAAGGAAACAGTATTGGTTTACCTTATATTTAAAAATTAACCTTCGTGCTTTAATAGTTCCAATTCTTACAACTAAATAGAAACCCCATAACAAAGAACAATACCATTGATTATCCTTCCAATATTAAGAATGCCATATATTCCATAGAATGCAAGGATTGCAAAACCAAAAATGTCGGCGAAACTGGCAGACATTTAAATATAAGAGTATCAGAACATAAACGAAATATCGATAATCAAGACAGTATATCTTTAATACACCAACATATATGAGAAACAGTCCATTCCTTCTCCCTATCAGAACCAAAGACCCATTACTCTAACATCCCCAATAGACTACAGAGACTTATCATAGAAACCATCATATCCAGAAGCACAATAGTATTAACAGAAGAATAGATATTCCGGAAGTTTATAGCATTATATTCACTGAGCCCACCCCATAACGCCCAAGTGAAGCACACGCAACAGAACCCGCGTTGATTATTCCTTAAAACAAATGTAAACAGTGAATGGACTTAATTTAATTTTAAATCATATTTTATTGGCGTATTATTCATGTAAAGCATTTTCTCCCGTAAAAGGGCTTACTTGCCCGAAAGCTCGAGATATTTTTTAAATTAAAAATATTTTAAAAATAATCTTTTCCCTGGAGGCTTTATGTTTTAATTTTAACTATATAGATATATCTCTACACATTTTATATACCCTTTATTATCATTATTCGATCTTAATTTTTATTTATCTAACATCAGATTAGAAGAATCAATAATATTGTGTTAAAACTAACAAAAAATGTAAAAAATAAATCTGTTCAAGAAATCAAATTTTGGAGGTAGCGATAGGCAGGTGGTGAACCCGAAGAAATGAACAAATGCCTTTAATCATGAATATGATATTTATTCACATATGACGATTGACCTCGACTATAGGTTACCTTTACCCTGTTGGGAAACAGTTTCCCTGGCCACTTGTCTTTGCGAGATAGCTTCCTTGACCACTTGTTACTCGGGAGACAGCATCCTTTGCCACCTGCTACTCGGGAGACAGCTCTACCAGGTCTTTCCGCCACTCGGGAGACTGGCCACTTTCCCTGGCCACTTGTCTTTGCGAGATAGCTTCCTTGACCACTTGTTACTCGGGAGACAGCTGGCTTGGCCACCTGCTACTCGGGAGACAGCTTCCCTGGCCACCTGCTACTCGGGAGACAGCTTCCTTGGCCACCTGCTACTCGGGAGATAGCTTCCTAGGCCACCTGCTACTCGGGAGACAGCTCTACCAGGTGTTCCCGCCACCTGTTACTCGGGAGACAGCTCTACCAGGTCTTCCTGCTACCTGTTACTCGGGAGACAGCTTTACCAGGTCTTCCCGCCACCTGTTACTCGGGAGACAGCTCTACCAGGTCTTCCCGCTACCTGTTACTCGGGAGACAGCTTTACCAGGTCTTCCCGCCACCTGTTACTCGGGAGACAGCTCTACCAGGTCTTCCTGCTACCTGTTACTCGGGAGACAGCTTTACCAGGTCTTCCCGCCACCTGTTACTCGGGAGACAGCTCTACCAGGTCTTCCTGCTACCTGTTACTCGGGAGACAGCTCTACCAGGTCTTCCTGCTACCTGTTACTCGGGAGACAGCTTTACCAGGTCTTCCCGCCACCTGTTACTCGGGAGACAGCTCTACCAGGTCTTCCCGCTACCTGTTACTCGGGAGACAGCTTTACCAGGTCTTCCCGCCACCTGTTACTCGGGAGACAGCTCTACCAGGTCTTACTGCTACCTGTTACTCGGGAGACAGCTCTACCAGGTCTTCCTGCTACCTGTTACTCGGGAGACAGCTTTACCAGGTCTTCCCGCCACTTGTTACTCGGGAGACAGCTCTACCAGGGCTTCCCGCCACACTTGTTACTCGGGAGACAGCTCGGGAGACAGCTCTACCAGGTCTTCCCGCCACCTGTTACTCGGGAGACAGCTTTACCAGGTCTTCCCGCCACCTGTTACTCGGGAGACAGCTCTACCAGGTCTTCCCGTCACCTCGGGAGACAGCTCTACAAGGGCTTCCCGCCACCAGCTAAGATTGGCCCATAAGCGTCCATCCTCTTCTTCCAAAGAAATCTGAGGTAGTCCCAATCATTCTCCTTGATGGCCATCACCTGAAAATATCTCCTCATGTCGGCCAAAATTCCAAACTTATTTTCTCGAAATTTTCTCCTTATCGCAGGAATTCTCCTCAGTAGATTGGGTCTCTTCCTCAAATACAGTCTCAAGGCGAGTCCGCCGTGTCCTCGACAGGAAGCGTCGTCATATACTGGCCGTATAGGCGTCGTTTTGGACTCACACCCAAATACAGGGCGATGGGGCAAATAGTATCCCTTTACCTCAGGTGGATTTTCATTAACTCCCCCGATAAACCCTTCATTCAACCAATCTTTTGTATCAGTAATTTTTTCTTCCACCTTTGAATCAGTACTTTGTTCTACATCTAGCTTTTCTTCTTCCACCTTTGAATCAGTACTTTGTTCTGCGTCTAGCTTTTCTTCCACCTTTGAATCAGTACCTTGTTCTGCATAATCAGTTTTATTTATGGTTTTCAAATCTTTGGATTCTGTTTCTTTATAATTATCCTTTATCTTAAATTCCGTATCTCCAGTTAGTCTTGCTTCCACCAATTTCCTCGATGCTGGAACTCTGACAACTCTTTCCTCATTATTTGCCTCCTTAAATTCAACTTCATTTTCACCATTAGTAGAAAGAGCATCTTTTTCCTGCTCACGCATTACGCTAATTTTATACTCCAAATTATATCTTTCCATTATGTAGACTTCACAATTCTCAAATTCTCCATCAATTTCTTCATTAGTAGTAGCCTCTTGGGCCAATAAAATTCCCTGGCATTGTTCATTCAATGCCACCAGCTCCAAATGGAGAGATTACAACCTATCATATTTTGCATATATCCCATTTTAATCAATGGAAGCCCTTTTCAACTCTGCATGTAAATCATTAACTTTTACAGTAAAAGTAATTCTTGCAGCTCTTCTTATTTCGTTCACCTCCTCCATTTCACCACCAAGCCTATCACGTCCGGCTCACCAAATGTTAAAACTAACAAAAAATGTAAAAAATGAATCTGTTCAAGAAATCAAATTTTGGAGGTAGCGATAGGCAGGTGGTGAACCCGAAGAAATGAACAAACGCCTTTAATCATGAATATGATATTTATTCAAATATGACGATTGGCCTCGACTAGAGGTTACCTTTACCCTGTTGGGAAACAGTTTCCCTGGCCACTTGTCTTTGCGAGATAGCTTCCTTGGCCACTTGTTACTTGGGAGACAACTTCCTTGGCCACCTGCTACTCGAGAGACAGCTTCCTTGGCCACTTGCTACTCGGGAGACAGCTTCCTTGGCCACCTGCTATTCGGGAGACAGCTCTACCAGCTCTTCCCGCCACCTGTTACTCGGGAGACAGCTCTACCAGGTCTTCCTGCTACCTGTTACTCGGGAGACAGCTTTACCAGGTCTTCCCGCCACCTGTTACTCGGGAGACAGCTCTACCAGGTCATCCCGCTACCTGTTACTCGGGAGACAGCTTTACCAGGTCTTCCCGCCACCTGTTACTCGGGAGACAGCTCTACCAGGTCTTCCCGCTACCTGTTACTCGGGAGACAGCTTTACCAGGTCTTCCCGCCACCTGTTACTCGGGAGACAGCTCTACCAGGTCTTCCTGCTACCTGTTACTCGGGAGACAGCTTTACCAGGTCTTCCCGCCACCTGTTACTCGGGAGACAGCTCTACCAGGTCTTCCTGCTACCTGTTACTCGGGAGACAGCTCTACCAGGTCTTCCCGCCACCTGTTACTCGGGGAGACAGCTTTACCAGGTCTTCCCGCCACTTGTTACTCGGGAGACAGCTCTACCAGGGCTTCCCGCCACACTTGTTACTCGGGAGACAGCTCGGGAGACAGCTCTACCAGGTCTTCCCGCCACCTGTTACTCGGGAGACAGCTTTACCAGGTCTTCCCGCCACCTGTTACTCGGGAGACAGCTCTACCAGGTCTTCCCGCCACCTCGGGAGACAGCTCTACAAGGGCTTCCCGCCACCAGCTAAGATTGGCCCATAAGCGTCCATCCTCTTCTTCCAAAGAAATCTGAGGTAGTCCCAATCATTCTCCTTGATGGCCATCACCTGAAAATATCTCCTCATGTCGGCCAAAATTCCAAACTTATTTTCTCGAAATTTTCTCCTTATCGCAGGAATTCTCAGTAGATTGGGTCTCTTCCTCAAATACAGTCTCAAGGCGAGTCCGCCGTGTCCTCGACAGGAAGCGTCGTCATATACTGGCCGTATAGGCGTCGTTTTGGACTCACACCCAAATACAGGGCGATGGGGCAAATAGTATCCCTTTACCTCAGGTGGATTTTCATTAACTCCCCCGATAAACCCTTCATTCAACCAATCTTTTGTATCAGTAATTTTTTCTTCCACCTTTGAATCAGTACTTTGTTCTACATCTAGCGTTTCTTCTTCCACCTTTGAATCAGTACTTTGTTCTGCGTCTAGCTTTTCTTCCACCTTTGAATCAGTACCTTGTTCTGCATAATCAGTTTTATTTATGGTTTTCAAATCTTTGGATTCTGTTTCTTTATAATTATCCTTTATCTTAAATTCCGTATCTCCAGTTAGTCTTGCTTCCACCAATTTCCTCGATGCTGGAACTCTGACAACTCTTTCCTCATTATTTGCCTCCTTAAATTCAACTTCATTTTCACCATTAGTAGAAAGAGCATCTTTTTCCTGCTCACGCATTACGCTAATTTTATACTCCAAATTATATCTTTCCATTATGTAGACTTCACAATTCTCAAATTCTCCATCAATTTCTTCATTAGTAGTAGCCTCTTGGGCCAATAAAATTCCCTGGCATTGTTCATTCAATGCCACCAGCTCCAAATGGAGAGATTACAACCTATCATATTTTGCATATATCCCATTTTAATCAATGGAAGCCCTTTTCAACTCTGCATGTAAATCATTAACTTTTACAGTAAAAGTAATTCTTGCAGCTCTTCTTATTTCGTTCACCTCCTCCATTTCACCACCAAGCCTATCACGTCCGGCTCACCAAATGTTAAATCTAACAAAAAATGTAAAAAATGAATCTGTTCAAGAAATCAAATTTTGGAGGTAGAGATAGGCAGGTGGTGAACCCGAAGAAATGAACAAACGCCTTTAATCATGAATATGATATTTATTCAAATATGACGATTGGCCTCGACTAGAGGTTACCTTTACCCTGTTGGGAAACAGTTTCCCTGGCCACTTGTCTTTGCGAGATAGCTTCCTTGGCCACTTGTTACTTGGGAGACAACTTCCTTGGCCACCTGCTACTCGGGAGACAGCTTCCTTGGCCACTTGCTACTCGGGAGACAGCTTCCTTGGCCACCTGCTATTCGGGAGACAGCTCTACCAGCTCTTTCCGCTACTTGTTACTCGGGAGACAGCTCTACCAGGTCTTCCCGCTACCTGTTACTCGGGAGACAGCTCTACCAGGTCTTTCCGCCACCTGTTACTCGGGAGACAGCTCTACCAGGTCTTCCCGCTACCTGTTACTCGGGAGACAGCTCGAACAGGTCTTCCCGCCTTTCTTTTTATAGGGTCCCAAGCAAGTGACCAAACCACATAAAAAACTTCAAAAATCAAACCTAAACAAATGAATATTTCTAAAACGAAAAACACGCAAAAAACATGCAAAAAAACTTATACAAAAAACTATGCAAAAAACTATGCAAAAAAGACTATGCAAAAAACTATGCAAACTAGTTTCAACAATTATTCAAATTGTCAATGTCAATAGCACATGCAGTCAACAAGAGATACATTTTCGAAACGATAAAACTGCTGATTTCGAGAAAATACCGATTGTATAAAAAGCAGTAAATTAAGTATTATAAGTTTATGGCCGAATTTTAATAATTTGCATGTTCATTCGAAACGTCCTTTTAAACCTATTTCGGTATAAATAGGACAACTTCTCTTCGGTGCGACGATATTTTTTACATAGAGTGTAGATATAATGTTTAAAAAAGCCAAACTGATTTGTATTAAAGATAACTTTAAAACGGTTTTGATGTTGATTTTTTGAAATTGTAGTGGAAAATAACTATCACAAAAATCAATCCTAAAACTCACCCTAAGGTTTCAAATGGTCATATAGCAAGTCACTTTGAGAATAATAATGTATAGATAAAGATTAGATATAGATATAAAATCCCAAAATTTTTATCTTCAACATTTTCACTTGATCTTTTTTTTTTGGAAATAAGATTGGATAAAGAAGTAATTTCTCCCCAAAATGATAATAAATTAAAAGGGCCTTAAAACTAAAACTTAAAACTACCCATATATTCTCTTATCCGGCAATTGCGCCTTGCAGAAAATTTACATGGACCTAGAGAAGGAGTTTACACACCCAAGATAGAGGACATTGTGACTGTTGTAATAGAGATACATGAATACATCTGAGGCTCTTCATTGGACACCACAACAACAAGAACATTATTGAAATGAGATGACTGGGGTAGCATTACAACATAGTGTATAAAAGGAATTACCACACATAGAGACAAGTCAACAGATAGAATGAAATCCAGAATTGGGTCAAGTTCCACTGGGGGATATAAGACCTGGGGTTGGGAGACGGGACAGACAGCTCCGAAGACATGCATCTGATCGTAAGTCTTACTTTATCATTGTACATCGCCTTGTTTGATGATTAGATATTTTGTATTAATAGAATGTTCTTAGAGCTTTGATATGAAACAAATAAAGCTATTTTATTTATTATATAGAAGGCGATAATTGTGTGCTTCTATATCATTATTCAACTAGCCAATATAACGATGTTATAAAAAAAATTGAAATATATGTGACGCTTATGATTATTTTTGAAACCAAATCAAATTTCTATTGGCCTTGCTGCAATGATAAAATAAAGGGAGAGCCTGGCTCATAAATGATGGCGCGCTAACGCATTGAATTAATAACGATGTTAGCAATAATATTTGTTAATATTTTTATAGCCTATATATAACACTACCAAAGCTGGTTTGTCTCTTATCTAAAAAGACAATAATTTTGTGATTCTTAATCATTATTCAACTAGCCAATATAACGATGTTAGCAATAATATTTTTCATATTAATTATAGCTCATATATAAAACAACTAAATAATTACAACAACAATTAATTACAATTATATAATTCTACTGTTCTATAAGCATTTCCCCATAGTTTGCTAAAATACCATTTCTAAGATTTCCACCCTTCAGTGTTGCATATAAAAACAGAATGATCCAATATAATATTAGAGCTCTGAAGAAGCGGTCTTGCAGATTAAATTGGCGAAACCGCCGGGATGGTTCTTTGAGTAAGGACAGTAGAATTAGATTTTTGTGTGTCTTAGTGTTTATTTGCTATATAAAGAAATTAGCACTATGAACCCTTTTTATAAATAATAGCAGCCATGCGCTTAGTTAATTAATTCTGATTTAGAAAGAGAAATCGCCCGCGCGCGCCTCAGTAGAAATAATTATTTATTGTTTAATTATGGCACAATGTTTGATAATGTTAGACCTTCTTTCTTTTTCTTTCTGTTTCTATATTATATGTACAGTAGTACCTCCCTTTAGCGCACCTTCCGCTAGCGGACACCTCTCTACCAAGGACAGTTTTCATTTGAAATATTTCCATTTTTACAATTCAACAAATCCCCGAAAAGAATACACCTCTCCCTAAAGGACACTTTGAATTTTCAATTAGGTGTCCTTAACAGGGAGGTTCTACTGTAGCTGAATATAGTCTTTTATGTGCATATCGTCATTGTATATATCAGTTTAAATTGTTGCTAACATATGTATTGGAAATAAGTGTGGAAAGCATTGCGTGATATATAATATGGTAATTAAATTGTTTACCCTTCCCCTCATCCTAGTGGTAGAGATTTATTCAAGTGAGTAAACATTGAATATTTATATTTTAATCATAGAATGAGAGCAGAAGAAGTGATGTTGACCTTTGCCGCAGGTGACCTTCAGCCTGGTGGCCTTGGCCGTGGGAGGTAGCCTGGCGTACATGCCGCGGGGGTCCTATAACATGGAGGCCCCGGTCATGGAGCAGGTACGTGGTACAGTATATCTTTCTTTAATTGGTATGCCATAGTGGTTCATTCAAGCTTGTTTATGTCATCGAATTGGTTTACATTAAGTTAATTCCTATGTCATTATTGGTCTCATGTAGCAGGGAGGACCTCGGATTGGCTCATATTTCCAATATTTATATGACACCTCTTGTATACATATTCCAGGTTGAACATATAATGGAGTCAGAAATATCTGCACTTATCTTAGTATTGATAAATAAAAAAGCCCTCAAGCCATATAAAATTACTCAGTCAGTCATTAAAGTTTTCTAAACTGATCTATTCTTCAAGTTATTCCAATTTCTGCCTTCAATGTGTTGAACTTGTGGGGTGGGTGATGTGATGAACGCACCCTACAGCATTTACATTAAAAGTGATCACATTTATGTTAGAGATGCTCTATATTTTGTTATTATATTTGGTGTTAAACGAGGCATTTTAAACGTTAATAAATGGTATTATTGATTTTTAGCAGGTCTATGAAGAACCTCCCAAACCCTACAGCTATGGCTACAACATCGACGACGGCTACGACAACCGCCATTACCACAACGAGGACTCCGACGCCCTCGGACACAAGAAGGGCTCCTACGGCTACACCAGCGTAAACGGACTCTACCGCACCTTCAACTACGTGGCCGACGACCAGGGCTACCGTGCACAAATCATGTCCAACGAGCCAGGTGTCAGTCCTGAAGGAGCCGCTGATGTGGAATTGAAGGTCAACCCTGTTCCAGCTTCTGTCCAGGCAGAGATGGAGCTTCTCCGCATTCCCAAGAAACCAGAGTCCTATCCTCAGATGGATAGTCAGCTTGGAGCCATGAATCCAGCTTACCAGCCCGAGATGCAGGCCATGAAAGACCAAATGTCTTATATGAAGCCCATGTCAATGGAGGATATTCCTATTGTGCCCGATATGACTCCTGCAATGAAGCCGATGATCCCAGGTCTTTATAAATCGGATCCTGCCCCAGAGATGGACCGCTCCTACTCTGATGAGATGCAACTTCCAGTCAAACGTCCTAGCTGGATGGCTTCCCGTGCTGCTGCTGAAGATGATGTCTATTGAATCAACATAGAATTCAGCTGATCTCTCATGTATAAAATGAAGATATATTTTCAACTTTGAAATAAAATATTTTACAGTCATTTCTCTCACTCGTTATTTAAAACTATGCCATCCAGTTATTTTAACGTACATATGTTATTCATTATTTCAAAATTAAAGAAGTAAAATTCTCAATCTTCAAATTATTGAAGCTTTTAATTTTTTAAAAGAATATCTTAAAGTGTGAATAATCTATATCTTTAATTCACGGCGTTCTTAGGTATGTAGGCTTAGGTATATGTGTGTATGTTGTATTGTCGAGTTGAGAGAAAAATCACTGGGTAGGCTCCTTGTTCAACTTGCAGTCATGGGCCAGTGGTGGGAGCTAACAGTCTGAAGACAAAAGAAATCAACTTACATAGGAACATTGTTACCTTGGTTTAGGAGAGTGGCAATTAGAAAGTTGAGATGGGACTGAGCGGAATTCCTGAAACCTCTGGTCAATCGGGCAGCATGGCAATCTATCTATACCTGACTCCTCTCTGCCTCCAATAGGCTTAGAAATAACTCACCTTATATGCTGTCTGTGACGTCAGAGTAGGCGATCTCTGTCGACCTTTGATTTCCAATCAAGGACCTACATGGCTGATATGTTTACATCTTCTTTTAATTGCATGGACAATGTTAACAAACTTTTTACGACGTCTCCTGGGGTCACTGTCTTACCCCTCTGATTGTTCTTTCATTGACACTATTTTGAAGTTAGATCATGTGCATTGAGTTTCCATATACAACATTGTATGCACAGCATAAAATATATAACATAATTTTTAAAAATATACAGTATTTGCGAAAATATTAGAAAATAACATTAAAGAACAATAGGCAACAATGATTTTTTATATAGAATAAAAAGGGTTAGCTAAGCTTTCAAACCACGAGTTCTCTTACAAGCCAATGACACCACATTGAAAAATTGGTTCCGTTAAAAAGCGCGTTGGTGAAGGCTTATATAATTTTTTGTAGAAATAAAAAAAATTATAATAGAATATAATATAATGTGGCCTGTGATTGTAAAACGACATTTGAAAATTATCCCGCATGAGTTTCTCCTTGGAATAAATTTAGATTTTTCGTTGAAAAGAAACTCATGCGGGATAATTTTCAAATGTCGTTTTAAAAATAAAAAAATCAACAAGGAAAACCTTTTGCACAATGTTTTTCAATAGTATTTATTCGGATATTAGGTTGGTTCTAACCCGCCTAGCCAATTTTGCTGAAAAAATGGCATACCTTTGTGTAAAAGCAGGAAAGAATTAACAAGCTGCTCAAAAGACGATGGATTGGCAGCAAGCATTTCTGAATCCCTTCCCAGTCTCTATTAGGTTTCAAAGATATCAAACGTCAACATATTTCCTAGCTTCACTTTTATCAAAAGTTTAAATTATTACATAATGTCACTGAATAATTATTTTAAATATTCTGTGGTATATCATCATTAATATTTGCATGGTCACTCATTACGATTCTTATATATTTTACTTGTAAATAAATTTTTAGATATAGTTTTGCATTTTCTAAATAAATTATTTTTTACTTAAACTTTTGTAGTGCTCGTTATCTCTACCGTGACAACTGGTGGAGAAGCTGGAATATTCCCTCGACGCCCAAGCCATTAGAAGAAGCCGAAGACTACAAAGACTAGAACCTGAGGAAAACATCGCTATGGTCAATCAAGAGACACAGACAAAAATGAGTGAGTACCACTTTCAACCTTTTAGAAACCCTTCTATTTTTACTGGAGAACGCAACCAGAATCCAGAAAAATGGTTGAAGGAGTTCCATCGCGTCGCCCGCTATAATTGCTGGGATGATTCAATGTGCCTCGCAAATGTTTATTTTTTCCTCCAAGGAACAGCGCACAGATGGTACGAAAATGTTGAAGAGAAAATTAATTCATGGGATATTTTTGTGAAAATGTTTTCTCAGAATTTCGGACATCATGTCACCCAAAAAGATCAGCTCGCAGAGAACCTCAAAACTCGAGCTCAGGGGAAGGAGGAGACCAGTGACTCCTACATTCAAGATGTTCTCCATCTGTGCAGAGAAGTAGATCCGGCTATGATGGAAAATGAAATAATCGCACACTTGACGAAAGGAATATCGGAGGAGATATATCGGTCAATGATCATTTTAGACATCGCAACTATCGATGAGTTCATCAAATGGTGCCGAAAAATCGAGGCTTCAAATAAAAAACGTGTAAATAAACGTGTAGTATTCGACAGACTACCGAATGTTGCTGCCATCGGTTCAGCAGACTCTGAATCAGTGGAAGACTTGGTCCGACGCATCGTGCGTGAAGAGGTTCATCGCGCACTAAATCCGGAGTCAACTACCCCTGAACCATCTTCTCTGAAAGAGATTATCCGAGAAGAGATTGAAAAAAACGTAGCTGCAATTTCGAAGCCTATTCAAAGGCCTCCACCGCGACAGTCGTACCCGAGCCAAACACGTACATTCAACCAGGTTCCACGACGTCAGTACCCTACCCAAACACCCATATATAACCAGACGCCACCACAACGAAGAACGGATGAATGGAGGACGCATGACAACATCCCAATATGTTTTAATTGCGGCCGCCCAGGCCATGTTAAGCGATATTGTAGAGAACGCCGACAATGGACGCAGATACCACCAAGCCATATGAAGCCAAACCTACCGCAGACAATCGCCGTATCCAAACAGAGGAAGATCCCCAAGACGCCAGTCCGTTTCCCCAGGCCGCCATACAAGCCAATCCCCACGCCGCTACAATCTAGAAAAAAACTAAGCGTCGCGTCTTCTTTCGAGGGGGAAGCCGCGGGTGTGAAAAACCCTCCATTGTCGACAGCCGCTAAATTACAACAAAATTATGTCGAAATCATCATTGATGACATTGCGTTTTCTGCCCTAGTCGATTCAGGTTCCTCTTTTTCGGTTATCTCTGATGGATTAAGACGACAATTAAAAAAGACCATGTTCAAGGATAGCGGAATGACTCTGAAAGTTGCTGATGGCAAGAGTGTTACATCGATCGGCCGATGCACAATCAGCTTGAGCATCAATGGATTGGAACAGCCGCTTGAGTTTATCGTCCTCCCTAATAGTAACCCAAGTATTATCCTCGGATGGGATTTCCTAGAGGCATCAAATGCCGTGATTGATTGTGGACGCGCCGAAATCAGATTGAAAGAGGCCAAAGATGTACTAAATTCACCAGCTTCCATGGGAAAGGTTGTGGCTAGCAGAAGCGTCGTAATCCCAGCCGAATCTGCCAAACTAATAAATGTTATGAGTGAAGAGCTTAATGGGCAAAATCAGGTACTTTTTGAACCTTCGAAAAAGGTATCAATAGGAAAAGGGTTAACACTTCCCTGTGCATTATTCAGGCTTTCCCATAATAAAGGAAAATTTTGGATCGTAAATTCTGGCACCACAGCTCAAATAGTCCCTAAGGGAATGTGCCTGGGAAAAATTCAAAGGGTTGAAGAAAATAACTTGACGGCTATTTCGGAATGTTCTGAATTTAATAAGGAGGTGAAAGATGGGATCATGCCAGTCATGCTGATAAAGGTGACTTTAAATTTTTACAAAATCTAATTAGTGATGATTTATCAGAGGAGCAGCAGTCTCAAATCTTATCAATTTTAAAGCGACATGATAAAATATTTGATAAAAATAATGAACCAGTAAAGCAAACTTCAGTAACCAAGCATAAAATTGAAACTGGCAACCATCAGCCTATTAAGCATAGACCATATCGAGTCTCCCCTACAGAACGCCAAGCAATCCAAACGGAAGTGGACAAAATGCTAGACGCCGGGATTATACGTCACTCAGAAAGTCCATGGTCATCGCCGGTTATTTTAGTGAAGAAGAAGGATGGTAACTGGTGTTTCTGTGTGGATTACAGACGACTAAACAAGGTTACTAAAAAAGACGTACTAAATTGATATATGATACACTTGACTCCCTGAAAGGAGCCAAATTTTATTCATCAATGGACCTTCGTTCAGGATATTGGCAGATAGAAGTCGACGAAGCAGATAGAGAAAAAACTGCCTTTATTACCCCTGACGGACTCTATGAATTCCTGGTCATGCCCTTTGGCCTATGTAATGCCCCTGCAACATTCGAGCGCATGATGGACAAGATATTGAAAGGCCTGAAATGGACGATGGCCCTCTGTTATTTAGACGACATCGTTGTGTATTCCAAATCGTTCAACGAACATTTACACCGGCTTGAAATCATACTACAATGTCTCGACAAAGCCGAGCTACGCCTCAACCCCAAAAAGTGCCTTTTCGGAACCAAACGAATAAGAGTATTTGGACACCTCGTCGATAGTAAAGGTATTTATCCCGATCCAGAAAAGATTGAAGCTATCGCCAGGTTTCCGACCCCAAGATCTATAACAGATGTTAGAAGCTTCATTCGCTTATGCTCCTATTATCGTAGATTTATCGAAAATTTTGCTGAGAAAGCTACTCCTCTCCACGAAGTCCTCAAAAAAGATAATAAATTCACGTGGAACTCTGACCAACAGGATGCTTTTGATTCCTTGAAAGAAGCATTGATGTCTGAACCTGTTCTTGCCTATTTCGAAGAACAACTGCCAACCGAGCTTCATACTGACGCCAGCGGTTATGGAATTGGAGCTGTCCTCGTGCAGATCAACGATGGGAAGGAGCGGCCAATTGGTTATGCTTCAAGAACTTTATCGAAGGCGGAGAAGAATTACTCAACAACGGAAAGAGAATGCTTGGCCGCAATATGGGCCATCAACAAATTTCGACCGTACCTTTTTGGTCGTGAGTTTGTCATCGTCACTGACCACCACGCTCTTTGCTGGCTATCTAACCTGAAGGACCCGACAGGAAGACTAGCAAGATGGGCTTTAAAACTCCAAGAATACAACGTAACAGTTGTTTATAAAAGTGGACGCAAACACCAAGATGCCGACTGTCTTTCTCGAAATCCTCTCCAACTTGAATCGGAGGAAGCATACAATGATGAGGATGATGATATACCCTCAATAACTGCTCTGACGTGCTTTGAGGCTGAACAAAGAAAAGACCCTAAAATTAGTAAATTGATAGAAGAAACAGAAAGATTTGGTGCAGAATTGAAAGGATATGAAATGTTAAAAGGAACCTTATACAAAAAGAATTTCGACCCCCTGGGAAACCAACACCTTTTAGTTGTTCCCAGGCACTTACGCTTAGAACTACTGAAAAGTTTACACGACGCTCCCACAGCAGGTCATCTTGGATTTTCGAAGACATATGAGAGAGTTAAAAACAAATATTTCTGGCCAGGACTTCTCCGGGACATACGGAAGTATGTCGCTCATTGTAAAGAGTGCCAAAGAAAGAAACAATCAACTCAAAAGCCACCCGGACTACTTAAGGCAACACCTCCTGCAACCTCCCCTTTTCAGAGAGTTGGAATGGACCTCCTTGGAAGATTTCCCAAGTCTGATACTGGTAATAAATGGATCATAGTCTGCACTGACTATCTTACTCGATTTGCCGTTACTAAAGCCTTACCCACAGGGGAAGCAAAAGAAGCAGCCAAGTTCTTAATGGAAGATGTTGTTCTTAAGCACGGAGCCCCCAGAGAAATCATCACGGACCGAGGACGAGTATTCCAATCCAAGTTGATTGCGGAACTCACCAATCAATGCTCGTCGATACATAGGTTCACGACAGCGTATCATCCCCAGACGAATGGACTTACGGAGAGATTAAACAAAACCTTAGCCAACATGATCGCTATGTATGTAAGTGTTGAACAGAAGGACTGGGACGCAATCCTGCCCTACGTTACGTTCGCCTACAACACGGCAAAACAAGATACGACAGGTTTTACCCCTTTTGAACTGATTCATGGACGCGAAGCCGAGACAACTGTAGACATTCTTTTCCCAAATCCGCATGAAGATCTCCAAGAGAATTACAGTCAGAGGATTGCCTCGCGAGTCGAAGAGACTAGGCAGCTAGCAAGATTAGAAACCTTGAAAGCCCAAGAAAAGGACAAGGCCAGATATGACTCAAAGCACGAAGCAATGGATTACGACGTTGGTGACCTGGTATGGATTTTCATCCCGATAAGAAAGGTGGGACTCTCAGAAAAACTGATGAAAAGGTACTTCGGGCCATACAGGGTTACTCGGAAACTCTCTGACGTGACCTTCGAAGTTGAACCTGTGGACCAACCAACCAGGAGACGCCAAACAAGAGACCTGGTCCATGTACTGAGAATGAAACCCTACCATGACCCTGAGGACCAAGCTGATCTGTTCAAGTGATAATTACAGCGGGACGCTGTTCATCTAGGAAGGGGGCAATGTCACTGAATAATTATTTTAAATATTCTGTGGTATATCATCATTAATATTTGCATAGTCACTCATTACGATTCTTATATATTTTACTTGTAAATAAATTTTTAGATTTAGTTTTGCATTTTCTAAATAAACTATTTTTACTTAAACTTTTGTAGTGCTCGTTATCTCTACCGTGACAATATTTTGAACAAATAAGCAAACCAGGTCGCCACTTTTATTAATATTTAGCTAATGCTTAATATATACTTATATATCTTTTATTTTAAACATTTTAAATTTTATTTTAATGTATTTCTTTTTGAGATATTTTATTTAACTTTCTTCCATGTCTGTCGTACTCTGTCAGTCCGCTAAATATGTAATCAATTTTAAAAAGCACTTAGAAGTTAGGAATTTGGTACATTTATTTGAGCAAGATGACAATGCAAGTTGACAAAATTCGAGACTTATTTTCTTTCATCTTGATGATTCGGATGGTCTTCTCCGCCTTTTTACTGTACAGGAAAACCCTGAGGAACATATCCCTTATGGTAGAACCATCTTGAACCAGATGCATGGCTTTTCAAAAGAGGCATTCAACCCAAGACCTCCAAGATATTTTCATGAGATGAAGTAGATAATTTTCTCAACTTCTCCACCAAGGCTTCCATGTAGTACAAAGTAGTGCTATACTCGAGGAAGAGCGCTGCTGCTGATCTGTCAGTGATCAGTGTCTTCTACTGTCTGTTGTTCTTAAAGAAGGTTACCGAATCTTTTGTTTCACTTCGTGGCTGTACATCTGGTGGAAGAGTTCTGGTATAAGACCTCGCGCCTCTGGCTTCTAACATGGTGGATTGAAGACAAAGATCATATGCACATTTAATTTTAAGTGGTATGAAATATACAAAATAACACACAATATATTCTTCAGATTTCTATTTGAAAAAGACTGTAATTATTAAATTAAAGATACCTCGGCCAGTTAATCTTTATATTATCTCGAAGTTACGATAAAATTTCTTTGTCCTTGTAAAAGGCAAATAAAAATTAAAGCATTTGATAAGGCGTTAAAAATTATTTTATTTATTAAACGCCTTGCCGAATGCTTTAATCATTTTTGTTCCTGTCGGGTACAAAAGAAATTTGTCGAAATGTCAAGATAATAGGAATATTATTGGCCGAAGTATCTTTAATTTTAAGAACTATGAATGCCGGCCAGGCAGCCTCTATCTCCATGTGAAAAAAAAAAATATAAATAGATTGTAAGGTGAGAGATAACATTCAATCTATATATAAGAAATGGAAGTAAAATAATGTTTCAAGAAACATTCATGCTTCATAATGCTTCCATTTATTATATATAGATGGCAGTTTAGTGCCTTATAATTAAATATGCCTAACTGGCCTTGTATTTATTGTATGCAAAACATCATTGCTCTATGCAAATATTTATATGTAATTCTTCTGTCCTGAAAGCTAATGTACTTTTGCTTGAATACTATTATAAGATTCCACCCTTCATTGCAACGTATATAAGCAGAATCGTTCAATGCAGTATTAAAGCTCTAAAAAGTGTTCTGTTGGATCAAATTGGCGAAACTGCTAGTAAGGTTCACCACTGATGAGCCAAGCTCTCTCAATATTTTTTCATCGTTGTGAGGACAGTAGAAGCATGTTATCTCTTCTCTTTATAAATAAAAATGAATGTTTGTACGTTTGTCTGTTTGTCTGATTGTCTGTCTGTATGTCCGGTATACAAATTCGCAATAGTTCACTAATTCAAACCAAAATTTCCATACATAGGTAAAAGAATACGGGGAAGACGATAGGCTATTTTAAAAATATATATAAATCAATTATTAAAACTATATATTTTTAGTCAGAAAATGATGATGACGATATTGCTGTATCATATTTGATTATCAGATACAAAATTATATCGGGAAAAATTCCAAAAAGCAGAGACCACGGGTGAAACCAGTTCATTATTTTGTATACAGGAACAAAATTCTAACAGAAAAACATTCATTCGAGCAGAAAACAAAAGCCAGATCATCTTTCTATAAAAATATCGCTTCTCAGACACAAAGTTTGGAGCGGGACGTTTCACAAAAGTGACATCCACGGCGCCAATTTATAATTGTAACGAATAGTATTTGAATAGGGTACATTTAATAGGGTAAAACCCGGGTGTTGCCCGGGTCATTCGGCTAGTGTATTATAAAAAAAACCTTCGAGCTTCATAATTCTACCATTTTTACTATAGATATATATTACATCGAAATTAAAACATGCCGTTAGGAATTTAGATTTGCCTTCTGATGAGAGACAAGTCTTTCATAATAATTATTTACATATCTTGCCAGCTCCGTAAAATGTGACATTTAATGACAATGATATTCATGAGCAAGAGTGGTATGATACAAATTCTGAAGCAGGTGTTTCATGTCTAATTCATTAGTTAACCCAATTTTATCGACCATATATGTAATATTAATCGGGACTTTTTGGTTGATTGTTGATTGGTTTGGTGATTGATGGTTGGTTGTTGTAAGTAGTAGTAAGACCCTGTTGACTTACTTGGTGGTTGATGTGGGCGCAGTCGTTTTGGCTGAAATGGTAAAGTTTTCTCACAGGGGAAAATAACGAGAAAGGAGACAGGATTGGATTGAGAAATATAGGCCAGCGATCAAGGGAGAGAGAGGTTAGATTATTGACGTATTTGACTAGTGGCTAGATTATTCACATTTTGAACATTGGACTTATCTGGATGGTGAGAAGGGCTTAAGCGTACTGCTTGCTGTGCTGTCGAACTCCTCACTCGTTCCTTGGCAGGTCCAGGTCCCTACTAACTAACTTGAGTCCGAGATTTAACTCGTCAACTCTCCAATGCTCTCATTGGATGATTCCCGTCTCGTGGCGGTCTCTGATTGGATCTTAGCTAGTCCTGCTGGACTCTGATTGGATCTTAGCTAGTCCTGCTGGACTCTGATTGGATCTTAGCTAGTTCTTTGTCTTTGTCTTGTTTTAACATGCTCCCGGAAGAAGAAGGTTCTTGAAATCAGTTTTATTAGTTCCTGGGTTATAACCTTTGCTTCCTGGATAATGAAAACCTGTTAATGATTGTTTCTTCTCTGATGACCTTTCTCTCCAGATTCGCTAGGCCTAACCTTTATTAAAATCTTTAGATCATATTTTGCATACATATTGTGGTGGGGTTACATCTAGTTATATACAAATTATGACAGATGCGCCCCTACATGTAAAGAATCCAAGAAGGGGTAGCCTGAAGTGAATTCTGTAAGGGAAATATTTTTTTGTGGGAAAATTAATTATAGTTACTGAGAGGCTATATACAAGCATTGGTGGTGACATAAGAGATAAAAGAGAATGGTGTTGGTGAGATATTGGTTGAGTATAAGTAAGAGAAATCAAAATAATCAATTATAAGAAATCAAAATGAATGCTATGGTACATTGTTGAGGGAAAAAAATAGAAAAAGGTGCCTAAATAATATTCTACTCGAGATGGGGAAAATAAAATCGAGGGAATTTTTCTATTAGGGCTTTTGAGAAATCAAAAATAAAATAAGTTGTGAGAAATCAAAGTGAATGCCTTGGTGCATTGTTAGAGACAAAAAAAAGAAAAAGGTGCCTAAATAATTCAGCTCGAGATGGGGAACTAAAATCGAGGGAATTTTTCTATTAGGGCTTTTGAGATATCAAAAATAAAATTTTGTTGTGAGAAATCAAAGTGAATGCTTTGGTGCATAGTGAAAAAAAAAAGGGCGCCTAAACAATTCAGTTCGAGATGGGGAACAAAAATCGAGGGAATTTTTCTATTAGGGCTTTTGAGAAATCAAAAATAAAATTTGTTGTGAGAAATCAAAGTGGATGCTTGGGTGCATGGTTGAAAAAAAAAAAGAAAAAGGCTTTTCGGAAAAAAAAAGATAAATTATCTAAAATTAAAAGACAACCAGTGAGTTTTCGTTGAGAAAAATTTGTTTAGTGGTTGAGAGTAATTGGTTTATGAACAAAATAAATAGAAGTTGTTATATAAATGGTAAATATTTGATTAAGATAAATGATAAGAATTTGATTAGGATAAATGGTAAACATTTGATTAAGATAAATGGTAAATTTGTTTAATAATTTTGATTTTAAAAATAAAAAAAATGTAAATGAATGGGATAAGGAAAATGTAGAGCGAGAGGTTCACAAACTCTCTTTGTGATAAAATTACATGCCAAAATCTATGTCACGCGGCGCAATCAGCTCTTCTTATTTGCCTCGTAGATTTTTTGTCTTTCCTATGCGACTCATGGGTAGAAACATGACCTTTCCCAATTGTGCTTTATATTATGTATACAGGAGACATGGGAATCTAATTAACCTTAAGTGTGTATGGAGTGTTTTGTGGTTATTGTTTTCCAGATCTCAAGGCCGAGTGTATTATGTTAATATGTCCCGAGCCTTAATGCGTTCTAGGGATTTTTATGCACTTCCCTAGGGCACTTAAGATATGCTCGCCCGATATCCACTTTTTTTATCGGGAGGTCGTAACCGGAGTCGGATCTTTGAATACAGGGTTCGAGGAAAGTCCTCGACCCTTCTAAAGTGGTTGTTTATTCCTTTCGGAAAAAACATAAGCTCGAAAGCTTTGCTACCTAATTTTTCCTATCCTTTAAGTGGTAATGTTCGTGCTTTTGTTCGTATTTAACCTTGAGATCTGCGTGTTGTGTATTGGTCGTGAGTTTTATGTGTTGCCATGTGATATTGTTTAAAAATGTTATTAAAAGAATCAAATTTGGTCGGCAATTCATTGGGTTGGACATGCTATACATTTTTGTGAGAAATGTAAAAATGAACTTTATGTGTTGTTGAAATCCTAAAGTCTATTGTGCTTAGTGTGGGTAAAGGTAAAAGTTTTTTGGAAGAAGAAGAATAAAAATAATAGAGATTGTACAATTCATTGGGGTGGTTGTCTATTAATAATTTAATATAATTGAATTGTGTTTTTTTGTAAGAGTCAATATGTGCGCTCGTTGTGAAGGTGGATCTAAATTGGTGACCGTTAAAAATGGTGGATGTGGAGGGGGGAACACAGTGACCTCAATTTTATCTGTCGACCAAGTACGAGGCTCTATTCGGGGAGGATTTCTAAATTTGTCCACCCTCCCTGAGCGAAGCTGCAATTTGGTGACATGTAGATGGCGGACGTCTTTGTTGCCGGGGAGAAAATGACCTCCCTCTACTTCTGGAAACCTGATACCTGCTGCCTAATTGAATTAGCTGGAGTCACGCCCGCTGGCCCTTTTTAATTAGTTTGGTCGAGGTCCCTGATTTGTTCTAAGTTTTCTTCTATTATTTCCCATATAAGAGTTAGAAATTCAAAAATTGCATTGCCTATATGGAAGATGGCTTTTAGGACGGAACTTCCTATATGGAAGACGGTTTTTAGGATATCCAATAAAATTGCGACAAGTGTATAGACGGAACTTCCTATATGGAAGATGGCATTTAGGACGGAACTTCCTATATGGAAGATGGCCTCCTGTAGCTGGTAAAGCCGTTGGGGTTGTAGGGTATATATTCCAATGTAAACTATTATTGTAAATGGAGCGAGTTTATAGGGCATAATTAGAAGACAGATAAGACATATTAAGTGAAATATGGGATATTGGTACATTTTCTTCCATTTCTTCTCTACGAATTGGGTTTTTTGCGTATCTTGTTGTACTTCTATGGGTTGTGGTGAACTTGGAATTGGATGTACCTGTGGATGGGCGATGTCGCGTCCGTTGTTACTATGGGTGTGTTGTGTAAATCGGGTTTTGATGAAAATGGTAGGATCTAAATGATTGTCAGGTTTGCTGTTCGCTAGTTTGGTTGTCAATGGTTCTGTTGAAAAAATGTCGGGTGTAGGGGTTTTAAATGGAAATGTGTTATCGTTCCTCTGTCGTAGATGGTGCATTTTTGATATTGTTGGTGTTGTGTGTGGGGTATTTTTTATGTACGGGTTTAGTTTGTTTATGTGGACTGTATCGATGTCTCTTTGGAGAGGTTGGTTGGATTCATCAATACGTTTTGTTAATTGGCAGGTTGGACAGGTTTTTACCTGTTGTGCAATATCTTGTGTCATGTTCTGCCAATAATATTGAGCGGAGATGAGTCTCGTCATCTTTGAGATGTTTGGATGGTTGTAATGTGTGTGTACTGCTTGTAGTAGTTTGTTGGTGAGTGTCTTTGGGATTATGATTTTAGTTACACCTTTTCGGGAAACGGTATGCAGTCCATTGTGATCAATGGTCAAGCTAGAATTTCCCGATGGGGGAGGCTGATGGCTCTTAATGAGGGAGGCGTCTAAGAAGCCACAGAACGGGTTACGAGTTATGACGTCCGTTTCATATTGTTGTACTCCTTTTATGTAACGAACCTCATATTCGTATCTCGTTAGCCTTAATCTACATCGAAATAATCTGCCTGACGGGTTATTGATCTTTTTCAGCCACCGCAATGCGGGATGGTCAGAAAATATAGTAAATTTTCTGTCCATCAAACAGACGCGGAACTTATCCACACTCTCAACGATTGCTAAGCACTCTAGTTCAGAGATGGAATAGCTCCGTTCGTGTGAACGCAGGGAGCGGCTGAAATTTTGGACTGTGTAGGTCTTCCCATCAGGGTGGACCTGTTTGAGTACGCCTGCGATGCCGAGTGTTGAGGCGTTACAGTACATCTGGCATGGCAGACCTTCTTTGTAAAGGTGTAAAATGGGGTGTGTTGTAAGGATTTCTTTCAGGCTAGTGAACGCTTTCTGGCATTCGTCATCCCAGACCCACATGACATCCCTTTTTAGAAGGTTGACAAATGGCGTCCGCAAGCGGGCGTAGTCCGGAATGAACTTTTTATAAGCGTTCACAGCGCTTAAGAAAGATCGCAATGTTTTGCGATTGTGTGATTTTTGGGTGGCGTTAATTGTTTCTATGTTTCGTGTAAATGGTGTGGTTGTATTGGCAGTGGTTGTGCATGTGTCTGCGTGGTGTTGTTGTCGCCTTTTGGTGCGTATGTCGCGCTTGTTGCGCGACTTTTGTGTAACGACGTGTGGTGACGTGTGTGCTTTGTGTGTGAGTTGTCCTGTTGGCCGGACACTGTCTAGGTATTGTTGTTGTGAGTGTCGCGCTCGTTGCGATGTACACGTGCGTGACGGTTGTGTGGTGACGTGTGGTCACGCGTGTGCTTAGTGTGAGAGTTGTCCTGTTGGAGGGACACATTTTGTGCATTGTCGTTGTGAGTTGGAGCCGTTGTGGCCTTGTGAATTGAGGGCATATAATAAAGACACTTGGCATTAGTGAAAAAATGGTGTTGTGCGTGCGCGTGACTAGATCGGCATGTTGGTGATTGGGTTTTGACCAATGGATGCGCGCATTGGGTGCCACCTGCGGAAGGTTTGTGTGCATGTTGGGTCCTTTGTGACACCGCTTGGCATTCCCAATACGTGCATTCATTGGGTACATGGTTGAAGTGATAGGTAAGGGTAGACAATGGAGCGTCAAGTTGGAACATAGTGCCTTGGTTAAAGTCTATTGTTATTTTAAAATTCCGGAGGGTATTTATACAGAGAATTCCAAATGGTAGAGGAGCTTCCACTACATGGAAATTCTCTTTTTTAGTTAATTTTCATATTGTCAGGGGGAGGATTATTTTACCTATTGTTGGTACAAGACCGTTTATGGCCTGTAGGTCTATAGACTGTTTTTTAAATTTTAATTTAGGGAGTTTAGTTTTTAATTTTTTTTTTAGAGATTATAGGGCACTATGTTTAAACTTGCGCCTGTATCAATTAAAAAATGGGGTGACAGTTCAGGGGTTAGGGACACTTTCATCGTCAATTGGTTGACGAAAAGGGTTCGGTGCCTTCCTACCTGATTGGCGAAAGGCTTGGGCGGCTTGAGCGTCTTGGGCGTGTTGTGGAGGTGTGGGACGCCAGGCGTGCTGTTGAGTTGGGGCTGTTTGCACTGCCCGCGCGTTCGCGTGTTGAGTTGGGGCTGTTTGCACTGCCCGTGCGCTCGCGTGTTGAGTTTGTTGGGATGGGGCAGTCCACATACTTGTTATTCCTTGGTCGTTGGCGTATGGGTCCGGCTTGGTGGGTGATGGCTCCTCGGGGTGGCGCGTCAGGTAGCCCGGCATCATGGCGGCGGTAGCTCCGTCCATCTCCCGGTCGTTGGCTCGGAGGAGTCGGTGGGTGGCGTATGTCACGTCGGCGGAGGCCCGGTACGTCCCCGCGCGTCGGGTCAACTTTACTTCCTGGAGGGCAGCAGTCACCTGGAGCAAAATCTCCGCTAGGGTAGGTCGTGCGATCTCTTTTCTCTCCCCTATCACGCGGCCGCTCTGTTGGTCTCGTTCGTTTTCCATTATATCTTGTCGACTCACTGTAATATTAATCGGAACTTTTTGGTTGATTGTTGATTGGTTTGGTGATTGTTGGTTGGTTGTTGTAAGTAGTAGTAAGACCCTGTTGACTTACTTGGTGGTTGATGTGGGCGCAGTTGTTTTGGCTGAAGTGGTAAAGTTTTCTCACAGGGGAAAATAACGAGAAAGGACACAGGATTGGATTGAGAAATATAGGCCAGCGATCAAGGGAGAGAGAGGTTAGACTATTGACGTATTTGACTAGTGGCTAGATTATTCACATTTTGAACATTGAACTTATTTGGATGATGAGAAGGGCTTAAACGTACTGCTTGCTGTGCTGTCGAGCTCCTCACTCGTTCCTTGGCAGGTCCAGGTCCCTACTAACTAACTTGAGTCCGAGATTTAACTCGTCAACTCTCCAATGCTCTCATTGGATGATTCCCGTCTCGTGGCGGTCTCTGATTGGATCTTAGCTAGTCCTGCTGGACTCTGATTGGATGTTAGCTAGTTCTTTGTCTTTGTCTTGTTTTAACATGCTCCCGGAAGAAGAAGGTTATTGAACTCAGTTTTATTAGTTCCTGGGTAATAACCTTTGCTTCCTGGATAATGTAAACCTGTTAATGATTGTTTCTTCTCTGATGGCCTTTCTCTCCAGATTCGCTAGGCCTAACCTTTATTAAAATCTTTATATCATACATTGCATACATATTGTGGTGGGGTTACATCTAGTTATATACAAATTATGACATATATATAATTTACATTTATCCAATTAATAGCGTGAACCTTTATGTTCTAGGGTTTAAAGACCAGAATCTGCTGCACAAAAAGAGATAAGTTTATTTTCTAGCACGCGAAAAAATATATAAATATACCATCAAAGTACTGCATTCGCGTTAACTACCTAGATCAAATGTTATGAACTATGGTATAGCGATGATCCAATTGAATGAGTTCTGTAAATTTGAATAAGGGAACTCTACGTAATTGAACAAGGAATTTCGATTTAATGATTCTAGAATGAAAAGCTACATGAATTAATCTGATTAGCCTAACATGACTTGATGGCTCGATTTAACTAGACTAGCGAGTAAACTAAACAAAACACAAAATATAAACAACACACTGTTGCCGAATCGATAAAATTAATCAATAAAAATATATACAGATTAAAATAAAACAATAAAGAATTAATTATGTAAAACAATGAATTATATAAATTAACAATAAAGAATAGAATAACATCAATGAATAATAATTAACAACAATTTCTACAATAATTAACAATTTAAAACAAATAAGAATAAAACACATTTTTAACCAAACAGGTACTATTATTGTTATTCCTCTATGTACACCCTACATCTCTGCTTGAAGAATCTGTATAAGAATAAAAGGTATAAATAAAGCGTTCTGTTGTTGTTGTACATAAATATTTCTTTTCACAAACACAAAATAAGAATCAATTAAAACATTTATATTAGATCGAAATATACTTTATGTACCAATATTTCAGTTGGCTAAACGCCAACCTTTCTAAAGATATTACAACATATTTTTAGGATGCTTTAGCTCGCCATCAGTTATCAGAATTCGATACTATTTTAGACGCCTATGATTCTTTAAATAAAACATTTATCTACTCCCCTTACTGTAATTAAAAATTAATAGGAGGGCCTTGTTCATCAGTAGTAAACCCTCCCAGCGGTTTCGACAGTTCAATCTACCATTCCGTTATAATATTGCATTTTTCGGTTTTCCTTCTATGCCAATACTGGAGATGACCTCTTATAAATGGTATTTTAAATGAAATATGGAATGGGATTTAACAGTATATTTGATTTATAATTATAGGTATTTCTACTCTGTCCTCAAAGATCATGTCAATAATTCATTTAAAATACCAGTTCCAAGAGGACAGCTCTAGTATCAGTATATATATAAATATATTTTTGACTATATTTAACGGGGAGATGTAAAAAAATTAGAAAAAATATATATTTATAACAAAAAAATACATTTTATAAAAAATAAGTGTGAATATTTTGGATATTAACAATAACCCTAAATGAATCGAATACATGCCTTTTAAATTAAATATCTATTTATGAATTGTTCTATTTTCAAAACACAATAGAATATACAAATTTGAAACTATTATAGACGCGTATGATTCTTTTTATGTTTAAACAATTATTTTTGTCCTTACTGTAATAATAATTTATCGGGAAGGCCTGACTCATAAGTGGTGAACCCTCACAGCGGTTTCGTCAGTTTAATCTACTGATAAGCAAGATCCTTCTATTAGTTTATTATTACAGTAAGAAAATTAGAAAATAGTTTACTTCCAAAAATAATCATATGCGTCTAAAATAGTTGTAATTTCTTAAAACAGATGGCGCGGTAATACAACACAAGGGAATGATTGAATGTAGAACAATGTTTTTGTAGATATAATTGAAACGCTTGGCCATACATATAATACAGGAGTATGGAGCTTATTAATTGCTTATTTCAATGATAGCTTGAAGACTGTTCTCCTTCACAACAGAAAAACGTTCCTATCAAAGCCAATAGGGTCGAACTGAGGAGTGTTAAAGAAGACCTTGTCAGGAGGAGAACTCTCTCAAGGTGGAGAAACCTCCCTTGCTGAAGAAATTTGTACTTATTGTTTGCGGAAGAGTATTGCTCGATTCGAATATTCGTATGTAATCTACTGTCTTAAAAGCTTATGTCCATAGTTTGCTTGAAAACCATTCCTAAGATTCCACCCTACATTGTAGCATATATAAGCATAATCGACCAATACAGTATTAGAGCTCTAAAAAGCCGTCTGGTAGATTGAATTGGCAAAACCACTTGTAAGGTTCACCACTGATGACCCAAGCCCTCCCAATATTTTTTTTTATTGCAGTAAGAACAGTAGAAGTATTTTTATATTTAAAAATAAACGTTCGTGCTTTAATAGTTCCAATTCTTACAATTATAAAGATCTTTCTCTACACATTTTATCTACCCTTCTGTTTTTATTTTAAAATTGTCAATACCAGTAGCACATGTTGTCAACATTAGACATTTCCGAAACAATAAAAGTGATGGTTTTTAAAATATGTCAAATGTATATAGAGCAGTAAATTAAGTATTATAAGTTCATAGCCGAATTTCAATCATTTGAAAGTTCGTTAAAAATCCTTTGTAGACGTTTTTTCATATAAATAGGACAACTCCTCTTTGGTGCGTCGCATTTTGTTTTAGAGTGTAGATATGATGGTAAAAAATAAAATAAAAATTATTTGTAATAAAGATAGCCTCATATTTGTTTTATGTTGATTTTTTAAAATTGTAGTGGAAAAGAAATATCGCAAATATCAATCCTAAAACTCTTCCTAAGGTTTCAAATGGTCATATAGCAAGTTGCTATGTAAATAATGATACATAGATAAAGATTAGATATACGATATACTCGTAAATATGATATTTTAAAATTGTTTATCTTTTGACATTTTCACTTGATCTTTTTTTTTTTTTTTTGTGAAAAAAAATTGAGACTAAGAGTAATTTCCCCTCAAAATGATATTAAAAATTTAAAAAACCCTAAAACCATACTCACAGTCAAAAGGGGGGTTAAATAGAAAATTTGATGATATTTGACATAGAAGTTCAGAAATTATTCGATAAGCATATAGGTAAAAAGAACAGGTATTCATATTTTTATATTAACTAGACAATAAGACGCTTATAAGATCGATAGGACGAACTCTACCTGAGTGTATATGTATAAATTTAGTTTAATTCTGTTTTATAAATCCATTATTGTCATTGTATTTATATATATTGGCCTGGCTACACCCAGATTCTCCCTGAATGAATGTTTGCCCAATGGATAATGCGTTAACAAATATTTTTTATTATGATTATATCTTATTTTCACTCAGAAGTGAAAAAGAAATCGAAAAATAAAAAATTAACACACTTGTTACCTTCAATAATAGATACAAGATGATTAAAAAAACAAGGAAAAATCAAATATTCGAAAAATCTCTCTCTGAGAGAAGAATTACAAAAACAATAACAAGACTCAGAAGGAGACACTACAAAGGAATGACAATACATCCAGATGGCATAAGAACCTATAGGACATGTAACAATTGTCCTGGTGTAGAAATAATACCTACCCATATATTTCCATATCAAGCAATTCTGCCTTGCAGAAAATTGACATGGATCTAGAGCAGCAGCATTAAACACCCAAGATAGAGAACATTGCGACTGTTGTAATAGCGATACATAAAGACCTTTGAGGCTCTTCATTGGACACGACAACAACAACAACATTATTAAAATAAAATATGGCTAAAGTAGCATTTCAACATAGTATATAGAAGGAATTACCACACATAGAGAAAAGTCAACAGATAGAATGAAATCCAGAATTGGGTCAAGTTCCACTGGGGGATATAAGACCTGAGGTTAGGAGACGGGACAGTCAGCTTGAAGACATGCATCTGATCGTAAGCCTTTCTCCACCATACTACACCTCTTTGCTGATTGAATATTTTGTCTTAATATTTCTCTCTTATCTAAAAAGGCAATAATTTGTACTTCTGAATCATTATTGAAATAGCCAATATATCAATGTTAGCAATAATATTTATTCAAATTTCTTTTAGCTTATACATAAAACAACCAAATCTGGTTTCTCTATTTCATAAAAACGCGATAATATTGTGCTTCTGAATCATTATTGAAAAGCCAATATAACGATGTTAACAATAATTTATGTTAATATTTCTTATCGCTTTTATATGAATCATATCAGAGATAGTTACTCTCATTGAAAAAGGCGATAATTTTGTGCTTCTGGATCATTATTGAACTAGCCAATGTTACGATGTTAGCAATAATATTTTTAAATATTTATTTTAGCTTATATATAAAACAACCAAAGTTAATTTATCTCTTATATAAAAAGGCGATAATTCTGTGCCGCTCAATCATTAATGAACTAGCCAATATAACGATGTTAGCAATAATATTTGCTCATATTTCTTATAGCTCATATATAAAACAACTAAATAATTACAACTACAAATAATTATAAATAAACAATTCTACTGCTCTAAAAGCTTATTCTGATAGTTAGCTTAAATACTATTTCTGAGATTCTATCCATCAGTGTAGCATATATAAGCAGAATGATCCAATATATTATTAGAGCACTGAAAAAACCATCTGGTAGATTAAATAAGTGACCGCTGGGAGGATTCACCAGAGTAAGGACAGTAGTATTTAATTTATGTGTAAAGAAACATTCGCGTCTTAATGTTTTCATTTGATATATGAAGATTGTTGCACTATGAACTCTTTTTATAAACAATAGCAACTATGCGCTGTCTGAATATTGTAAAGAACGAAGATGGCATGCTGTTTTAGTTCATTAATTCTAATTGAGAGAGAGAAATCGCCTCTGCTAGAATCAATTATGATCGATCAAAAATATTGATTGTTTAATTATGAAAAACAATGTTAGATATCGATTGCATACCTTTCAATTTATTACTGCTTCTTAAATATATATATACAGTAGTACCTCCCTTAAGCGGACACCCCGCTAGCGGACACCTCTCTACAAAGAAAGTTTTCATTATTAAAATTCAGCAAATCTTCGAAAAGAGGACACCTCTCCTTAAAGGACACTTAAGGTCTAATATCAGGTGTTGTCCTTTCCAGGGATGTTTTACTGTAGCCGAATTAAGTCTTGTATGTGCGTATTATCATTGTAAATATAAGTAATATTGTTGCTAATATATATATTGGAAAATGTGTGAATATTTGCGTGATATATTATATGGTAATTAAATTGTTGACCTCCTCCCCACTCCCTAGTGTCTATATTTATATTCACGGGAGTAAATATTGAATATATAGTTAAGCAAAGAATGAAAGCAGAAGAAGTGATGGTGACGTGTGCCGCAGGTGACCTTCAGCCTGGTGGCCCTTACCGTGGGAGGCAGCCTTGCGTACATGCCGCGGGGGTCCTATGAAATGGGGGCCCCGGGCATGGAGCGGTACGTAGTACAGTACATTTTTCTTATATTGGTATGTCATGGAGTAGGTATGTGGTACAGTACATGTTTCTTACAGTGGTATGTCATGGTGGTTCAGTAAAGGATTGTATGTAATCGGGTTGGATCATATTTATATCATTCCTATGTCATTATATCCCTGTGATGTAGCAGGCAGGTCCTCGGATTGGCACATATTTCCAACATTTATATGACATCTTTGTATACATATTCCAGGTGAACTTAAAATGGAGTGGGGAATATCTGCACTTATCTTATATTAATAAATAGAAAGACTCAAGCCATATGATTTTTTCAGTCATTCAATAAGTTTTTCAAAAGAGCCATTCTTCAAGTTATCTCAAGTTCGCCTTCAATCTGTTAAACTTAGGTGATCGCAAGCATTAGTCTTCATATCAAAAGTGATCACATTTATATTAAAGATATTCCATAGTTTGTTATATTATTTTTATAATTATTTTGTGTTAAAATTAGGCATTTTAAACATTATCAAATGGTATTATGGAATTGTAGCAGGTCTATGAAGAACCTCCAAAGCCCTACAGCTATGGTTACAACATCGACGACGGCTACGACAACCGCCACTACCACAACGAGGAATCCGACGCCCTCGGACACAAGAAGGGCTCCTACGGCTACACCAGCGCCAACGGACTCTACCGCACCGTGAACTACGTGGCCGACGATCAGGGCTACCGTGCCCAAATCATGTCCAACGAGCCAGGTGTCGGTCCTGAAGGAGCCGCTGACGTAGAGTTGAAGGTGAACCCAGTTCCAGCTTCTGTCCAGGCAGAGATGGAGCTTCTCCGCATTCCCAAGAAACCAGAGTCCTATCCTCAGATGGATAGTCAGCTTGGTGCCATGAATCCAGCTTACCAGCCTGAGATGCAGGCCATGAAAGACCAAGCGTCTTATATGAAGCCCATGTCAATGGAAGATATTCCTATTGTGCCTGATATGACTCCTGCAATGAAGCCGCTGATCCCCAATCTTTATAAATCAGAGCCTGCCCCAGAGATTGACCGCTCCTACTCTGATGAGATGCAACTTCCAGTCAAACGTTCTCGCTGGATGGCTTCCCGTGCTGCTGCTGAAGATGATGCCTATTGATTCTATATAGAATTATATTGATCTCTCATGTAAAATATATATTTTGAGCTTTGAAATAAAATATTTTACAGTCATTTCTCTCTCTCCTTATTTAAAACTCTGCCATTCGATTCTTCTAATGTACATATGCTGATCATTATTTTAACAGGTAATAAGTAAAAAAATGTATTCTTCAAATTAGTGAAGATATCAATTTCAAATAATATCTTAAAGGGTGAATAATCGATATCTCTAATAATGAGTACTTAGGTATATAAGTAACTACATGATGTATTGTTGGATTGAGAGAAAAACACCGGGTAGGCTCCTCTTTCAAATTGCAATCATGGGCCAGAGGTGGGAGCTATATAAGAGTCTGAAGATAAAATAAATCAACACAGGAACATGGTAATCTCGGGGTAGTGGTGACACCCAGGAAGATGAGATGGGACTAAGCGGAAATTCTGGATGCTCTGGTCAATCGGGCAGCATGGAGTTCAAATTATACCTGACTCCTGCCACCAATAGGCTTAGGAATAACTTACCTTATATGTTGTCGGTGACGTCAGGGTAGGCGATCTCTGTCGACCTTTGGGATCCAATCAAGGATGACAAGCTGATATGCTAACATCATCCCTTATTTGCTTGGACAATGTTAACCAAGGGTCAGTGCCTTCCTTACGGGGAGTGTGGTTATTTAACGCTATTTTGAATCTATATCATGTGCTTTGAGTTTTTATCTACAACAGTGTATGTACAGCATAAAATATAAAAATAATTTCACAAATTCCTCAGTATTTACAAGGCTATTATGAAATAAGATTGAAGAACAATGTACGCAAAATATTATTGCCTTTTCTTCAAAATAAAAGGGAATGAGTAACAAGCTTTCAAACCACGATCTCCCCAACTGCCAATGAGGATCACATTGAAAGATTGGCTCTGTTCACGAGTTCGTTGATCAAAGGCGACACCCCCCCCCCCCCCCCCCCCGCAAATTTACTTTCTAAATGATAATAAAGTCAACAAGTAACCTTTTGCATAATCGAAAAGATAGCTTTTGCATAATGTTTTTCAATGGTATGTATTTGGATATAAGGGTTTCTTCTGGACGGCTTAACACATTCTGATGAAATTTGGTATACCTATGTGAAAACGCAGGAAAGAACGAATAAGCTGCTCAAAATTTAATATAAAATGACTAGATCCCTAAAAGCCAAAATTTTATGAAAACTTTAAAAGGAGCAATTGAAAGCTTAGCCATTTTAACCGCCGAAATGAAAGCAGGCATTTCCGAATGCCTTCCCAGTCTACAATAAGTTTTAAAGATAATATAAGTCCGCCTATTTCCTAGCACCACATTTATCAGAATTCATTATAGCAAACCTCAATAAATATAAGCCAACTAGGTCTCAACTTAGGTTAATTATAATAAATTAATTTTTAGCTACTGCTTAATACATACTCATATATATTATATTTAACGCAAATATTATTTTTATAACCTTTCGGCTTTTTAATAGTTTTTATTTGATTTACTTCCATGGTTTTCATTCCGTCTATCCACAAAAATTGTAATCAATTCTAAAGAACACCTAGAAGTCTGGAATTTGGCACACTTGTTCAGGCCTGATGACAATGCAAATTAACAAAATTTCAGTCTTTTTTCCCTCATCGTGATGGTCTCGATTATCTTATTTGCCATCTTATTGTACAGGAAAGCCCTGAGGAACATATTCCTCTCAGCAAGACCATTCTCGATCTGGTGCATGGTTTTTAAAAGATGCATTCAACCCAAGACTTCCCGGACATTTCTTGAGCTGAAAATAGTTATTTTTCCCAACTCCTCCTCCAAGGCCTTCATATTGCATAAAGTAGTGCTATACTCGAGGAAGAGCGCTGCTGCTGATCTGTCAGTGCTCAATGTATTCTACTGTCTGTTGTTCTTAAAGAAGGTTACCAAATCCTTTGTGGGTCCTTTTTTGCTGTCCATCTGGCCAATGAGTTCTGGTATCAGACCTCGCGACTTTGGCTTCTATCATGGTGGATTGAAGGTGAAAATCATATTTACATTACATTGATAAAGACTATAGTGCTCAAAATTGAAGATAATTCGCAAGTAATCTTTTTATTATCTCGATATTTCGACAAAATCTTTTGTCCTCGTCAGAAGCAAATAAATATTAAAGCATTTGGCAAGGCGATAAAATAATTCTTTTTTTTTAATTAAACATTTATATATACTGCCCTTTGTGCAAAATAAAAGTTATTGGGAAAGTTATGGATACCTCTTGTAAATTGTGTTTTAAATGAAATATGTACATAAGCTTTAACGATATATTTTATTCATAATTATATGTATTTCTACTGTCCTTGAAGCTTGTCAATATTTCATTTAACACTTTGAGGACAGACGATTCCACAGTTGCATGGTCCACTGAGCCGTATGAAAATCGAGTTGTTAAAAAAATAAATAAAAACTCGTTTCATAAATGCAATTTTCAATTTAATATAATCTATGCACTTTGAAATGATAAATTTCACAGGTACATTAGGTCAGCTGATATCATCCCCCTAACCCATTGATAGATAGACAAGAAGGTATGGGACAAGATCCTGGTAGATGCGAATTCGTGTCGGCCGTCGGTGATTTTTTATTTAATTTTGAAAATCAAGGACGCGAATTCCGTTCTTGGGACTTGATGCAAAACCGGAAAGAACGCGAATTCACGTCCCTCGGGTCGAAAGTGTTATAATACCATTTCTATGAGGTCAGCTCTAGTATCGGTATATATATATAGATATATTTATATATCTATATATTTTTGCCTATATTCAATGGGAATAAAGAAAACATTCTAAATATCTACTTATATAATTGCCTTATTCTGTCTGTGTGAAGTTCACTGTGTGGAGTTCACGGATAGAATTTGGTCAGAATGGATAAAATAAAAAAAGTGTCAAAGGATGGGAATCGAACCCACGACCTTCCGCTTACCGGGCAGATGCCATGACCACTAGGCTACCCTGGACATATTTTTCCGTTCACATATTAAATATTAAAACTATATATTCAAATTATTCTACTTAGCTCACGAACAGCGCCCTCTATCAAGGTTATGAATACGTTTAAAATCGAAATCTTTTCAAAATTTTATTAATAATAGTGTTCGCTTACAAATTAGAATACTTGATCTAAATCGAAATATTTATAGACGCTCGCTCGATTTGAAGATTTATATCGTAACTAATCTGACTGTAAAGTTTGGAGCGGGACGTTTCACAAGAGTGACATCCACGGCGCCAATTTATAATTGTAAAGAATAGTGTTTGAATAAAACATTTAATCGGGTAAACCCGGGCGTTGCCCGGGTCATTCGTCTAGTATATATATAAAAGACAAAATATATTATATAAAAAAAGGTATACATATTTTATATTTCAACATTATCTCAATGTATCCAATATAGGTCTTTCAATTAAAGATCAATTTATGGGTTGTTCTATTTTCAAAACACTATAAAATATAAGAAATGAAAGCTATTTTTGAAACGTATGATTCTTTCTATAATTAAAAAAATTTCTACTGTCCTTCCTGTATTAATAAATTAATGGTGGTGACCCTCACAGGGGTTTCGTCAGTTTAATCTACTGATGAGCCAGGTCTTTCTATTAGTTTATCATTGCATTGAGGGCAGTATATATATATAAATAGTTTAATTTCTGAAAAAAATGATACTCTTTTAAAATAGTTTCAAATTTTTATAACAGATGGTTCAGTAATACAACACAAGGGGAGAACACACAATGTGGGTAGAACAATGTTGGTGTAAATATAATTGAAACGCTTGGCCATACTTATAATACACAAGTATGGCGTTTATTAATTGCTTATTTGAATGTTAGTTTGGAGGCTGTTTTCCTTCATAACAGAAATACGCACCTATCAAAGCCAATAGCGTGGAACTGAGGAGCGTTCAAGAAGACCTTGTCTGGCGGAGAACTCTCTTAAGGTGGGGAAACCTCACTTGCTGAAAAATATTTTACTTATTGTTTGCGGAAGAGAATTGCTCGATTCAAATATTTATATGCAAATCTACTGTCCTAGAAGCTTATGCCTATAGTTTACTTGAAAACCATTTCTTAGATTCCACCCTTTATTGTAGCACATATAAGCAGAATCGTCCAATACAGTATTAGATCTCCAAGAAGCTGTCTGGTAGATTACACTGGTCAACGACATTTTTGCCCATGAAAACCTGATGGTGTTTCTAGTGTAACTTTTCGTGCTGAACTCAAAAATCTAATCAGAAATTTTCCATTACCCATGGTTTTAACGTGAAAGCCTTTTTTTGGTATTGGGATAAATACAGCAAAAAATATTACGTAAGCATTTTTGCATAAACCTTATTACATTAAACTGGTTTATCAAAAATATTTTTTTTTGTCCCAAAAGAAACAGCATCATATCTAAATTTAACTCTTTGTGCTGATTCCAAATGTACCTTTTTTTTTCTATCACGCAAGAATTTTGAGATACACCTACTTAAAATTTTGAAATGTTTTAAATATATATGCCTATATGAACGAAATAAATTTATTTTATTGAAAAGTAGTGAGAGTGGATTTTCTTCTATACTTTGCTTGTGGTACATCCCTCTTGAGTGTCCAGCAGTAGTCAGCAAGTATACCGGGACTCCATTTACCTTGGTACCGCTTCTCCATGCTTGATATAGCTTGATGAAACACACACACACACCTTTCACCATTCTCATCGCTAACTGCACCAAGAATCTGGAAAGAAATCCGGATGTGAATGCAGAAAATGGATCTTGAGAGACATGTTACATCCCAGTGTTTGGTAGGAAAGCAACAGATCATTAACTATGTCTCGGTAATTTTCAACCTTGACACTTCCTAAGAAGTTCTTGCAAACATTTCTAAAGGAATTCCAGGCTGCTGCTTCAACTTCATTCAAACTATTTTGAAAATTTCCATCCTGCAGCAAATCTCGAATCTGAGGTCCAACGAAAATGCCTTCTCTAATTTTCGCATCACTTATGCTAGAACATTTTTGTTTTAGGTAGGCAAATCCACTGGCATTTCGATCGATTGCCTTGACAAAGTTCTTCATTAATCCCGGTTTAATATGTAATGGTGGTAAGTAAATATTTTCTGAATCGATCAGGGGAGGATTTACAATATTTTTATGTCCTGGAGTAAATATTTCACGGTTTGGCCAGCTTTTTTTAATGTAATGCATTTCTCTATCTTCGCTATCCCACTAACACAGAAAACAACAACATTTTGTATATCCAAGCTGTAATCCACGCAAGAGAGCAATGACTTTCAAATAGCTGCATATTTTCGAACCATATCTCTTTCATATTCTTTTTCAAAAGCACTTTCATGTTTTCGTAAGTCTCTTTCATGTTGGATGCATGTGCTTTTGGCACTGATGGGAACTTATTTCTGTTGTGAAGGAGAACAGCTTTCAAACTAATTTTTGAAGAATCAACGAATAAACGCCACTCTTCTGTATCACGGTCATGACCAAGCGCTTCCATTAGACTAACAACATCATTGCAATATACTAAATCATTCTCTTGTGAAAAGAAGCCTTGAAAATCATCTTGACTCTTGCGAAAAAAGCATACTTTTGTGCCTTTATGGAGCAGATTCCAGCCTTTTAACCTAGAGCCTAAAGGTTCATTCTGTTTTTTGGATAAATCACGTACGAGGTCGTTCAAATCTCCTTGGGTTAACAAATGTGGTTCAGATGAAGCACCTGCTTCAAAATTTGTGTCATCCGCCTGTTGCTCTCGTCTATCTGAATCATTGTCACTAAATATTACATTTTCAGGAGGCTGTGGCACAGGTAAAATATCACTATGAGGAACCGGTCTCATAGCAGAAGGCAAATCTGGATTTTCAATTGTATGTCTTGATTTGGATGTAATACCTGTAGTCTTTGTCAAACAAAAATAACAGTCTGAAGAATGGTCTTTAGGTTCCCTCCATATCATTGGAACCGCAAAAGCATATGACGTTCACCTTTAATCCACTCTGTAAGACGTCGAGCACAAATTTCACAACAATGATAAGTAGCCCAAGTCTTATCTTGGTCACCGAATTTACAGCCAAAATAAAGTTGATGGCATTTTTCGATGAGCGGTGTAAAGTTTCGCCTTTGAACTTTGAAAGTTAATTCCCCACAAAAATAACAGAAAATATCAGGAATATTAATGCAACGCCTCGGCATTTTAACATAGTCTAGTGCCCACGAATTTATAAAAACAAATCGATAGAGAAGAATAAACTGATCACTTTAAGTTTACCTGTCACTTCTGATGCAAATCTATTAAACAAATCGCTAGGTTCAATTTGAATATATATATTAAAAGTATTATTCAGAAAATAGCATTCCAGAGCTTGTCGTTATTTTTGAGTTGAAAGCAAAACAGATTGCATTATAAAATAAACATATTTAATTAAAAATTCAATAATTTGTTATTTATATCATTATTTATAATTCTTAAAGAGAAAAATTTAATTAATAACAAATAAAATAAAGCTTTTGGCTTGCATATCAACTCTTCTTGTCAAAAATAAAGCGCTAGCTAATGTAATGATGTTTACTTAAAAAATGCTTACGTAACATTTTCTGCATTATTACTGTATATAACAATTTATAGAAAAATTGGTTATCCTGAAAGAACTATGGGTGATAGAAAACTTCTGATTTCATTTTTGAATTCATCATGAAAAGTTACATTAGAATCAACATCAGGTTTTCTCCGGCAAAAAAAAAATTGTAGACCTGTGTTATTTGACGAAACCGTTGGAAGAGTTAACCACAGATCAGCCAAGCCCTCGCAATATTTTTCATTGTAGTATAGACAGTAATAAAAGTTTTCTTTGAATTTTGAAAGAAACTTTCGTTTTTTAATAGTTACAATTCTTACAACTTTATATATTCTCCTACATTTAAACTACCCTTTATTTATTCCTATATTATCTTTATTTGATCTTAATTTTTTTTTCTGTAACATTTCATTTGAATAATCAATAAAGTTGTTTGAATTTTCAAATTCCAATGCCAATAGCACATGCCACAAACTTGAAAGACATTTCTGAAAGGATAAAACTGTTGGTTTTAAGAAAATATCAATTGTATAAAGAGCAGTAAATTAAGTATTATAAGTTTATGACCAAATTTCAATCCTTTGCGTGTTCACTCGAAACGTCTTTGCAAACGCATTTTCGTATACATAGGACAACTTCTCTTTGGTGCGTCAAATATTTTATATAGAGTGTAGACAAAATGAAAAAAAAAAACTAAACCTATTTGTAATAAAGATAGCTTCAAAATGATTTTACGTTGATTTTTTGAAATTGTAGTGGAAAAGAAATATTAAAATTCAGTCCTAAAAATTTCCCTAAGGTTTCAAATGGTCATATAGCAAGTCGCTTTGTAAATAATGATTTATAGATAAAGATTAGATATAGATTTGAAATTTTAAAATTGTTCATCTTTGGACATTTTGTCTTGATATCGTTTAGTGATTTAAGATTTGGACTAAAAGTAATTTTCCTCGAATTGAGAATAAAATTAAAATGAACCTAAAACCATCCTCACATTCAAAAGGGGGGCTAAATATAGAATTTGATGATATTTGGCATAGAAGTTTAGAAATTAATCAATAAGTAAATAGGTAAAAAGAACAGGTATTTATTCTTTCATATTAACTAGATGAATGAGACACCTTTAAAACGGATAAGACGAACTGTACCTGAGTGTATTTGTCTAGATTCAGCTTAATTCTGTTTTGCAAATACACTTAGAATAATTGTATTTATATATATTGGCCCGGCTTCACCCAGATTCTTCCCGAATGAATGTTTGCCCAATGGATAATGGGTTGACAAATATTATTTATTATGATTGGATATTCTTTAAACTCTGAAGTGAAAAAAAAAAAAAATAGAAATTTACCACGTTAGTTACCTAGAATATGAGATACAAGATGATTCAACAAAAGATAAGGAAAGATCAAATAAACTCACTCTCTCTCTCTGAGAGAAAAATTACAAAAACAAATAAAAAGACTAAGAACGAAACACTACAAAGAAATAACAATACATCCATTTGGCTCAATAACCTACAGGATATGCAACAATTGTGTTGGTGTGGAACTTACACCTACCCATATATTCTCATATCCAGCAATTCTGCCTTGCAGAAATTCGACATGGATCTAGAGCAGCAGGTTTAAACACCCAAGATAGAGAACATTGCGACTGCTGTGAAAGAGATGCATAAAAACACCTGAGCTCTTCTTTAGAAAAGACAACAACAAGAACATTATTAAAAAGAGATATGACTAAAGTAGAATTACAACATAGTATAAAGAAGGAATTACCACACATAGAGAAAAGTCAACAGATTGAATGAAATCCAGAATTGGGTCAAGTTCCACTGGGGGATATAAAACCTCAGGGTGGGAGACGGGACAGACAGCTCCGAAGACATGCATCTGATCGTAAGTCTTTCATTACCATAGTACACCTCTCTTATGAATATTTCGTCTTAATAGAATATTCTTGTAGCTATATATAAAACAACCAAAGCTGGTTCCTCTCTTTTCTAAAAAGGCGATAAATTTGCGCTTCTGAATCAATATTGAACTAGTCAATATAACGATGTTATAAGAAATTTGAAATTAATTTACGCTTATGATTATTTTAAAAAATGAATCAACTTTCTATGGCTCTTACTGCAATGTTAAAATAATGGAAGGGCCTGGCTCATCGGTAATGGCGCGCTAATGCATTGTATTAATAACGAGGTTAGCAATAATATTTGTTAATATTTGTAAAGTCTATATATAAAACAACCAAAACCGGTTTCTCTTTTATTAAAAAAGGCGATAATTGTGTGCTACTTAATCATTATTGAACTAGCCAATATAACGATATTAGAAATAATATTGTTCACACTACTTATATCTACCTAAGTTGGTTTCTCTCTTATCTAAAAATGAGATAATTATGCTCTTCTTATTCATTATTGAACTGGCCAATATAACGAGTTTAGCCATATGTTCATATTTCTTATAGCTCAAATATAAAATAACTAAATAATTACAACTAAAAATATTTACAACAATATAATTCTACTGGCCTAAACGATTATGCCCATAATTTGCTTAAATACCATTTCTGAGATACTATTCTTCACTGTAGCATAAAAAAGCAGAATGATCCAATATATTATTTGAGCTCTTAAGGAGCGGACTGGTAGATTAAATTAATATAACCGCTGGGAAGGTTCATCGCAGTAAGGACAGTAGTTTTTGATTTTTGTTTAAAATAAACATTCGCGTCTTAATGTTTTATTTGATATATAAATATTGTTGAAATACGAACTCTTTTTATAAACAATAGCAACCATGCGCTGTCTGGATATTGTAAAGAACGAAGATGGCTTACAGTCTTAGTTAATTAATTCTAATTGAGAGAAAAATCACCTCTCCTAGAATCAATTATGATCCATAAAAAATATTGATTGTTTAATTATGAACACAATGTTAGATATAGATTGCATTACTTACATTTTATTACGATATATAAATTATATATGTGAATATAGTCTTGTATGTGCATATTATCATTGTAAATATCAGTAATATTATTGCTAACATATGTATTGGAAAATGTTTGAATACCTTGCGTGATATATGATAAGGTAATTAAATTGTTGATCCCCCCTCCTCCTAGTGTGTAGAGATATATTCACGTGAGTAAACATATAATTTTTATATTTTAAGCATAGAATGAGAGAAGAAGAAGTGATGGTGATATGTGCCGCAGGTGACCTTCAGCCTGGTGGCCCTGACCGTGGGAGGCAGCCTGGCGTACATGCCGCGGGGGTCCTATGAAATGGGGGCCCCGGGCATGGAGCAGGTACGTGGTACAGTACAGGTTTCTTATATTGGTATGTCATGGAGTAGGTATGTGGTACAGTACATGTTTCTTACAGTGGTATGTCATGGTGGTTCAGTAAAGGATTGTATGTAATCGGGTTGGATCATATTTATGTGATTCCTATGTCATTATATCCCTGTCATGTAGCAGGCAGGTCCTCGGATTGGCTCATATTTCCAACATTTATATGACATCTCTTGTATACATATTCCAGGTGAACATAAAATGGAGTGGGGAATATCTGCACTTTTCTTTATATTAATAAATAAAAAGACTCAAGCCATATGATTTTTTACAGTCATTCAATAAGTTTTTCAAAAAGAGTCATTCTTCAAGTTATCTCAATTTTGCTTTCAATATGTTAAACTTAGGTGATCGCATGCATTAGTCTTCTTATCAAAAGTGATCACATTTATGTTAAAGATATTCCATAGTTTGTTATCATATTTTTATAATTATTTTGTGATAAATTAGGCATTTTAAACATTAATAAATGGTATTATGGAATTGTAGAAGGTCTATGAAGAACCTCCCAAGCCCTACAGCTATGGCTACAACATCGACGACGGCTACGACAACCGCCACTACCACAACGAGGACTCCGACGCCCTCGGACACAAGAAGGGCTCCTACGGCTACACCAGCGCCAACGGACTCTACCGCACCGTGAACTACGTGGCCGACGATCAAGGCTACCGTGCCCAAATCATGTCCAACGAGCCAGGTGTCGGTCCTGAAGGAGCCGCTGATGTGGAATTGAAGGTCAACCCTGTTCCAGCTTCTGTCCAGGCAGAGATGGAGCTTCTCCGCATTCCCAAGAACCCAGAGTCCTATCCTCAGATGGATAGTCAGCTTGGAGCCATGAATCCAGCTTACCAGCCCGAGATGCAGGCCATGAAAGACCAAATGTCTTATATGAAGCCCATTTCAATGGAGAATATTCCTATTGTGCCCGATATGACTCCTGCAATGAAGCCGATGATCCCAGGTCTTTATAAATCGGATCCTGCCCCAGAGATGGACCGCTCCTACTCTGATGAGATGCAACTTCCAGTCAAGCGTCCTAGCTGGATGGCTTCCCGTGCTGCTGCTGAAGATGATGCCTATTGAATCAACACAGAAATCAGCTGATCTCTCATGTAATAGATGAAGATATATTTTCAACTTTGAAATAAAATATTTTACAGTCATTTCTCTCACTCGTTATTTAAAACTATGCCATCCAGTTATATTAACGTACATATGTTATTAATTATTTCAAAATTAAAGAAGTAAAATTCTCAATCTTCAAATTATTGAAGCTTTTGATTTTTAAAATAATATCTTTAAGTGTGAATAATCTATATATTTAATTCAAAGCGTTCTTAGGTATATGGGTGTATGTTGTATTGTCGAGTTGAGAGAAAAATCACTGGGTAGGCTCCTTGTTCAACTTGCAGTCATGGGCCAGTAGTGGGAGCTAACAGTCTGAAGACAAAAGAAATCAACTTACATAGGAACATTGTTACCTTGGTTTAGGAGAGTGGCAATTAGAAAGGTGAGATGGGACTGAGCGGAATTCCTGAAACCTCTGGTCAATCGGGCAGCATGGCAATCTAACTATACCTGACTCCTCTCTGCCTCCAATAGGCTTAGAAATAACTCACCTTATATGCTGTCTGTGACGTCAGAGTAGGCGATCTCTGTCGACCTTTGATTTCCAATCAAGGACCTACATGGCTGATATGTTTACATCTTCTTTTAATTGCATGGACAATGTTAACAAACTTTTTACGACGTCCCCTGGGGTCACTGCCTTACCCCTCTGATTGTTCTTTTATTGACACTATTTTGAAGTTAGATCATGTGCATTGAGTTTCTATATACAACATTGTATGCACAGCATAAAATATATAACATAATTTTTAAAATTATACAGTATTTGCGAAAATATTAGAAAATAACATTAAAGAATAATAGGCAACAATGTTTTTTTTTATAGAATAAAAGGAGTTAGCTAAGCTTTCAAACCACGAGTTCTCTTACAAGCCAATGACACTCACATTGAAAAATTGGTTCCGTTAAAAAGCGCGTTGGTGAAGGCTTATCTTTCTTTTTTGTATGAATAAAAAAAAATAATAATACCATATAATATAATGTGGCCTGTGATTGTAAAACGACATTTGAAAATTATCCCGCATGAGTTTCTCCTTGGAATAAATTTAGATTTTTCGTTGAAAAGAAACTCATGCGGGATAATTTTCAATTGTCGTTTTAAAAATAAAAAAAAATATATCAACAAGGAAAACCTTTTGTACAATGTTTTTCAATAGTATTTATTCGGATATTAGGTTGGTTCTGACCCGCTTAACCAATTTTGCTGAAAAATGGAATACCTTTGTGTAAAAGCAGGAAAGAATTAACAAGCTGCTCAAAAGACGATGGATAGGCAGCAAGCATTTCCGAATGCCTTCCCAGTCTCTATTAGGTTTCAAAGATATCAAACTTCAACATATTTCCTAGCTTCACTTTTATCAAAAATTTAAATTATTACATATTTTGAACAAATAAGCAAACCAGGTCGCCACTTTTATTAATATTTAGCTAATGCTTAATATATACTTATATATCTTTTTTATTTTAAACATTTTAAATTTTATTTTAATGTATTTCTTTTTGACATATTTTATTTAACTTTCTTCCATGTCTGTCGTACTCTGTCAGTCCGCTAAATATGTAATCAATTTTAAAAAGCACTTAAAAGTTTGGAATTTGGTACATTTATTTGAGCAAGAGGACAATGCAAGTTGACAAAATTCGAGACTTATTTTCCCTCATCTTGATGATTCGAATTGTCTTCTCCGCCTTTTTACTGTACAGGAAAACCCTGAGGAACATATCCCTTACGGTAGGACCATCTTAAACCAGATGCATGGCTTTTCAAAAGAAGCATTCAACCCAAGACCTCCCAGATATTTTCATGAGATGAAGTAGATAATTTTCTCAACTTCTCCACCAAGACTTCCATGTAGCACAAAGTAGTGCTATACTCGAGGAAGAGCGCTGCTGCTGATCTGTCAGTGATCAGTGTCTTCTACTGTCTATTGTTCTTGAAGAAGGTTACCAAGTCTTTTGTTTCACTTCGTGGCTGTACATCTGGTGGATGAGTTCTGGTATAAGACCTCGCGCCTCTGGCTTCTAACATGGTGGATTGAAGACAAAGATCATATGCACATTTAATTTTAAGTGGTATGAAATATACAAAATAACACACAATATATCCTTCAGATTTCTATTTGAAAATTACTATAATTATTAAATTAAAGATACTTCGGCCAGTTAATCTTTATATTATCTCGAAGTTACGATAAAATTTCTTTTTCCTTGTAAAAGGCAAATAAAAATTAAAGCATTTGATAAGGCGTTAAAAATTATTTTATTTATTAAACGCCTTGCCGAATGCTTTAATATTTTTTGTTCCTGTCGGGTACAAAATAATTTTGTCGAAATGTCTAGATAATAGGAATATTTACTGGCCGAAGTATCTTTAATTTTAAGAACTATGAATGCCGGCCAGGCAGCCTCTATCTCCATGAAAAAAAAATAGATTGTAAGGTGATAACATTCAATCTATATATAAGAAATGGAAGTAAAATAATGTTTCAAGAAACATTCATGTTTGTAATGCTTCCATTTATTATATATAGATGGCACGTTATTCCCTTATAATTAAATATGCCTAACTGGCCTTGTATTTATTGTATGCAAAACATCATTGCTCTATGCAAATATTTATATGTAATTCTTCTGTCCTGAAAGCTAATGTACTTTTGCTTGAATACTATTATAAGATTCCACCCTTCATTGCAACGTATATAAGCAGAATCGTTCAATGCAGTATTAGAGCTCTAAAAAAGTGTTCTGTTGGATTAAATTGGCGAAACTGCTACTAGGGTTCACCACTGATGAGCCAAGCTCTCTCAATATTTTTTCATCGCAGTGAGGACAGTAGAAGCATGTTATGTATTATAAAAAAAACCTTCGAGCTTCATAATTCTACCATTTTTACTATAGATATATATTACATCAAATTAAAACATGCCGTTAGGAATTCAGATTTGCCTTCTGATGAGAGACAAGTCTTTCATAATAATTATTTACATATCTTGCCAGCTCCGTAAAATGTGACATTTAGTGACAATGATATTCATGAGCAAGAGTGGTATGATACAAATTCTGAAGCAGGTGTTTCATGTCTAATTCATTAGTTAACCCAATTTTATCGACCATATATGTAATATTAATCGGGACTTTTTGGTTGATTGTTGATTGGTTTGTTGATTGATGGTTGGTTGTTGTAAGTAGTAGTGAGACCCTGTTGACTTACTTGGTGGCTGATGTGGGCGCAGTCGTTTTGGCTGAAATGGTAAAGTTTTCTCACAGGGGAAAATAACGAGAAAGGAGACAGGATTGGATTGAGAAATATAGGCCAGCGATCAAGGGAGAGAAAGGTTAGACTATTGACTTATTTGACTAGTGGCTAGATTAATCACATTTTGAACATTGGACTTATCTGGATGATGAGAAGGGCTTAAGCGTACTGCTTGCTGTGCTGTCGAGCTCCTCACTCGTTCCTTGGCAGGTCCAGGTCCCTACTAACTATTTGAATCCGAGATTTAACTCTTCATCTCTCCAATGCTCTCATTGGATGATTCCCGTCTCGTGGCGGTCTCTGATTGTATCTTAGCTAGTCCTGCTGGACTCTGATTGGATCTTAGCTAGTCCTTTGTCTTTGTCTTGTATTAACATGATCCCGGAAGAAGAAGGTTCTTGAAATCAGTTTTATTAGTTCCTGGGTAATAACTTTTGCTTCCTGGATAATGAAAACCTGTTAATGATTGTTTCTTCTCTGATGGCCTTTCTCTCCAGATTCGCTAGGCCTAACCTTTATTAAAATCTTTAGATCATACATTGCATACATATTATGGTGGGGTTACATCTAGTTATATACAAATTATGACAGATGCGCCCCCTACATGTGAAGAATACAAGAAGGGGTAGCCTGAAGTGAATTCTGTAAGAGAAAAATGTTTTTGTGGGAAAATTAATTATGGTTACTGAAAGGCTATATACAAGCATTGGTGGTGACATCTATATATATAAAAAAGAATGTTTGTATGTTCGTCTGTTGGTCTGTTTATATGCACGGTATACAAATTCGCAGTAGTTCACTAATTCAAACCAAAATTTCCATACATAGGTAAAAAAAATGACGGGGATGACGATAGGCTATTTTAAAAAATATATAAATCAATTTTTAAAACTATATATACAAATTAATCTACTTAGCTCACGAGCAGCGCCCTCTAGAACGCGTGGCGGTCTGACGGCGGGGAGCGCCCATTGGCTGCCGGCGAGCACGTGACTTCCCTGCCCCCGCCCCCCCCCCCCTCTCCGAGAAAATGGAATCGTCCGGCTGCCGGCCGGTTGGCCAGTTCAAGTTCCCACCGCGCGCGGTCCTGGCGTTAGTGACACAGCTGTGCCAAGTGCCAAAAAAGCCTCGCGGGTGACCTCCGGGAACTACGTCCATCTTCCATATGTAAAATACATTTAATCGTGTAAACCCGGGCGTTGCCCGGGTCATTCGTTTAGTAAGAGATAAAAGAGAATGGTGTTGGTGAGATATTGGTTGAGTATAAGTAAGAGAAATCAAAATATTTAATTATAAGAAATCAAAATGAGAGAGAATGCTATGGTACATTGTTGAGGAAAAAAAAAAGAAAAAGGTGCCTAAATAATATTTTACTCGAGATGGGGAAAAAAAATCGAGGGAATTTTTCTATTAGGGCTTTTGAGAAATCAAAAATAAAATAAGTTGTGATAAATCAAAGTGAATGCTTTGGTGCATTCTTGAAAAAAAGAAAAGGGTGCCTAAACAATTCAGCTCGAGAAGGGGAACAAAAATCGAGGGAATTTTTCTATTAGGGCTTTTGAGAAATCAAAAATAAAATTTTGTTGTGAGAAATCAAAGTGAATGCTTTGGTGCATAGTGAAAAAAAAAAGGGTGCCTAAACAATTTAGCTCGAGATGGGGAACAAAAATCGAGGGAATTTTTCTATTAGGGCTTTTGAGAAATCAAAAATATTTTTTTTTTGTGAGAAATCAAAGTGGATGCTTTGGTGCATAGTTGAAAAAAAGAAAAGGGTGCCTAAACAATTCAGCTCGAGAAGGGGAACAAAAATCGAGGGAATTTTTCTATTAGGGCTTTTGAGAAATCAAAAATAAAATTTTGTTGTGAGAAATCAAAGTGAATGCTTTGGTGCATAGTGAAAAAAAAAAGGGTGCCTAAACAATTTGGCTCGAGTTGGGGAACAAAAATCGAGGGAATTTTTCTATTAGGGCTTTTGAGAAATCAAAAATAAAATTTGTTGTGAGAAATCAAAGTGGATGCTTTGGTGCATGGTTGAAAAAAAAAGAAAAAGGCTTTTTGGAAAAAAAAAAGATAAAATATCTAAAATTAAAAGAAAACCAGTGAGTTTTCATTGAGAAAAATTTGTTTAGTGGTTGAGAGTAATTTTGGTTTATGAACAAAATAAAAAGTTGTTATATAAATGGTAAATATTTGATTAAGATAAATGATAAGTATTTGATTAGGATAAATGGTAAACATTTGATTAAGATAAATGGTAAACATTTGATTAAGATAAATGGTAAACATTTGATTAAGATAAATGGTAAATTTGATTAAGAATTTTGATTTTAAAAATAAAAAAAAATGTAAATGAATGGGATGAGGAAAATGTAGAGCGAGAGATTCACAAACTCTCTTTGTGATAAAATTACATGCCAAAATCTATGTCACGCGGCGTAAATCAGCTCTTCTTATTTGCCTCGTAGATTTTTTGTCTTTCCTATGCGACTCATGGGTAGAAACATGATCTTTCCCAATTGTGCTTTATATTATGTATACAGGAGACATGGGAATCTAATTAACCTTAAGTGTGTATGGTGTGTTTTGTGGTTATTGTCTTCCAGATATCAAGGCCGAGTGTATTATGTTAATATGTCCCGAGCCTCAATGTGTTCTAGGGATTTTTATGCAATTCCCTAGGGCACTTAAGATATGCTCGCCCGATATCCATTTTTTTTATCGGGAGGTTGTAACCGGAGTCGGATCTTTGAATACAGGGTTCGAGGAAAGTCCTTGACCCTTCTAAAGTGGTTGTTTATTCCTTTCGGAAGAAACGTTAGCTCGAAAGCTTTGCTACCTAATTTTTCCTATCCTTTAAGTGGTAATATTCGTGCTTTTGTTCGTATTTAACCTTGAGATCTGCGTGTTGTGTATTGGTCGTGAGTTTTATGTGTTGCCATGTGATATTGTTTAAAAATGTTATTAAAATAATTGGTCGGCAATTCATTGGGATGGTTGTTTGGACATGCTATAAGTTTTTGTGAGAAATGTAAAAATGAACTTTATGTGTTGTTAAAATCCTAAAGTCTATTGTGCTTAATGTGGGTAAATGTAAAAGTTTTTTGGAAGTTTTTTGGAAGAAGAAGAATAAAAAGAATAGAGATTGTACAATTAATTGGGGTGATTGTCTATTAATAATATTAATATAATTAAATTGTGTTTTTTGTAAGAGTCGATATGTAAGCTCGTTGTGAAGGTGGATCCAAATTGGTGACCGTTAAAAATGGTGGATGTGGAGGGGGGAACACGGTGACCTCAATTTTATCTGTCGACCAAGTACAAGGCCCTCTTCGGGGAAGATTTCTAAAATTGTCCACCCTCCCTGAGCGAAGCTGCAATTTGGTGACATGTAGATGGCGGACGTCTTTGTTGCCGGGGAAAAAATGACCTCCCACTACTTCCGGAAACCTGATCCCTGCCGCCTAATTGAATTGGCTGGAGTCACGCCCGCTGGCCCTTTTTAATTAGTTTAGTCGAGGTCCCCTGATTTGTTCTAAGTTTTCTTCTATTATTTCCCATATAAGAGTTAGAAATTCAAAAATTGCCTTGCCTATATGGAAGATGGCTTTTAGGATGGAACTTCCTATATGGAAGACGGTTTTTTGATATCCAATAAAAGTGCGACAAGTGTATAGACGGAACTTCTTATATGGAAGATAGCTTTTAAGACGGAACTTCCTATATGGAAGATGGCCTCCTGTAGCTGGTAAAGCCATTGGGGTTGTAGGGTATATATTCCAATGTAAACTATTATTGTTAATGGAGCGAGTTTATAGGGCATAATTAGAAGACAGATAAAACATATTAAGTGAAATATGGGATATTGGTACATTTTCTTCCATGTCTTCTCCACAAATTGGTTTTTTTGCGTATCTTGTTGTACTTCTATCGGTTGTGGTGAACTTGGAATTGGATGTACCTGTGGATGGGCGATGTCGCGTCCGTTGTTACTATGGGTGTATTGTGTAAATCGGGTTTTGATGGAAACGGTAGGATCTAAATGATTGTCAGGTTCGCTGTTCGATAATTTGGTTGTCAATGGTTCTGTTGAAAAAATGTCGGGTGTAGGGGTTTTAAGTGGAAACGTGTAATCGTTCCTCTGTCGTAGATGGTGTATTTTTGGTATTGTTGGTGTTGTGTGTGAGGTATTTTTTGTGTACGGGTTTAGTTTGTTTATGTGGACTGTATCGATGTCTCTTTGGAGAGGTTGGTTGGATTCATCGATACGTTTTGTTAATTGGCAGGTTGGACAGGTTTTTACCTGTTGTGCAATGTCTTGTGTCATGTTTTGCCAATAATATTGAGCGGAGATGAGTCTCGTCATCTTTGAGATGTTTGGATGGTTGTACTGTGTGTGTACTGTTTGTAGTAGTTTGTTGGTGAGTGTCTTTGGGATTATGATTTTAGTTACACCTTTTCGGGAAACGGTATGCACTCCATTGTGATCAATGGTCAAGCTAGAATTTCCCGATGGGGAAGGTTGAAAGCTCTTAATGAGGGAGGCGTCTAAGAAGCCACAGAACGGGTTACGAGTTATGACGTCCGTTTCATATTGTTGTACTCCATTTATGTAACGAACCTCATATTCGTATCTCGTTAGCCTTAATCTCCATCGAAATAATCTGCCTGACGGGTTTTTTGATCTTTTTCAGCCACTGCAATGCGGGATGGTCAGAAAATATAGCAACTTTTCTGTCCATCAAACAGACGCGGAACTTATCCACACTCTCAACGATTGCTAAGCACTCTAGTTCAGAGATGGAATAGCTCCGTTCGTGTGTACGCAGGGAGCGGCTGAAATTTTGAACTGTGTAGGTCTTCACATCAGGGTGGACCTGTTTGAGGACGCCTGCGATGCCGAGTGTTGAGGCGTTACAGTACACCTGGCATGGCAGACCTTCTTTGTAAAGGTGTAAAAAAGGGTGTGTTGTAAGGCTTTCTTTCAGGCTAGTGAACGCTTTCTGGCATCCTTCATCCCAGACCCACATTTCATCCCTTTTTAGAAGGTTGACAAGTGGCGTCCGCAAGCGGGCGTAGTCCGGAATGAACTTTTTATAAGCGTTCACAGCGCTTAAGAAAGATCGCAATGTTTTACGATTGTGTGGTTTTTGGGTGGCGTGAATTGTTTCTATGTTTCGTGTAGATGGTGTGGTTGTATTGGCAGTGGTTGTGCATGTGTCTGCGTGGTGTTGTTGTCACCATTTGGTGCGTGTGTCGCGCTTGTTGCGATGTTTGTGTGTGTGACTGTTATCTAACGACGTGTGGTCACGTGTGTGCTTTGTGTGTGAGTTGTCCTGTTGGATGGACACTGTCTGGGTATTGTTGTTGTGAGTGTCACGCTTGTTGCGATGTACACGTGCGTGACGGTTGTGTGGTGACGTGTGGTCACGCGTGTGCTTAGTGTGAGAGTTGTCCTGTTGGAGGGACACATTTTGTGCATTGTCGTTGTGAGTTGGAGCCGTTGTGACCTTGTGAATTGAGGGCATATAGTAAAGACACTTGGCCTTAATGAAAAAATGGTGTTGTGCGTGCGCGTGACTAGATTGGCATGTTGGTGATTGGGTTTTGACCAATGGATGCGCGCATTGGGTGCCATGTGCGGAAGGTTTGTGTGCATGGTGAGTTCTTTGTGACACCGTTTGGCATTCCCAATACGTGCATTCATTGGGTACATGGTTTAGGTGGTAGGTAAGGGTAGACAATGGAGCGTCAAGTTGGAACATAGTGCCTTGGTTAAAGTCTATTGTTATTTTAAAATTCCGGAGGGTATTTATACAGAGAATTCCAAATGGTAGAGGTGCTTCCACCACATGGAAATTCTCATTTTTAGTTAATTTTCCTATTGTCAGGGGGAGGATTATTTTACCTATTGTTGGTACAAGACCGTTTATGGCCTGTAGGTCTATAGACTGTTTTTTAAATTTTAATTTAGTCAGGTTAGTTTTTGAAATTTTATAGAGATTATAGGGCACTATGTTCAAACTTGCGCCTGTATCAATTAAAAAAGGGGGTGACAGTTCAGGGGTTAGGGACAGTTCCATCGTCAATTGGTTGACGAAAAGGGTTCGGTGCCTTCCTACCTGATTGGCGAAAGGCTTGGGCGGCTTGTGCGTCTTGGGCGTGTTGTGGAGGTGTGGGACGCCGGGCGTGCTGTTGAGTTGGGGCTGTTTGCACTGCCCGCGCGTTCGCGTGTTGTGTTGGGGCTGTTTGCACTGCCCGTGCGCTCGCGTGTTGAGTTTGTTGGGATGGGGCAGTCCACATACTTGTTTTTCCTTGGTCGTTGGCGTATGGGTCCAGCTTGGTGGGTGATGGCTCCTCGGGGTGGCGCGTCAGGTAGCCCGGCAACATGGCGGCGGTACCTCCGTCCATCTCCCGGTCGTTGGCTCGGAGGAGTCGGTGGGCGGCGTATGTCACGTTGGCGGGGGCCCAGTACGTCCCCGCGCGTCGGGTCAACTTTACTTCCTGGAGGGCAGCAGAAAAACTGGAGCAAAATCTCCGCTAGGGTGCGTCGTACGATCTCTTTTCTCTCCCCTATCACGCGGCCGCTCTGTTGGTCTCGTTCGTTTTCCATTATATCCTGTCGACTCACTGTAATATTAATCGGGACTTTTTGGTTGATTGTTGATTGGTTGTTGTAAGTAGTAGTAAGACCCTGTTGACTTACTTGGTGGTTGATGTGGGCGCAGTCGTTTTGGCTGAAATGGTAAAGTTTTCTCACAGGGGAAAATAACGAGAAAGGACACAGGATTGGATTGAGAAATATAGGCCAGCGATCAAGGGAGAGAGAGGTTAGACTATTGACGTATTTGACTAGTGGCTAGATTATTCACATTTTGAACATTGGACTTATATGGATGATGAGAAGGGCTTAAGCGTACTGCTTGCTGTGCTGTCGAGCTCCTCACTCGTTCCTTGGCAGGTCCAGGTCCCTACTAACTAACTTGAGTCCGAGATTTAACTCGTCAACTCTCCAATGCTCTCATTGGATGATTCCCGTCTCGTGGCGGTCTCTGATTGGATCTTAGCTAGTCCTGCTGGACTCTGATTGGATCTTAGCTAGTCCTTTGTCTTTGTCTTGTTTTAACATGCTTCCGGAAGAAGAAGGTTCTTGAACTCAGTTTTATTAATTCCTGGGTAATAACTTTTGCTTCCTGGATAATGTAAACCTGTTAATGATTGTTTCTTCTCTGATGGCCTTTCTCTCCAGATTCGCTAGGCCTAACCATTGTTAAAATCTTTAGATCATACATTGCATACATATTGTGGTGGGGTTACATCTAGTTATATACAAATTATGGCATATATATAATTTACATTTATCCAATTAATAGCGTGAACCTTTATGTTCTAGGGTTTGAAATACCAGAATCTGTTGCACAAAAAGAGATAAGTTTATTTCCTAGCAGACGAAAATATTATATAAATATACCATCAAAGTACTGCATTCGCGTTAACTACCTAGATCAAATGCTATGAGCTACGGTATAGCGATGATCCAATTGAATGAGTTCTGTAAACTTGAATAATGGAACTCTACGTAATTGAACAAGGAATCTCGATTTGATGATTCTAGAATGAAAAGCTACATGAATTGTTGCCGAATCGATAAAATTAATCAATAAAAATATATACAGATTAAAATAAAACAATAAAAAATTAATTACGTAAAACAAAGAATTATATAAATTAACAATAAAGAATAGAATAACATCAATGAATAATATTTAACAACAATTTCTACAATAATTAACAATTAAAAACAAATAAGAATAAAACATACATTTTTAACCAAACAGGTACTATTATTGTTATTACTGTATGTACACCCTATATCTCTGCTTGAAGAATCTGTATAAGAATAAAAGGTCTAAATAAGGCGTTCTGTTGTTGTTGTACATAAATATTTCTTTTCACAAACACAAAATAAGAATCAATTAAAACACTTATATTAGATCAAATTTATGTACCAATATTTCAGTTGGCTAAACGCCAACCTTTCTAAAGATATTACAATATATTTTTAGGATGCATTAGCTCGTTATCAGTTATCAGAATTCGATACTATTTTAGACGCCTATGATTCTTCAAAATAAAACATTTATCTACTGCCCTTACTGTAATTAAAAATTAATAGGAGGGCCTTGTTCATCAGTAGTAAACCCTCCCAGCGGTTTCGACAGTTCAATCTACCATTCCGTTATAATATTGCATTTTTCGGTTTTCCTTCTATACCAATACTGGAGATGACCTCTTATAAATGGTATTTTAAATGAAAGATGGAATGGGATTTAACAGTATATTTGATTTATAATTATAGGTATTTTTACTCTGTCCTCAAAGCTCATTTCAATATTTCATTTAAAATACCAGTTCCAAGAGGAGAGCTCTAGTATCAGTATATATATAAATATATTTTTGGCTATATTTAACGGGGAGGTGTAAAAAAATGAAAAAATATATATATTTATAACATAAAAATACATTTTATAAAAAATAAGGGTGTGAATATTTTGGATATTAACAATAACCCTGAATGAATCGAATACATGCCTTTAAAATTAAATATCTATTTATGAATTGTTCTATTTTCAAAACACAAAAAAATATAAAAATTTGAAACTATTATAGACGCGTATGATTCTTTTTATGTTTAAACAATTATTTTTGTCCTTACTATAATAATAATTTATCGGGAAGGCATGACTCATAAGTGGTGAACCCTCACAGCGGTTTCGTCAGTTTAATCTACTGATGAGCAAGGTCCATCTATTAGTTTATTATTACAGTAAGAAAATTAGAAAATAATCATAGGCGTTGTAATTTCATATAACAGATGGCGCGGTAATACAACACAAGGGAATGATTGAATGTAGAACAATATTGTTGTAGATATAATTGAAACGCTTGGCCATACATATAATACAGGAGTATGGAGCTTATTCATTGCTTGTTTCAATGTTAGTTTGAAGACTGTTCTCTTTCACAACATAAATACGTTCCTATCAAAGCCAATAGCGTCGAACTGAGGAGTGTTAAAGAAGACCTTGTCTGGAGGAGAACTCTCTCAAGGTGGAGAAACCTCCCTTGCTGAAGAAATTTGTACTTATTGTTTGCGGAAGAGTATTGCTCGATTCGAATATTCATATGTAATCTACTGTCTTAAAAGCGTATGTCCATAGTTTGCTTGAAAACCATTTCTAAGATTCCACCCTACATTGTAGCATATATAAGCAGAATCGACCAATACAGTATTAGAGCTCTAAAAAGCGGTCTGGTAGATTGAATTGGCAAAACCACTTGTAAGGTTCACCACTGATGACCCAAGCCCTCCCAATATTTTTTTTTATTGCAGTAAGAACAGTGGAAGTATTTTTATATTTAAAAATGAACGTTCGTGCTTCAATAGTTCCAATTCTTACAATTATAAAGATCTTTCTCTACACATTTTTTATCTACTTTCTGTTTTTATTTTAAAATTGTCAATACCAGTAGCACATGTTGTCAACATAAGACATTTCCAAAACAATAAAAGTGATGGTTTTTTAAATATGTCAAATGTATATAGAGCAGTAAATTAAGTATTTTAAGTTCATAGCCAAATTTCAATCATTTGAAAGTTCGTTAAAAATCCTTTGTAGACGTTTATAAAATAAATAGGACAACCTCTCTTTGGTGCGTCGAATTTTGTTTTAGAGTTTAGATATGATGGTAAAAAATAAAAGAAAACTTATTTGTAATAAAGATAGCCTCATAATTGTTTTATGTTGATTTTTTAAAATTGTAGTGGAAAAGAAATATCGCAAATATCAATCCTAAAACTCTCCCTATGGTTTCAAATGGTCATATAGCAAGTTGCTATGTAAATAATGATACATAGATAAAGATTAGATATACGATATACTCGTAAATATGATATTTTAAAATTGTTTATCTTTTGACATTTTCACTTAATCATTTTTTTTTTTTGTGTGAAATAAAATTGAGACTAAGAGTAATTTCCCCTCAAAATTATATTGAAATTTTAAAAAAACCCTGAAACCATACTCACAGTCAAAAGGGGGGTTAAATAGAAAATTTGATGATATTTGACATAGAAGTTCAGAAATTATTCGATAAGCATATAGGTAAAAAGAACAGGTATTCATATTTTTATATTAACTAGACAATAAGACGCCTATAAGATCGATAAGACGAACTCTACCTGAGTGTATATGCATAAATTTAGTTTAATTCTGTTTTATAAATCCATTATTGTCATTGTATTTATATATATTGGCCTGGCTACACCCAGATTCTCCCTGAATGAATGTTTGCCCAATGGATAATGCGTTAACAAATATTTTTTATTATGATTATATCTTATTTTCACTCAGAAGTGAAAAAATAAATCGAAAAATAAATATTTAACACACTTGTTACCTTTAATAATATATACAAGACGATTAAAAAACAAGGAAAAATCAAATATTCGAAAAATCTCTCTCTCTGAGAGAAGAATTACAAAAAACAATAAAAAGACTCAGAAGGAGACATTACAAAGGAATGACAATACATCCAGATGGCATAATAACCTATAGGACATGTAACAATTGTCCTGGTGTAGAAATAATACCTACCCATATATTTATATCCAGCAATTCTGCCTTGCAGAAAATTGACATGGATCTAGAACAGCAGCTTTAAACACCCAAGATAGAGAACATTGCGACTGTTGTAATAGCGATGCATAAAGACCTCTTCATTGGACACGACAACAACAACAACATTATTAAAATAAGATATGGCTAAAGTAGCATTTCAACATAGTATATTGAAGGAATTACGACACATAGAGAAAAGTCAACAGATAGAATGAAATCCAGAATTGGGTCAAGTTCCACTGGGGGATATTAGACCTGAGGTTAGGAGACGGGACAGTCAGCTTGAAGACATGCATCTGATCGTAAGCCTTTCTCCACCATACTACACTTCTTTGTTGATTGAATATTTTGTCTTAATCTTTCTCTCTTATCTAAAAAGGCAATAATTTGTACTTCTGAATCATTATTGAAATAGTTAATATATCGATGTTAGCAATAATATTTATTCAAATTTCTTTTAGCTTATACATAAAACAACCAAATCTGGTTTCTCTTTTTCATAAAAACGCGATAATTTTGTGCTTCTGAATCATTATTGAAAAGCCAATATAACGATGTTAACAATAATTTCTGGTAATATTTCGTATCGCTTTTATATGAATCATATCAGCGATAGTTACTCTCATTGGAAAAGGCGATAAATTTGTTCTTCTGCTACATTATTGAACTAGCCATTGTTACGATGTTAGCAATACTATTTTTTAATATTTCTTATAGCTTATATATAAAACAACCAAAGCTGGTTTCTCTATTTATTAAAATCGCGATAAATTTGTGCTTCTGAATCATTATTGAAAAGCCAATTTAACGATGTTAACAATAATTTCTGTTAATATTTCTTATCGCTTATATATGAATAATATCAGAGATAGTTTCTCTCATTGAAAAAGGCGATAATTTTGTGCTTCTGGATCATTATTGAACTAGCCAATGTTACGATGTTAGCAATAATATTTTTCAATATTTCTTTTAGCTTATATATAAAACAACCAAAGCTAGTTTATCTCTTATATAAAAAGGCGATAATTCTGTGCCGCTCAATCATTAATGAACTAGCCAATATAACGATGTTAGCAATAATATTTGCTCATATTTCTTATAGCTCATATATAAAACAACTAAATAATTACAACTACAAATAATTATAAATAAACACTTCTACTGCTCTAAATGTTTATTCTGATAATTAGCTTAAATACTATTTCTGAGATTCTATCCATCAGTGTAGCATATATAAGCAGAATGATCCAATATATTATCAGAGCACTGAAAAAACAATCTGGTAGATTAAATAAGTGACCGCTGGGAGGATTCACCAGAGTAAGGACAGTAGTTTTTAATTTATGTGTAAAGAAACATTCGCGTCTTAATGTTTTCATTTGATATATAAAGATTGTTGCACTATGAACTCTTTTTATAAACAATAGCAACCATACGCTGTCTGAATATTGTAAAGAACGAAGATGGCATGCTGTTTTAGTTCATTAATTCTAATTGAGAGAGAAAAATCGCCTCTGCTAGAATCAATTATGATTGATCAAAAATATTGATTGTTTAATTATGAAAAACAATGTTAGATATCGATTGCATACCTTTCATTTTATTACTGCTTCTGAAATATATATATACAGTAGAACCTCCCTTCAGCGGACACCCCGCTAGCGGACACCTCTCTACAAAGAAAGTTTTCATTTGAAAAATTACCATTATTAAAATTCAGCAAATCTTCGAAAAGAGGACACCTCTCTTTAAAGGTCACTTAAGGTCTAATATCAGGTGTTGTCCTTTCCAGGGATGTTATACTGTAGCCGAATATAGTCTTGTATGTACGTATTATCATTGTAAATATAAGTAATATTGTTGCTAATATATATATTGGAAAATGTGTGAATACATTGCGTGATATATTATATGGTAATTAAATTGTTGACCTCCTCCCCACCCCCTAGTGTCTATATTTATATTCACGGGAGTAAATATTGAATATATATTTAAGCACAGAATGAGAGCAGAAGAAGTGATGGTGACGTGTGCCGCAGGTGACCTTCAGCCTGGTGGCCCTTACCGTTGGAGGCAGCCTGGCGTACATGCCGCGGGGGTCCTATGAAATGGGGGCCCCGGGCATGGAGCAGGTACGTAGTACAGTACATTTTTCTTATATTGGTATGTCATGGAGTAGGTATGTGGTACAGTACATGTTTCTTACAGTGGTATGTCATGGTGGTTCAGTAAAGGATTGTATGTAATCGGGTTGGATCATATATATATCATTCCTATGTCATTATATCCCTGTCATGTAGCAGGCAGGTCCTCGGATTGGCTCATATTTCCAACATTTATATGACTTCTTTGTATACATATTCCAGGTGAACATAAAAAGGAGTGGGGAATATCTGCACTTATCTTATATTAATAAATAGAAAGACTCAAGCCATATGATTTTTTTCAGTCATTCAATAAGTTTTTCAAAAGAGCCATTATTCAAGTTATCTCAATTTCGCCTTCAATCTGTTAAACTTAGGTGATCTCAAGCATTAGTCTTCATATCAAAAGTGATCAGATTTATGTTAAAGATATTCCATAGTTTGTTATATTATTTTTATAATTATTTTGTGTTAAAATTAGGCATTTTAAACATTATCAAATGGTATTATGGAATTGTAGCAGGTCTATGAAGAACCTCCAAAGCCCTACAGCTATGGTTACAACATCGACGACGGCTACGACAACCGCCACTACCACAACGAGGAATCCGACGCCCTCGGGCACAAGAAGGGCTCCTACGGCTACACCAGCGCCAACGGACTCTACCGCACCGTGTACTACGTGGCCGACGATCAGGGCTACCGTGCCCAAATCATGTCTAACGAGCCAGGTGTCGGTCCTGAAGGAGCCGCTGACGTAGAGTTGAAGGTAAACCCAGTTCCAGCTTCTGTCCAGGCAGAGATGGAGCTTCTCCGAATTCCCAAGAAACCTGAATCCTATTCTCAGATGGATAGTCAGCTTGGAGCCATGAAGCCAGGTTACCAGCCCGAGATGCAGTCCATTAAGCACCAAGCGTCTTATATGAAACCCATGTCAATGGAAGATATTCCTATTGTGCCCGATATGACTCCTGCAATGAAGCCGCTGATCCCCAATCTTTATAAATCAGAGCCTGCCCCAGAGATTGACCGCTCCTACTCTGATGAGATGCAACTTCCAGTCAAACGTTCTCGCTGGATGGCTTCCCGTGCTGCTGCTGAAGATGATGCCTATTGAATCTATATAGAATTCTATTGATCTCTCATGTAAAAGATATATTTTGAGCTTTGAAATAAAATATTTTACAGTCATTTCTCTCACTCCTTTTTTAAAACTCTGCCATCTGATTCTTCTAACATACATATGCTGATCATTATTTCAACAGTTAATAAGTAAAAAATGTATTCTTCAAATTGGTGAAGATATCAATTTCAAATAATATCTTGAAGAGTGAATAATCTATATCTCTAATAATGAGTACTTATGTATTGTTGGATTGAGAGAGAAAACACCGGGGTAGGCTCCTCTTTCAAATTGCAATCATGGGCCAGAAGTGGGAGCTAAGAGTCTGAAGATAAAATAAATCAACACACGAGCATGGTAATCTCGGGGTAGTGGTGACACCCAGGAAGGTGAGATGGGACTAAGCGGAAATTCTGGATGCTCTGGTCAAACGGGCAGCATGGAGATCAAATTATACCTGACTCTTGCCCCCAATAGGCTTAGGAATAACCTACCTTATGTCCTTGACGTCAGGGTAGGCGATTTCTGTCGACCTTTGGGATCCAATCAAGGACTGACATGGCTGATATGCTAACATCATCCCTTATTTGCTTTGACATTGTTTACGTCCTTTTTACGACATCTCCAAGGGTCAGGTCCATCTTTCCGGGGAGTGTGTTTTATTAACGCTATTTTGAATCTAGATCATGTGCTTTGAGTTTCTATATACAACATTATATGCACAGCATAAAATATACAATATAATTTTAAAATTCTACAGTATTTGCAAGAATATTATGAAATAACATTGAAGAACAATGTACAAAATATTCTTGCTTTTTCTACAAAATAAAAAGGGATGAGTAACAAGCTTTCAAACCACGAGCTCCCCAACTGCCAATGAAGATCACATTGAAAGATTGGCTCTGTTCACAAGTGCGTTGATCAGAGGCGAAACCCCTGCAAATTTATTTTCTAAATGATAATAAAGTCAACAAGTAACTTTTTGCATAATGTTTTTCAATGGTATGTATTTGGATATAAGGTTTTCTTCTGACGGCTTAACAAATTCCACTGTAATTTGGTATACCTATGTGAAACGCAGGAAAGAACGAACAAGCTGCTCAAAATTTAATATAAAATGACTAGATCCCTAAAAGCCAAATTTTATGAAACCTTTAAAAGGAGCAATTGAAAGCTTAGCCATTTTAATCGCCGAAATGAAAGCAGGCATTTCCGAATGCCTTCCCAGTCTACAATACGTTTTAAAGATAATATAAGTCCACCTATTTCCTAGCACTACATTTATCAGAATTCATTATAGCAAACTTTAATAAATATAAGAAACTAGGTCGCAACTTAGGTTAATTATAATAAATTAATTTTTAGCTACTGCTTAATACATACTCATATATATTATATTTAACGCAAATATTATTTTTATAACCTTTCGGCTTTTTAAAAGTTTTTATTTAATTTACTTCCATGTTTTCATTCTGTCTATCCACAAATATTGTAATCAATTCTAAAGAACACCTAGAAGTCTGGAATTTGGCACACTTGTTCAGGCCTGATGACAATGCAAATTAACAAAATTTCAGTCTTTTTTCCCTCATCGTGATGGTCTCGATTATCTTTTTGCCATCTTATTGTACAGGAAAGCCCTGAGGAACATATTCCTCTCAGGAAGACCATTCTCGATCTGGTGCATGGTTTTTAAAAGATGCATTCAACCCAAGACTTCCCGGACATTTCTTGAGCTGAAAACATTTTTTCCCCAACTCCTCCTCCAAGGCCTTCATATATAGCATAAAGTAGTGCTATACTCGAGGAAGAGCGCTGCTGCTGATCTGTCAGTGCTCAATGTATTCTACCGTCTGTTGTGCTTAAAGATGGTTACCAAATCCTTTGTGGCCCTTCGTGGCTGTCCATCTGGCCCAGGAGTTCTGTATCAGACCTCGCAACTTCAGCTTCTAACATGGTGGATTGAAGGCGAAATTCTTATACACATTTCATTGATAAAGACTACAGTGCTCAAAATTAAAGATAATTCGCAAGTAATCTTTTTATTATATCGACATTTCGACAAAATCTTTTGCCCTTGTCAGAAGCAAATAAAATAAATCATTTGGCAATGCAATAAAAATAATTCTTTTTTTTTTTAATTAAACATTTATATCCACTGCCCTTTGTGCAAAATAAAAGTTATTGGGAAGGTTATGGCTACCTCTTGTAAATTGTGTTTTAAATGAAATATGTACATAAGCTTTAACGATATTTTTTATTCATAATTATATGTATTCCTACTGTCCTTGAAGCTAATGTCAATATTTCATTTAAAATACCATTTCTATGAGGTCAGCTCTAGTATCGGTATATATACATAGATATATTTATATATCAATATATTTTTGCCTATATTCAATGGGAAGAGAGAAAACATTTTAAATAAATATATATATATAAAATACAAAATATATTATATAATAATTATAAAAAAAAAAACACTTTAATAAAAGCTTCTATTTAAAATGCACTAAAAATAACAAAATGAATATTTCTGAAGTATTGCTTTTTTTTGAAGGTACCATTTAACAAATAAAATAATAGACTTATAAATACAAGCGGTGGGGGATGATAATAATTTATGCAGCAAATAGGTATAAATTTAATGAAAGGCATAATCTTGCTAATCATTTGCTTCATATAAAATCACATTGATCTCAAATTTATTATTATTGTACCCCACCGCTTTTATTTCTAAGTCTATTATTTTATTTGTTAAATGCTACCTTCAGAAAAAAGCAATACTTCATAAATATTTATTTTGTTATTTTTAGTGCATTTTAAATAAAAGCTTTTTTCAAAAAAGTGTTTTTTATAATTAATTATTCGCGCTATTTTTAGTCGTATATATGCCAGTCCAAAAAAAAAAAGTCTTATCACTGAGACGACGTTGGCCTTAAATAGCTGCAAGCCTGCTCGCAGCAGATTGGTCAATTCCTCGTGGGAAGTCGGAAGTGACGTAAGCAAAATCCGTTACTAACAGAACTGCGTCTCTTTGCTTTTGGGAACCCTAAATTTATTGAATTATATTACCAAGTTAGAGACCCCCAGTGGATTATTGTTAGGGAATAATTGTTACATATAAAATTTGAATATTATAATTAAACCATTGATTAAATAGTTAGAAGTAACAACATACTAATTGAAAAAGGGGAACTATTTAAAAAGGTGTCGTGAAATGTATGGTGGTATATTGTTACACACACACCTATATATATATATATATATATGATACATTTTGAATGATAGAATGTAATTTTTTTTGTTTTTGTTTTTACTGAAGATTTAACTAAATGGAGTATGTAATTTTTTTTTTGTTTAAAAAGATTTGAAAAATAAAGAGATGATGATTGAGGCGGAGACAGCCACAAACGACTGCTAATTTTTTTTCACAGTAGAATTACATCAGCTAGCCGACAGGAACGCTGCCTACGGGAAGATCCCAAGAATATCTTATATTTTATCAAGATCAAAGCAAGGTTCCTGCCAGGAATATTTAAAGAAAAGAAAAAAAAAGATAATAAATAAATTCGAAATGACATCGAAGAAAGACTTGAAAACTTTACAGAAAGAAGAGGTTGTTACCGGAGCGAAAATAGACATTTCAATTAAAGAAATTTTGCCGATTTTCAACCCTGATATAGGCCTTACGTATCAAGAATGCCGAAATCTTTTTGAAAGGATAGTCACGCTTCAAAGTATTTCAGAAAAGGATGCTCTATCAATAATCCCGAGCATTTTTAAAGGAAAAGCGTTAGAGATATACGCCTCGATGTGCCAGGACGTGTTTACGTTGGATGAACTTCACCAAGCTATGAATACATTTTTCCCGGTATCGACAAGTGGATTGATGAAGCAATTTTGGACTGAAAAGAAGCTACCATCGCAACCCCTTATGGACTACTATTTTAATAAACTGAAATTGGCAAAAATATTGAATATAAGTTCAGAGCAGACCCTGGAAGCGCTTTCTTCGAATGTAAACGCGAAGCTTAGACCATTTTTGATCGCTGCCAATCCAGCTAATCTGGATATGTGGATTAAAATTGCATCTTCCCTGGAAGAAGGATTTCGACATGAAGAGACATCTTCACCATTTAATGGCCCCAGATATCGACTCAAGGAATGCAACGCCTTCACAGGATTCTTTTCCTTCAGGTGCCCGCCCCGGCAGAGAGGTTGGTGACCGACAAGAAACCCGGCGAAAGCAGTTTTACCAAGACTTTCGAGGTAATGTAAGGCAACAAAAGTGGTGCCCAGGAGTGATGAGTGACGTTGGGGTAGATTCATTACTCTTGGGTACCTATTTAGTACTTTTTGATTCCGGCAGTGACATTAATATTATTTCCGTACACCTATTACCTGAATGCCTTTTAGATAAGATAAATAACTCTAGCCAACAACACACAAACACACCTAATATGATTAGCACTGTATCTAACTGTATTGGAATATTTGGACAAATTTGTTTAACGATCAGAATTGGAGATATAACCAACAATATGTTGTTCTATATTATTGATAATCCAAATTTAAATTTTCTGATAATATCCACTAAGTACCTGAAATATTTTAACCTAAAGATTGATTTTGATGAGAATGTTATTATGCAAAATAATGTGTTTTTATCCAAATTTCAATATACATTTTCTAAAGATGAACTCAATGCTTTGCAATATTGTGATAACTCAAAAAAATATTTTGGTGTTTTAATAATGTTAAATATTGTAAAAACATAATTATTGTTTAAAACTTTCAGGAAAATGTAATCATATAAAAGAGTTACCACTTTTAGATAGAACTATTGATCAATAAAACATAAATATCCCCTCTTGTTTTAAATTTAAACTCGTTTACCAACCAAACTTTCGACCCTCACCCTTGCCAAATCTAGAAGACAGCTATCTAAATAATGATGACAAACTTAAGAATAATTTCTACATTTTATTAAGTCGCTATAATGATATTTTTGGTGAAAACAAATATAATATTAGACCATTAAAAGTAGATCCCCCCCAGGTTAAGACTCAAAGATAAAACTCCTGTTTGTCTCAGACCTTATCGACATAATCCCAGGGACACCGAAATAATTAAGGAACAAATTAGGCAATTATTAAAATATGGGATTATTAGGCACTAGACGAATGGCCCGGGCAACGCCCGGGTTTTACCCGAGTGCGGATATGTTTTTACAACGTTGTCTTGGGTGGTCGCTATATACAGGGTGGTCTGTATAGACAGGTGAATATAACACACAGCTGATAACAGGGTTTTCTAGAGTGGCCGCTATAGGCAGGGTGGTCTGTATAGACAGGTGGATGTATCACACAGCTGATAACAGGGTTGTCTAAAGTGGCCCCTATAGACAGGTGTATGTATCACACAGCTGATAACAGGGTTATCTGGAATGGCCGCTATATACAGGGTGGTCTGTATAGACAGGTGTATGTATCACACAGCCGATAACAGGGTTGTCTAGAGTGGCCGCTATAGACAGGGTGGTCTGTATAGACAGGTGTATGTATCACACTGCTGATAACAGGGTTGCCTAAGGTGACCGCTATAGACAGGGTGGTCTGTATAGACAGGTGAATGTAACACACTAATGATAACAGGGTTGCCTAAGGTGACCGCTATAGACAGGGTGGTCTGTATAGACAGGTGGATGCATCACACAGCTGATAACAGGGTTGTCTAGAGTGGCCGCTATAGACAGGTGTATGTATCACACAGCTGATAACAGGGTTTTCTAGAATGGCCGCTATATACAGGGTGGTCTGTATAGACAGGTGGATGTAACACACTGCTGATTACAGAGTTGCCTAAAGTGTCCGCTATAGACAGGGTGGTCTGTATAGACAGGTGGATGTAACACACTGCTGATAACAGGGTTGTCTAGAATGGCCGCTATAGACAGGTGTATGTATCGCACAGCTGATAACAGGGTTGTCTAGAGGGGGGGCAGGGAGGTCACGTGTTCGCCGGCGGCAGCCAATGGGCGCGCATTCTATCCGTGAGCTTCAGAATAAGGCAATTATATAAGTAGATGCTTCTTCTCCATATAGTTCGCCAGTAACTTTAGCACATAAAAAGGGAGAAAATGATAAATCTAGACTATGTATCGACTTTAGGAAATTGAATTCAAAACTGATAGGAGATAGTTTCCCAATTCCTTTAGTTGAAAATATCATCCAAAAGGTGCAAGGCTCAAAAGTATTCTCGTGCCTTGATATTCTAAGTGCATACTGGACTATTGGTTTACATGAAAAAGATTACCTATTACTTGCTTTACCATCACAGAAGGTTCTTACCAATGGTGCAGATTACCATTTGGATTATGGACAGCTCCTGCTATTTTTAACAGGATCCTCACTTCCATATTGCAGAAATATGAACTTAAAAATATAATATCTTACTTTGACGATATATTGGTTTTCTCAAAAGATACCGAATCCCATTTAGAACACCTTGGGGAAATATTTGCAATCCTACAAGAGGAAGGTATCCAACTTAGGAAAGATAAATGTTTGTTTTTTATGCAAAAGATAAATTATTTGGGTCACGAAATTTTTGGAGATCAAATCTCTCCTTCAAGTACTAATGTTGATATTATTAAATCTTTACCCCCTCCTCGTGATGTTAGATGCTTAAGGTCATTTTTGGGCAGCGTTACGCTTTATGCAAAATTTATAAATAATTTTAATAAGTTGAGAGCGCCTTTAAATGATCTATTGAAAAAAAGATGTAAAATTTACGTGGAGTGAAGAGTGTCAGAGGAGTTTTGAAGCTCTTAAAGAAGCATTAGCTTCGAAACCAATACTCCAAATTTATAATCCATTATTAGCTACACATATCTTTTGCGACGCTAGTATTGCAGGTTTAGGAGGCGTACTTAAACAGGAGTATCCTGATGGCACCTTAAGACCCATAGCGTTTTATAGTAGGGCTTTAAAGGGAGCAGAATCCAAGTATACAAGAACAGAACTTGAATTATTGGCGATAATAGAAACATGTAAAAGATATCATCCTTATATTTCAGGTCAACATGTGATAGTTCATACCGACCATAAGGCATTAATTTGGTTAAATAATTTCAAACATACTAACGGTAGATTATTCCGATGGGCGCTAAAATTATCAGAATATGATTTGGAATTTAAATATAATAAGGGATGTGAGAATCATGAAGCCGACATGTTGTCTCGACTGCCATATACCTGCTTCTTAACTGTTCAAAATATAGAACAAGAACAAAAATCATTACTTAAGCCTTCATCTAAACTATATTTCATTAAAAACGGTATTACTTATATTAGGCTAAAAAATAGAGATAGGATTATCGTACCACCCTCCTTACAACAACAATTGATAAGTAGGGCTCACGAAAGCTTAGGACACCCAGGCATAAGTTCAATGGCTAGAATTATCTCAACACAATATTATTTCAAAGGAATGATAGGACAAATAAAAAATTATATTCTGAAATGTAAAATATGTCAGTCTGTAAAGAAGCCAACTACACCTTCGTATGGACTCATGGGTAATTTACCACTAGCTGAGAAACCATTTGATGTAGTTGCCCTTGACAGTATTTTAGGATTAGGGGATTATAATAGTACAAAGAATTGTCTTCATGTGATAGTTGATCATCACTCAAGATACATCTGGGCTTATCCTTCTAAGAGTACGTTTATAGCAACGTACATCAATATAATAAATCAGTTATTAAATGTAGCTAAACCAAAAATTATCGTTACTGACAGGCACCCCTCATTTGTGTCCAAAAGGTTTAACAAATTTATACAAGAAAAGGGCATAAAACACGTAATGACATCCCCTTCGCACCCACAATGTAATGGGCTTGTAGAAAGGGCGAATGCGACAATTATCTCAAAACTTAGACTTCACCATCAACAAAATCCCAGAATACCATGGCCCAAATTATTACAAAAGGCCTTAGAAGAATATCGGAGTATTCCTCATTCCATAACTAAAATGCCTCCCGTTTATTTGCTTTTTGGCATAACGCCATCATATATCAATAATTTAACAAGAGCATATCCACCCATAGAAGAGGCTAGGAGAATTGCAAATGAATATACAGAAAAATTACATCTTAAATTGGTAAAAAGATATAATGAATCTCATGAAACGCCTAATCTAAAAATAGGGGATAAGGTCCTTTATAAGATCCCTTACCAATCAGGTCAAGGTAAGCTTATGCCAGCCTTTTACCCAGAACCATACACCATAATTTCCATACCCTCACCACAAACCATAGAAATAGATAAGCCATGCCAACCCGAAAATAAGCATGCAAAAATAGTTAATATTTCTAAAGTAAAGCTCTGGGATCCGGTAACTGAAGATGAAAGAAGTAACTGAACCACCATTCCCATTTCAGGAAGAAGAGGATTTGGAAGGATGCTTGGGTGTCGAACCTAACAAGCAAGCTTCCACCGATAGTCCTCAGGTTTTATTCTCTTCCATTGAAAAAATCCAGATCACCCCACAGAGCCCCTGGAGAAACTACTGCTGGTTTCGGTAGACACCCAAACTGAATCGGAACCAGTTGTATCCTGTGAGGTTTACCAAAGGTGGAGGAGGTCATATAAATTCCAAGAACTGGGGTGCGGTTCATTGGGAAAATAACAAAAAGTTGCCCTGGAATGGGATTCTACATGGAGAGTGTCTCCATAGACATGTAATGTCCCAATTTTAAACTAGAATTTTTTTTCTTCCTGCCTATTTATTTATTTATTTATCAAATCAGACGCGATATCCCTACAAGGGATGCTTGCGTCAATAACAACACTAAATTCAGATACTATATTACATAAAAAAAAAATAATTACAAGATTTGAAAAGATAAGAAAGAGGACATTAAAATCATTCTTGATTTTACATCACAACCAACAAAATAAACAAACCAAAAAATACATATATACAAATAGGTAATAATTAAGGTTTTTTTAACCAAGAGAGAAAATCATAGATATATTTACAGAATTTTTTAAATTTAAAATACGAGTCCTTACTATTTACAAACATAAAAAGATCCTTGTATTCGATGTTTTCCCGGTTTCTGTAGTTCTGGAAGATTGGGCACTCAAGAAGCAGATGACTGGAATCCTGCTTTCTCTTTCCACATAAACATCCCGGATCGTCTATAGCTCCTATTCGAAACAGAAATTCTCCGAAATTTCCATGACCAGTAACGAATTGCACATTGTAAAAGTCAGGGCGGAAATATTTTGGAATGCCCAAAGGGAAAAAGAGACGAAAGTGATCACTTGTATTAGAAAACATATCTTCCATTCTTGTTCTCAAAAATCCTTTTATAATTGAAGGAGAATGTGGACTGAACGTTCGTTGGTCTTCCTCGCTTAGTTGGTCCAATTCATATTTAATCAATCTTGATTCGATAAAATCAGTCAGGAATGGGATCTCTGCCAGACAGTGGACACAATTTGAAGAAGATGTTTTAAACGATCTAGTAGCCCAAAGAACAATTTGGTATTGTATCGAATTTAATTTCTGTTTACAGCGGTTATTTATTTGGTAAAACCAAATTTCAGCTCCATATGTTAGAATAGGTCTAATTAGCGTCTTATACAAAATTAACCTTTTATTAGAGTTTATACCCCATATTTTGCCGCTGAGGGAAAAAAGCAGATTTTTCATGCGATGCGCCTTATGCAAAATCTCATTGATGTGCGGGGTGAAATTTATTTTTGTTTTGAACCTATGATTAGATAATTTCATTCCCAAAATTTTGATTTCATTTGAAGGCTTTATGATGGTTTTTTGAAATTCCAGCTGGAACCTATGGAAATTGTGAAAGTGAATCAAGTTTGTTTTTTCTGGATTTATTTTTAACTTGTTTGAGCGACACCATTGAGTGACATAGTTTAGGGTGTTCACTAACTCAGTTTTTAGACCCTCTAAATTATAATGCCAACATACAATAGAGATGTCGTCCGCGTAGCAAATAATTTCAGCTTTTGTAGATTTAAAATTCATTAAAATATCGTTTAGCAAGATGTTCCATAATAACGGTGACAGTGGACTACCCTGAGGACATCCCTTAGTAAGGTTTTTGGAGACCGTTTTGCCACCGTATGACAGACAAACTGTCCTTTTATTATTCAAATAGGATTGGATGATTTGAATCAGAGAGCTGGGAACGTTGTCTAAATCCATTCTTTTTATTATAGCTGGCCACCATGCATTATCAAAAGCCCCTGATAAGTCCACTGCGATCAACGCCGTCAGTTCTCTTTGCTTGTGTTCCAGAATAGTTTCAGTCAGCTCTTTCATAGCAGTAATTGTTGATTTATGCCTGGAGAAGCCATGTTGTCTATGACTCATCAAATTGTTTTCGTCATAAAAGGTAGTAAGTTTATTTTTAATTACGTGTTCGAAAATTTTTGAAATGTTAGATAGTAAGGAAATTGGTCTGTAGCTTTTACTAACATCATAACTAGTTTTATCTCCTTTAGGAATGATTTTCACAAAAGAGTTTTTCCAATAATCTGGGAAATATCCCAAACTTATACATTTTTCAAATATTTGATGGAGGATTATGGAAATCCTAGGGTAGGCGTATTTTATCATATTATTGCTAATATTATCTGATCCAGGTGCTTTCTTATTTTTCAATAATACAATAATTGTTTCGATATCTGTTAGGCTTATGATCACTTTGTTTCTATTATTGTAGATTGGCGAGTAATATCTAGTTGCTTTGTGAAGTTCCTCCTCGGAAGAAATATCATCGTCCGGGAAAAGATCGTTCAATAAACTTTCCATTTTTGAAGTCCTAGCAAAATCCGGTGCGTTGTCTATCAATGGAATCCCTGTTGTGTTAAATGATGCTTTTAAGGTTTTGAAAGTTTTATAAGTGTTCCCAAATGGATTAGTTGATTCGTTTTCTTCGAGAAAGAATCTCCAGCTTTTAAGTTTTGCCTTGTTAATGGCTTTATTATATTTATTACGAGCAGCTTTAAAGAATTTTTCATTAATTATTTTGCCTCGCGCGCGCGCGATAGAATAAATTTCTTATATAATTAAAATCATTTTTCATTTTTTCAAGTTTATTCGTCCACCACTTAAATTTGACTTTGTTTTTGTTTATGGTTGGTTTTAACTTAAGGGATGCGTAAGCTGCTTCACTGATAATATCTGTGAGTTTTAAAACAGCTCTATCTACACTTTCGGAATTTTTTATTTGGTTAGTTTCATCCATGAGGCTGAGCAATTCGGGGGAGGAAAATTTATCATAAAATGCATTTCAGTTTGCGTCAGTTTCGCTGAATTTCCACGTTGATTTATAACCGTTTATATGACTGTTGTCTTTACTAACGATCTCGTAGGTTATTGTCACGTGATCGGAAGTGTCCGTCATTATGGATGTATTCCAGTTTTTTAATAGACTGATTGAATTTCTGTTGGAGATAGTGAGGTCGATCACGCTAGAATTACGACACGTTGTAGTTTTAATATTATGGACGAAAAGATTGTGTTGGTTCACTAATGAATGAAGTTTGTGACCATTTGAATTTGTCTTTCGATCATACCAGACGGGGTGCCTAGAGTTAAAATTCCCACAAAGCAGAATCGGCTGAATTTTGAAGGTTTCCAAAATTTCCTCAATAAACTTTTGATGGGTTTCCGAAAAAGAATTGGGGAGAATGTAAAAATTCGCTGCAATAATATTTGACTTTGATAAAAGTATTGAACTTGTAGTACAAAATGCGTTGGTGAATTGATCTATCTTATTGTATTTTAATCCTTTATTTAAAATTATTGTTGCCGAGTTTATCTTGTTTCCTTTTGCTGTTAAAACTGAATGCTCGTCTCCGCCAAAAATAACAACATTGTTCACTGTGTAGGGCTCCTGAATAAATAATATGTCTGGTGGGTCGTTAGCTATCTGAGCCAGGAGCTCATTTGTTGCGTTTATGCTTTTTCTTAAATTTTGTTGCACACACTTAATTATTGGGGCTTGCATTTTATACTTTCCTGACTCGTATGAGTTAGTTATCTGATTGTTCAGTTGGGAAATAACTTGTTCTTTCGATTATTCTGTCTATTTGTGCCTTATACAATGGACATTCCTCCGAATTTGCTCTGTGTGATAAGGGCTTGCTTCTATACTTAGGATGTTGAATACTTAGGATGTTGACTATTGTTAGTTAGGTTTTGTAGGGCCACCTTTTCCTGTTAATTTCCCCAAACTAACAGGCTTTGGTCGCCTTTTACCTCTATCAACATGGTTTCTTGTGTAAATACAATTACTTGTGTAATATAAATTTTGCATTTTTTTTTCTCTTTCGAAATGTATCTTATCCTTTACCTTCCATCCCCTCCCAACTTCCGTTGAGAAAAAAAAAATCAATACAATTTTTTTTTTGTGTGAGGGGTAGTGATACATTTTGAATGATAGAATGTACATTTTTTTGTTTTTACTGAAGATTTAACTAAATGGAGTATGTAATTTTTTTTTGTTTAAAAATATTTGAAAAATAAAGAAATGATGATTGAGGCGGAGACAGCCACAAACGACTGCTAATTTTTTTTTTCACAGTAGAATTACATCATATATATAATGAATATAAATATATGCGTGATGACATTGGAATAAGATGACTAAATTATAACAGATAAAATAATATATTTGTTGGCTTTTCTCATTTATTTGCTTGTAATTCCAAGGACGTTTTAGATAGGAATCTGAATATTTGGATTTCTAATTCCTTCCATGTCTTGAACATTTATTGAAAAAATCCTTTCGCAACCTCCAGCATTGTCGCATTTTTAGCCAAGAAAAATTGAAATTGACAGGTTCTGGGAAAAAATAGTTGTTTTTTAGTCAAAAAATGATAATGAAAATATTGCTGTATCATGTTTGATAATCAGATACAAAATTATATAGGGGGAAAATGCAAAAGAGCAGAGACCACGGGTGAAGCGAGTTCACTTTTAGTATGCAGAAACAAAATTCTAACAGAAAACATTCATTCGAGTAGAAGACACAAATCCAGATCATCTATATAAATAAAAATGAATGTATGTGTGTGTGTGTGGTGTGTCTGTCCTTTATGTCTGACCAAACCACTCATTGGAACGCCATGGAACTTTGGGAAGTTATTTAGTATAGTACTGGGAAGGTTTCTAGCAAATACAATTTTTGAAATAACTTTTGCCTAAAAATAATCAAGATAAATATTCTAATTTATCTGTTATAATTCAACATTCTGCTCTAAATATTATCATGCATATAGAAAAAAATGATTATATGCCTCTTCTTTATGCCGGACCAAACTACTCATTTCATCGCAATTTAACTTTGAGAAATTGTTTAATATACTACCAGAAATGTTTCTATCTAATTATTAGTTTGTAAAACCTTTTTTTTGGAAAAAAAAGGATAAATATTAAATAATCTTATATAAAAGGGCGTACCTGGATCTGTAAAGAAAAACAATTTTTTTTTCTTTACAGATCCAGGTACGCGCCCTTTTATATAATCTCAATTAATGGATCGCCTTTTGACTCAAATTAATTGATCTGTTACTCTGATTTATTATCTCTGTATTATCTTTATATATATAAAAATCAAAATTTGTCTGTCTGTTTATCGATAAACTCAGAAACTACTTAACCAAATGTCACCAAATTTTCCACATAACTACCAATGACCCTGAAGATGAAGAATTTACAATGCATTAAAATTAAGTAAAAAAATATATTTTAAAATCTATATTTTATCTTTGTGTATAACTTTATTTATATAGCCACTTGCTATTTGACCATTTAGAACTTTGGGGAAAGTTATAAAGCTATTTTTTGTCAGATTTCCTTTTTTCGTTTCGTTTTATTTCCCAAATTCCATTAAATTTTTATTATAATAATTTTAAAAAAATGTTAAGAATTCCCTATGAATTGAAATGAAATGATTTTGCCTATAAAAAAATATATACACTGGATTGATACACATTCAAAATGGTTAAAATTACATTTATTAAGCCAACCAGTGTGAAAAAGTAGATACAGTAGAGCTTCCATTGAGAGGATGCCTAAAATCGTAGCTTAACCCGTCTCTCCAAGAGGCAGTCTCTTATTAAAGGTCTATTAGACATTTTTTAATATCAATTAGAATCTCCAATGAGAGACCACCTACAGGAGAAACAAGTTGAGTCATGTTTTTAGGTGGTCTTTCTTAAGAGACTCTATTTACATATATTAAAATCAACATTTTCTTACTGTTACGTTTAATTACTGCTAATCTCTATATATAAAAATGAATGTATGTCTGTCTATCTGTCAATTATTAATTGGACTGAGCGAGTATTGTGAGTTTCATTATTCTATATGGTCTGGAAGAATATAAAAAATAAATATACAAAATTTGAAAGGAAATTTGGAAATTTGTCCGTTTTTGACCAACCTGACAACCCAGAAGTCTGAAAATTGATCAGCTAGCATCGTCATCAGGTTTTAAAATGTGTACCAAATTTCATATTTCTAGGTGCCCTATAAGTAGTATATTAATAAAAATTGATTTCAAGATTTGGCGACAGACATCTAAACAGACAGACATGGAGGCAAGTTAAATAAAAGCTTTTAAATAAAAAAGTTGACCAATCTCAATGAAAATGGTACCATTAGAAAATGCGTATAAAGTATACCAAGAAAGTTTAACGAAGAAGGAGAAATCGAAGGAAAATCGCTAAAAACGAACGGTTCGCGAGATATTGGCGCAAAACAAAATAAATAATATTAAATATACAAAATTTGAAAGGAAATTTGGAAATTTGTCCGTTCTTGGCCAACCTGACAACCCAGAAGTCTTAAAATTGGTCAGCTAGCATTGTCATCAGGTTTGAACTTGTGTACCAAATTTCATATTTATAGGTTCCCTATAAGTATATTAAAAATTGATTACAAGATTACGCGACAGACATCCAGACAGACAGATAGGCAAGTTAAATAAAAGCTTTTCATAAAAAAGGGTATACATATTTTAGATTTCAACACTTAGCTCAATGTATCCAATATAGGTCTTTCAATTAAAGATCAATTTATGGATTGTTCTATTTTCAAAACACTATAAAATATAAGAAATGAAAACTATTATTGAAACGTATTATTCTATCTATAATTAAACAATTTTTCTACTGTCTTTACTGTAATAATAAATTAATGATAGGGCCTGACAAATCAGTGGGTGAGATCTCGAAGCGGTTTCGTCAGTTTAATCTACTGATGAGCCAGGTCCTTCTATCAATTTATTATTGTAGTGATGACAGTAGAAATAGTTTAATTACAAAAGGAATCATAGGCCTCTAAAATAGTTTCAAATTCATATAACAGATGGCGCGGTAATACAACACAAGGGAATGATAGAATGTAGAACAATGTTGTTGTAGATATAATTGAAACGCTTGGCCATACACTTAATACAGGAGTATGGTCTTATTCATTGCTTATTTAAATGTTAGTTTGGAGGCTGTTCTCCTTCATAAGAGAAATACGCTTCCATCAAAGCCAATAGCGTCGAACTGAGGAGTGTTCAAGACCTTGTCTGGAGGAGGGCTATCTCAAGGTGGAGAAATAGCTGTAGAAATTTATACTTATTGTTTGCGGAAGAGCTTTGCTTGATTCAAATATTTATATGTAATTCTACTGTCCTAAAAGATTATTTCCTTAGTTTGCTTAAAAACCCTTTCTAAGATTCCACCCTTTATTGCAACATATATAAGCAGAATCTTCCAATACAGTATTAAAGCTCTAAAAAGCGGTCTAATAGATTAAATTGGCGAAACCGCTTAGAGGGTTCAACACTGATCTGCCAAGCCCTTCCAAGATTTTTTCATTGTAGTAAGAACAGTATAAGTTTTTTTTTGTGTAAAAAAACTTTCGAGATTTAATATTTCCAATTCTTACACCTATATTTATTTCTCTACGTTTTACCTACTCTCTATTTATGCCGTTATTATTTTTATTTGATATTAATTTTTCTTTCTGTGTAAAAATTTTGTGATTAGAATAATCAATAACACATTTTCAAATTTTCAATACCAATAGCATATGCAGGCAACATGAAAGACATTTCCGAAACAATGAAACTGCTGGTTTTAAGAATATATCCATTTTAAATAAAGCAGGAAATTGATTATTATAAGTTTATAGCCAAATTTCAATCATTTGCATGTTCGTTCAAAACGTCTTTGTAAATGTATTTTCATATAAAAAAGGACAATTCCTCTTTGGTGCGTCGAAATTTCGTTATAGAGTGCAGATATGATGATAAAAAATAGAAAGCATATTTGTGTGTAAAAAAGATAGTTTTAAAATGGTTTTATTTATTTATTTATTGTTACAAAAGCACGAAGTCCAAAGGACTATTGTGCTGTGCTAGTATTATATATATATATGATTAATTATTTACACGATGGATTAGTATTGTTTTGTAAATTATTGTACAAATAGTTCTAAACTTAACAAAGTTCTCATAAGATAGAGTATATACACAAAGAGAATTTGGTAATGTTTCAAAGTATCTACATACAATTTGATTAGTCAGAGGGCAAGATAAAAGAAGATGCTCTGGTGATTCAACATCTAAGCGGCATTCACATGTTGGATCATTGATAGCATTCAGTTTGAATAAGAAACTTAAGAAGGGTCCTTTGCCAGTTAAGAATAAAGTAGTGAATTTATCAGAAGAAATGAAATTTGGGACAGCAATTGGAAAGAATTTCTTGAACAGTTCATTAGATTGAGAAAGATAAAACTTAAATTTTAGATCCAGATATAGTTTGTTTAATTCTTTTTGAAGGGGTTTTTTGAGTGTTCGATCTGTGAGAGAATTTGTCATATTATACTTTGTTTGTAATAATTCAAGATAATCGGACAGTAAAGGGGTTTTCGCTAGTATATGTGTGATGTAAGAAGATGAAGTCCTATAAGCATGAATGCATCTAATAAGAATTTGATATTGTATAGAATTCAACTTGGATCTTTTTGCTGCAGTGATAAAAGGAAACCAAATATTTGATGCATAGCTTATTGTAGAGCGTATCATAGCTTTATATAAGATCAATCTACGTCGAGTATCAATGCCCCAAGTACGTGCACATAATGAGAATAATATATTCTTAAGTTTCGTAGCTTTCATAATTATATTGTCAACATGTGTTCCAAAATTAATCTTATTCCTTTGTCTATGATTTTTAAAAATAACTCCCAAAATTTTAACAGTTTCTGATGGTTGAATTATTTTTCCATCAAAATTAATGGGCAATTTTTCATAGTTATGTAGATAGAGTATACCTGTTTTGTTTGGACTTAGTGAAAGTTTTACCTTTTCACACCATGCTTTGATTTTTATTAAACATTTGGTAATATTAAACTGAAGATCATAGATGTTTGAACTCCATACCACAAATGTCACATCGTCCGCGAAAGCAATTACTCTAGCAAAACTTTCGTTAAAAGATAAGTTGAAATCATTAAGTAATATATTCCAAAGAATAGGAGAAATAATACCACCCTGGGGACATCCCTTATTTATCTTTTTTATACACTTTACATTAGTATATTTAAACTCTACACTCCGGTCTTCAAAGTAAGAATTAATTATTTTTATAAGTACCGGTGGAAAATTTGCCTTGTCCAATTGTTGGAGAATTGCCGGATGCCATGCGTTGTCGAAAGCTCCGCTGATGTCCACTGTTACTATTGCCGTATTTTCTGTTTCTCTTTTCAGAACACTTAATTTAGTTATTTCTTGTAAAGCAGAGATTGTTGATTTTTCTTGTGTAAATCCATGTTGAGCAGGATGCATAACATTATTACTATTAATATGATTTAAAAGTTCAATATGAATTAGACTTTCAAAAATTTTACCTAAATTAGAAGACAAGCTTATAGGGCGGTAGGCTTTCGGATCTTTATAATTTTCTTTATTAGGTTTTTTTATAATCATTACTGCTGACTTTCTCCAGGCCTCCGGATAATAATTAAGTCCCATACAAGCATTGAACAATTTTGTTAACACAAGAGATATATGATGAACTGCCGTTTTGATCATCTGATTGCTTATATGATCTATTCCTGGAGCCTTGCCATTTTAAAGTTTTTTAATTATTGAACAGATTTGAATATTATCAAAATAAATGATTTTATCATTAGAAAAAGTATGACTCTTGTCTCTGATTAATTTATGATAGTTTGTGTCAGAAGATTGACAGTCATTCGGAAATAGAGAAGATAAAAGATTTTTCATTTCTGATTCGAGCACATCTTGAGATACATCTAGAATTGGTAAATCAAAAGACCTAGGAGAAATTTTTTGTTTAAAAGTTTTGTAAGTATTACCAAAAGGAGATGTATTTTCAACTTCCTCCAGGAATACCCTCCAGCTTACATTTCTTGTTTTTTCAATAATATTCATATACTTATTTCGTATTTCTCTATACATTTTTTCATCAACTAGCTGTCTATTAGACCGTTTACCCCGATAATATAGATTTCGAACATATTTAAAATGATTATTAAAAAGTTCCAGTTCATCCGTCCACCAATTAAATGGATTATTATTTAAATATTTTGGTTTTAATCGTAGAGATGCATATGCAGCTTCAATTATTATGTCAGTTATGAGAGAAACTACACAGTTTATATCGTTTATATTTACTATTTTACCTAATTTCATCATTGCCTCATTTATCCTAGACACATTGATTGCCTGCTCATATTTTTGCCAATTGGCTCTTTTTTCTTGAAAATACCATGTAGAATTATTTTCATGTAATAAACTTTCTGTTTCCAGACTAATGTCGAATGAGATTGCGTGATGGTCTGTGATTTGCGAAAGATTTAACGTTTTCCATCCATTAACAAGTACATGAGCATGACTATTAGTAATAGTAAGGTCTATTATACTTAATCCTCGACATGTTTTGTTTCGATTGTTATGTATGAGCATATTGTGAAAATCAATTATAGGTTGAAGTCTTCTACCGTTTTGATTAATAATATTATCAAACCACATCTGACTTCGAGCATTAAAATCTCCAGCTAAAATCAATGGATTTGTGTTAAAATTTTTAATTAATTTATCAAGGAATTGAACATGACAGGTATCCATTTTATTAGGGTGTATATAAATATTTGAAAGAATAATTTGCCGTTTAGTAGTTTGTACTGATATAGTGGTTGCAAATGAATTTGAAAACTCTTTAATTAATTTACATGATAAGAAAGGGTTTGTAACGATTGTTGCGGTATATATTGGAACTCCCGGTATATTTGCATAATATATTTTTGAACGCATATTAAAGATTACTTCATTATTTATACTATATGGTTCTTGAACTATAATCATATCATATTTTTCTTTAGAAATAAATTCCCTTATTTCATTATTAACCAAATTGCTTTTCCGCGTGTTTTGTTGTAGAATTTTTAATTTGAACATTGACAAAAAAAAAACAAGAATAAGTCTATTCTAATCCAAAGTAACAATATCATGATCTAAATCTGCATAACATGTTCTTTGTATCTCATATTTCATTTGTTGAAGGAACACAGGACATAATTTGTCATTAGAACGATGATTATTGCTATTCCTATATTTAGGATGTGTAGAGCAATTTATGCACTTGGGCAAGGATTGACAGTTAACATGTTGGTCATTGTCTCCGCAATTTTTACATTTTATGATGTTACATGAATTTTTACTATGACCATAACGTATGAAAAATTTATTATGTTCACTAAGTGGCAATATGTGGGGTTTAGACACTGAAAAGAGGTTAACTTTATTCAAAACAATCATTAGGCCTGTACTTACATACGGTTCTGAAATTTGGTTCAAATATTTAAACAATCGTTGTAAACAAAAACTGAACTCCATGCAGTACCAGATCATTTTATGGGCAGTTAGAGCATACAAAACCACTTCATCAAACTGTGTGCATAGCTTGGCAAAAATTCCACTCCTAACAGATTATATAGAATCCAGAATAATCAAATTTGATCTAGCTCAAATGTCCATTGAAGATCTAACTACTTACGAACCCCATGCTCCAAGTATAGTCAAATCATTCTTACACGCAAAAATGAATGAAATTTTTGAGAACACTAATGAAATTTTCAGAAGCTTTTTCGTATTAGGAATTCCAAGATTTTTCCGTCCAAATTTTTATAATATCCAATTCATTACAGATCATGGCAATTTTGGGAAATTTTTGGCAACTATCGGCGCCGTGAAGGAACCAGGATGCTTCTGCGGAGGTGAAATTCAAGACGCGAGACATCTACTTCTGGAGTGCCCAATTTTCCGGGATTTTAGGGAAAATAGATTTGGTCGTATTGGACAGCTTGATGAATTTGTAGACAAAAAAGAAAAGTATAAAAATTTTGATCAATTTTGTAAATACATATACAACTTTCTCTTGAATTGGAAAAAAGAGAAGGAATCTTAGAAAAAAAAAAAAGAACTGCGATGCTTGCTCTGTGTGTTTTGCTTTGTTGTTTGTTTTTCTCTTTGGACAATTTTCTTTAGTTAATTTATGTAAAATAATAAATTGAACAGGATTGTATATAGCCGAATTGCTGTAATGCAGTGAAATGTATTGGCGCAAATATCCCTGAGTTTGGGATATCGCGTTTCATGATGTTAATAAAGTTAATAATAATAACTAAAACAGTTTTGACATTGACGTACAAGCACCTTATCCTTCATATATGTAACCTGTATGTCTGTATATATACGTTGTAATTTCTTCATAATTTGGTATGTAGCCGGGGAAATGCGGAGAACAACATCCTGTACATCAGTATTTGATCTCATAGCGAACAGAACCTTTATCTTCTTCTCTCGACCTTCTAACTCTGGGTTCATATTGCATAAAATCGAAGGCAATTCCTTAATATCTGTAGATTTAGTAATTGACTAAAGAACAATTGTAGGATCTAGTGGTTTTGGTGCATAAATTAATGCTTTTTGATTTACCTCATCAATCTTTTTAAACTCTTCAATCAATGTATTCAAATCTTCACCTGAATCAACTTTAAGTATTACGCCAGATTTTGATTTTATTATTTTATTTATTTTGACTTTAGATCTATCATTTCTCATCTTTTTAATACCATTATTTACTTCGCCTAATACTTCAGCCGGGGAAACATTTAACTTGGATTTAAATATTATTGTTTTATCCGTTACGTTTTGATTTTGCATAACTATTTTATCGTCTTCACTAGTAACTCTCGTAGCTTGAGCATATGACCTATTATAAAATTGACTTGAAGGAGATATTTTCTTTATTGATTCGTCCAGATTTCCAAGTCTATCACAAATAGAGCCATTGATTACAGCGATATCTCCCATTGTATCCATCAATATATTCAATTGCTTTAGCAAACCCTGTACAATTGTAAGATCATTTTGATTTATGCTTTTATTTGTAGATGAGTACTTTGATTTTAATGTGTCAGCAATTAGTTCCGAGATGATCTTATGCTGAATCCTACATTCCTCAGTACGTTTTTCAATTTTATCGACCATATTGTTCTAACATTTAAAATGGTTTCTATGTGGATATTTTAAAAATTGTATTCGAAAAGAAACGTTAGAAAATCAGTCTAAAAAACATTCCCTAAAATTAAAATGGTGGTCATATAGCAATTCACTTTGTAAATAATAATTTAGATAAAGAATAGATATAGATTCAAATTTTTTTAATTGTGTATCTTTTGATCTTTTTTTTTTTTTTTTTTTGGAAATAAGGAAGTAATTTCTCCCCGAATTGATAATGTAGTGTATTTGCATATTGAATTATGGATATGCTAATATCCTGTTTTGCATAATGGTTTTCATAGAATTTTGTATATAAATAGCGACAGTTTTTAGCTACCAGCAGTCAGTCAATTTATGTAATAAACGAGATTATTGGAGTCCGTTTTGCCTCAGTGAAGCGACACCTCACTCTTGGTTACCTCCAAACCAACTAGGATAAAACAACTCTGGCGACGAGAAAATCTAAGGGAAGCTACGGTAGTGACTACGAAGTTTGCAACGATTGGTACGTGTCTACGGGAACGACCACGAGGTTGTAAGGATTGCGGACCTACGGCTGATTCAAAGCATCAAACTGAGGAAAGATGGCAACTAATCAAACTGTACCGTTCAGAGTTTTTGATTCGAAGGAAGAAAATTTTAATATCTTGTACACCCTTTTAAAGCGGCTTGCGAAGCTAATGAAACCAGTGGCCAGAAAAAGGTCGTAATCTTGTTAAGTTTATTAAACTCTAAACTCCTTAAACTAGGAAATGATTTGTTTTACCCTGAAAAGATTAAAGCACAGTCTTATGAAGTAATAATTTAAAAAAATAATATAATTGTTGAAGAGTGAAAGCAAGACGACACGTGACGTTATTTTAGTTCCTGGCGCCACCGCCTGAAGGAGCCACAGACAAAAAGAAGCCAGCCTAATCTTCCCCATGTAGTTGTTTTGTTTTGTATAACGTCTTATCTTTTACCTAATAAATACTTACTTTAAATACATTTTCTCCTCTTTTATCTGCTTACCACAAAAGGTTATGGGCCCAGCACGCTTCCACTGCGCGGAATAAAAGAAGAAAATAATTAAATAAAGCAAGTAAGTGAATATTCAAATATTTCTTCCTATTGACGACGCCATAAGCTCGCAACTAGGCTTAAGAAATTACCCCACGTTTTGAAAATTTTCTGTAATAGTGTAATATCGTTTCAAAATGTCAGATAGGTTTGAATATATGGTAAATAAGTTTGATGGGACAAATTATCAAATTTGGAAATACCAAATAGAAATATTTTACGTCAACAAGGATTATTGGATTTAGTGGAAGGCATAGATGTTAAGCCAGAAGAAGAATCCCAAAAGGTAGCTTGGAATAAAAGGAATGATAAAGCAATGGTTATAATCTCGACGGCCATTGTTTTCAAGCAATTGGAACATCTAATTACATGTGATACTGCTCAGAAACAGTGGACAAGGCCCAAGTCCATTTATGAGCAGAGATCTACTACAAGTTTGCTGGCTATTCAACAACAATTTTATAGCTATAAAATGAATGAAAAGAATGCTATGTCAAAGCACATATCCAAAATTGAAGGGTTGATTAAACAGCTCTGTGAATTAGGAGAAAAAGTGAGTGAAGCTGCTTTCATGGCAAAAGTACTTGGATCTTTGCCATCTAAATATGCTCATTTTTTAACTGCTTGGGATTCTGTCTCACAAACAGAGCAAACAAAAGAAAATTTGATTGCAAGACTTCTTCAAGAAGAAATAAGGTTGGATCAGAAAGATCAACAAGATGATGCAACAGCTTTTAAGGCAACAGCTAACTACACTTGGAAGAAAAAAAAAACATGCAACTATTGCAAAAGACCTGGTCATTTTTGGGCAGAATGTAGAAATAGACTGAGAGACCAAAAGCAGAAAAATAAGAACTCTCTTCAACCAGAAAACAGAGACATGAATAGATCAAGAAAACATGAAGACAGTGGAAGGAGTGCATTCATTTGTGAAAATGAGGTTTTGTCTTCAATCAAAGATGTGTGGTACCCCGACAGTGGTGCATCCGAGCACATGACAAATCGAATAGACTGGTTTTCAGAATTCAATGAACTTGATGAAGAATACCAAGTCAAGCTAGGAGATAACCATGTCATCAATGCTTCTGGAAAGGGAACCATTTTGATCTCATGTTATGTTGACGGTGAATGGACAAAAGTAATATTAAAGAATGTGTTATATGTGCCAGAAATTCATTAAAATATCTTCTCTGCCGGAGCAGCAACAAATTTGGGAAATAAAATAATAACAGAAAAGGAAACCTGTAATATTTTCATGAATGACAAGAAAATTGCCTGTGGAACTAAAGGATCAAATAACTTGTACCCAATGCTCTTCAAGGTAACACATGAAGCTGAAGCCAATACTGCAAATGCGTACTCTCTCACATGGTGGCATCGTCGATTAGGACACATCAATGTGGAAACAATCAGGATGATGGCCAAAAATGGACAGTTTAGTGATCTTAAGCTGAGAGAAGAAAGGGATTTCTTTTGCGAGGCCTGTAAGTACGGAAAACAACAATGCCAATCATTCCTCTCCATCGAGAATAAACAACAGTATGAGGTAGGTGAATTAATTTATTCTGACCTTCGTGGTCCAATGGAATCTCAGTCATTAGGAGGTTCAAATTACTTTCTTCTTTTTAAAGATGATCGAAGTGCATACAGAGTTGTTTACTTTATAAGGCATAAAAGTGATGTGTTCACTAAATTCAAAGAATTTGATGCCCTAATTAAAAATCAGTTTGGCAGATCAGTTAAAATTTTCAGAACTGATAATGGAACTGAATATGTCAATCAATCGTTTTTAGATTATTTAAGAAAGAATGGCATAATTCATGAAAGATCTGCTCCTTATACGCCCCAACAGAATGGCTTTGTTGAAAGAGATTTAAGGACTATTTTAGGACTTAGTCGATCAATGCTACATGACTCAAGGCTAGAAAAGAATCTGTGGGCAGAAGCTGTTAACACAGCTGTCTATTCTCTTAATAGAACACTTTCAAATAACGAGAAAACTCCTCTTGAACTTTGGAGTGTCAGAAAGTCAACTTTCAAACATTTCAAAATCTTTGGTTCTGAAGCCAATGCTAATATACCTAAACAATTTAGGTCAAAATGGGATAATAAAACTAAGAAAATGATATTCGTTGGATATGAGCATACTTCTAAGAATTATAGACTTTATGATCCTAAATCCGGACAGATTGTAGTTTGTAGAAATGTAACTGTAAGAGAACCCAATCCTGTTGACACATGCGACACTCAGATGAAAATTGCACCTATATCAATTGAGAGTGAGGGATCCTCGCAACATCAAGATGAGGATTCTACTCTGGAGGGAACGTGTGGGCCAACTCACTCATACAATCTTAGACCTAGAAAGACATCACAGTGTGATGTTGCTAGTGCATGGATAGCTGAAAGCCTAGAGCCAGTTACTTATGAGGAAGCAATGTATAGTAAAGATAAAATAAATTGGGAAATTGCTATGAATGAAGAGAAACAGGCTCTTATTAAAAATAAAACATGGGAATTGATGGACCTTCCTGATAATGCAAAAGCTATAGGATGTAAATGGATTTTCCGCATAAAAAGAAAAGGCAATGGTGAAATTGATCGTTATCGAGCAAGACTGGTGGCCAAAGGCTTCAGCCAAAGAAGAGGTATAGACTATAGACTTTTGCCCCAGTTGTAAGATATGACTCAGTCAGAGTCTTGTTAGCCTTAGCTACTGTCATGGACATGGAAATTATGCAATTCGACATAAAGACTGCTTTTCTTAATGGTGATCTTGACGAAGATATCTATATGCAAATTCCAGAAGGAATAGAAGTTGAAAATAAAAACTTGGTTTGTAAACTAAATAAAAGTTTATATGGACTAAAACAATCACCCAGAATCTGGAATGAGAAATTCACATATATTTCTTAAAACAATTTCAGTTAACCCAAGCACAAGCTGATCCATGTGTGTTCTACCAAACTAAGACTGATGCAAAAATATTCTTAGCTCTTTATGTAGATGATGGTATAATGATGAGTACTTCTAACAACCTGTTGAAGGAATTAGCCCAATATTTGTCCTCACATTTTGAAGTCACCATCTCCACGCAAAACCAGTTTGTAGGCTTAGAGATAGATAAAGACAAAGAAAAAGGCCTCATATTTCTAAGTCAAACCAGTTATATAAAAATAATACTTGATAAATTCAACATGACTTCATCCAATTCTTCAGGGACTCCTGTTGACCCCAACATGAAATTGACAAGAGAGAACATCAATGGTACTCATGACATGCATAACGTTCCATATGCTGAAGCTATTGGATGTTTGATGTTTCTTGCCGTCTGTACAAGACCTGACATAGCTTTCGCCGTTAACAAGCTAAGTAGATTCATGGCAGCTCCTGTTCTCACACATTGGAATGCTCTGAAAAGAATCTTCAAATATTTGAAAGGAACTTTGGACTCAGGCATCCTATACAAAAGAAAAGATGTGATTAAATTAATTGGATACTCTGATGCTGACTTTGCTGGTGACATTGATACACGACGGAGCACTTCAGGATACATCTTCCTACTTGCAGGAGGACCAGTCACTTGGACTAGCCAAAGACAATCAGTTGTGGCTTTATCTACCACAGAAGCCGAATACATTGCAGCAAGCATGGCTTCAAGGGAAGCTGTATGGCTTAAACTACTGATCAAGGAACTGACACCCAATGATAATCCTGTTCCTTTGATGATTGACAACCAGAGTGCTATTAGACTGAGTCTGAACCCAGAATTTCACAAGCGCACTAAACATGTTGATGTCAAGTTTCACTTTATACGTGAACAGCACAAAATGAAAATCATCAAGATATTCAACTGTCCAACAGAAGAACAATTGGCTGATCTTCTCACAAAGGCTCTACCAGCAACACGCTTTAAAATACTTTTTAAAGACATTGGAATGTCTGCCTTGCTTTCAAGTGGAAGTGTTGAAGAGTGAAAGCAAGACGACATGTGAAGTCATTTTAGTTCCTGGCGCCACCGCCTGAAGGAGCCACAGACAAAAAGAAGCCACCCTAATCTTCCCCATGTAGTTGTTTTGTTTTGTATAACGTCTTATCTTTTACCTAATAAATACTTACTTTAAATACATTTTCTCCTCTTTTACCTCTTACCACAAAAATAACATCTAGCGCCTAAGCCAAAAGTAATACCTCAGCGATGCATGTTCTTGAAAAGGGTGCAAAAAGAAACTGACACTGTTTCTGAGTATCTAAGAGAACTGAAGCACATAGCCACAAAATGTGAATTTGGCAGTATGCTGAAGATGATGTTACGGGATAGATTCGTAGCAGGCTTGTCATCCGAAGCCCTACAGAAAAGACTCTTGCAGGAAGATGATGACGTAAAGCTGGATAGAGTATTTGCCATTGCAGTCTCGTACGATTTAGCCGAGAAGGATGCTAGTGAACTGCATGGAAATCGCATAGGCAGAGTGTAAGAAAATCAGAGGTTGGATCTCAGAAAGTATGTTTAATTATCAATTATATTATATTAAGATGACAAGTAACAAAGAGAGTTAAACAAAAGCAAGCGTAGTGGGGCAAAACAACAGGCAAAACTGAAACCTATATTACAGGTACATCGGAGCGGCGTCAGGTCACGTGATGTCTGGGGGAAGTGGCCGTTGCCATGGCAACAGCCGAAGTGCGAGTCACTTTTCTTCAACACTCCCACCTGATGAGCACTTTGTTGTTTCAAACAGTCCAAGTTGGCTTCTTAGTCTTCTATACTCTTCTGGAGGTAGAGCTTTCGTAAATATGTCTGCAGCTTGATCATTGGAGCAGACATAAAGAAGGTCAATTGCATGGTTTTGATAATTATCTCTGATAAAGTGATACGAAATATCAATATGTTTAGTTCTTTTGTGGTATTCTGGGTTGTGAACAAGTCTTATGCAGCTTTGATTGTCGCAAAAAATTGTTGTAGGCTTTACTTGTTCTTGATGTAGCTCGCGTAGAAGTTGTCTCAGCCAAATAGCTTCTTTCGTTGCTTTGGAAGCCGCAATATATTCAGATTCTGTTGTTGACAGAGACACACAATTCTGTTTTTGACTGCACCAAGAAATAGGTCCATTATTCAACATGAACACATATCCGGTGGTTGATTTTCTTGTGTCTAGGTCTCCAGCAAAATCAGCATCGGAAAAACCAATCAGAGTTGTAGTGCAGGAACTCCCACCAAAACAAATACCGATGTTTTTCGTAGCTTTTAAGTATCCAAATATTTTCTTTACTGCGGTCCAATGTGAAGGTCCTGGGTTGTTCATAAATTGGCTCACCCTGCTGACTGCGTAGGCAATATCAGGTCTAGTTCCAGTCATGAGGTACATTAAACTACCAATTGTCTGTCTGTATGGAATCTTGTTCATTTCTTCAATTTCCTGATTATCCTTTGGGCACATCTCTTTTGTTAGTTTTGAGTAAGGATCAGAAGGTATAGAATTCACATCTAATTGAATCATTTCCATATCAAGTAATGCACAAAGTGATAAGATTGTTCTGATTGAATCGAATTTTACTACTGGAGAAAAAGTTTCACCATAATCAAGTCCTGATTTTTGTGAATAACCTTTCGCAACTAGTCTAGCCTTAAACATTTTATTTGATCCATCTGCATTTTGCTTTATTTTGTATACCCACTTGCATGCAATAGCTTTTCTGTCTGATGGTAGTGTCACATAAGTCCATGTTTGATTTTTCATCAAGGAATTGAATTCATCGTCCATAGCTAGTTTCCACTTTTTTGAGTTTTGTCCTACAATTGCATCTTCATAGTTCAATGGTTATTGGTCATGGACATAACAAGCATATAAATAGCTCTTGTACAGTTGGTTGATGATTGTTCCTTTTCTCTGATTCTATTCCTGAGAGGGTATCGACATGATTCTTCTGGTTTGGAACTGGTATTTGTGTTATCAACACTTTCTTCATTATATATAGTTACCTGCTCTTGTTGGTTATCCTGAATATTTTCTGATGTTTTAGCTTCAGTAAATATTACATCTCTGCTTATGATAATTTTTCTAGCAATAGGATCCCACATTCTATAATTTTTGTTAGTTTCAGTATATCCAACAAAAAATGTACGAATACTCTTTTTGTCTAATTTCTTTCTGTTATCTTTTGGTATATGCACATAAGCGTTACATCCGAAGGTTTTCAAATGTAAGATAGAGGGTTTTCTCTTGTACCATATTTCATAAGGTGTAGAATTTCCCAATACTTTAGTAGTACATCTATTTAAGAGATAGACTGCTGTGTTTACGGCTTCAGCCCACAGTGCAAGCGGCATTTTTCTTCTATGTAACAAGCATCTAAGTGATTCAACTATTGTTCTGTTATCTCTTTCAGAAATTCCATTCTGTTCTGGGGTATATGGAGCAGTGAGTTCATGAACAATTCCGAGAGATTTTAGATAATCAGAAAAATTCTTATTTTAGAATTATGTGCCATTATCTGTTCTGAATATTTTAATTTTATTTCCAGTTTCAGTCCTAACTCTTTTTACAAATTCTTTAAATTTCTCAAGCACATCTGATTTATGCCTAATGAAGTAGGCCACTCTAAATCTTGAAAAATCATCCTTGAATGATACAAAATATAATGATCCACCTGGTGATCTTTTACTCATTGGTCCACAAACATCTGAATAGATCAGCTCTCCTGGATAGGTCGAATTTGGACTTGTTGACGCGTGAAAAACCTTTCTATTTTGTTTTCCATAGATGCATGCTTCATATAGTAAAGAATCAGGCCTTTCTCTAATTTTAATGTCTTCTTCAAAAACATTATTTTCAAACATTTGGGTTAATTTTATAGGATTTACATGACCCATTCTTTGATGCCATATATCTAGACTTAACTGAGCAACATGAGTTTGTGAAGATTGCTTTGCTTTAATAAAAATTCTATAAAGATTTGAATTGTCCTTTATTCCAGTAACTAGCACTTTCGAATTTTTAGTCAATTTTATCTGATTTCCTTTACAAATGAGCGTCAAACCATGTTTTGTTGCAGTAGATATTGAAAAAAGATTGGTCTCCAATTCAGGTATATAGAGAACATCCAAAAGAGTTGCATTAATTTCCTGACTATCAACATAAGAGAGAATATCAATATTTCCCTTACCTTTTGCATAGATCTTCTTTCCATCTCCAAGGCACACAGGATGAACACCTTCTGGTATTTCTTCGAACGTAGAGAAACATTCTCTTCTGAAAGTCATGTGATCCGTTGCTCCAGAATCTGCAATCCAGGAATCCTTTGTTTCAGCGAGGAAGGCACTTGTCTCAGCTGAAAAAGCACAGCTATCATCTCTGGCTGAAGAACTTGGCTGTTGTCCTTTTTGTTCTTCCTTTCTTTTATAGCATTCTTTCCACCAATGTCCTTTCTTTTTGCAATATCCACAGTGTGTGTTCTTCTTTTTATCTTTAATGGATTGTTGATGCTGCTGTTGTTCGTTGGAAGCTGTTGAATTTCTGTTGAACTTTGAAAAAGTCATCAAGGCATTATCTGGTTTAAAATTTCCTGAAGAATCCCAATGTGATCCTGTAAGCTTTCTTCTTTCAGTAATCTTGCCGTCAAGTTTTCTAGTGTCTTTTCTTCTGATGAAACTGAATCCCATGCTGTTATGAAATTCTTGTATTTATCAGGCAAACTGCAAATTATCTTTATAATTAGGGCAACATCAGAGATTGCCTCACCTAGATCTTTCATTTGTTGTGCCAGAGTTTCAGCTTTGGAAATGTGAGTAGCAATGTTATCATTTTGATTCATTTTATATTCGAAAAATCTTTGTTGCAGCAAGTATTTGTTTGTTTCAGATTTCAGTTCATATATTGTTGATAATTTCTTCCACATTTCTGCTGAAGTCTGGCAATTAACAATCTATTGAAAATATTTAAACTCTAGAGCAGTAGTGATCAGCATTTTGGATTTTGCATCTTTCTTTTTCCAGTTAGAGAATTTTGCAATATCCTCTATTTCAGGTTTTACTTCAGAGCCATCAGTTATACTGAGAAGATCTTTTGGTTCTAGAATAATCTTCATTTGAAATTTCCATAGATGAAAATTATCGCCGTCAAAATTTTGAATTTGCGGAAGTTCAGTTGTCATCTTGAGCAAGCAAACGAATTTCAGCTTAGATAAACAAAAATATTTGATACCAACCAAGCTCTGCTGCCATGTAAGAAAATCAGAGGTTGGATCTCAGGAAGTATGTTTAATTATCAATTATATTATATTAAGATGACAAGTAACAAAGAGAGTTAAACAAAAGCAAGCGTAGTGGGGCAAAACAACAGGCAAAACTGAAACCTATATTACAGGTACATCGGAGTGGCGTCAGGTCACGTGATGTCTGGGGGAAGTGGCCGTTGCCATGGCAACAGCCGACGTGCGAGTCACTTTTCTTCAACACAGAGTGACCTCGCGTTCTGAAAGAAATAGAAGGGAGAGGCACACCCCTGTGCAGAAATATAGGCCTACGGCAGAAGTGAGAAGGTGCTACCGGTGCGGCGAAAGGAATTCCCACCTAGCACCAGCATGCCCACACAATTCGAAGGCTTGTTATAAGTGCAAAAAGATTGGGCATCTAAGTAAAGTATGCAAAGCGTCAAATTATGCACAGAAAAATAGTTATGTGAAAGAACAGATATTGTCCCTAAAGGGCGAAACGGAGGTTAAAGTTACGCTCACTTTAGACGGAAATGTATTAAAGTGTGTAGTGGATACTGGAACTCCGGTAACATTGATGCCGAAAACCATCTTCAAGAAGTTCTGGAAAGTAAAATTATTTCCTTCTTCGAAGAATTTAAAACCCTTGTGCAATATTCCTATCAAGATAGTAGGAAAAAGGGACGTTTTTGTTGGAGAAGCCGGAAAGAGACTTAGATTAATAGTGGTGGATGAAGGTTTCCCAGAGGTTTTACTGGAAAGGGAATGGCTAAGATTCTTGAATATTGACTAGTGTAGGTTACTAAATGTGAATAAAAACATCAAAGAATCTTGCATGAAGTCATTAATTGAAAAATATTCAATTTTATTCAATAATGAACTGGGTTGTTTAAAAGATCTAAAATGAAACATTTGCATTAAGAAGGACGCAGCACCAGTGTTTTGTAAGGCTCGAAGTTTGCCTTTTGCTATGAAAAAAAGGTGGAGGATGAATTGGAGGATATGGAAGATAAAGGAATTTTAGAGCCTCTTGATTACGCCGACTGGGCAGCACTCATAGTACCAGGTTTTAAGAAAGATGGCAGAATTAGAATCTGAGGAGATTTTAGGAGTACGGAAAATAAGGCAATTATCTACTTATATATTTGCCTTATTCTGTCTGTTTGTTTGTCTGTCTGAAGCTCACGGATGGGATTTTTCATAACCATCGATGGTTCAGTGGTAGAATGCTCGCCTGCCACGCGGGCGGCCCGGGTTCGATTCCCGTCCGATACATTTTTTTTTTTTACAATTTTTAAAACTCATTTATATATTATACAAGAATGACATCCACGGCGCTAATTTATAATTGTAACGAATAGTATTTGAATAAAAGCATTTAATCGGGTAAAACCCGGGCGTTGCCCGGGTCATTCGTATCTACTTATATATTTGCCTTATTCTGTCTGTTTGTTTGTCTGTTTGTCTGAAGCTCACGGATGGGATTTTTCATAACCATCGGTGGTTCAGTGGTAGAATGCTCGCCTGCCACGCGGGCGGCCCGGGTTCGATTCCCGGCCGATGCATTTTTTTTTTTTACAATTTTTAAAACTCATTTATATATTATACAAGAATGACATCCACGGCGCCAATTTATAATTGTAGCGAATAGTATTTGAACAAAAGCATTTAATCGGGTAAAACCCGGGCGTTGCCCGGGTCATTCGTATATAATAATTGTATAAACGAATGCAAGACAAAATCACCGCGAATGTTTCATTTTTTAAGGCAATTTCTTTTTAAGGCAATTATCGTTATTTATCGTTAATTTTTGTTTCGATTTTATTGAAAAAAAAAACGATATGGTGCCTTTAAAAATGATCTTTATTACTATGCAGTTTTCTATTTAGTCAATATACCTAAGTTCATGCTGCAAATGTAATTATCTCTATCGATTTAGTAGGTGAAATGCAAAAAAAAAAATCGACATGATATAATCTTTATGAAAATTCACATTTTTATTTTTATATTTTCAAGACACACACAGTTTGCGGCGGGACGTTTCACAAGAGAGACATCCACGGCGCCAATTTATAATTGTAACGAATAGTATTTTAATTAAAACGTTTTAAAAACACACAGTTTGGAACGCGACGTTTCACAAGAGTGACATCAATGGCGCCAATTTATAATTGTAACAAATAGTATTTGAATTAAAACGTTTTTAAAATATATACGCACTCGGGTAAAACCCGGGCGTTGCCCGGGCCATTCGTCTAGTATTAGATAAATACCCATTGCCTACGATAGATGAGATTTTTATAAATTATCGGGTAGTACAGTTTTCTCAACTCTGGACCTTTCAATGGCCTATCTGCAGGTAGAGCTGACAGAAGCCAAAGGAGTAGTAAATATAAATACTACGAGAGGATTGTTTGCATATAAAAGACTCCCTTATAGTGTGGCTGTAGCACCGAATAAATTCCAGAGGATGATGGACAACATTTTTGCTGACATACCAGGAGTGGCTTGTTATATTGACATTTTCGTGTCAGGTAGAGATGCAAATGAGCATAAAGCAAAGTTGGAGCTGGTATTTAAAAGATTAAAGGACAAAGACTTGAAATTGAATAAAAATAAATGCAGGTTCGCTGTTGATTCGGTTGAATACTTGTGTTTTTGAATCGATAAAAACGGCCTGCATCCATTGATCAACAAGATACAAGAAGTCTCTAATTCTCCTGAGCCTAAGAACAATGGCCAGTTACGATCATTTATCGGAATGTAGATGTACTACGCCAGATTTATAAAGAATATCTCTCATATTTTAACTCCGTTTTCAAGTTGTTGAAGAAATATACTCATTGGAAATGGACAAGAGAACATCGGATATTGTTCAATAGATGCAAATCATTATTGACCAATGAGTCAGTATTGGCACACTATGATCCAACGAAGGAACTGATACTGGCATGCGATGCCTCAAGCTATGGACTTGGTGTGGTACTTAGCCACAGAGACAAAAATAAACAGGAGAGTCCAATAGAGTTTGCGTCGCGAACCCTTACAGATGCTGAAAAAAGCTATTCCTAGCTTGAGAGAGAAGCCTTAAGTATTGTTTATAGCTGTGATAAATTCAGGCAATACCTTCAAGGACGCTTGTTTGTGTTGGTGACGGATAACAGGCCGCTGATGCACTTGTTCTCACCTCACACATCGATTCCAGTATGTGCAGCGTTGATATGGCGGATATAGCGTTGTTCTCTAAAGCTGGGTGCTTTTCATTACTCACTTGAATATCGGAAGACTGACGACCACGGAAATGCGGATGCTTTATAAAGGTTGCCGTTAAAAGCAGTTGAGAGAGAGTCTATTGATGAGGATCAAGTGTTGCTTCTGAGAAAAATGAAGTACCTTTTTCATTCCGGGATGTAGCTTTTGAAACTAGAAGAGACAAGATCCTCTCAATTGTTTTTAGGAATGTCCGGGAAGACATTTGGCAAATGCCAAAAATCTCGAAAGAAAATCCATTGTTTCCTTTTTACAAAATTAGGAATGAGCTAAGTGTGGATTTTGGCTGCTTACAGTGGAGGGAACGGATAGTAATTCCTCCCAAGTTGAGATCGCAGATTCTGATAGACCTCTATGAGATGCAATTTGGAATAGTAATAATGAAAATTATCACACGGAGATATTTTTCTTCTTCTTCTTATTTCTTATCTCCACTCAATCATTAGGGCATCAAGTTGTGGCCCTTGATGGTATTTGACAACCAACATGACTGGGTGAAGTATAATGCGTCTTCCATTGTCATTAAGACTGGGAGAACAACTCAGTGGCAGGCTGACTTAGCTCCAAAAGAAATGGCCGCCTCTGACATGAGGAACAGACGCCATGTGCAGCCGCTCCTAACATGGAGTATAAACGCTGCTCATCCTGTATTCCTAGATTAGGAGCCCTTACAGTGTATTATCAGCCGGGCCAGGTGAACCCAGGTTTTTTAGCGAGCTTTTTACTGCTCCCTCTCCTCCTTTTTTATCCGAGCTTGGGACCGGCAAAGGCGGAGTTGGATATATTTTTGATGGCCTGGAATAGATAGGAACTTCGAAGATATGGCCCGGGAAGGTAACATCTGTCAGGAATCTGCAAATATGCCTCCCTCCACGATTTAAGAATGGACTTGGCCTGAAAAACCCTGGCATCGCCTACATATGGATTTTGCCGGCCCTTTTATGGATAGAATGTTTTTGGTCATAGTGGACGCCTATACAAAATGGTTGGAGATTTTCATCCTGAAAGAAATAACCAGCAAAACCATTATTTACCATCTTAGACAAGTGTTTTCAAGGTTCGGATTGCCGGAATTATTGGTAACGGATAATGGGCGCAAGTTTGTCTCAGGGGAATTTGAGGAATTCACCAAGATGAACGGAATTCGGGATACAAAAACAAACCCATACAATCCAAGCACAAATGGATTAGCTGAGCGCTATGTGCGAGAGTTCAAGACCTCACTAAGAAAGAACAGTGGAAAGGATGGCCTTGAGACAAACTTGTAAATATTTTTATTGGCTCAGAGAGCATTTCCACAGACAGTGATGAAGGAATCGCCGGCGGAACTATTGATGAAAATGCGTTTGAAAACAAGGTTTTCAAATCTAATGCCTAAAATGGAAAAAAGGAGAGATGTTTCATGAAGACCTAAAAAAGTAAGAGAATTTCAACATAGGTTCCGATGTTTATTTCCGGAATTATGCTGCTGAACTAAAGTGGAAGCTAGGCACAATACTAAAACTCCTTAGTTGCCGCCACTACCTAATAGGATATGAGGACCAATCTTTCAAGAGGCACATGAACCAGTTGCGCCCAGAGGGTGTTTACACTCAGCGAAACCGCTGAGAGGGCTCACTACTGATAAGCTAAGCCCTCTCATTCAATAACTTATATCATTGCAAAAAGGTATGTAGAGATAATATTCGATTATATTATTAAAATAAAACACATTTCCAGTAAATTTATTAATTATATATTTTATCGATAGATGCCAATCAAATTTATAAATTTACCTTCTAATTTTTTATAAAAAAAATAAAAGGATTCACGACTTTTGTATATTGTATGCTATGCATTCATTGTTGTACATAGAAGCTCAATGCACATTATAAAACTTCAAAATTGCGTCAATAAAAGAAGACCTGGAAAGGAAGGGCAGTGACCCGTGGAGACGTCTTGTGAAGGTCGTTAACCTTGTCCAAGCAATTAAGGGATGTGTAAGCATATCAGCCGTGTCATTCCTTGATTGGAACCCAAATGTCGACAAAGATCCTCTACACTGATGTCACCGACAGCATTAAGGTGTGATATTTCTAAGTCTATTGGGGGCATGAGTCAGATATTGTTAGAATGCCATGTTTCCATTAGACCAGGGTTTTCAGGAATTTCGCTCAGTCCCATCTCACCTTCTCGGGCGCCCCCCCCCCCCCTCCACCCTTAAACCAAGGTAACCATGTTCCTAATTGTGGGGATTTATATTTTCTACAGGTTGTTAGTTCTCACTTCTGGCCCATCCCTGTGTGTTGAACGAGGAGCCTACCCTGATGTCAAATTAATAATACAACATACATACATATACCTAAATACTGAATTGTAGATATAGATTATTCACGCACACACTTCAGAATAATCTTTAAAATTTATATCTTCAATAATTAAATGTTTGAGAATTTTCATTCTTTACTGTTTGAAATAATGACCAGCATATGTATGTTAAAAGAATTGGTTAACAGAGTTTTAAATTACGAGTGAGAGAAATGACTGTGAAATATTTTATTTCAAAGCTCTAAAATATATATATCTGTATCTTTTCCACTGGAGATCAACTGAATTCTATGTTGATTCAATAGGCATCATCTTCGGCAGCAGAACGGGAAGCCATCCAGCGAGGACTTTTGACTGGAAGTTTCATCTCATCAGAGTAGGAGCGGTTCATCTCAGGGGCAGGCTCCGATTTATCAAGAACTGGGATCAGCGGCTTCATTGCAGGAGCTATATTGTAAACAATCGGAATATCATACATGGGCTTCATATAAGACGCTTGTTCTTTCATGGCCTGCATTTTGGGCTGGTAAGCTGGACTCATGGCTCCAAGCTGACTATCCATCTGAGGATAAGACTCTGGTTTCTTGGGAATGCGGAGAATCTCCATCTCTGCCTGGACAGAAGCTGGAACAGGGTTGACCTTCAATTCCACGTCAGCGGCTCCTTCTGGACCGACACCTGGCTCGTTGGACATGATTTGGGCACGGTAACCCTGGTCATCGGCCACGTAGTTCACGGTGCGGTAGAGTCCGTTGGCGCTAGTGTAGCCATAGGAGCCCTTCTTGTGTCCGAGGGCGTCGGAGTCCTCGTTGTGGTAGTGGCGGTTCTCGTAGCCGTCGTCGATGTTGTAGCCATAGCTGTAGGGCTTGGGAGGTTCTTCATAGACCTGCTACAATTCAATAACAAACTATGTAAACATCTTTAACATAAATGTGATCAATTTTAATGTGAAGGATGAAGTTTGCATTCACCTAAGTTGAACACATTGAAGGCAGAATTTGGAATCACTTCGAGAATGGATCAATTTAGAAAACCTTAATGATTGACTGAAAAAGATCATATGGTTTGAGCTTTTTTATTAATACTATGATAAATGCAGCTATTCCCCACTCCATTATATGTCAACCTTGAATCCTATACAAGAGATTTTATTGGAATGTTGGAAATGTGAGCCAATTTGATAACCTTCCTGCTACATGACTGTGGATATAATGACATAGGAATGACCCAATAATGATCCAAACTGATAACATGCTTAACCTTGACTGTACCACCATTACATACCTATATAAGAAACATGTACAGTACTACATACCTGCTCCATGACCGGGGCCTCCATGCCATAGGGCCCCCGCGGCATGTACGCCAGGCTGCCTCCCACGGTCAGGGCCACCAGGCTGAAGGTCACCTGCGGCACACGTCATTATAACACTTCTTATATTCTCATTTTATAATTCAAATTCTATTGTGTTGAAAGTTTATTCACTTGAATATATTTATACACACACTATAAATCAACAATTCAATTACCATATCATATATCACGCAATGTTTTTCACACGTTTTTAAATACATTCGGTAGCAACAACTTTAACGGATATTTACAATGATAATATGCACATACATGACTATATTTATATAAAGTAGAACCTTTCTGTAAAGGACACCTAATTGCAAAGCCAAAGTGTCCTTTATGGAGAGGTGTCTTCTTATCGGAGATTAGCTCAATTGTAAAAATGATAATTTTGCAAATTAAAACTGTCCTTTGTAGAGAGGTGTCCGCTAACGGCAGGTTTTACTGTATATATATAATTTAGAAAGAGTAAGAAAATGAAAGGATTTCTATTGAAATCAAACATTGTTTTATAATTAAACAATCAATATTTTGGATGGCTCATAATTGATTATAGCAGAGGTAATTTCTCTCTCTCTCTCTCTCTCTCTAAATTAAAAATAATTAGCGCCATCTTTGTTATTTGCAATATCCAGACACCGCATGGTTTCTATTTTTAATAAAAAGAGTTCCTGGTACAACAATCTTTATATATCAAATGAGAACATTTAGACGCGAATGTTTTCTCTACTGTCCTTACTGCAATGAATCCTCCAAGCGGTTCGCTAACTTAATCTAACAGACCGCTTCTTCTAAGCTCTAATACTGTATTGGTCCATTCTTCTTATAAATGCTACACTAAAAGATAGAATCTCATAAATTATATTTAAGCAAACTATGAACATAATCTTTTAGACCAGTAGAATTATATAGTTGTAATTATTTAGTTGTTTTATATAATGAGCTATAAGAAATATAAACAAATATTATTGCTAACATCGTTATATTGTCTAGTTGAATAATGATTCAGAAGCACAAATTTATCGCCTTTTTATATAATATAGAAACCAGCTTTGGTTGTTTTATACAATATGAGAACTTTTTATTAGGACAAAATTTCAATCATCAATGTACAATGGTAGAGAAAGACTTACGATCAGATGCATGTCTTCGGAGCTAACTGTCCCGTCTCTCACCCTCAGGTTTTATTTCCCCCGGTGGAACTTGACCCAAATCTGAATTTCATTCTATCTGTTGATTTTTCTCTATGTGTGGTAATTCCTTCCATATACTATGTTGAAATGCTACTTTAGTCATATCATTTTAATAGTATTTTTGTTGTTGTCGTGTCCAAAGAAGAGCCTCAGATATATTTATGCATCTCTATCACAACAGTCGCAATATTCTCTATCTTGGGTGTGTAAAGGTACTCTAAATCCATGTCAATTTTCTGAAAGGCAGAATTGCTGGATATGAGAATATATGGGTAGGTGTTAAATCCACACCAACACAATTATTTCATGTCTTGTATGTTCTTGAGCAAAATGAATGTATTGTCATTCCTTTGTAGTATTTCGTTCTTAGTCTTGTTATTGTTTTTATAATTCTTCTCTCACAGAGAGTGAGAGAGTTTATTTCGAATATTTGATATTTCCTTAATATATATTTTCAAATCATCTTGTATCTCATATTGAAGGTAACTAACGTAGTAACGTGGTAAAATTTTATTTTTATTTTTTATTTTTACTTCAAAGTGAAAGAAGATGTAATCATAATATATATTATTTTTAACGCATTATCCATAGGGCAAATATTCATTCGGGGAGAATCTAAGTGAAGCCAGGCCAATATATATGAAAGCAATGACTAAAAATATATTTGCCAAACAGAAGTAAACTAAATTTATACATATACACTCAGGTACAGTTCGTCTTATCCGTTCTATAGGTGTCTAATTCATCTAGTTAATATGAAAGAATAAATACCTGTTCTTTTTACCTATATACTGTACAAGTACCTATTGATTAATTTCTAAACTTCTATGCCAAATATCATCAAATTATTTATTTAACCCCCTTTTGAATTTGAGGATGGTTTTAGGGTCATTATAATTTTATTCTCAATTTGGGGAAGATTACCCTTAGTCCAAACCTTATATCACTAAAAGATATCAAGACAAAATGTCAAAAGACGAGCAATTTTGAAATTTTAAATCTATATCTAATCTTCATCTATATTTTATTATTTAAATAGAGAGTTTTGATATATAGTTGCATAACGACTTGCTATATTAATATAATCTTTAAACCAGCAGTAACATTGTTATAAAAATATAATTCTTGTTGAATGCATGTTCTACTGGAATTGACAATTTGAACAACTTTATTCATTATTCTAATCATTGTTATGGAAAGAAATATTAAGATCAAATAAAGATAATAAAGGAATGAATAAATAGTAGATAAAATGTGTAGGGTAGTGTCTTTATTGTTGTGAGAAATGGAACTATTAAAGCACGAAAGTTTCTTTTTAAATATAAAACAAACTTCTACTGTCCTTACTGCAATGAAAAATATTGGGAGGGCTTTGCTCATCAGTGGTGAACCCTGCCGTCAATTTAATCAACCAGGCCGCTCTTTAGAGTTCTAATACTGTATTGGACGATTGTGCTTATATATGCTACAATGAAGAGTGGAATCTAAGAAATGGTTTTCAAGCAAACTACGGACATTAGCTATTTGTACAGTAGAATTATATAAAAATATTCGCATCGAGCAATGCTCTTCCGCAAACAATAAATATAAATTTCTTCAGCAAGAGAGGTTTCCACATCTTGAGAGAGTTCTCCTCCATACAAGGTCTTCTTGAAATCTCCTCAGTTCCACGCTCTTGACTTTGATAGGAGCGTATTTCTGTTGTGAAAGAGAACAGACTTCAAGCTAATATTGAGAAAAGCAATGAATAAGTGCCATATTTCTGTATTATATGTATGGCCAAGCGTTTCAATTATATCTACAACAACATTGTCTACATTCTATCATTCCCTTGTGTTGTATTACCGCGCCATCTGTTATATGAAATCGAAACTATTTTAGAAGCCTATGATTATTTTTGAAATTAAACTATTTTCTGATACTATCACTGCAATAATAAATTAATAGAAGGACCTAACTTATCAGTAGATTGAACTGACGAAACCGCTGTGAGGTTCACCACTGATGAGACAGGCCCTCTCAATAATTTATCATCACAGTAAGGACAAATGAAATTGTTTAATCATAAAAAGAATCAAACGCGTCAATAATAGTTTCAATTTTTTACATTTTTTTATTATGTTTTGAAAATAGAACAATTCCTAAAAATATCTTTAATTAAAAAGGCCTATATTGATTACATATTGCGTTATTGTTAATATCTAAATTATTCAAACATTTATTTTTTTACAGAATTTATTTTGTTTGTTATTTACATTTTTTATATTTTTTCCTCCCTCCCCATTGAATATAAGCAAATATATAGATATATACCGATGCTAGAGCTGACCTCTTGGAAATGGTATTTTAAATTAAATATTGACATAAGCTTTGAGGACAGAGTAGAAATAGATATAATAATAAATCATATATGTCCTCAAAGATTATGTCCAACTACATTCAAAATATCATTTTCAGGAGGTCAGCTTCAGTAACCGCAAAAAAGGAAAACCAAAAAATACCATATTATTGCGGTATGGTAGATTAAACTGGCGAAAACTCTGGGAGGGTTCACCACTGATAAGCCAGGCCTCCTGTTAATTTTACATTGCAGTAAAAACAGTAGATGAATGTTCAATTTTAAAGAATCATAGGCTTCTAAAATAGTATCAAATTCTCATAACAGATGGCGCGCTAATACATCCTATAAATTTGTTGTAGGGAAAAAGTATTTATTATTTTACTCTAGTATTAATATAGTATCATTTTTATTTTTATATTTTACTACTCTGTAAACTTCCCTAATACCTTATCTTTTGTTTATCATTCATAGTTTGTTTTTACCTTAAATAAATTGCTGTGTCAACCTGAAATTTGTCCTCTCTAATTTTACACGTGGAAATATTGTAATATCTTGAAAAAGGTTGGCGTTCAGCCAACTGAAATATTCGAACATGAGTTATATTTGGATCGAATATATTTATTTTTAATCAAATATTTTTTTTGTTTGTGAAAAATATATTTATATACAACAACAACAACAGAAAGCTTTATTAAGAACTTTTAGTCATATACAGATTCTTCAAGCAAAAATGTAGGGTGAACATACAGGAATAACAATAATAGTACCTTAATGGTATTTTATATAATATTTTTGTCTGCGAGAAAATAAACTTATCTGTTTTTGTACAGCATATTCTGTCCTTCCAACCCCTTGAACATAGAGGATCACGCTATTAATTTGATAAATGTATATCACGTACATGGTTGATAAAATCGGGACGGCAACTAGTGTCATACCACTCTTGTTCATGAATATCACCCTCACTAAATGTCACAATTTCAGGAGCAGACAGGATACGCAAACAATTAGTATGAGGAACTTGTTTCTTATCAGAAAGAAAATCTGAAATCGTATATATAAATGTTTGTTTAGATTTCGATCTAATATACTGTCTGGTCCATAAGTCCCAAAAACATTTTTATTATTAAAATTTGAAAATAAACTAAAATAGAATATTTATAGTTTTTTAAATTATGTTTGTCTTTTAATTTTGTTACTGAAAAATTTACTGGAAATGTGTTTCTTCTCAATAATATCATCATATATTATTTCTACAGACCTTACATTTATATAGTATATGTATGTACCTTTACAGAATTATATGCTTATGTCCATAGGTTCACTAAACACCACTAAGCTGCCTTCCATAGTAAATACAGGGTATATCCCAAAACCAATACAATACAATACAATAGTAGAGCGGTCTAGAGATGTGTTTAATTTTGTTTTGCAAATACATAAAGAATAATTGTATTTATATATATTGGCCCGGCTTCATCCAGATTCTCCCAGAATGAATGTTTGCCCAATGGATAATGGGTTGACGAATAATATTTATTATGATTGAATATTCTTAAACTCTGAAGTGAATAAAAATAAAATAGAAATTCACCAGGTTACCACGTTAGTTACCTTGAATATGAGATACAAGATGATTCAACAAAAGATAAAGACAGATCAAATATTCGAAAAAACTCTCATTCTCTCTCTGAGAGAAAAATTACAAAAACAATAAAAAGACTAAAAACTAAACACTACAAAGAAATAACAATACACTTAATTGGCACAAGAACCTACAGGATATGCAGCAATTGTGTTGGTGTGGAACTAATGCCTACTTATATATTTTCATATCCAGCAATTCTGCCTTGCAGAAATTAGACATGGATCTAGAGCAGCAGCTTTAAACACCCAAGATAGAGAACATTTTGACTGCTGTAATAGAGATGTATAAAGGCAGCTGAGGCTCTTCATTAGACACGACAACAACAAGGACATTATTAAAATGAGATATGACTAAAGTAGCATTTCAACATAGTATATGGAAGGATTTACCACACATAGAGAAAAATCAACAGATAGAATGAAATCCAGAATTTGGGTCAAGTTCCACTGGGGGATATAAGACCTGAGGGTGAGAGACGGGACAGTCATCTCCGTAAACATGCATCTGATCGTAAATCCTTCTCTACCATTGTACATTGCCTTGTCTGATGATTGGATATTTTGTCCTAATAAAATGTTCTTATATCGTATAAAACAACCGAAGCAGGTTTCTATATTATATAAAAAGGCTATATATTTTTGTGCTTCTGAATCATTATTCAACTAGTCAATATAACGATGTTAGCAATAATATTTGTTTATATTTCTTATAGCTCATTATATAAAACAACTAAATAATTACAACTATATAATTATACTGATCTAAAAGATTATGTCCATAGTTTGCTTTAATATAATTTATGAGATTCTATATTTTGGTGTAGCATTTATAAGAAGAACGATCCAATACAGTATTAGAGCTCAGAAGAAGCGGTCTGGTATATTAAGTTAGCGAACCGCTGGAAGGATTCATTGCAGTAAGGAAAGTAGATATTTGTTTTCTGTGTAGAGGAAACATTCGCGTCTAAATGTTCCCATTTGATATATAAAGATTGTTGTACCAGGAACTCTTTTTATTAACAATAGAAACCATGCGGTGTCTGGATATTGCAAATAACAAAGTTGGCGCTAATTATTTTTATTTGAGAAAGAGAGAAATTACCTCTGCTAGAATCAATTATGAGCCATCCAAAATATTGATTGTTTAATTATGAAACAATGTTTGATATCAATAGAAAGCATTTCATTTTCTTACTCTTTCTAAATTATATATACAGTAAAACCTGCCGTTAGCGGACACCTCTCTACAAAGGACAGTTTTAATTTGCAAAATTATCATTTTACAATTGAGCTAATCTCCGATAAGAAGACACCTCTCCATAAAGGATACTTTGGCTTTGCAATTAGGTGTCCTTTACAGGAAGGTTCTACTTTATATAAATATAGTCATATATGTGCATATTATCATTGTAAATATCTGTTAAAGTTGTTGCTACCGAATGTATTTTAAAACGTGTGAAAAACATTGCGCGATATATGATATAATAATTAAATCGTTGCCCCTCAAGTTTGCTTAGAAATATATTCTATTGGATAAACTTTCAACAATAGAATTTTGAACATAGAATGAGAGCGTGTGATGAACATAATGATGGCGATGTGTGCCGCAGGTGACCTTCAGCCTAGTGGCCCTGACCGTGGGAGGTAGCCTGGCGTACATGCCGCGGGGGTCATATGGCATGGAGGCCCCCGTTATGGAGCAGGTATGTATTACAGTACATGTTTCTTATATAGGTATGTCATGGTGGTTCAGTGAAGGTTAGGTATGTTATCGGGTTGGAACCTATTTGGTAATTCCTATGTCATTAAATCCCTGTTTATGTAGCAGGAAAGTTATCGAATTGGCTCACATTTCTAACACTTATATGAGATCTCTTGTATATGTTTTCAAGGTGAACGTAAGTTAGAGTGGTAAATATATACACTCATCTTAGTCACATCAACCGATAACCAATTGGTTGATGTAGTTGGGTTTTTCTCTGATTCAACTTCCAACCAACAAATGATTTTCAGAAATTATCTTAATATTAATAAATAAAAAAGACTCAAGCCATATCATCTTTCTCATTTAGCCATTAAAGTTTCTAAAAATGATCCATCTTTCAAGTGATTCCAATTTCTACCTTCAATGTGTTAAACTTAGGTGAATTCAACCTTTTAGCCTTCACATAAAAATTGATGATATTCAGGTTGAAGCTATTTTCATATTTTGTTATTATATTTTACATAGTTATTTTGCGTTGAAATGAAGTCTTTTAAAAGTTAATAAATGGTATTATTGAATTGTAGCAGGTTTATGAAGAACCTCCCAAGCCCTAGAGCTATGGCTACAACATCGACGACGGCTACGACAACCGCCACTACCACAACGAGGATTCTGACGCCCTCGGACACAAGAAGGGCTCCTATGGCTACACCAGCGCCAACGGACTCTACCGCACCGTGAACTACGTGGCCGACGACCAGGGCTACCGTGCCCAAATCATGTCCAACGAGCCAGGTGTCGGTCCTGAAGGAGCTGCTGACGTGGAATTGAAGGTCAACCCTGTTCCAGCTTCTGTCCAGGCAGAGATTGAGCTTCTCTGCATTCCCAAGAAACCTGATTCCTATCCTCAGATGGATAGTCAGCTTGGAGCCATGAATCCAGCTTACCAGCCTGAGATGCAGGCCATGAAGGACGAAGCGTCTTATATGAAGCCCATGCCCATGTATGATATTCCTATTGTGCCCAATATGACTCCTGCATTGAAGCCGATGATCCCAGTTCTTGATAAATCGGAGCCTGCCCCAGAGATGCACCGCTCCTACTCTTATGAGATGAAACTTCCAGTTAAACGTCCTCGCTGGATGGCTTCCCGTTCTGCTGTTGAAGATGATGCCTATTGAATCAACATAGAATTCAGTTGATCCCTAGTGTAAAAAAAAGATATTCAATATTTATAGCTTTGAAATAAAATATTTTTCAGTCATTTCTCTCAATCGTTATTTAAAAATATGTTATCCAATTCTTTTAACATACATATGCTGTTCTTTATTTCAAACAGCAAAGAATGAAAATTCTCAATCATTTAATTATTAAAGATATAAATTTTAAAGATTATTTTGAAGTGTGTGAATAATCTATAATTCAGTATTTAGGTATATGTGTGTATGTTGTATTATCAATTTGGCATCAGGGTAGGCTCCTCGTTCAACAAACAGGGATGGGTCAGAAGTGAGAACTAACAACCTGTAGAAAATATAAATCCACATGAATAGGAACATGGTTACCTTGGTTTAAGGGGGGTGGGGGTCACCCGAAAAAGTGAGATGGGACTGAGCGAAATTCATGGAAACCCTGGTCTAATAGAAACATGGCAATCTAACTATATCTGACTCATGCCTCCAATAGACTTAGAAATAACAGACTTCAATGTTTTCGGTGACGCAGTTTCGAAGATCTTTGTCGACATTTGGGTTCCAATCAAGGAATGACACGGCTGATATGCTTACACATCCCTTAATTGCTTGGACAAGGTTAACGACCTTCACAAGACGTCTCCACGGGTCACTTCCCTTCCTTTCCAGGTCTTCTTTTATTGACGCAATTTTGAAGTTTGATCATGTACATTGAGCTTCTATGTACAACAATCAATGCATAGCATAAAATATACAAAAGTCATGAATCATTTTATTTTTTATTAAAAATTAGAAGTTAAATTTATAAATTTAATTGTCATCTATCTATATAATTTTTAATTAATAAATTTACTGGCCTATTTTTTGCTTGAAGAATCTGTTTAAGAATAAATGGTCTAAATAAAGAGTTCTGTTGTTATTGTACATTAATATTTATTTTCACAAACACAAGAAATATATTTAATTAAAAAGGCATATATTCGATCAAAATATCAGTTATGTACCAATATTTCAGTTGGCTAAACGCCAACCTTTTTCATTGTATTACAACAAATTTATATGATGGATTAGCGCGCCATCTGTTATGGGAATTTGATACTATTTTAGACGCGTATATTCTTTTAAAATTAAACAATTATTACTGCCTTCACTTCAATTAAAAATAATGGGAGGGCCTGGTTCATCAGTAGTAAATCCTCCAAGTGGTTTCGACAGTTTAATTCACCAGACCGCTGTAATATTGCACATTTCGGTTTACCTTTTATAGTGATACTGGAGCTGACCTCTGGAAAATTGAACTTTTAATCAAATATGGGAATAGTTTTTAAGGACATATATGATTTATAATTAAATGTATTTATACTGCCTCAAAGCTTATGTTCATATTTTATTTATAATACCATTTTCGAGAGGTCAGATCTTGATTCGGTATATATATACACTGCGTGACATTGAAAATGGAACACCAAAAAATAGTGGCCAGAAAATTATGCAAATTTCAGGGTAGACGCGCCTAACCGAGTTATGCAAATGATGTAAAATGCGCAGCTCTCGTGCGCACATGGAGTAAGATATAAGGGAAGGAACTTGCAGAAAGGACAGTATTCGTGTCGTTATTTCTTCAAGGAAAATCATTGTAGAAATTTTGTTCTTGTGTCAAAAGACACGCGTAATAACAGAGAATGCCAGGTCATCGTAAACGGAGGCAGTTCGAGGCAGACAGACGCTTTTACGAGGGGCATGGTGATCGGACTGAAAAGGGCAGGTTGGTCCATACGTCAAATCGCAGCTGATACACACCTTGGTGCGTCCACGGTGCACCGACTGTGGAGAAGAGGGTTGGAACAAGGAAATGTGGCAATTTATAGGAATGCCGGTGCAACCAGAGTGACGTCAGCACGTGTGGATCGGCGTATCCTTCGGAAAGCAGTGGCGGCCCCACAGGCCACTTGTACCGCCATCCTGCAACATGTGCAAGACACCCTAGATTATTCCATTTCGACCAGAACCATTTTCCGTCGATTGGTTGCTAATGGCTTGCACTCATGCCGTCCGCTAAGAAGACTGCCATTGACCCCACTGAATAGGCGCCAACGTTTGGAATGGTGCCAGGCTAGATCGACGTGGATGACGGAATGGCACAGGGTCGTGTTCTCAGATGAGTCGCGTTTCTGCTTGTCCAGTGATAGTCGCCGTGTACGCGTGTGGCGTCGACGGGGAGAAAGGTCCAATCCGGCAGCCATTGTGGAACGCCCCACCGTGCGACAACGTGGAATCATGGTTTGGGGCGCAATCGCGTATGATTCCAGGTCACCTTTACTTCGTATTCAGGGCACTATGACGGCCCAACGATACGTTGATGATGTGCTGCGACCGGTGACACTCCCCTACCTTCAGGGGGTACCCAATGCCTTTTATCAGCAGGATAACGCCCGACCGCACACTGCTCGCATTAGTCAACAAGCTCTGCAAGATGTACAGATGCTTCCCTGGCCAACGTACTCTCCTGATCTCTCACCAATCGAGCACGTCTGGGACATCATTGGACGCCGTTTGCATGCCTTGCCACAGCCGCGTTCAGAAGACGAACTGTGGCAAATGGTTGAGAGGGAATGGAGAGCCATCCCTCAGGGCGCCATCCGTACTCTGATTGACTCTCTACCTAGACGTGTTGCTGCGTGCATCGCCGTCCGCGGTGGTCCTACTTGCTACTAAGCCGACGCCGTTCTCGCTCTGAATTATGAAAATCATTTTGAAATAAAGATAACTTATTGTTCGTCCCTGTCTCTCTCTGTCTGCCGAGTTTCATCACTTTCTGGCCACTATTTCTTGGTGTTCCATTTTCAATGTCACGCAGTCTATATATATATAAATATATATAAATGTAATAAGTTGAGGTCTGGTAGCTTCTCGTAGAATCCTGTCGACTTACTGTAATGAGTTGAGTTACTGTTGACTCTTGTAGAATACTGTCGACTAACTTTGTGATTATAAAATATTGACTCTCGCTATACTGTGTTGACCAAGAGGAACAGTCAGGATGGGGAGTTTTCCAGTACCTCTCTGCACCTTGTAAGTCCTTTAAAAGTTCTCACAGAGTACAGGCAGTCGTGGTCGAGGCAGAGTGGAAAGCATGGGAATGTCCACACAAAAAACGAAGACACAGTTGCAGTAAGAAAGTTCCGTGAACAGATAAAAGTTGAGCTAGGAGCAAAAGATGGGGAGATAGAAGTTTCTTACTGATCTACATGATGGATGAGATGGACCTGAGGTACAACCGACGTGGGCTCGCACAGATGCTGAACTAACTGTCAAGTAACTGTATATTTGGCTAAAGACGGGGGCCTTTATATACCGTTTCTGAGAAAGGGGGTTTTGCATGTCACCAGATGTGAGAGGGGGTCGTCTGGTCATTCTACTGGCGCCGTTGCAGTTTCCATTTTTAGACCTTGTTGTGGGAATTCTAAATCTATCTCGATTTTAGACGTTATGACTTCTATCTCTTGCTTAGCTCAACTCTTAATCTATTACAGAGTTTTATTTATTATCCTCAGTTTGTACAAATTACATTACATATGATGATGTAATGACACATGTCAATCATGCATATAACCATTTACAGATGTGTTTCTACTACACAACATTAAAATCTTGTTATAAGTTATATACAATATGGGATTGTTGGTTTAAATTACCATATAAATATATTTTTGACTATAATCAATAGAGAAAAAATTGTAAAAAATACCTAACAGACAAAATAAATATTTTAGAAAAATAAGGGTGTGAATATTTTAGATATCAACAATAACGCCTAATGTATCCAATACATGCCTTTTCAAATGAAGATATATTCATGGATTTTATATATTTTTAAAACATAATAAATTATAGGAAATCCAAAATTATCATAGACACGTATGATTATTTTTATGATTAAACATTTTTTTGTCCTTACTGTAATAAAAAATTAATGGGAAGGCCTGACTCATCAGTAGTGAACACTCACAGCAGTTAAATCCGTCAATTTAATCTACCGATAAGCAAGACGCTCCTATTAATTTATCATTGCAATAAAATGGTAACAGAAAATAGTTCAATATAAAAAAGAATCATACTTGTCTAAAATAGTTTCAAATTCTTATAACAGATGGCGCGGTAATACAACACAAGGAAATGATTGAATGTAGAACAATGTTGTTGTAGATATACAAAGGGGGATCAATAAATAAGGTGAATTATCCTATTTCTTAAAAATTAAAAAAGCAAAAATAATTTAAACCACAGAATATTAAAATATAACATCGAGAGACTATTTAAGGTGTTCTGTTCTTTTTTTCCCACGCGCGGCGCGAGATTTATAAATAAACTAAAATGGAAGCTCCCTTGAAGGATTGCACCACGTTTGAACAACGTGCAGTTATTCGTTTCTTGAATTCAGAAGGTATTCAAACATCTCAAATATGCCAAAGAATGAAAAATATCTATGGTGAGTCTTGTTTGCCTCAAAAAAACATTTATAAATGGGTTAACGAGTTCAAAAATGGACGAATTACATGTTCCTCAGGTCTCAACGTTCGGTCGGTAAAGTTTTGTTAACAATTTTTTGGGATGTTGATTGACCAATTTGTCTTGATTTTTTATCCTCGAGAAAAGTATGAACAGCCGCCTTTATTGTGACATTCTTGTAAATAAGCTAAAGCCCGGTATAAGAAACAAAAGAAGAGGGAAGCTTAGTAAAGGTGTGCTCTTCCTTCATGATAATGCAAGGCCGCATACATCATGTAAAACTGTATCTACAATAATTAAATTAGGTTTTGAAGTTTTACAACATTCTGCATATAGTCCAGACCTAGCCCCCTCTGACTATTTCCTTTTTGGACTACTAAAGAAGGAGTTAAAGGGAAAGCGATTTGACTCGGATGAAGATATCCAGAAAGTGGTGCAAGATTTTTTACACGCTTCCTAAGAGTGCCTATAAAGAGGTATTTACAAGTTGCCAGAACGATGGAGACGATGTATAGAAAGCCAATGTGATTATTTTGAATAAATCAAGTCCTAATTTTAAAAATCGTTCTTATTTTTAAAAATAAATTATAATTCACCTTATTTATTGATCCCACCTTGTATTTGAAACTTGGCCATACATTTAATACATATATATGGCGTTAATTCATTGATTATTCAAATGTTAGTTTGAAGTCTGTTTTCCTTCACAACAGAAATACGCTTACATCAAAGCCAATAGCGTGGAACTGAGGAGTGTTCAAGAAGACCTTGTCTGGAGGAGAACTCTCTTAAGGTGGGGAACCTCCCTTGCTGTAAAAAATTGTACTTATTGTTTGCAGAAGAGCATTGCTCGATTCAAATATTTATATGTAATTCTACTGTCCTAAATGTTTATGTCCATTGTTTGCTTGTAAACCATTTCTAAGATTCCACCCGTCATTGCAGCGTATATAAGCAGAATCGTCCAATACAGTATCAGAGCTCTAAAAAGCGGTCTGGTAGATTAAATTTGCGAAACCGCTCGGAGGGTTCACCACTGATCTTCTAAGCCCTTACAATAATTTTCATTGCAGTTAGAACAGAATGAGTTTTTTTCATGTAAAAAGAAACTTTCGTGCTTTAATATTTCCAATTCTTATAACTATATAGATATTTGCCTACACATTTTATCTACCCTTTATTTATTCCTTTATTATCTTTATTTTATCTTAATTATTCTTTCTGTAACAATAGATTAAAAGAATCAATAACATTGTTTTTATTGTAAAACGACATTTGAAAATAATCCAGCATGTGTTTATTTTGAACGAAAAATCATTTTTTTTAAAGGAGAAATAAAGATAATTTCAAACCTTAGGGATGAGGTATGAAAGGATGAATTGTGAAGAATAATGATAAACGACAAAATAAATGTGTCCAAGGATGGGAATCGAACCTGCAATGTTCCGCTTACTGGGCAGATTATTGTCAAATTGTCAATGCCAGTAGCCCAAGCTGTCAACATGAAAGACATTTCCCAAACCATAAAACTACTCTTCTTAAGAATATATCAATTGTATATAGAGCAGTAAATTAAGCATTATAAATTCATAGCCAAATTTCAATCATTTACATTTTCTTTCGAAATTTCTTTGTAAAAGTATTTTCATATAAATAGGACAACTCTTCTTTTAGCGTCGAAATTTAGTTATAGATTGTAGATATGATGATAAAAAATAGAAAATTGATTCGTAATGAAGATTGCTTTAAAATGGTTTCATGTGAATTTTTGAAATTGTAGTGAAAAGGAATATTAAAACAATCAGTTCTAAAACTTTCCCTAAGGTTGATAAGGCTCAATTTGGATAATAGAATATAAACCCAAGGTATGTAGTGTGTGATGTTTCGGTAACAGCGTTGTTACCTTCTTCAGACAAAATTACTGAATGAGAATTTTTGTTCACAAAATTATAACAGAAACTATTTAAAACATGCTGTGGTAAAATTTCTCATTCAGTACTTTTGTTTGAAGATGGTAACAACGCTGTTACCGAAACGTCACGCACTATTTATTTGGATTTGGTCTTATTACCATATGTTTCCCCTAAGGTTTTGAATGGTTATATAGCAAGTTATTATTTAAATAATAATACATAAATAAAGATTAAATATAGAAATGAAATTTTAAAATTGTTTATCTTTTGACATTTTCACTTGATCTTTTTTTTTTTTTTTTGTAAAATAAGATTGAGACTAAAAGTAATTTCTCCCCAAAATGAGAATAAAATTAAAATGACCCTAAAACCATCCTCATTTTCAAAAGAGGGTTTAAATAGAAAATTTGATGATATATGGCATAGAAGTTTAGAAATTAATCGATACGCAGATAGGTAAAAAGAACAAATATTCTTATTTTCATATTAACTAAACAATAAGACGCTTATAAGATGGAAAGACGAACTGTACCTAAGTGTATATGAATAAATATAGTTTAATTCTGTTTTACAATTCCATTATCGTGATTTTATATATATTGGACTGGCTACACCCAGATTCTCCCTAAATGAATGTTTGCCCAATGTATAATGCGTTAACAAATATTTTTTATTATGATTATATCTCATCTTCACTCTAAAAAGAAAAAAAAAGTGAAAAAAATTACCACTTTAGTTACCTTGAATATGCAAGATGATTCAATAAAATATAAGGAAAGACGAAATATGCGAAATATACCCACTCTTTCTCTGAGAGAAGAATTACAAAAACAATAACAAGACTAAGAACGAAACACTACAAAGGAATGACAATACATTCATTTGGCAGAAGAACTTACAGGAGAGGTGACAATTGTCCTAGTATTGAACAAACATCTACCCACATATTCTAATGTCTAGCAATTCTGCCTTGCAGGAAATTGACATGGATCTAGAGCAGCAGGTTGCACACCCATGATAGAGAATATTACGACTGCTATGATAAAGATGCATAAAGATATCTGACGCTCTTCATTGGACACGACAACAAGAAGAACATTTCGGAGTAATATGACTAAGGTAGCATTACAACATAGTGTATAGAAGGAATTACCACACATAGGGACAAGTCAACAGATTGAATGAAATCACGAATTGGGTCAAGTTCCACTGGGGGATTTAAGACCTGAGGGTGAGAGAAGGACAGACAGCTCGCAGACATGCATCTGATCGTAAGTCTTTCTTTACAATAGCACATAGCTTTGTCTGCTGATTGGATATTTTTTTCTTAATAGAATGTTTTTACAGCTTTACATATAAAACAACCAAAGCTGATTTATTTTATCTAAAAAGGCGATAATTGTGTGCTTCTGAATCATTATTTACTAGTTAATATAGGGATATTAGTAATAATATTAGTTAGTATTTCTAATAGATTATATATAAAACAACAAAAACAGGTTTATCTTATATTTAAAGGCGATAATCTTATACATTACCTTATTATTAAACTAGCCAATATTTCATTGTTAGCAATATAATTGTTCATATTTCTTATATATAGCCTATATATGAAACAACCAAAGCTGGTTTCTCTCATCTAAAAAGAAGATATAATATTTGATTTCTAAATCATTATTAAATTATCCAATATAACGATGTTAGCAATAATATTTGTCCATATTTCTTATAGTCTATATGTAGTAACCAACGCTAATTTCTCTCTTATATAAAAAATCGATAATTTTATGCTTCTGAAATATCAATGAACTAGCCAATATAGCGATGTTAGCAATGATATTTGTTCGTATTTCTTATAGCTCATATATAAAACAACTAAATAAATACAACAATATAGTTTCACTGTTTTAAAAGCTTATTCCCATAGTTTGATTAAATACAATTTCTGAGATTCTATCCTTTTCTCAGTGCTGCATATAAGCGCAGAATGATTCAATATATTATTTGAGCTCTGAAGGAGCGGACTGGTAGATTTTATTAGCGAAACCGCCGGATGGTTCATCGTAGTAAGTACAGTAGATATTTTATTTATGTCTAAAAATACATTCGCGTATTATTGTTGTCATTTGTTATATAAAGATTGTTGTACTAGGAACTATTTTTAAAGACAATAGCAACCATGCGCTGTCTGGATATTGCACAGAACTAAAATGGCTTACTGTATTAGTTAATTAATTCTCATTTAGAGAGGAAAATCGCCTCTGCTAGAATCAATTATGACAATCCAAAATATTCATTGTTTAATTATGAGACAATGTTTGATAATAATAGATTTTTTTTTCTTTCTGTTTCTAAATTATTTTAACAGTAGAACCTCCTTTTAGCGGACACCCCGCTAGCGGGACAGCTCTCAACATTGGACAGTTTTCATCTGCAAAATTACCATTTTTACAATTCAGAAAATCTTCTATTAAGAGGACACTCTTCTCTAAAGGACACATTGGTTCTGTAATTAAGTGCTGTCCTTTACAGGGAGGTTCTATTGTAGCTGAATATTTTCTTGTATGTGCATATTATATTGGTAAATATCATTTAAAATTGTCGCTACCATATATATTTCTAAACGTGTGAATACATTGCGAGATATATGACATGATAATTAAATTGTTGACCCTCAAGTTTGCGTAGAAATAAATTATATTAGATGAACTTTCAACAATAGAATTTTGAACATAGAATGAGAGCAGAAGAAGTGATGGTGATGTGTGGCGCAGGTGACCTTCAGCCTGGTGGCACTGACCGTGGGAGGTAGTCTGGCGTACATGCCGCGGGGGTCCTATGGCATGGAGGCCCCGGTTATGGAGCAGGTATGTGGTACAGTATAGGTTTCTTATATTGGTATTTCATAGTGTAGGTACGTGGTACAGTACATAGTTTCTTACATTAGTATGTCATGGTGGTTCAGTTAAGGTTAAGTATGTTATCGGAATGATCGATTCTTCAAGTGATCTCAATATCTACCTTGGATGTGTTGAACTTTTAGTGATGGTGATGTGGTGAACTCGACCTTTAGCATTCACATTAAATGTGATTACATTTATGTTAAAATATCCCATAGTTTGTTATTATATTTGTACACAGTTATTACTTATTAAAAAGGAGCATTTAAAACATTAATAAATGGTATTATTGAATTGTAGCAGGTCTATGAAGAACCTCCCAAGCCCTACAGCTATGGCTACAACATCGACGACGGCTACGACAACCGCCGCTACCACAACGAGGACTCCGACACCCTCGGACACAAGAAGGGCTCCTACGGCTACACCAGCGCCAACGGACTCTACCGCACAGTGAACTACGTGGCCGACGACCAGGGCTACCGTGCCCAAATCATGTCCAACGAGCCAGGTGTCGGTCCTGAAGGAGCCGCTGATGTGGAATTGAAGGTTAACCCTGTTCCAGCTTCTGTCCAGGCAGAAATGGAGCTTCTCCGCATTCCCAAGAAACCCGAATCCTATTCTCAGATGGATAGTCAGCTTGGAGCCATGAAGCCAAGTTACCAGCCCGAGATGCAGGCCATGAAGGACAAAGCGTCTTATATGAAGCCCATGTCAATGGAAGATATTCCTATTGTGCCCGATATGACTCCTGCAATGAAGCCGCTGATCCTCGATCTTTATAAATCAGAGCCTGCCCCAGAGATTGACCGCTCCTACTCTGATGAGATGCAACTTCCAGTCAAACGTTCTCGCTGGATGGCTTCCCGTGCTGCTGCTGAAGATGGTGCCTATTGAATCTATATAGAATTCAATTGATCTCTCATGTAAAATATATTTTTTGAGCTTTGAAATAAAATATTTTACAGTCATTTCTCTCACTCCTTATTTAAAACTCTGCCATTCGATTCTTCTAACGTACATATGCTGATCATTATTTCAACAGTTAATAAGTAAAAAATGTATTCTTCAAATTAGTGAAGATATTAATTTCAAATAATATATTAAAGAGTGAATAATCTATATCTCTGATAATGAATACTTAGGTATATAAATAACTACATGATGTATTGTTGGATTGAGAGAAAAAAACACCGGGGTAGGCGCCTCTTTCAAATTGCAATCATGGGCCAGAGGTGGGAGCTAAGAGTCTGAAGATAAAATAAATCAACACACGAACATGGTAATCTCGGGGTAGTGGTGACACCCAGGAAGGTGAGATGGGACAAAGCGGAAATTCTGGATGCTCTGGTCAATCGGGCAGCATGGAGTTCAAATTATACCTGACTCCTGCCCCCAAAAGGCTTAGGAATAACTTACCTTATATGCTGTCGGTGACGTCAAGGTAGGCGATCATTGTCTTCGGGATCCAATCAAGTACTGATATGCTAACATCATCCCTTATTTGCCTGGACAATGTTAACGACCTTTTTATGACATCTCCAAGGGTCAGTGCCTTCCTTCCGGGGAATGTGTTTTATTAACGCTATTTTGAATATAGATCATGTGCTTTGAGTTTCTATCTACAACATTATATGCAACAGCATAGAAAATACAAAATATTTTTTAAAATTCTACAGTATTTGCAAGAATATTATGAAATAACATTGAAGAACAATGTACAAAATATTATTGCTTTTTCTCAAAAATAAAAGGGGATGTGTAACAAGCTTTTAAACCACGAACTCCTCAACTGCTAATGAGGCTCACATTGAAAGATTGGCTCTGTTCACGAGTTCGTTGATCAAAAGGGACACACACACACAACCCCGCAAATTTACTTTCTAAATGATAATAAAGTCAACAAGTAACCTTTTGCATAATGTTTTTCAATGGTATGTATTTGGATATAAGGTTTTCTTCTGGACGGCTTAGCAAATTCTGCTGAAATTTGGTATACCTATGTGAAAACGCAGGAAAGAACGAACAAGCTGCTCAAAATTTAATGTGAAATGACTAGATCCCTTAAAGCCGAAATTATATGAAACCTTTAAAAGGAGCAATTAAAAGCTTAGCCATTTTAATCGCCGAAATAAAAGCAGGCATTTCCGAATGCCTTCCCCCAATCTACAATAGGTTTTAAAGATAATAAAAGTCCACCTATTTTCTAGCACCACATATATCAGAATTCATTATAGCAAACCTCAATAAATATGTTGTGGATAAATGATAAAAATAACTTTGACTTGTGCTTAATTAATAGGTAGAAAATCTCTTTTGATAAATAATCTTTAAGATAATAAACTTAGTGATAATAAAACTTATAGATAAAAAAACTTGTTGGTAATCAAACTTATAGATAAAAAAACTTGTTGGTATTCAAACTTTTAGATAAAAAAACTTAGATGTAATAAAACTTATCGGTAAATAAGAACACTATTTATAAAAATTTTGGTAGAAAAACTTGCTTAAATATATGTTCAAAATAGTGTACTTAACTTGGATAATTTACGACTGACATTGGATTAAATTTAAGTACTTTAATTAAAACATAAGGATTAAATATGAAAATGTTTGACGCGCGTTTAAATGGCGTCGCTTATTCTTCTTGGTAAAAGTTCTTTCTGCTTTTTTTTTTCGCCGCGCATGCGCACCACCTCTGATTCTGCGTCACCAACACCGGAGGCGTACCGCTTCACCGGCGGTGGCGCTGCCAGGGGAGCATAGCTAGATTTGGTCAATCTAACCTCTCCATACTCCCGGCCGGGCCTGTGGTTAGGGTCAAATCACTCTGCACAGGCAAAACAGCTACCTTGTTCACTGGACGACGAAGTAGTCCTTTACCTGTACGCAATTCTACAGTTCTGACCAGCATATCTGGACCGTGGAAGGTTTTTGATACTCTACCAAGTATCCATGAAGAAGAACTGATGCTTTGTTCCATGATCAAGACTAAATCTCCAATTTTTACATTTGGTTTGGCTGATTTCCACTTTCCTCTTTTCTGGAGATTTATGACATATTCTTTTTTTCCAACGCAAAATGAATAATTTTTTTAATTCTTGGATATGTTTCCATCTTGCCGATAGGTTAATACTTAAATTTGCTTGCTGGTTGTCTGTTTTTGGTAAGTTAGATGTGCTTGGGCCTGAAAGGAAATGTGCTGGAGTTAGAGCTTCAAGATCATTAGGATCTTCACTTAAGGGGGTTAATGGTCTTTGATTTAGTGTTGCTTCAATCTGGGTGAGAAAAGTTGTGAGTTCTTCAAAGTTTAACAGTGATGATCCAATAACTTTCTTGAGTATCATTTTTACAGATTTTATGTTTGATTCCCAGATTCCCCCAAAATGGGGTGCATGGGGAGGCATAAAATGCCAATTAACCTCTGAATATGTTATGTAATCTTGTATTTCAGAAGCATGTAGCAATGCATATTGTTCATTGAGAAATTTAGCTGCTCCTTTAAAATTGGTTCCATTGTCAGAATATATATCTGAGGGAGTACCTCGTCTTGATGTGAATCTTCTTAATGCTGCGATAAATGAACCGGTTGAAAGATCTGACACTAATTCAAGATGAATCGCTTTTGTTGCAAAACATACGAAAAGGGCAATATAAGATTTTAGTTTAACTCGGGATCTTGGTAATCTGGGTTTTGTCAGTATTGGACCTGCTAGGTCAACACCTGTTCTTGCAAAGGCCCTAATATAGGTTGTTCTTGAAGAAGGCAATTCACCCATTAGTTGTGTATTAGGCCGGGCATTGACTTTGAAACACTGAACACAATTTTTCAAAATTTGTTTAACAAAAGATCTTCCATTAATTATCCAATATGTTCTCCTTAGAATTGAGCAGGTTAAGTTGAAATTTGAATGAAAATGTTCCTGGTGACATTGTCTTATGATGAGTTCAGTTACATGTGACTTGGGCGGAAGAATTATCGGATGTTTTTGGAATTCAGACAGAGAAGACAGTTTAAGCCTTCCTCCAACTCTTAGAATGCCATTTTGATCAATAAATGGATTTAAACATAAAAGTTTGTTGGTCTTTGGTAGTGCTTTAGAACTTAAAAGGGCATTAATTTCAACTGAGAAATAACATTCTTGGACAACTTTGGTTATTTTTAACTCTGATGATCTAATTTCTTTGGTTGTCAAAGTTCCACTAAATTTATTGGATGGATACCTAGAATTATAAATAAATCTTAAGCACCATGCTAGAGTTCTTTTCATTCTGCTATAAGAAGAAAATCTTGTAATAGAATCGGGTAAACTATGTGATTTGACATCTTCCGCACTTGAATAGTGTATTTGAATTAGTTCTCCGTATGATTGTACAATTTCACTTTCTTCAACCACTGATTCCTTATTACTTAATATTTTTGAATCAAATGTAGTCAACCAGGAAGGTCCATTCCACCATAAATGGTGATCAACAAGCTTACTTGGCATTATTCCCCTGCTTGCACAATCTGCTGGATTTTCAACTCCTGGAACATGATGCCATTGATCAACTCTTGAAGTTTTTTGAATTTTCTCAACTCTGTTTGATATGTAAACCTTCCATTTTGAAGGATTGGATTGTATCCAACACAAAGTGATTTTAGAATCTGTCCAAAGAAAAGTCTCTTTTATCTGGAATGGAAGTGTTAACTTAATTGAATCAACTAGTTGACTCAATAGATGAGCTGCACAGAGTTCTAAGCATGGAAGAGTAGGGGCCTTGAGCGATGCAACTCTTGTTTTGGCTGCTAGAAGCTGGATCTTCACATCATTCTGTGTTTCACATCTCAGATAGCATCCTGCAGCATAAGCTTTAGCTGAAGCATCAGCGAACCCATGAAGTTGCATCCGGACTTCATCCTCTTTAGGAATAATAGCTAAATATCTGGGGATCATAACTTGAGATAAATATCCAATTTCTTTTTTAAACTGAGCCCATAGGTTTACTATATCATCAGGTAGATAATCATCCCAATCCAGTTGGAGCTTCCAAGCATCTTGCATTAATATTTTGAGTAAAATTATGGAAGGAGATATAATTCCTAAGGGATCAAAAAATTGAGCTATTACTGATAACAACTGCCTTTTTGTTTTTACATCCATGGTATCTTGTACCTTAACTTGAAAAACATCTTTAGTTGTATTCCAGATAAGTCCTAGTAGGTTTATAGTTAAGTCTTTTTTAATTGGAACCATACTGATATCATATTTATCTTCATTTGGAAGTGCTTCAAGGACTTTTGTAACATTTGAGGCCCATTTTCTTAAATGAAAACCTCCTCTCCTCATTATTTGATTTAACTGGATAATAAGATCTTTAGCTTCTTCTACAGAATTTGCTCCTGAGAGCATATCATCAACATAAAAATTGGTTAAAATTGCTTTAAATGCTTGAGGAAATTGTTCTTGTTCATCATAAGCTAATGTTTTCAAGGTCTTTATAGCTAGGTATGGTGCACTGGTTGTGCCGTAAGTCACTGTTGCTAATTGGTATTCTTTGATTGGATGTGCTAGTAGTGTTATTGGACATATTTGATCTACCTGAAATGATCCAACCTAACTTTGAATTCATAGCTGAGGGTGCATCTCTTGGACCCTTAATCAAACCTGGTTCAATAAGATCTAAATATAAATCAGCTCCTATAATTATATCTATAGGTCTAGGAATATAAAATTCAGGATCAGCAAGTTTCAAATTATATAAATGAGGCCAAACTGGGTTATGCGTATAAAAATTAGGTATTTTGTTCGATAAGTCTTTAACAATTAGAGCTTTAGTTTCAAACTTGAAATGATCATAAATGGAAGAAAGTTTTACCTTTATTATCTTATTAACTTGTGATTGCATGGTTGAATTAAATCCTGAAATTTTTACCTTTGTATGTTCTTGAGTTATATTTAATTTGTCTGCAAGTGTCTTAGTTATTAATGATTTTTGAGCACCCGAATCAATCAGGGCTCGGCACATTAGCTCATCATTATTTGGGTTAAAAACTTTTATTAAGGCTGTAGAGAGAAAAATATTTGTTTCTAAGATTGAAGTATTGTTAGATAGAACTGTGTGGTTTACTGTCTGATGCTGGTTTTGTTCTACACTTGTATTAGCTTGATGTTCTGTAGTTGAAATAGGACCTTGCCGTCTTTGATAATTATTACTATGAAGGGAAGTATGGTGTTTTTTGTTGCAGACTTTACAAGTGGCAGTTATTTTACAATTATTGGCATAATGATTTACACCTAAGCAGTTTATACAAAGGTTTTTACTTCTTTCAAATTTGATTCTATCATCTAAAGATAACTTAGCAAATTCTTGGCAGGTACCTAACTTATGAGATGAATTACAATAGGTGCATTTGATTATGTTAGTATTTACTTGATAAGTTTTAAATGTCTTCCTAACATTATCTTCTTTAGGATATATTTTTCCATTAATGTGATCCAATCCCTTTCTATGCTTTTCTAAAAATGTTAATAAGTCTTGAAGAGTAGGAAATGTATTTTCCTTTAATGAAAGTTCAAAGTCCTTGTTCATGTTGCTATCAATTTTCTTTAAAATAAAAGTAGTGAGAAGCATGTTTCCTAATTGTTCTTCATTAATTCCTAACAATTCTAAATTTCTTAAGTTCAACTTAACAGTATCAATTAGTTCAATAATATTCCTTGAGTTGGTCACTTTTATATACTTGATATTCAGTATATTGTTACAGTATTTATAGGCTAGGTCTCTTGTACAGTGATATCTTTCATTGAGAGCAAGCCAAGCTTTATCAAAAGTGTCAGGAGTTAAAGAAAAACCCTTAATTATGCTAGCTGCATCTCAGAAAGAGAACTTTGTAGATATTTAAACTTTTGAATATTATTTAATGATGAATTGTTTATAATGGTATCTTCAAATGTGGTCTTAAAATCAAACCATTGATCAAGATCACCTTTAAAAGAGGGTAGAGAAAACTTAGGGAGATTAATTTTAGTTTCTTCCATCTTAGTATTTATATTTTCTTTTAATTCTAAATAATTTAATAAAATAGATTGTAATTCAGTTATATCTTTATTAGCTTCTTTATACATAGGTATATGTGATTCATGGTCATCAAAATCAACTAATGCAATCATATAATTTTCAATATTTTCTTTAATTTTGTTTATATTATCCAGTTGTACCTTTAAATAACCTTTATTTTGAGGTTCTACAATTTCTAATTCGATCTTTAGGTCATCAAGCTTCGATATTTCGAAATAGAATTTTTTAGATGTAACTTTACTTGTTTGTTTAGGCATCTTTATTTATTTCTTTAATCCAATAGGTCGTCAATAATTATCCGGCTCGAGGGACCAGAATTTATGTTGTGGATAAATGATAAAAATAACTTTGACTTGTGCTTAATTAATAGGTAGAAAATCTCTTTTGATAAATAATCTTTAAGATAATAAACTTAGTGATAATAAAACTTATAGATAAAAAAACTTGTTGGTAATCAAACTTATAGATAAAAAAACTTGTTGGTATTCAAACTTTTAGATAAAAAAACTTAGATGTAATAAAACTTATCGGTAAATAAGAACACTATTTATAAAAATTTTGGTAGAAAAACTTGCTTAAATATATGTTCAAAATAGTGTACTTAACTTGGATAATTTACGACTGACATTGGATTAAATTTAAGTACTTTAATTAAAACATAAGGATTAAATATGAAAATGTTTGACGCGCGTTTAAATGGCGTCGCTTATTCTTCTTGGTAAAAGTTCTTTCTGCTTTTTTTTTTTCGCCGCGCATGCGCACCACCTCTGATTCTGCGTCACCAACACCGGAGGCGTACCGCTTCACCGGCGGTGGCGCTGCCAGGGGAGCGTAGCTAGATTTGGTCAATCTAACCTCTCCAAAATATAAGCAAACTAGGTCGCAACTTAGGTTAATTATAATAAATTAATTTTCAGCTACTGCTTAATATATACTCATATATATTATTTATATAAAAAAATAGACACTTCGGCCAGTTGGAGTTTTTTATTTTCTCAACGTTTCGACAAAAATCTTTTGTCTTCGTCAGGAGAAGTAAATAAAAATAAACATTTGGCAAAAGTTAAAAATTATATTTAGCGCAAATATTATTTTTATAATCTTTTGCCTTTTTAAAATTTTTATTTAATTTACTTCCATGTTTTTCATTCTGTCTAATCACAAATATTGTAATCAATTCTAAAGAACACCTAGAAGTCTGGAAAAGGGCACACTTTTTCAGGCCTGATGACAATGCAAATTAACAAAATTTCAGTCTTTTTCCCTCATTGTGGTGGTCTCGATTATCTTATTTGCCATCTTATTGTACAGGAAAGCCCTGAGGAACATATTCCTCTCAGCAAGACCATTCTCGACCTGGTGCATGGCTTTTCAAAAGAGGCATACAACCCAAGACTTCTCGGACATTTCTTGAGCTGAAAACAGTTCTTTTTCCCAACTCCTCCTCCAAGGCCTTCATATTGCATAAAGTAGTGCTATACTCGAGGAAGAGCGCTGCTGCTGATCTGTCAGTGCTCAATGTATTCTACCGTTTCTTGTTCTTAAAGAAGGTTACCAAATCCTTTGTGGCCCAGGAGTTCTGGCATCAGACCTCGCAACTTTAGCTTCTAAAATGGTGGATTGAAGGCGAAAATCATATACACATTTCATTGATAAAGACTATAGTGCTCAAAATTAAAGATAATTCGCAAGTAATCTTTTTATTATCTCGACGTTTCGACAAAATCTTTTGTCCTCGTCAGAAGCAAATAAAAATTAAAGCATTTGGCAAGGCGATAAAAAAATATATATATATTTTTAAATTAAACATTTATATCTACTGCCCTTTGTGCAAAATAAAAGTTATTGGGAAGGTTATGGCTACCTCTTGTAAATTGTGTTTTAAATGAAATATGGACATAAGCTTTAACGATATTTTTGATTCATAATTATATGTATTTCTACTGTCCTTGAAGCTAATGTCAATATTTCATTTAAAATACCATTTCTATGAGGTCAGCTCTAGTATCGGTATATATACATAGATATATTTATATATCAATATATTTTTGCCTATATTCAATGGGAAGAGAGAAAACATTTAAGATAAATAAATAAATAAATATATATATATATATATATATATATATATATATATATATATATATATATAATACAAAATATTTTATATAATAATTATTTAAAAAAACACTTTTAAAAAAAAGCTTCTATTTAAAATGCACTAAAAATAACAAAATGAATATTTCTGAAGTATTGCTTTTTTTTTTTTTAAGGTACCATTTAACAAATAAAATAATAGACTTATAAATACAAGCGGTGGGGGATGATAATAATTTATGCAGCAAATAGGTATAAATTTAATGAAAGGCATAATCTTGCTAATCATTTGCTTCATATAAAATCACATTGATCTCAAATTTATTATTATTGTACCCCACCGCTTTTATTTCTAAGTCTATTATTTTATTTGTTAAATTCTACCTTCAGAAAAAAAGCAATACTTCATAAATATTTATTTTGTTATTTTTAGTGCATTTTAAATAAAAGCTTTTTTCAAAAAATTGTTTTTTATAATTAATTATTCGCGCTATTTTTAGTCGTATATATGCCAGTCCAAAAAAAAAAAGCCTTATCACTGAGACGACGTTGGCCTTAATTAGCTGCAAGCCTGCTCGCAGCAGATTGGTCAATTCCTCGTGGGAGGTCGGAAGTGAAGTAAGCAAAATCCGTTACTAACAGAACTGCGTCTCTTTGCTTTTGGGAACCCTAAATTTATTGAATTATATTACCAAGTTAGAGACCCCCAGTGAATTATTGTTAGGGGATAATTGTTACATATAAAATTTGAATTATAATTAAACAATTGATTAAATAGTTAGAAGTAACAACATACTAATTGAAAAAGAGGAACTATTTAAAAAGGTGTCGTGAAATGTATGGTGGTATATTGTTACACACACACCTATATATATATCATTCAAAATGTATCATATATATATATGGTAATTTAAACCAACAACCCCATACTGTCTATATAACTTATAACAAGATTTTAATGTTGTATAATAGAACACAGCTGTTAATGATTATACGTATTATTGACATGTGTCTTTACATCATCATATGTAATGCAATTTGTACAAAGTGGATAAATAAATAAATAAAATCTGTAATAGATTTAAGAGTTGAGCTAGGGCAGAGATCGCACATATAGTATTGCCAAAACAACAGAGTTTAACGATGGAAGTCATAAATCAGGTAGATTCACAATTCCCACGACAGGCCACCTACACTGTCACATGTGGTGGAATGCAGAGACCCCTCTCACACCTGGACAGGTAAAGGCGCCCTTTCTCAAACGCCCCTGTCACATAAGGTCGCCCCGTCTTTAACCTATAAATCATCACCTTACAGTCTCTTGACAGCTCAGTTCAGTTCAGTTTAGTTTAGTTCACCCTTAGTGCAAGCCGCGTCGGTCGTATGTTATGTCGATTTCATCCAACATGTAGTTAGGAAGAACTCGTCTATCTCCATCTTGCGCTTCTAGCTCAGCTTTTATCTGTTAACGGAACTTTCTTAGTGCAACTGTGTCTTCGTTTTTTGTGTATGGATATCCCCAAGCTTTTCCACTCTGCCTCGACCACGACTGCCTGTATTTTGTGAGAACTTTTAAAGGTCTTCCAAGTTGCAGAGAGGTACTGGAAAACTCTACATCCTAACTGTTCTTCTTGGTCAACACAGTACAACAAGAGCTACCAGGACTTCAACATTATTTCAGTAGTCGACAGGATCTCTACAAAAACTACTGGAATTCTCATCTCATTACATGAGTCGACAGGATCACTCATCACAGATATATATATGATACATTTTGAATGATTGCATGTAATTTTTTTTCTGTTTTTTGTTTTTACTGAAGATTTAACTAAATGGAGTATGTATTTTTTTTTTGTTTAAAAATATTTGAAAAATAAAGAGATGATGATTGAGGCGGAGACAGCCACAAACGACTGCTAAATTTTTTTTTCACAGTAGAATTACATCAGCTAGCCGACAGGAACGCTGCCTACGGGAAGATCCCAAGAATATCTTATATTTTATCAAGATCAAAGCAAGGTTCCTGCCAGGAATATTTAAAGAAAATAAAAAAAAAGACAATAAATAAATTCGAAATGACATCGAAGAAAGACTTGAAAACTTTACAGAAAGAAGAGGTTGTTACCGGAGCGAAAATAGACATTTCAATTAAAGAAACTTTGCCCGTTTTTCAACCCTGATACAGGCCTTACGTATCAAGAATGCCGAAATCTTTTTGAAAGGATAGTCACGCTTCAAAGTATTTCAGAAAAGGATGCTCTATCAATAATCCCGAGCATTTTTAAAGGAAAAGCGTTAGAGATATACGCCTCGATGTGCCAGAACGTGTTTACGTTGGATGAACTTCACCAAGCTATGAATACATTTTTCCCGGTATCGACAAGTGGATTGATGAAGCAATTTTGGACTGAAAAGAAGCTACCATCGCAACCCCTTATAACTACTATTTTAATAAACTGAAATTGGCAAAAATATTGAATATAAGTTCAGAGCAGACCCTGGAAGCGCTTTCTTCGAATGTGAACGCGAAGCTCAGACCATTTTTGATCGCTGCCAATCCAGCTAATCTGGATATGTGGATTAAAATTGCATCTTCCCTGAAAGAAGGATTTCGACATGAAGATACATCTACGCCATTTAATGGCCCCAGATATCGACGGGACTTTCAAAATATCGACTCAAGGAATGAAACGCCTTCACAGGATTCTTTTCCTTCAGGTGCCCGCCCCGGCAGAGAGGTTGGCGACCGACAAGAAACCCGGCGAAAGCAGTTTTACCAAGACTTTCGAGGTAATGTAAGGCAACAATAGTGGTTGCCACGAGTGATGAGTGACGTTGGGGTAGATTCATTACTCTTGGGAACCTATTTAGTACTTTTTGATTCCGGCAGTGACATTAATATTATTTCCGTACACCTATTACCTGAATGCCTTTTAGATAAGATAAATAACTCTATAGCCAACAACACACAAACATACCTAATATGATTAGCACTGTATCTAACTGTATTGGAATATTTGGACAAATTTGTTTAACGATCAGAATTGGAGATATAACCAACAATATGTTGTTCTATATTATTGATAATCCAAATTTAAATTTTCTGATAATATCCACTAAGTACATGAAATATTTTAACCTAAAGATTGATTTTGATGAGAATGTTATTATGCAAAATAATGCGTTTTTATCCAAATTTCAATATACATTTTCTAAAGATGAACACAATGCTTTGAAATATTGTGATAACTCAAAAAAATATTTTGGTGTTTTTAATAATGTTAAATAGTGTAAAAAACATAATTATTGTTTAAAACTTTCAGGAAAATGTAATCATATAAAAGAGTTACCTCTTTTAGATAGAACTATTGATCAATATAACATAAATATCCCCTCTTGTTTTAAATCTAAACTCGTTTACCAACCAAGCTTTCGACCCTTACCCTTGCCAAATCTAGAAGACAGCTATATAAATAATGATGACAAACTTAAGAATAATTTCTACATTTTATTAAGTCGCTATAATGATATTTTTGGTGAAAACAAATATAATATTAGACCATTAAAAGTAGATCCCCCCAGGTTAAGACTCAAAGATAAAACTCCTGTTTGTCTCAGACCTTATCGACATAATCCTAGGGACACCGAAATAATTAAGGTACAAATTAGGCAATTATTAAAATATGGGATTATTAGGCATGCTTCTTCTCCATATAGTTCGCCAGTAACTTTAGCACATAAAAAGGGAGAAAATGATAAATCTAGACTATGTATCGACTTTAGGAAATTGAATTCAAAACTGATAGGAGATAGTTTCCCAATTCCTTTAGTTGAAAATATCATCCAAAAGGTGCAAGGCTCAACAGTATTCTCGTGCCTTGATATTCTAAGTGCATACTGGACTATTGGTTTACATGAAAAAGATCAACCTATTACTTGCTTTACCACCACAGAAGGTTCTTACCAATGGTGCAGATTACCATTTGGATTGCGGACAGCTCCTGCTATTTTTAACAGGATCCTCACTTCCATATTGCAGAAATATGAACTTAAAAATATAATATCTTACTTTGACGATATATTGGTTTTCTGAAAAGATACCGAATCCCATTTAGAACACCTTGGGGAAATATTTGCAATCCTACAAGAGGAAGGTATCCAACTTAGGAAAGATAAATGTTTGTTTTTTATGCAAAAGATAAATTATTTGGGTTACGAAATTTTTGGAGATCAAATCTCTCCTTCAAGTACTAATGTTGGTATAATTAAATCTTTACCCCCTCCTCGTGATGTTAGATGCTTAAGGTCATTTTTGGGCAGCGTTACGCATTATGCAAAATTTATAAATAATTTTAATAAGTTGAGAGCGCCTTTAAATGATCTATTGAAAAAATATGTAAAATTTACGTGGAGTGAAGAGTGTCAGAGGAGTTTTGAAGCCCTTAAAGAAGCATTAGTTTCGAAACCAATACTCCAAATTTATAATCCATTATTAGCTACACATATATTTTGCGACGCTAGTATTGCAGGTTTAGGAGGCGTACTTAAACAGGAGTATCCTGATGGCACCTTAAGACCCATAGCGTTTTATAGTAGGGCTTTAAGGGGAGCAGAATCCAAGTATACAATAACAGAACTTGAATTATTGGCGATAATAGAAACATGTAAAAGATATCATCCTTATATTTCACAGGTCAAAATGTGATAGTTCATACCGACCATAAGGCATTAATTTGGTTAAATAATTTCTAACATACTAACGGTAGATTATTCCGATGGGCTCTAAAATTATCAGAATATGATTTGGAATTTAAATACAGGGTCCATTATGAAAGAAATGAGCATTTACTGGCAAAATACATTTATTGATCGTAATTTGTGCAAATGTTCAATATTCTTCAAAATACCTTCCTCCTGCATCAATACACTTGCGGAGACGCGTTTGCCACGCCTGAAAGGCACCCTGAAACTCCTCGACAGGAATGCTTCTCAGGAACGTTGTAACATGGTGTTGGATGTTTTCCACGGTTTCCCAATGTTTTCCTTTCATCTCTCTCTTGAGTCGCGGAAACAAAAAGAAGTCACATGGAGCTAAGTCGGGACTGTAAGGGGGGTGAGGGATCACCGGGGTGTTGCTCCGGGCCAGGAAGTTGGTAATGATGAAAGCTGTGTGGCTGGTGGCATTGTCATGGTGGAGCTTGACCGTGTTTTTAATGTCAGTCCTCACGCGTGCGATCCGGCGTTTCAATCTCCTGAGCACCTCCAGGTAAAAGGCTGAGTTTACAGTTTGTCCCTGCGGTACAAACTCACAATGGACTATTCCTCGGATGTCAAAGAAGACAATGAGATCATCGTTTTGATGCGCGACTTACTCATTCGCGCTTTCTTGGGGCGTGGGGATGATTTTGTGTGCCATGCACAGCTCTGTCTTTTCGACTCTGGGTCGTATTCAAACATCCAGGATTCGTCTCCGGTTACTACAGAGTTCAGAAAGTCCGGTTCATTTTTAATCAAATCTAACAATTCTTGGCAGCGCAACACTCTAAGTTCTTTCTGGTCTTGCGTCAACACTTTCGGCACAAGCTTCGCACAGACCTTACGCATTTGCAGATCCTCGCTCACTATCAATTGTACCACAAATGTGGACATGTGTAATGTGTCAGCAATTGCTGGGTGCTTAATTGACGGTCGGTACGCAAAACTTCGAGCACACGATCCACGTTCTCGTCAGTTCTGGCCGTTGTTGGGCGTCCTGAACGGGGTTCGTCGGCGAACTCCTCCCGGCCCTCCTTGAACGCCTTGTGCCACTTCCCAGACTGTGATATTGAAATGCAATCGTCCTTGAAGGCTTTTTACAGCATCTGGAATGTTTCGGTTGCATTTTTTCCAAGCCTCACGCAAAACCTTATGGCGTATCGTTGTTCAAGCGAACGCTCCAATGCGCTATGTTACAAAAGTTGAAAACACACTTCAAGCGGAGGCATGTATCTCCCCTTACACTGCTCGAACTCAACTGACGACCAGATGGATTGAAAGGGCATATCCCTCTACCACATTTTCCACGGTTTTACCGTGCTGCCATCTATCGTCGCGTCACAATAACATAATGCTCATTACTTTCATAATGGACCCTGTATAATAAGGGATGTGAGAATCATGAAGCCGACATGTTGTCTCGACTGCCATATACCTGCTTCTTAACTGTTCAAAATATAGAACAAGAACAAAAATCATTACTTAAGCCTTCATCTAAACTATATTTCATTAAAAACGGTATTACTTATATTAGGCTCTAAAAAATAGATATAGGATTATCGTACCACCCTCCTTACAACAACAATTGATAAGTAGGGCTCACGAAAGTTTAGGACACCCAGGCATAAGTTCAATGGCTAGAGTTATCTCAACACAATATTATTTCAAAGGAATGATAGGACAAATAAAAAATTATATTCTGAAATGTAAAATATGTCAGTCTGCAAAGAAGCCAACTACACCTTCGTATGGACTCATGGGTAATTTACCACTAGCTGAGAAACCATTTGATGTAGTTGCCCTTGACAGTATTTTAGGATTAGGGGATTATAATAGTACAAATAATTGTCTTCATATGATAGTTGATCATCACTCAAGATACATCTGGGCTTATCCTTCTAAGAGTACGTCTATAGCAACGTACATCAATATAATAAATCAGTTATTAAATGTAGGTAAACCAAAAATTATCGTTACTGACAGGCACCCCTCATTTGTGTCCAAAAGGTTTAACAAATGTATACAAGAAAAGGCCATAAAACACGTAATGACATCCCCTTCGCACCCACAATGTAATGGGCTTGTAGAAAGGGCGAATGCGACAATTATCTCAAAACTTAGACTTCACCATCAACAAAATCCCAGAATACCATGGCTCAAATTATTACAAAAGGCCTTAGAAGAATATCGGAGTATTCCTCATTTCATAACTAAAATGCCTCCCGTTTATTTGCTTTTTGGCATAACGCCATCATATATCAATAATTTAACAAGAGGATATCCACCCATAGAAGAGGCTAGGAGAATTGCAAATGAAAATACAGAAAAATTACATCTTAAATTGGTAAAAAGATATAATGAATCCCATAAAACGCCTAATCTAAAAATAGGGGATAAGGTCCTTTATAAGATCCCTTACCAATCAGGTCAAGGTAAGCTTATGCCAGCCTTTTACCCAGAACCATACACCATAATTTCCATACCCTCACCAAAAACCATAGAAATAGATAAGCCATGCCAACCCGAAAATAAGCATGCAACAATAGTTAATATTTCTAAAGTAAAGCTCTGGGATCCGGTAAATGAAGATAATACTGAACCACCATTCCCATTTCAGGAAGAAGAGGATTTGGAAGGATGCTTGGGTGTCGAACCTAACAAGCAAGCTTCCACCGATAGTCCTCAGGTTTTATTCTCTTCCATTGAAAAAATTCAGATCACCCCACAGAGCCCCTGGAGAAACTACTGCTGGTTTCGGTAGACACCCAAACTGAATCGGAACCAGTTGTATCCTGTGAGGTTTACCAAAGGTGGAGGAGGTCATATAAATTCCAAGAACTGGGGTGCGGTTCATTGGGAAAATAACAAAAAGTTGCCCTGGAATGGGATTCTACATGGAGAGTGTCTCCATAGACATGTAATGTCCCAATTTTAAAATATCATTTTTTTTTTCTTCCTGCCTATTGTTAGTTAGGTTTTGTAGGGCCACCTTTTCCTGTGATTTTCCCCAACTAACAGGCTTTGGTCGCCTTTTACCTCTAACAATAGGGTTTCTTGTGTAAATACAATTACTTGTGTAATATAAATTTTGCATTTTTTTTCTCTTTCGAAACGTGTCTTATCCTTTACCTTCCATCCCCTCCCAACCTCCGTTGAGAAAAAAAAATAATACAATTTTTTTTTTGTGTGAGGGGTAGTGATACATTTTGAATGATAGAATGTAAAGTTTTTTGTTTTTACTGAAGATTTAACTAAATGGAGTATGTAATTTTTTTGTTTAAAAAGATTTGAAAAATAAAGAGATGATGATTGAGGCGGAGACAGCCACAAACGACTGCTAATTTTTTTTTTCACAGTAGAATTACATCATATATATAATGAATATAAATATATGCGTGATGATATTGGAATAAGATGACTTAATTATAACAGATAAAAATAATATATTTGTTGGGTTTTCTCATTTATTTGCTTGTAATTCCAAGGACGTTTTAGATAGGAATCTGAATATTTGGATTTCTAATTCCTTCCATGTCTTGAACATTTATTGAAAAAATCCTTTCGCAACCTCCAGCATTGTCGCATTTTTAGCCAAGAAAAATTGAAATTGACAGGTTCTGGGAAAAAATAGTTGTTTTTTAGTCAGAAAATGATAATGAAAATATTTGCTGTATCATGTTTGATAATCAGATACAAAATTATATAGGGGAAAAAATCCAAAAGAGCAGAGACCACGGGTGAAGCGAGTTCACTTTTAGTATACAGAAACAAAATTCTAACAGAAAACATTCATTCGAGTAGAAGACACAAAGCCAGATCATCTATATAGATAAAAATGAATGTATGTGTGTGTGTGTGGTGTGTCTGTCCTTTATGTCTGACCAAACCACTCATTGGAACGCCATGGAACTTTGGGAAGTTATTTAGTATAGTTCTGGGAAGGTTTCTAGCAAATACAATTTTTGAAATAACTTTTCGCCTAAAAATAATCAAGATAAATATTCTAATTTATCTGTTATAATTCAACATTCTGCTCTAAATATTATCATGCATATAGAAAAAAATGATTATATGCCTCTTCTTTATGCCGGACCAAACTACTCATTTCATCGCAATTTAACTTTGAGAAATTGTTTAATATACTACCAGAAATGTTTCTATCTAATTATTAGTTTGTAAAACCTTTTTTTTTTTGGAAAAAATAAGGATAAATATTAATTAATCTTATATAAATGGGCGTACCTGGATCTGTAAAGAAAAACATTTTTTTTTTCTTTACAGATCCAGGTACGCGCCCTTTTATATAATCTCAATTAATGGATCGCCTTTTGACTCAAATTAATTGATCTGTTATATTTTCAGCACTCTGATTTATTATCTCTGTATTATCTTTATATATATAAAAATCAAAATTTGTCTGTCTGTTTATCGATAAACTCAGAAACTACTTAACCAAATGTCACCAAATTTTCCACATAACTACCAATGACCCTGAAGATGAAGAATTTACAATGCATTAAAATTAAGTAAAAAAATATATTTTAAAATCTATATTTTATCTTTGTGTATAACTTTATTTATTTAGCCACTTGCTATTTGACCATTTAGAACTTTGGGGAAAGTTATAAAGCTATTTTTTGTCAGATTTCCTTTTTTCGTTTCGTTTTATTTCCCAAATTCCATTAAAATTTTTATTATAAATTATCATCATTATTAAGAAGGTTTTCAATGTGTCTGTATTCAAATTATTAATGACATTTTTGAAAGTAAAACAGTGTATACTGTATTAAATATGTATAATGGAACAATGGCTTAAAATATAATAGAAAGTAAGCTGAATGAAGACAAAAAAAAAATGTTAAGAATTCCCTATGAATTGAAATGAAGTGATTTTGCCTATAAAAAATATATAGACTGGATTGATACACATTCAAAATGGTTAAAATGACATTTATTAAGCCAACCAGTGTGAAAAAGTAGATACAGTAGAGCTTCCATTGAGAGGATGCTTAAAATCGTAGCTTAACCCGTCTCTCCAAGAGGCAGTCTCTTATTAAAGGTCTATTAGAGATTTTTTAATATCAATTAGAATCTCCAATGAGAGACCACCTACAGGAGAAACAAGTTGAGTCATGTTTTTAGGTGGTCTTTCTTAAGAGACTCTATTTACATATATTAAAATCAATATTTTCTTACTGTTACGTTTAATTACTGCAAATCTCTATATATAAAAATGAATGTATGTCTGTCTATCTGTCAATTATTAATTGGACTGAGCGAGTATTGTGAGTTTCATTATTCTATATGGTCTGGAAGAATATAAAAAGTAAATATACAAAATTTGAAAGGAAATTTGGAAATTTGTCCGTTTTTGACCAACCTGACAACCCAGAAGTCTGAAAATTGGTCAGCTAGCATCGTCATCAGGTTTTAAAATGTGTACCAAATTTCATATTTCTAGGTGCCCTATAAGTAGTATATTAATAAAAATTGATTTCAAGATTTGGCGACATACATCTAGACAGACAGACATGGAGGCAAGTTAAATAAAAGCTTTTAAATAAAAAAGTTGACCAATCTCAATGAAAATGGTACCATTAGAAAGAGCGTAAAAAGTATACCAAGAAAGTTTAACGAAGAAGGAGAAATCGAAGGAAAATCGCTAAAAACGAACGGTTCGCGAGATATTGGCGCAAAACAAAATAAATAATATTAAATATACAAAATTTGAAAGGAAATTTGGAAATTTGTCCGTTCTTGGCCAACCTGACAACCCAGAAGTCTGAAAATTGGTCAGCTAGCATTGTCATCAGGTTTGAACTTGTGTACCAAATTTCATATTTATAGGTGCCCTATAAGTATATTAAAAATTGATTACAAGATTAGGCGACAGACATCCAGACAGACAGATAGGCAAGTTAAATAAAAGCTTTTAATAAAAAAGGGTATACATATTTTAGATTTCAACACTTAGCTCAATGTATCCAATATAGGTCTTTCAATTAAAGATCAAATTATGGATTGTTCTATTTTCAAAACACTATAAAATATAAGAAATGAAAACTATTATTGAAACGAATGATTCTTTCTTTAATTGAACAAATTTCTATTGTCCTTACTGTAGTAATAAATTAATGATAGGGCCTGACAAATCAGTGGGTGAGATCTCGAAGCGGTTTCGTCAGTTTAATCTACTGATGAGTCAGGTCCTTTTATCAATTTATTATTGTAGTGATGACAGTAGAAATAGTTTAATTACAAAAGGAATCATAGGCCTCTAAAATAGTTTCAAATTCTTATAACAGATGGCGCGGTAATACAACACAAGGGAATGGTTGAATGTAGAACAATGTTGTTGTAGATATAATTGAAACGCTTGGCCATACACTTAATACAGGAGTATGGTTTTATTCATTGCTTATTTAAATGTTAGTTTGGAGGCTGTTCTCCTTCATAAGAGAAATACGCCTCCATCAAAGCCAATAGCGTCGAACTGAGGAGTGTTCAAGAAGACCTTGTCTGGGGGAGGGCTATCTCAAGGTGGAGAAATAGCTGAAGAAATGTATACTTATTGTTTGCGGAAGAGCTTTGCTTGATTCAAATATTTATATGTAATTCTACTGTCCTAAAAGATTATTTCCTTAGTTTGCTTAAAAACCCTTTCTAAGATTCCACCCTGTTGGGCTATTAGTTGAAGCTGGACTAGATGATGTAATAGTATAAGGAAGTAGTCAATTATCCCACTACATCTGCCGATTGAAGTGGATATATTGAAGCACGCGGAGGCGAAGCGAACAACAGGAAAGTTATCTTTATTATTACTAAAAAGGGGGAGGGAGGATGGGGCAGCTCGGTGATTGGCTGGCCGTGACGTAGTGGTGACGTAGGTCCTCTCAGGCGGAAGTGGGCATATACAACATGTCTTCATTCCCCCACTTTGGATATGTCGGGTAGTATGCCAGTATCCAGACAATTCATAGCTGCACAAGCATTCTGATGTGCAGTCCTTTTGAGGCCCTTGGTGAAGATGTCGGCCAGGTTGTCGTTGGTAGAGATGTAATTCACATGGATGTCTCCACTGTTGACCTTTTCTCTTATATAATGATACCGTATGTCAATGTGCTTCGACCTATTGTTTTCTATGTTGTTTTTAGAAAACTCGATGGCAGCTCTATTATCACAGAATATTGTTATTGGGCGTGAGGCGTTAGTCAGGCATTTCAAATTCTCTAATATTTGTGCTATCCACAATATTTCCTTAGTGGTCTGGGCGAGAGCAATGTATTCAGACTCTATTGTAGATAATGAGACGCAATTTTGCTTTTTAGATCTCCATGACACTAAACAACCATTAATAGTAACAGCTGACCCGCTAGTTGATCGTCTATCATCTATGTCATTAGCCCAATCTGAGTCGCTAAATGCTAGTATATCATCAGACCCTCTTTTATAGATGAGTGAAACATTCTTAGTAGCTTGAAGATATCTTAATATATGTTTAGCAGCTTGCCAGTGTCGTTCGCCTGGGTTACTACAGAATTGTGCTAATTTATCAGGCCTCGATGAGTTTGCAAGATATAGCAGAGACCCTATAAGTTCTCTGTAAGGGACGTGTTTTATCTCATCCTTTTCCTTATCAGTTGTTGGACAGTCTTTCTTTGTAATCGGGATGGAGTTATCTAATGGAGTAGAAACGACCCTACATTCCATCATATTAAATCGTTCGAGGATCGACATGGTGTATTTTCCTTGTTAGAGAATTATTGTGTTTTCATCTGGATAACTTATTTCTACACCTAAGAAATATTTGATGGGTCCTAAGTTCTTTATCTTAAAATTTTCTCTAATCTTTTCCTCAATATTTGTCAGAATGTCCTCGCTTTCCGCGAACAAAGCTAGATCGTCGACATATAAGGCGATAACCGCCTTATCTTCAAAAGTGTATAAACAATTACAAGCGGCTAAACGACGAAATCCAATATCTTCAAGAGCTTTATCTAGTGTGCAGTACCATTCGAGACCGGACTGACGTAAACCATATATTGGACGGTTTAGTTTAAGAACTTTGCCCTCACATTTCTCGTCGTTAGATCCATCTGGTGGGCTCATATAGATTTCTTCATTCAGTTCGCCGTACAGATATGCATTGTCGACGTCGAGGTGTCGATTGTACCAATTTTTATTTATCGTCAATGCAAAGATCATTCTGATGACCGAAAAATTTATTACTGGCGAATATGTCTCAAAAAAGTCAACGTTTCGTTTTTGAGAAAAACCTCTCGCAACTAGTCGCGCTTTAAATCTCTCAACGTCCCCTTTTGAGTTAGTCTTTATTTTAAATACCCATCTACTGCTAATTGGGCGCTTTGCCAAGTGGTAGGTCGGACAACGTCTATGTATTTCTATCCTCAAGACTTCTCAATTCATCCTTCATGGCCCTTCTCCAGTACGGTGCCTCTTTGCTGTTTATGGCTTGTTCGAAAGTTGTGGGTTTGATGATATCTAGGAAATGCAGTTCTGCTTTTGGCTTTCCAGCACGTCCATAAGGGTTTCGTACAATTCTTTTAGGCCTAGTTTGAACAATGTCGTCGTTGTTTACCCCCACTAAATCCTGATCACTCGTATTATCATTACGTTCTCTTTCTGCTTCAGGTTTTAGATCTATATCTCCTTCAAGCTGGTTATCGGGTTCTATCCAAATATGGTTGTATCTCTCAGGTTCATCCTCAACCTTAGTCCACTTCAGTCCTATCTTGGATTCGTCAAATTTGACATGCTTCGTTTGGATTACCTGTTGAGTTTCTGGACACCAAAGACGATAGCCTTTAGTCTGGGAAGAATAACCAACAAGAATGCACCTATTTGCTCGATTGTCCAGTTTCTTTCGCCTTTCTGTGGGGATATGGTTATATGCTAAGCACCCGAAAGCTTTTAAGTGGCGAACACTCGGTTTTCTTGATGACCAAAGTTCATCGGGTACTTTATCTCCTAGGGCGCTATTGTAGCACTTGTTTCTTATATAAGCTGCAGTGTTTACTGCCTCTGCCCAGAATCTCTGAGGGAGTTCGGCGCTATGTAAACAAGATCGGGTTATGTCCAACAACACGCGATTAGCCCTTTCTGCAACGCCGTTCATAGGTGGCGAGTATGTGTTCGTTAGCTCGTGTTTGATGCCAAGTTGCTCTAGCCTAGTTTTAAATTCATGGTTGCAATATTCGAGTCCATTGTCGGATCTTAGCACTTTTAGCTTATGTCCGGTTTCTCTCTCAGCCCTAGCGAGATACGAGTCGAAGTGTTTCAGCACTTCGTTTTTATGTTTAAGGCAAAACAGGGTTATCTTTCTAGAATAATCATCAATGAATGTTAGAAAATATGCGCTTCCTCCAATAGATCTAACAGGCATTGGACCACAAATATCAGTGTGAACTAATTCTAAAGGCCTTTTAGATCTTATATTCCTAATGAGTTTGTGTGGCTCTTTCGTGGACTTTGCTACACAACAATCATCACACAGACTTCGATCCATCGAGGAGATCTCTAACCCCTTAACTAATTCCCCCTTTGCCATTCTCTCAATTGCGTCATTGTTTACATGACAGAACCTCTGATGCCATAGTTCTAATGTTTGTTTTTGTGAACTATTTTGACTGTTAAACAACTTAGCGTTTGGTAAAATGACTCTACCCTTCATGACATATAATCCATTTTCATCATGTGCTATTGCAACAATTTGGTTCTCCGAATCGAAAACTTGCGCTCTTCTGTTCGCAAAATTAACTATCTTGCCCTTATTTTCCATGCTCGAGACTGACAATAGGTTTCGTCGCACATTAGGGACATACAGCACATTACATAGTTTAAGGTCAACGTGGTGCTTACCCACATAGGCCTTGAACTTGATGTCGCCGCATCCTTCCGCTCGTGTAGTCCCGCTCGCTGTTAGGATCGGATCCGATGTTATTCCTTGGAAGTTGGTGAACCACTCCCTTTTGTGAGTAGTGACACGTGGTGAGTCGCGCCGCTGTCGATCACCCAAGAGTTGTCAAGGATGGTGCAGGATAGGGCTGTTAGCATTTCGCTTCCCGCTATCTCGTGAGTGCTACATCTCGGTGGTTGGAAATTTGGAGCTGGAGTTTCAGCCTTTCCTCTGAATGATCTCGCGATATGTCCTTCCTTGCCGCACTTGTAGCAGGTGAAATTTTTCTTCTTCTTGTCTTCCTTCCTGGTCGTTGTCCCGAAATGCAAAGCTTCATTTGTGTTATTCACACGTCGGGCCATCCGTCTCTCGTATTCTGCTAGCAGCACATATTTTACCTTGCTAGAGGTGAATTCCTTGTCTTCTACGTTGCTGAAGGTCATGATGATTCCGTCGTATGACTCCGGTAGGCCAGCAAGCATTGAATAGGCGAGGTCTTGATCCTGCATTTCTGCGCCTGCCTCTCTTAAGTGATCCGAACAGATCTTCAGTCTCCCCAAATAGTTCGTCATCGTCTCTTGTTCTTCGAATCTTATGGAGATGAACTGCTTCTTCAGTTGGAGGATTGTTGACTTTGACTTGGGTTCGTATACTTGTTCCAAGGTATCCCATGCTTCTCGTGCAGTGGTACAGTCCTTTATATGAATCTGTTGGCTCGGTGAGATCGTCAGTGCTATCATAGCCAACGCCTTTTCTTGCTTCATGTTGAAGATTGTTCTTGAGGCTTCTTCATCAGGTGATGGCTCCGTAACATACTTCCAGAGTTCTCTTTCGATTAGCATCATCTTCGTATTTTACTTCCAGCTTCTGTAGTTCTGATCATTGAGTTTCTCGAGGGGCGTGTTGATCATCGTCGAGGTCATCTTGCACGTGGTGTCTCGAATAAACCACGCTCTGCTACCAGATGTTGGGCTATTAGTTGAAGCTGGACTAGATGATGTAATAGTATAAGGAAGTAGTCAATTATCCCACTACATCTGCCGATTGAAGTCGATATATTGAAGCACGCGGAGGCGAAGCGAACAACAGGAAAGTTATCTTTATTATTACTAAAAAGGGGGAGGGAGGATGGGGCAGCTCGGTGATTGGCTGGCCGTGACGTAGTGGTGACGTAGGTCCTCTCAGGCGGAAGTGGGCATATACAACATGTCTTCACACCCTTTATTGCAACATATATAAGCAGAATCTTCCAATACAGTATTAGAGCTCTAAAAAGCGGTCTAATAGATTAAATTGGCGAAACCGCTTAGAGGGTTCAACACTGATCTGCCAAGCCCTTCCAAAATTTGTTCATTGTAGTAAGAACAGTATATGTTTTTTTTTTGTGTAAAAAAACTTTCGAGATTTAATATTTCCAATTCTTACACCTATATTTATTTCTCTACGTTTTACCTACCCTCTATTTATTCCGTTATTATTTTTATTTGATATTAATTTTTCTTTCTGTAACAATTTTGTGATTAGAATAATCAATAACATTTTCAAATTGTCAATACCAATAGCATATGCAGGCAACATGAAAGACATTTCCGAAACAATGGAACTGCTGGTTTTAAGAATATATCCATTTTAAATAGACCAGGAAATTGATTATTATAGGTTTATAGCCAAATTTCAATCATGTGCATGTTCGTTCAAAACGTCTTTGTAAATGTATTTTCATATATAAAGGACAATTTCTCTTTGGTGCGTCGAAATTTCGTTATAGAGTGCAGATATGATGATAAAAAATAGAAAGCATATTTGTAAAAAAGATAGTTTTAAAATGGTTTCTATGTGGATATTTTAGAAATTGTATTCGAAAAGAAACGTTAGAAAATAAGTCCAAAAAACATTCCCTAAAATTAAAATGGTCATATAGCAATTCACTTTGTAAATAATAATTTTGATAAAGAATAGGTATAGATTCAAATTTTTTTAATTGTGTATCTTTTGATATTTTTTTTTTTTTGGAAATAAGGAAGTAATTTTTCCCCGAATTGATAATGTAGTGTATTTGCATATTGAATTATGGATATGCTAATATCCTGTTTTGCATAATGGTTTTCATAGAATTTTGTATATATAAATAGCGACAGTTTTTAGCTACCAGCAGTCAGTCAATTTATGTAATAAACGAGATTATTGGAGTCCGTTTTGCCTCAGTGAAGCGACACCTCACTCTTGGTTACCTCCAAACCAACTAGGATAAAACAACTCTGGCGACGAGAAAATCTAAGGGAAGCTACGGTAGTGACTACGAAGTTTGCAACGATTGGTACGTGTCTACGGGAACGACCACGAGGTTGTAAGGATTGCGGAACTACGACTGATTCAAAGCATCAAACTGAGGAAAGATGGCAACTAATCAAACTCTACCGTTCAGAGTTTTTGGTTCGAAGGAAGAAAATTTTAATATCTTGTACACCCTTTTAAAGCGGCTTGCGAAGCTAATGAAACAAGTGGCCAGAAAAAGGTCGTAATCTTGTTAAGTTTATTAAACTCTAAACTCCTTAAACTAGGAAATGATTTGTTTTACCCTGAAAATATTAAAGCGCAGTCTTATGAAGTAATAATTTTAAAAAATAAGATAACTGTTGAAGAGTGAAAGCAAGACGACACGTGACGTCATTTTAGTTCCTGGCGCCACCGCCTGAAGGAGCCACAGACAAAAAGAAGCCACCCTAATCTTCCCCATGTAGTTGTTTTGTTTTGTATAACGTCTTATCTTTTACCTAATAAATACTTACTTTAAATACATTTTCTCCTCTTTTATCTGCTTACCACAAAGGGTTATGGGCCCAGCACGCTTCCACTGCGCGGAATAAAAGAAGAAAATAATTAAATAAAGCAAGTAAGTGAATATTCAAATATTTCTTCCTATTGACGACGCCATAAGCTCGCAACTAGGCTTAAGAAATTACCCCACGTTTTGAAAATTTTCTGTAATAGTGTAATATCGTTTCAAAATGTCGGATAGGTTTGAATATATGGTAAATAAGTTTGATGGGACAAATTATCAAATTTGGAAATACCAAATAGAAATAATTTTACGTCAACAAGGATTATTGGATTTAGTGGAAGGCATAGATGTTAAGCCTGAAGAAGAATCCCAAAAGGTAGCTTGGAATAAAAGGAATGATAAAGCAATGGTCATAATCTCGACGGCCATTGTTTTCAAGCAATTGGAACATCTAATTACATGTGATACTGCTCAGAAACAGTGGACAAGGCTCAAGTCCATTTATGAGCAGAGATCTACTACAAGTTTGCTGGCTATTCAACAACAATTTTATAGCTATAAAATGAATGAAAAGGATGCTATGTCAAAGCACATATCCAAAATTGAAGGGTTGATTAAACAGCTCTGTGAATTAGGAGAAAAGTGAGTGAAGCTGCTTTCATGGCAAAAGTACTTGGATCTTTGCCATCTAAATATGCTCATTTTTTAACTGCTTGGGATTCTGTCACACAAACAGAGCAAACAAAAAAAAATTTGATTGCAAGACTTCTTAAAGAAGAAATAAGGTCGGATCAGAAAGATCAACAAGATGATGCAACAGCTTTTAAGGCAACAGCTAACTACACTTGGAAGAAAAACAAAACATGCAACTATTGCAAAAGACCTGGTCATTTTTGGGAAAAAATGTAGAAATAGACTGAGAGACCAAAAGCAGAAAAATAAGAACTCTCTTCAATCAGAAAACAGAGACATGAATAGATCAAGAAAACATGAAGACAGTGGAAGGAGTGCATTCATTTGTGAAAATGAGGTTTTGTCTTCAATCAAAGATGTGTGGTACCTCGACAGTGGTGCATCCGAGCACATGACAAATCGAATAGACTGGTTTTCAGAATTCAATGAACTTGATGAAGAATACCAAGTCAAGCTAGGAGATAACCATGTCATCAATGCTTCTGGAAAGGGAACCATTTTGATCTCATGTTATGTTGACGGTGAATGGACAAAAGGAATATTAAAAAATGTGTTATATGTGCCAGAAATTCATAAAAATCTATTCTCTGCCGGAGCAGCAACAAATTTGGGAAATAAAATAATAACAGAAAAGGAAACCTGTAATATCTTCATGAATGACAAGAAAGTTGCCTGTGGAACTAAAGGATCAAATAACTTGTACACAATGTTCTTCAAGGTAACACATGAAGCTGAAGCCAATACTGCAAATGCGTACTCTCTCACATGGTGGCATCGTCGATTAGGACACATCAATGTGGACACAATCAGGATGATGGCCAAAAATGGACAGTTTAGTGATCTTAATCTGAGAGAAGAAAAGGATTTCTTTTGCAAGGCCTGTAAGTACGGAAAACAACAATGCCAATCATTCCGCTCCATCGAGAATAAACAACAGTATGAGGTAGGTGAATTAATTCATTCTGACCTTTGTGGCCCAATGGAATCTCAGTCATTAGGAGGTTCAAATTACTTTCTTCTTTTTAAAGATGATCAAAGTGCATACAGAGTTGTTTACTTTATAAGGCATAAAAGTGATGTGTTCACTAAATTCAAAGAATTTGATGCCCTAATTAAAAATCAGTTTGGCAGATCAGTTAAAATTTTCAGAACTGATAATGGAACTGAATATGTCAATCAATCGTTTTTAGATTATTTAAGAAAGAATGGCATAATTCATGAAAGATCTGCTCCTTATACGCCCCAACAGAATGGCTTTGTTGAAAGAGATTTAAGGACTATTTTAGGACTTAGTCGATCAATGCTACATGACTCAGGGCTAGAAAAGAATCTGTGGGCAGAAGCTGTTAACACAGCTGTCTATGCTCTTAATAAAACACTTTCAAATAACGATAAAACTGTAAGAAAATCAGAGGTTGGATCTCAGAAAGTATCGTTTAAATATCAATTATTTATATTAAGAAGACAAGGAACAAAGAGAGTTAAAAAGGTAAGCACAGTGGCAGTCAACAAGCAAATCTGTAATATTATACAGGTACGGGCCGGCCGGAGTGTGGCGCCAGGTCACGTGATGTCTGGGGGAAGCTGGCGTTTGTTGCTAAGCGATAGCCGACATGCGAAGTTACTTTCCAATACTCCCACCTAACGAGCACTTTGTTGTTTCAAACAGTCCAAGTTGGCTTCTTAGTCTTCTATACTTTTCTGGAGGTAAAGCTTTCGTAAATATGTCTGCAGCTTGATCATTGGAGCAGACATAAAGAAGGTCAATTGCATGTTTTTGAAAATGATCTCTGATAAAGTGATACGAAATATCAATATGTTTAGTTCTTTTGTGGTATTCTGGGTTGTGAACAAGTCTTATGCAGCTTTGATTGTCGCAAAAAATTGTTGTAGGCTTTACTTGTTCTTGATGTAGCTCGCGTAGAAGTTGTCTCAGCCAAATTGCTTCTTTTGTTGCTTTGGAAGCCGCAATATATTCAGATTCTGTTGTTGACAGAGACACACAATTCTGTTTTTGACTGCACCAAGAAATAGGTCCATTATTCAACATGAACACATATCCGGTGGTTGATTTTCTTGTGTCCAGGTCTCCAGCAAAATCAGCATCGGAAAAACCTATCAGAGATTTAGTGCAGGAACTCCCACCAAAACAAATACCGATGTTTTTCGTAGCTTTTAAGTATCCAAATATTTTCTTTACTGCGGTCCAATGTGAAGGTCCTGGGTTGTTCATAAATTGGCTAACCCTGCTGACTGCGTAGGCAATATCAGGTCTAGTTCCAGTCATGAGGTACATTAAACTACCAATTGTCTGTCTGTATGGAATCTTGTTCATTTCTTCAATTTCCTGATCATCCTTTGGGCACATCTCTTTTGTTAGTTTTGAGTAAGGATCAGAAGGTACAGATTGTAACTTAATTTCAAGAAGGTTGTAATGTTCAAGTGTTCTTTCAATGTATGAGGCTTGATGTAGAAATAACATTTTAGTTGTTCTATCTCGATATATTTGTAGGCCAAGGAAACAATCGGCAGTAAAAGTTTTTATTTCAAAATTGGAATTTAAGTACTGTACTATATCATCTAAATGTTGTTTATTTACACTGCAGATTAAGCAATCATCTACATATATTTCAAGTAATATGTAAGCCTGTTTACATTTCATTGTATAGACACATGAATCTGATATTCTAGGTTTGAGATCAAACTTAATTAAAAACTCATGAAATTTCTTGTTCCACATTCTGGGGGATTGCTTAAGACCATAGATGCTTTTCTGAAGAGAGCAAACATGATTTGGAAAATGTAAAGTTCTTCTTCCAAATCACCATTCAAGAAGGCAGATTTTACATCTAATTGAATCATTTCCATATCAAATAATGCACAAAGTGATAAGATTGTTCTAATTGAATCAAATTTTACTACTGGAGAAAAAGTTTCACCATAATCAAGTCCTGGTTTTTGTGAATAACCTTTCGCAACTAGTCTAGCCTTAAACATTTTATTTGATCCATCTGCATTTTGCTTTATTTTGTATACCCACTTGCATGCAATAGCTTTTCTGTCTGATGGTAGTGTCACATAAGTCCATGTTTGAATTTTCATCAAGGAATTGAATTCATCGTCCATAGCTAGTTTCCACTGTTTTGAGTTTTGTCCTACAATTGCATCTTCATAGTTCAATGGTTCTTGGTCATGGACATAACAAGCATATGAAATAGCTCTTGTACAGCTGGTTGATGTTTGTTCATTTTCTCTGATTCTATTCCTGAGAGGGTATCGACATGATTCTTCTGGTTTGGAACTGGTATTTGTGTTATCAACACTTTCTTCACTATATATAGTTACCTGCTCTTGTTGGTTATCCTGAATATTTTCTGATGTATTAGCTTCAGTAAATATTACATCTCTGCTTATGATAATTTTTCTAGCAATAGGATCCCACATTCTATAATTTTTGTTAGTTTCAGTATATCCAACAAAAAATGTACGAATACTCTTTTTGTCTAATTTCTTTCTGTTATCTTTTGGTATATGCACATAAGCGTTACATCCAAAAGTTTTCAAATGTAAGATGGAGGGTTTTCTCTTGTACCATATTTCATAAGGTGTAGAATTTCCCAATACTTTAGTAGTACATCTATTTAAGAGATAGACTGCTGTGTTTACGGCTTCAGCCCACAGTTCAAGCGGCATTTTTTCTTCCATGTAACATGCATCTAGCTGATTCAACTATTGTTCTGTTATCTCTTTCATAAATTCCATTCTGTTCTGGGGTATATGGAGCAGTGAGTTCATGAACAATTCCTAGAGATTTTAGATAATCAGAAAAATTCTTGTAGAAATTAAACTCTTTAAAACGATCATTAAAACAATAATAAACAATAAGAGGAGCTTCTTGTGTAGATTTCTTTATTACCGCAAGCTTTCGAACAGAACGTTCTTCATCGGGCGTGGATAGTAAAACGTGCTAACATGCTATTAGAGGAGAAAAACTAATATATACACCAATAAATTTACATATTGAAGAGAAAATAGCGTAAAAAGAGAATAAAACATAAATATTTAAAATGAAATTTACATAATACAAGCGTGACGACTAAAAAATAAGCAATAAACTTGAAAGAGACTAAAAACTAAGGTAAAATTATTATTAAAACGGCGACATCCCTACACCAAAAGAACAAAGAATAAAACAGTATATGGAAGTTAAAATCTACCAGACCAAGGAGGGTCCCACCCAGTGCTGCCACCATCTTTGAGATATAAGAGGGGGGGTGGGGGTGGGGGGGGGGTGAAAGACAAGCTATTTATAAAGTATCTGGTAAATGTCTGGGAGGTCTATTTTGCGGTTACAACTATTGTTTTGTGTGGAAATAATAGATTCTAGGCATTCTTATTTAAGAATTCTGTGCCATTATCTGTTCTGAATCTTTTTATTTTATTTCCAGTTTCAGTCGTAACTCTTTTTACAAATTCTTTAAAATTTTCAAGTACATCTGATTTATGCCTAATGAAGTAGGCCACTCTAAATCTTGAAAAATCATCCTTGAATGATACAAAATATAATGATCCACCTGGTGATCTTTTACTCATTGGTCCACAAACATCTGAATAGATCAGCTCTCCTGGATAGGTCGAATTTGGACTTGTTGACGCGTGAAAAACTTTTCTATTTTGTTTTCCATAGATGCATGCTTCACATAGTAAAGAATCAGGCTTTTCTCTAATTTTAATGTCTTCTTCAAAAACATTATTTTCAAACATTTGGGTTAATTTTATAGGATTTACATGACCCATTCTTTGATGCCATATATCTAGACTTAACTGAGCAACATGAGTTTGTAAAGATTGCTTTGCTTTAATAAAAATTCTATAAAGATTTGAATTGTCCTTTATTCCAGTAACTAGCACTTTCGAATTCTTAGTCAATTTTATCTGATTTCCTTTACAAATGAGCGTCAAACCATGTTTTGTTGCAGTAAATATTGAGAAAAGATTGGTCTCCAATTCAGGTATATAGAGAACATCCAAAAGAGTTGCATTAATTTTCTGACTATCAACATAAGAGAGAATATCAATATTTCCCTTACCTTTTGCATAGATCTTCTTTCCATCTCCAAGGCACACAGGATGAACACCTTCTAGTATTTCTTCGAACGTAGAGAACCATTCTCTTCTGAAAGTCATGTGATCCGTTGCTCCAGAATCTGCAATCCAGGAATCCTTTGTTTCAGCGAGGAAGGCACTTGTCTCAGCTGAAAAGGCACAGCTATCATCTCTGGCTGAAGAACTAGGCTGTTGTCCTTTTTGTTCTTCCTTTCTTTTATAGCATTCTTTCCACCAATGTCCTTTTTTCTTGCAATAACCACAGTGTGTGTTCTTCTTTTTATCTTTAATGGATTGTTGATGCTGCTGTTGTTTGTTGGAAGCTGTTGAATTTCTTTTGAACTTTGAAAAAGTCACCAAGGCATTATCTGGTTTAAAATTTCCTGAAGAATCCCAATGATCCTGTAAGCTTTCTTCTTTCAGTAATCTTGCCGTCAAGTTTTCTAAAGTCTTTTCTTCTGATGAAACTGAATCCCACGCTGTTATGAAATTCTTGTATTTATCAGGCAAGCTGCAAATTATCTTTGTAATTAGGGCAACATCAGAGATTGGCTCACCTAGATCTTTCATTTGTTGTGCCCGAGTTTCAACTTTGGAAATGTGAGTAGCAATGTTATCATTTGGATTCATTTTATATTCTCTCGAAAAATCTTTGTTGCAGCAAATATTTGTTTGTTTAAGATTTCAGTTCATATATTGTTGATAATTTCTTCCACATTTCTGCTGAAGTCTGGGAATTAACAATCTGTTGAAGATATTTAAACTCTAGAGCAGTAGTGATCAGCATTTTGGATTTTGCATCTTTCTTTTTCCAGTTAGAGAATTTTGCAATATCCTCTATTTCAGGTTTTACTTCAGAGCCATCAGTTATACTGAGAAGATCTTTTGCTTCTAGAATAATCTTCATTTGAAATTTCCATAGATGAAAATTATCGCCGTTGAATTTTTGAATTTTTGGAAGTTCAGTTGTCATCTTGAGCAAGCAAACGAATTTCAGCTTAGATAAACAAAAATATTTGATACCAACCAAGCTCTGCTGCCATGTAAGAAAATCAGAGGTTGGATCTCAGAAAGTATCGTTTAATTATCAATTAATTATATTAAGATGACAAGGAACAAAGAGAGTTAAAAAGGTAAGCACAGTGGCAGTCAACAAGCAAATCTGTAATATTATACAGGTACGGGCCGGCCGGTGTGTGGCGCCAGGTCACGTGATGTCTGGGGGAAGCTGGCGTTTGTTGCTAAGCGATAGCCGACATGCGAAGTTACTTTCTAATAAAAACTCCTCTTGAACTTTGGAGTGGCAGAAAGTCATCTTTCAAACATTTCAAAATCTTTGGTTCTGAAGCCTATGCTAATATACCTAAACAATTTAGGTCAAAATGGGATAGTAAAACTAAGAAAATGATATTCGTTGGATATGAGCATACTTCTAAGAATTATAGACTTTATGATCCTAAATCCGGACAGATTGTAGTTTGTAGAAATGTAACTGTAAGAGAACCCAATCCTGTTGACACATACGACACTCAGATGAAAATTGCACCTATATCAATTGAGAGTGAGGGATCCTCGCAACATCAAGATGAGGATTCTACTCTGGAGGGAACGTGTGGGCCAACTCACTCATACAATCTTAGACCTAGAAAGACATCACAGTGTGATGTTGCTAGTGCATGGATAGCTGAAAGCCTAGAGCCAGTTACTTATGAGGAAGCAATGTATAGTAAAGATAAAATAAATTGGGAAATTGCTATGAATGAAGAGAAACAGGCTCTTATTAAAAATAAAACAAGGGAATTGATGGACCTTCCTGATAATGCAAAAGCTATAGGATGTAAATGGATTTTCCGCATAAAAAGAAAAGGCAATGGTGAAATTGATCGTTATCGAGCAAGACTGGTGGCCAAAGGCTTCAGCCAAAGAAGAGGTATAGACTATAAATAGACTTTTGCCCCAGTTGTAAGATATGACTCAGTCAGAGTCTTGTTAGCCTTAGCTACTGTCATGGACATGGAAATTATGCAATTCGACATAAAGACTGCTTTTCTTAATGGTGATCTTGACGAAGATATCTATATGCAAATTCCAGAAGGAATAGAAGTTGAAAATAAAAACTTGGTTTGTAAACTAAAGAAAAGTTTATATGGACTAAAACAATCACCCAGAATCTGGAATGAGAAATTCACATATTTCTTAAAACAATTTCAGTTAACACAATCACAAGCTGATCCATGTGTGTTCTACCAAACTAAGACTGATGCAAAAATATTCTTAGCTCTTTATGTAGATGATGGTATAATGATGAGTACTTCTAACAACCTGTTGAAGGAATTAGCCCAATATCTGTCCTCACATTTTGAAGTCACCATCTCCACGCAAAACCAGTTTGTAGGCTTAGAGATAGATAAAGACAAAGAAAAAGGCCTCATATTTCTAAGTCAAACCAGTTATATAAAAAGAATACTTGATAAATTCAACATGACTTCATGCAATTCTTCAGGGACTCCTGTTGACCTCAACATGAAATTGACAAGAGAGAACATCAATGATACTCATGACATGCATAACGTTCCATATGCTGAAGCTATTGGATGTTTGATGTTTCTTGCCGTCTGTACAATATCTGACATAGCTTTCGCCGTTAACAAGCTAAGTAGATTCATGGCAGCTCCTGTTCTCACACATTGGAATGCTCTGAAAAGAATCTTCAAATATTTGAAAGGAACTTTGAACTCAGGCATCCTATACAAAAGAAAAGATGTGATTAAATTAATTGGATACTCTGATGCTGACTTTGCTGGTGACATTGATACACGACGGAGCACTTCAGGATACATCTTCCTACTTGCAGGAGGACCAGTCACTTGGACTAGCCAAAGACAATCAGTTGTGGCTTTATCTACCACAGAAGCCGAATACATTGCAGCAAGCATGGCTTCAAGGGAAGCTGTATGGCTTAAACTACTGATCAAGGAACTGACACCCAATGATAATCCTGTTCCTTTGATGATTGACAACCAGAGTGCTATTAGACTGATCTTGAACCCTGAATTTCACAAGCGCACTAAACATGTTGATGTGAAGTTTCACTTTATACGTGAACAGCACAAAATGAAAATCATCAAGATATTCAACTGTCCAACAGAAGAACAATTGGCTGATCTTCTCACAAAGGCTCTACCAGCAACACGCTTTAAAAGACTTTTTAAAGACATTGGAATGTCTGCCTTGCTTTCAAGTGGAAGTGTTGAAGAGTGAAAGCAAGACGACACGTGACGTCATTTTAGTTCCTGGCGCCACCGCCTGAAGGAGCCACAGACAAAAAGAAGCCACCCTAATCTTCCCCATCTAGTTGTTTTGTTTTGTATAACGTCTTATCTTTTACCTAATAAATACTTACTTTAAATACATTTTCTCCTCTTTTATCTGCTTACCACAAAAATAACATCTAGCGCCTAAGCCAAAAGTAATACCTCAGCGATGCATGTTCTTTAAAAGGGTGCAAAAAGAAACTAACACTGTTTCTGAGTATCTAAGAGAACTGAAGCACATAGCCACAAAATGTGAATTTGGCAGTATGCTGAAGATGATGTTACGGGATAGATTCGTAGCAGGCTTGTCATCCGAAGCCCTCCAGAAAAGACTCTTGCAGGAAGATGATGACGTAAAGCTGGATAGAGTATTTGCCATTGCAGTCTCGTACGATTTAGCCGAGAAGGATGCTAGTGAACTGCATGGAAATCGCATAGGCAGAGTGACCTCGCGTTCTGAAAGAAATAGAAGGGAGAGGCACACCCCTGTGCAGAAATATAGGCCTACGGCAGAAGTGAGAAGGTGCTACCGGTGCAGCGAAAGGAATTCCCACCTAGCACCAGCATGCCCACACAATTCAAAGGCTTGTTATAATTGCAAAAAGATTGGGCTTCTAAGTAAAGTATGCAAAGCGTCAAATTATGCACAGAAAAATAGTTATGTGAAAGAACAGATATTGTCCCTCAAGGGCGAAACGGAGGTTAAAGTTACGCTCACTTTAGACGAAAATGTATTAAAGTGTGTAGTGGATACCGGAAGTCCGGTAACATTGATGCCGAAAACCATCTTCAAGAAGTTCTGGAAAGTAAAATTATTTCCTACTTCGAAGAATTTAAAACCCTTGTGCAATATTCCTATCAAAATATTAGGAAAAAGGGACGTTTTTGTTGGAGAAGCCGGAAAGAGACTTAGATTAATAGTGGTGGATGAAGGTTTCCCAGAGGTTTTACTGGAAAGGGAATGGCTAAGATTCTTGAATATTGACTAGTGTAGGTTACTAAATGTGAATAAAATCATCGAAGAATCTTGCATGAAGTCATTAATTGAAAAATATTCAATTTTATTCAATAATGAACTGGGTTGTTTAAAAGATCTAAAATGAAACATTTGCATTAAGAAGGACGCAGCACCAGTGTTTTGTAAGGCTCGAAGTTTGCCTTTTGCTATGAAAAAAAGGTGGAGGATGAATTGGAGGATATGGAAGATAAAGGAATGTTAGAGCCTCTTGATTACGCCGACTGGGCAGCACCCATAGTACCAGGTTTGAAGAAAGATGGCAGAATTAGAATCTGAGGAGATTTTAGGAGTACGGAAAATAAGGCAATTATATTAGATAAATACCCATTGCCTACGATAGATGAGATTTTTTATAAATTATCGGGTAGTACAGTTTTCTCAACTCTGGACCTTTCAATGGCCTATCTGCAGGTAGAGCTGGCAGAAGCCAAAGGAGTAGTAAATATAAATACTACGAAAGGATTGTTTGCATATAAAAGACTCCCTTATAGTGTGGCTGTAGCACCGAATAAATTCCAGAGGTTGATGGACAACATTTTTGCTGACATACCAGGAGTGGCTTGTTATATTGACATTTTGGTGTCAGGTAGAGATGCAAATGAGCATAAAGCAAAGTTGGAGCTGGTATTTAAAAGATTAGAGGACAAAGGCTTGAAATTGAATAAAAATAAATGCAGGTTCGCTGTTGATTCGGTTGAATCCTTGGGTTTTTGAATCGATAAAAACGGCCTGCATCCATTGATCAACAAGATACAAGAAGTCTCCAATTCTCCTGAGCCTAAGAACATTGGCCAGTTACGATCATTTATCGGAATGTAGATGTACTACGCCAGATTTATAAAGAATATCTCTCATATTTTAACTCCTTTTTACAAGTTGTTGAAGAAATATACTCATTGGAAATGGACAAGAGAACATCGGATATTGTTCAATAGATGCAAATCATTATTGACCAATGAGTCAGTATTGGCACACTATGATCCAACGAAGGAACTGATACTGGCATGCGATGCCTCAAGCTATGGACTTGGTGTGGTACTTAGCCACAGAGACAAAAATAAACAGGAGAGACCAATAGCGTTTGCGTCGCGAACCCTTACAGATGCTGAAAAAAGTTATTCCTAGATTGAGAGAGAAGCCTTAAGTATTGTTTATAGCTGTGATAAATTCAGGCAATACCTTCAAGGACGCTCGTTTGTGTTGGTGACGGATAACAGGCCGCTGATGCACTTGTTCTCACCTCACAAACCGATTCCAGTATGTGCAGCGTTGAAAATGCGGATATAGCGTTGTTCGCTAAAAAAGCTGGGTGCTTTTTATTACTCACTTGAATATCGGAAGACTGACGACCACGTAAATGCGGATGCTTTATCAAGGTTGCCGTTAAAAGCAGTTGAGAGAGAGAGTCTATTGATGAGGATCAAGTGTTGCTTCTGAGAAAAATGAAGTGCCTTTTTCATTCCGGGATGTAGCTTTTGAAACTAGAAGAGACAAGATCCTCTCAATTGTTTTTAGGAATGTCCGGGAAGACAATTGGCAAATGCCAAAAATCTCGAAAGAAAATCCGTTGTTTCCTTTCTACAAAATTAGGAATGAGCTAAGTGTGGATTTTGGGTGCTTACAATGGAGGGAACGGATAGTAATTCCTCCCAAGTTGAGATCGCAGATTCTGATAGACCTCCATGAGATGCAATTTGGAATAGTAATAATGAAAATTATCATACGGAGATATTTTTCTTCTTCTTCTTATTTCTTATCTCCACTCAATCATTAGGGCATCAAGTTGTGGCCCTTGATGGTATTTGACAACCATCATGACTGGGTGAAGTAGAATGAGTCTGCCATTGTCATTAAGACTGGGAGCACAACTCAGTGGCAGGCTGACTTAGCTCCAAAAGAAATGGCCGCCTCTGACATGAGGAACAGACGCCATGTGCAGCCGCTCCAAACATGGAGTATAAACGCTGCTCATCCTGTATTCCTAGATTAGGAGCCCTTACAGGGTATTATCAGCCGGGCCAGGTGAACCCAGGTTTTTTAGCGAGCTTTTTACTGCTCCCTCTCCACCTTTTTTATCCGGGCTTGGGACCGGCAAAGGCGGAGTTGGATATATTTTTGATGGCCTGGAATAGATAGGAACATCGAAGATATGGCCCGGGAATGTACCATCTGTCAGGAATCTGCAAATATGCCTCCCTCCACGATTTAAGAATGGACTTGGCCTGAAAAACCCTGGCATCGCCTACATATGGATTTTGCCGGCCCTTTTATGGATAGAATGTTTTTGGTCATAGTGGACGCCTATACAAATTTACCATTTATTTACCATCTTAGACAAGTGTTTTCAAGGTTCGGATTGCCGGAATTATTGGTAACGGATAATGGGCGACAGTTTGTCTCAGGGGAATTTGAGGAATTCACCAAGATGAACGGAATTCGGGATACAAAAACAACCCATACAATCCAAGCACAAATGGATTAGCTGAGCGCTATGTGCGAGAGTTCAAGACCTCACTAAGAAAGAACAGTGGAAAGGATGGCCTTGAGACAAACTTGTAAAGATTTTTATTGGCTCAGAGAGCATTTCCACAGACAGTGATGAAGGAATCGCCGGCGGAACTATTGATGAAAAGGCGTTTGAAAACAAGGTTTTCAAATCTAATGCCTAAAATGGAAAAAAAAGGAGAGATGTTTCATGAAGACCTAAAAAAGTAAGAGAATTTCAACATAGGTTCCGATGTTTATTTCCGGAATTATGCTGCTGAACTAAAGTGGAAGCTGGGCACAATACTAAAACTCCTTAGTTGCCGCCACTACCTAATAGGATATGAGGACCAATCTTTCAAGAGGCACATAAACCAGTTGCGCCCAGAGGGTGTTCACACTCAGCGAAACCGCTGAGAGGGCTCAATACTGATAAGCTAAGCTCTCTCATTCAATAACTTATATCATTGCAAAAAGGTCTGTATAGATAATATTTGATTATATTATTGAAAGAAAACACATTTCCAGTAAATTTATTAATTATAAATTTTATCGATAGATGGCAATCAAATTTATAAATTTACCTTTTAATTCTCAATAAAAAAAAGGATTAACGACTTCTGTATATTATATGCTATGCATTCATTGTTGTACATAGAAACTCAATGCACATGATCAAACTTCAAAATTGCGTCAATAAAAGAAGACCTGGAAAGGAAGGGCAGTGACCCGTGATGACGTCATGTGAAGGTCGCTAACCTTGTCCAAGCAATTAAGGAATATGTAAGCATATCAGCCGTGTCATTCCTTGATTGGAACCCAAATGTCGACAAAGATCCTCTACACTGATGTCACCGACAGCATTAAGGTGTGTTATTTCTAAGTCTATTGGGGGCATGAGTCAGATATAGTTAGATCGCCATGTTTCCATTAGACCAGGGTTTTCAGGAATTTCGCTCAGTCCCATCTCACCTTCTCGGGCGCCCCCCCCCCCCCCCACCACCCTTAAACCAAGGTAACCATGTTCATATTCGTGGGGATTTATATTTTCTACAGGTTGTTAGTTCTCACTTCTGGCCCATCCCTGTGTGTTGAACGAGGAGCCTACCCTGATGTCAAATTAATAATACAACATACATACATATACCTAAATACTGAATTGTAGATATAGATTATTCACACACACACTTCAGAATAATCTTTAAAATTTATATCTTCAATAATTAAATGTTTGAGAATTTTCATTCTTTACTGTTTGAAATAATGACCAGCATATGTATGTTAAAAGAATTGGATAACAGAGTTTTAAATAACGAGTGAGAGAAATGACTGTGAAATATTTTATTTCAAAGCTCTAAAAAATATATATCTGTATCTTTTACACAGGAGTTCAACTGAATTCTATGTTGATTCAATAGGCATCATCTTCGGCAGCAGAACGGGAAGCCATCCAGCGAGGACGTTTGACTGGAAGTTTTATCTCATCAGAGTAGGAGCGGTTCATCTCAGGGGCAGGCTCCGATTTATCAAGAACTGGGATCAGCGGCTTCATTGCAGGAGCTATATTGTAAACAATCGGAATATCATACATGGGCTTCATATAAGACGCTTGTTCTTTCATGGCCAGCATTTTGGGCTGGTAAGCTGGACTCATGGCTCCAAGCTGACTATCCATCTGAGGATAAGACTCTGGTTTCTTGGGAATGCGGAGAATCTCCATCTCTGCCTGGACAGAAGCTGGAACAGGGTTGACCTTCAATTCCACGTCAGCGGCTCCTTCAGGACCGACACCTGGCTCGTTGGACATGATTTGGGCACGGTAGCCCTGGTCGTCGGCCACGTAGTTCACGGTGCGGTAGAGTCCGTTGGCGCTAGTGTAGCCATAGGAGCCCTTCTTGTGTCCGAGGGCGTCGGAGTCCTCGTTGTGGTAGTGGCGGTTGTCGTAGCCGTCGTCGATGTTGTAGCCATAGCTGTAGGGCTTGGGAGGTTCTTCATAGACCTGCTACAATTCAATAACAAACTATGGAAACATCTTCAACATAAATGTGATCAATTTTAATGTGAAGGATGAAGTTTGCATTCACCTAAGTTGAACACATTGAAGGCAGAATTTGGAATCACTTCGAGAATGTATCAGCTTAGAAAACCTCAATGATTGACTGAAAAAGAGCATATGGCTTGAGCTTTTTTATTAATACTATGATAAATGCAGCTATTCCCCACTCCATTATATGTCAACTTTGAATCCTATACAAGAGATGTCATTGGAATGTTGGAAATGTGAGCCAATTTGATAACCTTCCTGCTGAATGACTGTGGATATAATGACATAGGAATGACCCAATAATGATGCAAACTGATAACATGCCTAACCTTGACTGTACCACCATGACATACCTATATAAGAAACATGTACAGTACTACATACCTGCTCCATGACCGGGGCCTCCATGCCATAGGCCCCACGCGGCATGTACGCCAGGCTGCCTCCCACGGTCAGGGCCACCAGACTGAAGGTCACCTGCGGCACACGTCATTATAACACTTCTTATATTCTCATTTTATAATTCCAATTCTATTGTGTTGAAAGTTTATACACTTGAATATATTTATACACACACTATAAGGTCAACAATTCAATTACCATATCATATATCACGCAATGTTTTTCACACGTTTTTAAATACCTTCGGTAGCAACAACTTTAACGGATATTTACAATGATAATATGCACATACATGACTATATTTATATAAAGTAGAACCTTTCTGTAAAGGACACCTAATTGCAAAGCCAAAGTGTCCTTTATGGAGAGGTGTCTTCTTATCGGAGATTAGCTCAATTGTAAAAATGATAATTTTGCAAATTAAAACTGTCCTTTGTAGAGAGGTGTCCGCTAACGGCAGGTTTTACTGTATATATATAATTTAGAAAGAGTAAGAAAATGAAAGGATTTCTATTGAAATCAAACATTGTTTCATAATTAAACAATCAATGTTTTGGATGGCTCATAATTGATTATAGCAGAGGTAATTTCTCTCTCTCTCTCTCTCTCAATTAAAAATAATTAGCGCCATATTTGTTATTTGCAATATCCAGACACCGCATGGTTTCTATTTTTAATAAAAAGAGATCCTGGTACAACAATCTTTATATATCAAATGGGAACATTTAGACGCGAATGTTTCCTCTACTGTCCTTACTGCAATGAATCCTCCAAGCGGTTCGCTAACTTAATCTACCAGACTGCTTCTTCTGAGCTCTAATACTGTATTGGTCCATTCATCTTATAAATGCTACACTAAAAGATAGAATCTCATAAATTATATTTAAGCAAACTATGGACATAATCTTTTAGACCAGTATAATTATAAAGTTGTCATTATTTAGTTGTTTTATATAATGAGCTATAAGAAATATAAACAAATATTATTGCTAACATCGTTATATTGACTAGTTGAATAATGATTCAGAAGCACAAATTTATCGCTTTTTCATATAATATAGAAACCAGCTTCGGTTGTTTTATACAATATAAGAACCTTTCATTAGGAAAAAATTTCAATCATCAGACAAGGCAATGTACAATGGTAGAGAAAGACTTACGATCAGATGCATGTCTTCGGAGCTGACTGTCCCGTCGGGTTTTATTTCCCCCGGTGGAACTTGACCCAAATCTGAATTTCATTCTATCTGTTGATTTTTCTCTATGTGTGGTAATTCCTTCCATATACTATGTTGAAATGCTACTTTAGTCATATCTCATTTTAATAGTATTTTTGTTGTTGTCGTGTCCAAAGAAGAGCCTCAGATATATTTATGCATCTCTATCACAACAGTCGCAATATTCTCTATCTTGGGTGTGTAAAGCTACTCTAAAGCCATGTCAATTTTCTGAAAGGCAGAATTGCTGGATATGAGAATATATGGGTAGGTGTTAAATCCACACCAACACAATTTTTTCATGTCTTGTATGTTCTTGAGCAAAATGAATGTATTGTCATTCCTTTGTAGTGTTTCGTTCTTAGTCTTGTTATTGTTTTTATAATTCTTCTCTCACAGAGAGTGAGAGAGTTTATTTCGAATATTTGATATTTCCTTAATATATATTTTCAAATCATCTTGTATCTCATATTGAAGGTAACCAACGTAGTAACGTGGTAAATTTTTATTTTTATTTTTTATTTTCACTTCAAAGTGAAAGAAGATGTAATCATAATAAATATTATTTGTTAACGCATTATCCATAGGGCAAACATTCATTCGGGGAGAATCTAAGTGAAGCCAGGCCAATATATATGAAAGCAATGACTAAAAATATATTTGCCAAACAGAAGTAAACTAAATTTATACATATACACTCAGGTTCCATTCGTCTTATCCGTTTTAAAGGTGTCTCATTCATCTAGTTAATATGAAAGAATAAATACCTGTTCTTTTTACCTATATACTGTACAAGTACCTATTGATTAATTTCTAAACTTCTATGCCAAATATCATCAAATTCTTTATTTAACCCCCTTTTGAATTTGAGGATGGTTTTAGGGTCATTTTAATTTTATTCTCAATTTGGGGAAGATTACCCTTAGTCCAAACCTTATATCACTAAAAGATATCAAGACAAAATGTCAAAAGATGAACAATTTTGAAATTTTAAATCTATATCTAATCTTTATCTATATTTTATTATTTACATAGAGAGATTTGATATATAGTTGCATAACGACTTGCTATATTAATATAATTTTTAAACCAGCAGTTACATTGTTATGAAAATATAATTCTTGTTGAATGCATGTTCTGCTGGAATTGACAATTTGAACAACTTTATTCATTATTCTAATCATTGTTATGGAAAGAAATATTAAGATCAAATGAAGATAATAAAGGAATGAATAAATAGTAGATAAAATGTGTCGGGAAATGTCTTTATTGTTGTGAGAAATGGAACTATTAAAGCACGAAAGTTTCTTTTTAAATATAAAACAAACTTCTACTGTCCTTACTGCAATGAAAAATATTGGGAGGGCTTGGTTCATCAGTGGTGAACCCTGCCGTCAATTTAATCAACCAGGCCGCTCTTTAGAGTTCTAATACTGTATTGGACGATTGTGCTTATATATGCTACAATGAAGAGTGGAATCTAATAAATGGTTTTCAAGCAAACTACGGACATAAGCTATTTGGACAGTAGAATTATATAAAAATATTCGCATCGAGCAATGCTCTTCCGCAAACAATAAATATAAATTTCTTCAGCAAGAGAGGTTTTCACATCTTGAGAGAGTTCTCCTCCGTACAAGGTCTTCTTGAAAACTCCTCAGTTCCACGCTCTTGACTTTGATAGGAGCGTATTTCTGTTGTGAAGGAGAACAGACTTCAAGCTAATATTGAGAAAAGCAATAAATAAGAGCCATACTCCTGTAATATATGTATGGCCAAGCGTTTCAATTATATCTACAACAACATTGTTCTACATTCAATCATTCCCTTGTGTTGTATTACCGCGCCATCTGTTATAAGAATTTGAAACTATTTTAGAAGCCTATGATTATTTTTGAAATTAAACTATTTTCTGATACTATCACTGCAATAATAAATTAATAGAAGGACCTAACTTATCAGTAGATTGAACTGACGAAACCGCTGTGAGGTTCACCACTGATGAGACAGGCCCTCTCAATAATTTATCATCACAGTAAGGACAAATGAAATTGTTTAATCATAAAAAGAATCAAACGCGTCAATAATAGTTTCAATTTTTTATATTTTTTATTATGTTTTGAAAATAGAACAATTCCTAAAAATATCTTTAATTAAAAAGGCCTATATTGATTAGATATTGCGTTATTGTTAATATCTAAATTATTCAAACATTTATTTTTTTACAGAATTTATTTTGTTTGTTATTTACATTTTTTATATTTTTTCCTCCGTCCCCATTGAATATAAGCAAATATATAGATATATACCGATGCTAGAGCTGACCTCTTGGAAATGGTATTTTAAATTAAATATGGACATAAGCTTTGAGGACAGAGTAGAAATAGATATAATAATAAATCATATATGTCCTCAATGATTATGTCCATACTACATTCAAAATATCATTTTCAGGAGGTCAGCTTCAGTAACCGCAAAAAAGGAAAACCAAAAAATACCATATTATTGCGGTATGGTAGATTAAACTGGCGAAACCTCTGGGAGGGTTCACCACTGATAAGCTAGGCCTCCTGTTAATTTTACATTGCAGTAAAAACAGTAGATGAATGTTCAATTTTAAAGAATCATAGGCTTCTAAAATAGTATCAAATTCTCATAACAGATGGCGCGCTAATACATCCTATAAATATGTTGTAGGGAAAAAGTATTTATTATTTTACACTAGTATTAATATAGTATCATTTTTATTTTTATATTTTACTACTCTGTAAACTTCCCTAATACCTTATCTTTTGTTTATCATTCATAGTTTGTTTTTGCCTTAAATAAATTGCTGTGTCAACCTGAAATTTGTCCTCTCTAATTTTACACGTGGAAATATTGTAATATCTTGAAAAAGGTTGGCGTTCAGCCAACTGAAATATTCGAACATAAGTTATATTTGGATCGAATATATTTATTTTTAATCAAATATTATTTTTGTTTGTGAAAAATATATTTATATACAACAACAACAACAGAAAGCTTTATTAAGAACTTTAAGTCATATACAGATTCTTCAAGCAAAAATGTAGGGTGAACATACAGGAATAACAATAATAGTACCTTAATGGTATTTTATATAATATTTTTGTCTGCGAGAAAATAAACTTATCTGTTTTTGTACAGCATATTCTGTCCTTCCAACCCCTTGAACATAGAGGATCACGCTATTAATTTGATAAATGTATATTACGTACATGGTTGATAAAATCGGGACGGCAACTAGTGTCATACCACTCTTCTTCATGAATATCACCCTCACTCAATGTCACAATTTCAGGAGCAGACAGGATACGTAAACAATTAGTATGAGGAACTTGTTTCTTATCAGAAAGAAAATCTGAAATCGTATATATAAATGTTTGTTTAGATTTCGATCTAATATACTGTCTGGTCCATAAGTCCCAAAAACATTTTTATTATTAAAATTTGAAAATAAACTAAAATAGAATATTTATAGTTTTTTAAATTATGTTTGTCTTTTTTTTTTAATTTTGTTACTGAAAAATTTACTGGAAATGTGTTTCTTCTCAATAATATCATCATATATTATTTCTACAGACCTTACATTTATATAGTATATGTATGTACCTTTACAGAATTATATGCTTATGTCCATAGGTTCACTAAACACCACTAAGCTGCCTTCCATAGTAAATACAGGGTATATCCCAAAACCAATACAATACAATAGTAGAGCGGTCTAGAGATGTGTTTAATTTTGTTTTGCAAATACATAAAGAATAATTGTATTTATATATATTGGCCCGGCTTCATCCAGATTCTCCCAGAATGAATGTTTGCCCATTGGATAATGGGTTGACGAATAATATTTATTATGATTGAATATTCTTAAACTCTGAAGTGAATAAAAATAAAATAGAAATTCACCAGGTTACCACGTTAGTTACCCTGAATATGAGATACAAGATGATTCAACAAAAGATAAAGACAGATCAAATATTCGAAAAAACTCTCATTCTCTCTCTGAGAGAAAAATTACAAAAACAATAAAAAGACTAAAAACTAAACACTACAAAGAAATAACAATACACTTAATTGGCACAAGAACCTACAGGATATGCAGCAATTGTGTTGGTGTGGAACTAACGCCTACTTATATATTTTCATATCCAGCAATTCTGCCTTGCAGAAATTAGACATGGATCTAGAGCAGCAGCTTTAAAAACCCAATATAGAGAACATTGCGACTGCTGTAATAGAGATGCATAAAGACAGCTGAGGCTCTTCATTAGACACGACAACAACAAGGACATTATTAAAATGAGATATGACTAAAGTAGCATTTCAACATAGTATATGGAAGGATTTACCACACATAGAGAAAAATCAACAGATAGAATGAAATCCAGAATTGGGTCAAGTTCCACTGGGGGATATAAGACCTGAGGGTGAGAGACGGGACAGTCAGCTCCGAAGACATGCATCTGATCGTAAGTCTTTCATTACCATTGTACATTGCCTTGTCTGATGATTGGATATTTTGTCCTAATAAAATGTTCTTATATCGTATAAAACAACCGAAGCAGGTTTCTATATTATATAAAAAGGCTATATATTTTTGTGCTTCTGAATCATTATTCAACTAGTCAATATAACGATGTTAGCAATAATATTTGTTTATATTTCTTATAGCTCATTATATAAAACAACTAAATAATTACAACTATATAATTATACTGGTCTAAAAGATTATGTCCATAGTTTGCTTCAATATAATTTATGAGATTCTATACTTTAGTGTAGCATTTATAAGAAGAACGATCCAATACAGTAATAGAGCTCAGAAGAAGCGGTCTGGTATATTAAGTTAGCGAACCGCTGGAAGGATTCATTGCAGTAAGGAAAGTAGAGATTTGGTTTCTGTGTAGAGGAAACATTCGCGTCTAAATGTTCCTATTTGATATATAAAGATTGTTGTACCAGGAACTCTTTTTATTAACAATAGAAACCATGCGGTGTCTGGATATTGCAAATAACAAAGTTGGCGCTAATTATTTTTATTTGAGAGAGAGAGAAATTACCTCTGCTAGAATCAATTATGAGCCATCCAAAATATTGGTTGTTTAATTATGAAACAATGTTTGATATCAATAGAAATCATTTAATTTTCTTACTCTTTCTAAATTATATATATACAGTAAAACCTGCCGTTAGCGGACACCTCTCTACAAAGGACAGTTTTAATTTGCAAAATTATCATTTTACAATTGAGCTAATCTCCGATAAGAAGACACCTCTCCATAAAGGATACTTTGGCTTTGCAATTAGGTGTCCTTTACAGGAAGGTTCTACTTTATATAAATATAGTCATATATGTGCATATTATCATTGTAAATATCTGTTAAAGTTGTTGCTACCGAATGTATTTAAAAACCCTCAAGTGTACTTAGAAATATATTATATTGGATAAACTTTCAACAATAGAATTTTGAACATAGAATGAGAGCGTGTGATGAACATAGTGATGGCGATGTGTGCCGCAGGTGATCTTCAGCCTGGTGGCCCTGACCGTGGGAGGTAGCCTGGCGTAAATGCCGCGGGGGTCATATGGCATGGAGGCCCCCGTTATGGAGCAGGTATGTAGTACAGTACATGTTTCTTATATAGGTATGTCATGGTGGTTCAGTGAAGGTTAGGTATGTTATCGGGTTGGATCATATTTGGTAATTCCTATGTCATTAAATCCCTGTTTATGTAGCAGGAAAGTTATCGAATTGGCTCACATTTCTAACACTTATATGAGATCTCTTGTATATGTATTCAAGGTGAACGTAAGATAGAGTGGTAAATACGTATATACACTCATCTTAGTCACATCAACCGATAACCAATTGGTTGATGTAGTTGGGTTTTTCTCTGATTCAACTTCCAACCAACAAATGATTTTCAGAAATTATCTTAATATTAATAAATAAAAAAGACTCAAGCCATATCATCTTTCTCATTTAGCCATTAAAGTTTCTAAAAATGATCCATCTTTCAAGTGATTCCAATTTCTACCTTCAATGTGTTAAACTTAGGTGAATTCAACCTTTTAGCCTTCACATAAAAATTGATGATATTCAGGTTGAAGCTATTTTCATATTTTGTTATTATGTTTTACATAGTTATTTTGTGTTGAAATGAAGTCTTTTAAAAGTTAATAAATGGTATTATTGAATTGTAGCAGGTCTATGAAGAACCTCCCAAGCCCTACAGCTATGGTTACAACATCGACGACGGCTACGACAACCGCCACTACCACAACGAGGACTCTGACGCCCTCGGACACAAGAAGGGCTCCTATGGCTACACCAGCGCCAACGGACTCTACCGCACCGTGAACTACGTGGCCGACGACCAGGGCTACCGTGCCCAAATCATGTCCAACGAGCCAGGTGTCGGTCCTGAAGGAGCTGCTGACGTGGAATTGAAGGTCAACCCTGTTCCAGCTTCTGTCCAGGCAGAGATTGAGCTTCTCCGCATTCCCAAGAAACCTGATTCCTATTCTCAGATGGATAGTCAGCTTGGAGCCATGAATCCAGCTTACCAGCCTGAGATGCAGGCCATAAAGGACGAAGCGTCTTATATGAAGCCCATGCCCATGTATGATATTCCTATTGTGCCCAATATGACTCCTGCATTGAAGCCGATGATCCCAGTTCTTGATAAATCGGAGCCTGCCCCAGAGATGCACCGCTCCTACTCTTATGAGATGAAACTTCCAGCTAAACGACCTCGCTGGATGGCTTCCCGTTCTGCTGTTGAAGATGATGCCTATTGAATCAACATAGAATTCAGTTGATCCCTAGTGTAAAAAAAGATGAAGATATTCAATATTTATAGCTTTGAAATAAAATATTTTTCAATCATTTCTCTCAATCGTTATTTAAAAATCTGTTATCCAATTCTTTTAACATACATATGCTGTTCTTTATTTCAAACAGCAAAGAATGAAAATTCTCAATCATTTAATTATTAAAGATATAAATTTTAAAGATTATTTTGAAGTGTGTGAATAATCTATAATTCAGTATTTAGGTATATGTGTGTATGTTGTATTATCAATTTGGCATCAGGGTAGGCTCCTCGTTCAACAAACAGGGATGGTTCAGAAGTGAGAACTAACAACCTGTAGAAAATATAAATCCACATGAATAGGAACATGGTTACCTTGGTTTAAGGGGGGTGGGGGTCACCCGAAAAAGTGAGATGGGACTGAGCGAAATTCATGAAAACCCTGGTCTAATAGAAACATGGCAATCTAACTATATCTGACTCATGCCTCCAATAGACTTAGAAATAACACACTTCAATGTTTTCGGTGACGCAGTTTCGAAGATCTTTGTCGACATTTGGGTTCCAATCAAGGAATGACACGGCTGATATGCTTACACATCCCTTAATTGCTTGGACAAGGTTAACGACCTTCACAAGACGTCTCCACGGGTCACTTCCCTTCCTTTCCAGGTCTTCTTTTATTGACGCAATTTTGAAGTTTGATCATGTACATTGAGCTTCTATGTACAACAATCAATGCATAGCATAAAATATACAAAAGTCATGAATCATTTTATTTTTTTATTAAAAATTAGAAGTTATATTTATAAATTTAATTGTCATCTATCTATATAATTTATAATTAATAAATTTACTGGCCATTTTTTTTTGCTTGAAGAATCTGTTTAAGAATAAATGGTCTAAATAAAGAGTTCTGTTGTTATTGTACGTTAATATTTATTTTCACAAACACAAGAAATATATTTAATTAAAAAGGCATATATTCGATCAAAATATCAGTTATGTACCAATATTTCAGTTGGCTGAACGCCAACCTTTTTCATTGTATTACAACAAATTTATATGATGGATTAGCGCGCCATCTGTTATGGGAATTTTATACTATTTTAGGCGCGTATATTCTTTTAAAATTAAACAATTATTACTGCCTTCACTTCAATTAAAAATAATGGGAGGGCCTGGTTCATCAGTAGTAAGTCCTCCAAGTGGTTTCGACAGTTTAATTTACCAGACCGCTGTAATATTGCACATTTCGGTTTACTTTTTATAGTGATACTGGAGCTGACCTCTAGAAAATTGAACTTTTAATCAAATATGGGAATAGTTTTTGAGGACATATATGATTTATAATTAAATGTATTTATACTGCCTCAAAGCTTATGTTCGTATTTTATTTATAATACCATTTTCGAGAGGTCAGCTCTTGATTCGGTATATATATACACTGCGTGACATTGAAAATGGAACACCAAGAAATAGTGGCCAGAAAATTATGCAAATTTCAGGGTAGACGCGCCTTACCGAGTTATGCAAATGATGTAAAATGCGCAGCTCTCGTGCGCACATGGAGTAAGATATAAGGGAAGGAACTTGCAGAAAGGACAGTATTCGTGTCGTTATTTCTTCAAGGAAAATCATTGTAGAAATTTTGTTTTTGTGTGAAAAGACACGCGTAATAACAGGGAATGCCAGGTCATCGTAAACGGAGGCAGTTCAAGCAGACAGACGCTTTTACGAGGGGCATGGTGATCGGACTGAAAAGGGAAGGTTGGTCCATACGTCAAATCGCAGCTGATACACACCTTGGTGCGTCCACGGTGCACCGACTGTGGAGAAGATGGTTGGAACTAGGAAATGTGGCAATTTATAGGAATGCCGGTGCAACCAGAGTGACGTCAGCACGTGTGGATCGGCGTATCCTTCGACAAGCAGTGGCGGCCCCACAAGCCACTTGTACCGCCATCCTGCAACATGTGCAAGACACCCTAGATCATTCCATCTCGACCAGAACCATTTCCCGTCGATTGGTTGCTAATGGCTTGCACTCATGCCGTCCGCTAAGAAGACTGCCATTGACCCCACTGAATAGGCGCCAACGTTTGGAATGGTGCCAGGCTAGATCGACGTGGATGACGGAATGGCACAGGGTCGTGTTCTCAGATGAGTCGCGTTTCTGCTTGTCCAGTGATAGTCGCCGTGTACGCGTGTGGCGTCGACGGGGAGAAAGGTCCAATCCGGCAGCAATTGTGGAACGCCCCACCGTGCGACAACGTGGAATCATGGTTTGGGGCTCAATCGCGTATGATTCCAGGTCACCTTTACTTCGTATTCAGGGCACTATGACGGCCCAACGATACGTTGATGATGTGCTGCGACCGGTGACACTCCCCTACCTTCAGGGGGTACCCAATGCCCTTTATCAGCAGGATAACGCCCGACCGCACACTGCTCGCATTAGTCAACAAGCTCTGCAAGATGTACAGATGCTTCCCTGGCCACCGTACTCTCCTGATCTCTCACCAATCGAGCACGTCTGGGACATCATTGGACGCCGTTTGCATGCCTTGCCACAGCCGCGTTCAGAAGACGAACTGTGGCAAATGGTTGAGAGGGAATGGAGAGCCATCCCTCAGTGCGCCCTTCCGTACTCTGATTGACTCTCTACCTAGACGTGTTGCTGCGTGCATCGCCGTCCGCGGTGGTCCTACTTGCTACTATGCCGACGCCGTTCTCGCTCTCTGTATTATGACTATCATTTTGAAATAAAGATCACTTATTGTTCGTCCCTGTCTCTCTCTGTCTGCCGAGTTTCATCACTTTCTGGCCACTATTTCTTGGTGTTCAATTTCCAATGTCACGCAGTGTATATATATATAAATATATATAAATGTAATAAGTTGAGGTCTGGTAGCTTCTGGTAGAATCCTGTCGACTTTCTGTAATGAGTTGAGTTACTGTTGACTCTTGTAGAATACTGTCGACTAACTTTGTGATTATAAAGTGTTGACTCTCGCTATACTGTGTTGACCAACAGGAACAGTCAGGATGGGGAGTTTTCCAGTACCTCTCTGCACCTTGTAAGTCCTTTAAAAGTTCTCACAGAGTACAGGCAGTCGTGGTCGAGGCAGAGTGGAAAGCATGGGAATGTCCACACAAAAAACGAATACACAGTTGCAGTAAGAAAGTTCCGTGAACAGATAAAAGTTGAGCTAGGAGCGAAAGATGGGGAGATAGAAGTTTCTTACTGATCTACATGATGGATGAGATGGACCTGAGGTACAACCGACGTGGGCTCGCACAGATGCTGAACTAACTGTCAAGTGACTGTATATTTGGCTAAAGACGGGGGCCTTTATATACCGTTTCTGAGAAAGGGGGTTTTGCATGTCACCAGATGTGAGAGGGGGTCGTCTGGTCATTCTACTGGCGCCGTTGCAGTTTCCATTTTTAGACCTTATTGTGGGAATTCTAAATCTATCTCGATTTTAGACGTTATGACTTCTATCTCTTGCTTAGCTCAACTCTTAATCTATTACAGAGTTTTATTTATTATCCTCAGTTTGTACAAATTACATTACATATGATGATGTAATGACACATGTCAATCATGCATATAACCATTTACAGATGTGTTTCTACTACACAACATTAAAATCTTGTTATAAGTTATATACAATATGGGATTGTTGGTTTAAATTACCATATAAATATATTTTTGACTATAATCAATAGAGAAATGATTGTAAAAAATACCTAACAGACAAAATAAATATTTTAGAAAAATAAGGGTGTGAATATTTTAGATATCAACAATAACGCCTAATGTATCCAATACATGCCTTTTCAAATGAAGATATATTCATGGATTTTATATATTTTTAAAACATAATAAATTATAAGAAATCCAAAATTATCATAGACACCTATGATTATTTTTATGATTAAACATTTTTTTGTCCTTACTGTAATAATAAATTAATGGGAAGGCCTGACTCATCAGTAGTGAACACTCACAGCAGTTAAATCCGTCAATTTAATCTACTGATAAGCAAGACCCTCCCATTACTTTATCATTGCAATTAAATGGTAACAGAAAATAGTTCAATTTCAAAAAGAAGCATACTCGTCTAGAATAGTTTCAAATTCTTATAACAAATGGCGCGGTAATACAACACAAGGGAATGGTTGAATGTAGAACAATGTTGTTGTAGATATAATTGAAACTTGGCCATACATTTAATACATATATATGGCGTTAATTCATTGATTATTCAAATGTTAGTTTGAAGTCTCTTTTCCTTCACAACAGAAATACGCTTCCATCAAAGCCAATAGCGTGGAACTGAGGAGTGTTCAAGAAGACCTTGTCTGAAGGAGAACTCTCTTAAGGTGGGGAAACCTCCCTTGCTGAAAAAATGTGTACCTATTGTTTGCGGAAGAGCATTGCTCGATTCAAATATTTATATGTAATTCTACTATCCTAAATGTTAATGTCCATTGTTTGCTTGTAAACCATTTCTAAGATTCCACCCGTCATTGCAGCGTATATAACAAGAATCGTCCAATACAGTTTCAGAGCTCTAAAAAGCGGTCTGGTAGATTAAATTTGCGAAACCGCTCGGAGGGTTCACCACTGATCTTCCAAGCCCTTACAATGATTTTCATTGCAGTTAGAACAGAATGAGTTTTTTTTCATGTAAAAAAAAACTTTCGTGCTTTAATATTTCCGATTCTTATAACTATATAGATATTTGCCTACACATTTTATCTACCCTTTATTTATTCCTTTATTATCTTTATTTTATCTTAATTATTCCTCCTGTAAAAATAGATTGAAAGAATCAATAACATTGTTTTTATTGTAAAACGACATTTGAAAATAATCCAGCATGTGTTTATTTTGAACGAAAAATCATTTTTTTAAAGGAGAAATAACGATCATTTCAAACCTTAAGGATGAGGTATGAAAGGATGAATTTTGAAGAATAATGATGAACGGGAAAATAAATGTGTCCAAGGATGGGAATCGAACTTGCAATGTTCCGCTTACTGAGCAGATTATTGTCAAATTGTCAATGTCAGTAGCCCAAGCTGTCAACATGAAAGACATTTCCCAAACCATAAACCTACTCTTCTATAGAATATATCAATTGTATATAGAGCAGTAAATTAAGCATTATAAATTCATAGCCAAATTTCAATCATTTACATTTTCGTTCGAAATTTCTTTGTAAAAGTATTTTCATATAAATAGGACAACTCTTCTTTTAGCGTCGAAATTTAGTTATAGATTGTAGATATGATGATAAAAATAGAAAATTGATTCGTAATGAAGATTGCTTTAAAATGGTTTTATGTGAATTTTTGAAATTGTAGTGAAAAGGAATATTAAAACAATCAGTTCTAAAACTTTCCCTAAGGTTGATAAGGCTCAATTTGGATAATAGAATATAAACCCAAGGTATGTAGTGTGTGATGTTTCGGTAACAGCGTTGTTACCTTCTTCAGACAAAATTACTGAATGAGAATTTTTGTTCACAAAATTATAACAGAAACTATTTAAAACATGCTGTGGTAAAATTTCTCATTCAGTACTTTTGTTTGAAGATGGTAACAACGCTGTTACCGAAACGTCACACACTATTTATTTGGATTTGGTCTTATTACCATATATTTCCCCTAAGGTTTTGAATGGTTATATAGCAAGTTATTATTTAAATAATAATACATAGATAAAGATTAAATATAGAAATGAAATTTTAAAATTGTTTATCTTTTGACATTTTCACTTGATCTTTTTTTTTTTTGTAAAATAAGATTGAGACTAAAAGTAATTTCTTCCCAAAATTAGAATAAAATTAAAATGACCCTAAAACCATCCTCATTTTCAAAAGAGGGTTTAAATAGAAAATTTGATGATATATGGCATAGAAGTTTAGAAATTAATCGATACGCAGATAGGTAAAAAGAACAAATATTCTTATTTTCATATTACCTACACAATAAGACGCTTATAAGATGGATAAGACGAACTGTACCTAAGTGTATATGAATAAATATAGTTTAATTCTGTTTTACAATTCCATTATCGTGATTTTATATATATTGGACTGGCTACACACAGATTCTCCCTAAATGAATATTTGCCCAATGTATAATGCGTTAACAAATATTTTTAATTATGATTATATCTCATTTTCACTCTGAAGTGGAAAAAAAAGTGAAAAAAATTACCACTTTAGTTACCTTGAATATGCAAGATGATTCAATAAAATATAAGGAAAGACGAAATATGCGAAATATACCCACTCTTTCTCTGAGAGAAGAATTACAAAAACAATAACAAGACTAAGAACGAAACACCACAAAGGAATGACAATACATTCATTTGGCAGAAGAACTTACAGGAGAGGTGACAATTGTCCTAGTATTGAACAAACATCTACCCCCACATATTCTAATGTCTAGCAATTCTGCCTTGCAGGAAATTGACATGGATCTAGAGCAGCAGGTTGCACACCCATGATAGAGAATATTACGACTGTTATGATAAAGATGCATAAAGATATCTGAGGCTCTTCATTGGACACGACAACAAGAAGAACATTTCGGAGTAATATGACTAAGGTAGCATTACAACATAGTGTATAGAAGGAATTACCACACATAGGGACAAGTCAACAGATTGAATGAAATCACGAATTGGGTCAAGTTCCACTGGGGGATTTAAGACCTGAGGGTGAGAGAAGGACAGACAGCTCGCAGACATGCATCTGATCGTAAGTCTTTCTTTACAATAGCACATAGCTTTGTCTGCTGATTGGATATTTTTTTCTTAATATAATGTTTTTACAGCTTTACATATAAAACAACCAAAGCTGATTTATTTTTTATCTAAAAAGGCGATAATTGTGTGCTTCTGAATCATTATTTACTAGTTAATATAGCGATATTAGTAATAATATTAGTTAGTATTTCTTATAGATTATATATGAAACAACCAAAACAGGTTTATCTTATATTTAAAGGCGATAATTTTATGCATTAACTTATTATTAAACTAGCCAATATTTCATTGTTAGCAATATAATTGTTCATATTTCTTATATATAGCCTATATATGAAACAACCAAAGCTGGTTTCTCTCATCTAAAAAGAAGATATAATATTTGATTTCTAAATCATTATTAAATTATCCAATATAACGATGTTAGCAATAATATTTGTCCATATTTCTTATAGTCTATATGTAGCAACCAAAGCTAATTTCTCTCTTATATAAAAAATCGATAATTTTATGCTTCTGAAATATCAATGAACTGGCCAATATAGCGATGTTAGCAATGATATTTGTTCGTATTTCTTATAGCTCATATATAAAACAACTAAATAAATACAAAAATATATTTTCACTGTTTTAAAAGCTTATTCCGAAAGTTTGATTAAATACAATTTCTGAGATTCTATCCTTTTCTCAGTGCTGCATATAAGCGCAGAATGATTCAATATATTATTTGAGCTCTGAAGGAGCGGACTGGTAGATTTTATTAGCGAAACCGCTGGGAAGGTTCATCGCAGTAAGTACAGTATATATTTTATTTATGTCTAAATATACACTCGCGTATTATTGTTGTCATTTGTTATATAAAGATTGTTGTACTAGGAACTCTTTTTAAATACAATAGCAACCATGCGCTGTCTGGATATTGCACAGAACTAAAATGGCTTACTGTATTAGTTAATTAATTCTCATTTAGAGAGGAAAATCGCCTCTGCTAGAATCAATTATGACCCATCTGAACTATTCATTATTTAATTATGAGACAATGTTTGATAATAATAGAATTATTTTTTTCTTTCTGTTTCTAAATTATTTTAACAGTAGAACCTCCTTTTAGCGGACACCCCGCTAGCGGGACAGCTCTCTACATTGGACAGTTTTCATCTGCAAAATTACCATTTTTACAATTCAGAAAATCTTCTATTAAGAGGACACTCTTCTCTAAAGGACACATTGGTTCTGTAATTAGGTGCTGTCCGTTACAGGGAGGTTCTATTGTAGCTGAATATTTTCTTGTGTGTGCATATTATCTTTGTAAATATCATTTAAAATTGTCGCTACCATATATATTTCTAAACGTGTGAATACATTGCGAGATATATGACATGATAATTAAATTGTTGACCCTCAAGTTTGCGTAGAAATAAATTATATTAGATGAACTTTCAACAATAGAATTTTGAACATAGAATGAGAGCAGAAGAAGTGATGGTGATGTGTGGCGCAGGTGACCTTCAGCCTGGTGGCACTGACCGTGGGAGGTAGTCTGGCGTACATGCCGCGGGGGTCCTATGGCATGGAGGCCCCGGTTATGGAGCAGGTATGTGGTACAGTATAGGTTTCTTATATTGGTATTTCATAGTGTAGGTACGTGGTACAGTACATAGTTTCTTACATTAGTATGTCATGGTGGTTCAGTTAAGGTTAAGTATGTTATCGGAATGATCGATTCTTCAAGTGATCTCAATATCTACCTTGGATGTGTTGAACTTTTAGTGATGGTGATGTGATGAATTCGACCTTTAGCATTCACATTAAATGTGATTACATTTATGTTAAAATATACCATAGTTTGTTACTATATTTGTACACAGTTATTTCTTATTAAAAAGGAGCATTTAAAACATTAATAAATGGTATTATTGAATTGTAGCAGGTCTATGAAGAACCTCCCAAGCCCTACAGCTATGGCTACAACATCGACGACGGCTACGACAACCGCCGCTACCACAACGAGGACTCCGACGCCCTCGGACACAAGAAGGGCTCCTACGGCTACACCAGCGCCAACGGACTCTACCGCACCGTGAACTACGTGGCCGACGACCAGGGCTACCGTGCCCAAATCATGTCCAACGAGCCAGGTGTCGGTTCTGAAGGAGCCGCTGATGTGGAATTGAAGGTTAACCCTGTTCCAGCTTCTGTCCAGGCAGAAATGGAGCTTCTCCGCATTCCCAAGAAACCCGAATCCTATTCTCAGATGGATAGTCAGCTTGGAGCCATGAAGCCAAGTTACCAGCCCGAGATGCAGGCCATGAAGGACAAAGCGTCTTATATGAAGCCCATGTCAATGGAAGATATTCCTATTATGCCCGATATGACTCCTGCAATGAAGCCGCTGATCCTCGATCTTTATAAATCAGAGCCTGGCCCAGAGATTGACCGCTCCTACTCTGATGAGATGCAACTTCCAGTCAAACGTTCTCGCTGGATGGCTTCCCGTGCTGCTGCTGAAGATGGTGCCTATTGAATCTATATATAATTCAATTGATCTCTCATGTAAAATATATTTTTTGAGCTTTGAAATAAAATATTCTACAGTCATTTTTCTCACTCCTTATTTAAAACTCTGCCATTCGATTCTTCTAACGTACATATGCTGATCATTATTTCAACAGTTAATAAGTAAAAAATGTATTCTTCAAATTAGTGAAGAAATTAATTTCAAATAATATATTAAAGAGTGAATAATCTATATCTCTGATAATGAATATTTAGGTATATAAATAACTACATGATGTATTGTTGGATTGAGAGAAAAAAACACCGGGGTAGGCTCCTCTTTCAAATCGCAATCATGGGCCAGAGGTGGGAGCTAAGAGTCTGAAGATAAAATAAATCAACATACGAACATGGTAATCTCGGGGTAGTGGTGACACCCAGGAAGGTGAGATGGGACAAAGCGGAAATTCTGGATGCTCTGGTCAATCGGGCAGCATGGAGTTCAAATTATACCTGACTCCTGCCCCCAAAAGGCTTAGGAATAACTTACCTTATATGCTGTCGGTGACGTCAAGGTAGGCGATCGCTGTCTTCGGGATCCAATCAAGTACTGATATGGCTGATATGCTAACATCATCCCTTATTTGCCTGGACAATGTTAACGACCTTTTTATGACATCTCCAAGGGTCAGTGCCTTCCTTCCGGGGAGTGTGTTTTATTAACGCTATTTTGAATATAGATCATGTGCTTTGAGTTTCTATCTACAACATTATATGCAACAGCATAGAAAATACAAAATAATTTTTAAAATTCTACAGTATTTGCAAGAATATTATGAAATACCATTGAAGAACAATGTAAAAAATATTATTGCTTTTTCTCAAAAATAAAAGGGGATGTGTAACAAGCTTTTAAACCACGAACTCCTCAACTGCTAATGAGGCTCACATTGAAAGATTGGCTCTGTTCACGAGTTCGTTGATCAAAAGGGACACACACACACACACACACAACCCCGCAAATCTACTTTCTAAATGATAATAAAGTCAACAAGTAACCTTTTGCATAATGTTTTTCGATGGTATGTATTTAGATATAAGGTTTTCTTCTGGACGGCTTAACAAATTCTGCTGAAATTTGGTATACCTATGTGAAAACGCAGGAAAGAACGAACAAGCTGCTCAAAATTTAATGTGAAATGACTAGATCCCTTAAAGCCGAAATTATATGAAACCTTTAAAAGGAGCAATTGAAAGCTTAGCCATTTTAATCGCCGAAATAAAAGCAGGCATTTCCGAATGCCTTCCCAGTCTACAATAGGTTTTAAAGATAATAAAAGTCCACCTATTTTCTAGCACCACATATATCAGAATTCATTATAGCAAACCTCAATAAATATAAGCAAACTAGGTCGCAACTTAGGTTAATATAATAAATTAATTTTCAGCTACTGCTTAATATATACTCATATATATTATTTATATAAAAAATAGACACTTCGGCCAGTTGGAGTTTTTTATTTTCTCAACGTTTCGACAAAATCTTTTGTCTTCGTCAGGAGAAGTAAATAAAAATAAACATTTGGCAAAAGTTAAAAATTATATTTAGCGCAAATATTATTTTTATAATCTTTTGCCTTTTTAAAATTTTTATTTAATTTACTTCCATGTTTTTCATTCTGTCTATCCACAAATATTGTAATCAATTCTAAAGAACACCTAGAAGTCTAGAAAAGGGCACACTTTTTCAGGCCTGATGACAATGCAAATTAACAAAATTTCAGTCTTTTTCCCTCATTGTGGTGGTCTCGATTATCTTATTTGCCATCTTATTGTACAGGAAAGCCCTGAGGAACATATTCCTCTCAGCAAGACCATTCTCGACCTGGTGCATGGCTTTTCAAAAGAGGCATACAACCCAAGACTTCCCGGACATTTCTTGAGCTGAAAACAGTTCTTTTTCCCAACTCCTCCTCCAAGGCCTTCATATAGCATAAAGTAGTGCTATACTCGAGGAAGAGCGCTGCTGCTGATCTGTTAGTGCTCAATGTATTCTACCGTCTCTTGTTCTTAAAGAAGGTTACCAAATCCTTTGTGGCCCAGGAGTTCTGGCATCAGGCCTCGCAACTTTAGCTTCTAACATGGTGGATTGAAGGCGAAAATCTTATAAACATTTCATTGATAAAGACTACAGTGCTTAAAATTAAAGATAATTCGCAAGTAATCTTTTTATTATCTCGACGTTTCGACAAAATCTTTTGTCCTCGTCAGAAGCAAATAAAAATTAAAGCATTTGGCAAGGCGATAAAAAAAAATATTTTTTTTTTTAAATTAAACATTTATATCTACTGCCCTTTGTGCAAAATAAAAGTTATTGGGAAGGGTCTGGCTACCTCTTGTAAATTGTGTTTGAAATGAAATATGGACATAAGCTTTAACGATATTTTTGATATAAAATTATATGTATTTCTACCGTCGTTAAAGCTAATGACAATATTTCATTTAAAATACCATTTCTATGAGGTCGGCTCTAGTATCGGATATATATACAGGGTGATCCAAAAGTCCCGCACTATTTTAAAAATTAATAACTCCGCGAATATTTGCGCTAGAGCAATGCGGTAAACACCATTGTATTCAGGATGCAATGGGATTTTTTATGGCAAATAATGAAAAATTCGAAATTGATTTTAGTTACAATTTTATTCGCCAGATGGCGCTCTACCAGAATCAGAGATTCAGCGGCCAGATTGTTTGATAAATTGAAAAATATAACTGATCGACACGTATTTTCCCTTTTTGAATACCAGGAAAGAACCCTAATAATATCAAATAACAAATTAATAAAACACCACTTCGCCAAAAGTATGAAGAATTGGTTAACGATTTTCAAATACAATCAGAGATATGTAAAATAGGTAAATGCAAATTAAAACATGTAGCAAAAATATGTATATTTTATATGGGGTTTTGTGAAATAGATTGAATGTTTGAAAAACACTGCTGATATCAATACACGAATTTTCGAAATGTTAATATAGTACCAAAAATTATGATGGCACTATTAATAGGATTTCTTGCTATAAGAAATGTGTAGTTTCTTGACTGATTGGCGACACTTGACTATTTAACTGGATATTTGTCATGATCCAACAAATGAAATATAGAGGGGAGTGACAAAATATATTTGTCGTACTTTATTCCAAATATCCTAAGGGCTTGTCAAATGTTATCTTTGTTTATTATACTGTACACAATTTTAAAAAATGTGTCCCCTCAAATAAAAATAATTTTTAAATCGACCTTTTGCGTTGAAAAACGTGGTAGTAAAATCATTTTGTATTATTTTTTTTTTCACAAAATTTCTAAAGTTATTGGTGTACAGAAAATATTCCTTATGCTATTCCTTTTAATGAGCGAAAAGCGAAAACTAAACATAAGGGGGAAAATTGTGTGTACCAGTGTTATTCGAGAAGTTATAACACTCTGGTTTGCACGACATAATATGTGAGCAAATGACAAACAAAATATTACTGTTCACAAAAAATAGAGTCAAGATGTGAGGACAGCATTTATTATCCCCATATCCCAACACAAAGAGCTGCAAAATATTGGTAGATAATATAATACATGGCGGCTTATCTAACACATGAGGTAACTGCCTTCTCTCTTGTATTAGGTCACAATCCTTGCTCAATGTGGCACCCTTTATTCTCAATCACCGCCTGGAGACGATATATGACAGAATGGACAGCATTAAATAACATATCTGTTGAAATTGATAAAACGTGCCATCTGATAGAAGCCTTCAACCTGGCCAATGTGGTAGACCAGCATCGATAAACACACGATTTAATGTACCCCCATAGACAAAAATCGCAAGGCGTCAAGTCTGGTGATCTTGGAGGCCACTGGTATATAAAGTGGCGACTTATCATACGATTTTCACCGAGCGTATCCTTCAGCAATTGTTTGGCACCTCGGGAGATATGAGGAGGTCCTCCATTTTTCATGAATGTTATATCGCTTAGTGCTTTTGCCCTGCACAATATGGGAATACCCTTTTCTCTCAAAAGTTGAACATAACGTTCACCAGTTACAAAAACGGTTTTAAAAGTTCTTCCATTGATTTTTCAAAGAAAAATGGCCCAATAATAAAAGAAGTGAACCCACACAAAACTAACTCTAGGCTGGTAAAGTGGCATTTCTGTGAAAATCCTAGGGCTTTCTGTTGCCCAAATGCGGCTGTTTTGAATGTTAAATTCTCCGTTTAGAGAAAAGTGAGCATCATCTGTCCACAGAACATTCGACAGCCAGTTTTCATCAATATCAATTTGCCGTAAAACCCATGCAGCGAATTCTTGACGCATCTCAAAATCGCCAACTTTCAGCTCGTGAAATCTTTGAATTTTGTATGGGTACACACAATAGAGACATTAAGTGAAGCGTCTTCGGATATCACAATCATACTCGGCGAATTAAACGCCAAAAGTTCAATTTGGGGATCACCTGTCCAGGATAACAAAAGTCAGCAGGTTGAGGACATGCTAACCGACCTCGACCTTACACCGTTAAATAACAGAGAGAACATCTATCTATCCAAGTCCACAGGCACATAATCCGCAATAGACATCACAGCGATAAATTACAACATCGCACCCACAACACAATGGAAAATCCTGAGAGGTGCAATCAGTGACCACAGACCAATTTTAACAACCCTAAACTTCAAAATTGAGAATGTCCATTAGAATAAAAGAACATGGAACTTTAGGAAAACCGACTTGAAAAAATTCACAGAAAAGCTTGAAGAACTGTGCAACGAAAAATTGAATTACAGAACGCTTGACAAAAACTTGGAAAAATTCTCTTCGAACATTTCAAAAGCTGCAAAAGCATCGATACCTAGAGGTAGACGTAAAGACCTGTGGATACCTTACTGGAAGGACCACAACATCGAGGCAATGATTTCATAGAGAGAGACAATATCAATGAACTTCTTAAAAAAATAAAATAGAAGAAAACAGAAAGGAACTCATTGAAATTAGTCACAAAATAGAACAAGAAATTTGGATATGCAAACAAGAAAAATGGCAGAATTCTGCGAAAAATGGATCCAAGAAAGGACAGCCAACACTGGAATATGATTAGAGTGTTAGAGAACAATCAAAACCAACACCAATCCTCCAATACTCTAACCGATATGAATAGAACAGCGAGAACGAGAACAAACAGATGACTGACATAATTGCTGAATATCTTTCAAGCACTTCCATACTCAACTATACGAATGAAGACAGGACTCTAAAAATAATATAAACCAGTTAGTTAAACAAGCAAGAAACTTCCATCAACAAGATATTTTCTCGAGAGACTTCACACTGAATGAGCTAAACTTATCAATAAAAAAATCCAAGAGGTCACCAAGAGATAATCTAATCTTTGGTCAAATGATTAAACATTTTGAAGAAAAAGCTAATAATCAACTCCTACGAATACTGAACATTTCATAGCAAACTGGTAAACTACCAAAGAATTGGAAGATATCAATTATAGTGCCAATACTGAAGCCAAACAAAGATGCCAAGGAATACAAGAACTATCGGCCAATTGCTCTCACCAGCATACTTTGTAAAATACCAGAACGAATTATCCACTCTAGGCTCATAGTCTGGCTCACTAACAATAATAAAATAAACCTCTACCAAACTGCCTATAGATCCCAGCACTGTACGACTGATCAACTGTTCTACTTCTGTCAATCAATAATAGATTCTTTCCAGGAAAAACCGCCAAAAAATATTCCTTGATATGACCTCAGCTTTTGATTGAGTGTGAAGGGAGAAATTACTTGAAAAGCTGCACAACATCGGAGTAAGAGGAAAAACCTTAATCTGGATTGCAGACTTCTTAAGGGGAAGAAGGTTAAAGGTTCGGGTCAATGGAGAAATTTCCAAGGAAGGAAGAACATGGGCTGGTGTAAATCAGGGATCTGTGCTCAGTCCTCTACTCTATCTGCTATATATTAACGACATCCATCCTTACCTCACTGAAGACACAAAGGTTGCCTGTTATGCAGATGATATAGCCATATGGAACACAAGTAGCAGCATAGAAAAATCGTAAAAAATACTGAAGACATCAATGAGAGGACTGGAAAAGTGGGCAATGGAACTCCAAATGACCATAAACCCAATAAAACCAAACCTATGCGTCTTCTCCACTCACAGGGAAAAAGGCATAAATATAACCACAAAATAAGCATAAACAAACAAATATTTGATAAAATTAGAAATCCATAATACCTAGGTGTGATACTGCAGTCCTGGATCTTTCAAGTTGGTCTTGAGGACCACGCCATCACCATCTCCTAAGCGGCGAAGTACGCGATCTACGTATTCATCGTAGATCGCAAAATGCGTGGTGTCGCTGGAGACCCACTGGCGATTCTCCACCAAATTCTGCAGCGCTGGCAGAGGCGCCATATTCATTGTACATAGTGTATATAATGCATATTATCTTTTTTAATAGTGCAGACTGTGCATGTATTGACAAGATGTGTCAACAAAATTATTTTTATTATTATTGATGAGGAATTGGAATTTTCAGAACACATAATTAGCACCTCAAATAGAGCTATCAGAAAACTAAACATTCTGAGAAGGCTATGTGAACAAATTGGGGAGCAAAACCCAGAATTCTCAGAACAAGATATACCACCTTAATAAGGCCGATAATGGAATATGCAACACCGGTCTGGGCTCCCTCAAGCTCATCACTAAAAGTAAGACTAGACAGTGTTCAAGCAAAAGCGGCCAAAATAATCACTGGTGCTGTTTCATCCACCAACAATGAGAAAATTCAGAGAGAATGTGTTCTAGACCTACTCGCTCGAAAGCAGAAGACAAAATAAAAACAACTTGGATCGGCACTTCGGAAACGAGGAACCAGAGGACGAGATCTCTCTGACCACTTGTGGTTTGGTAGATCCGCCCTTTTCTGAGAATGAGGTGAAACTGACGGCTTCCAAGTTCGGGAAAAGGAAATCTCCTGGTCCCGAAGGGATCGATAACACGGTCGTAAAAGCCCTGGTAAGGATGCACCCATCGCTTCTTTCCAGGTTATTCAATAGGTGCCTGGACACTGGTGCATTTCCTGAGGCATGGAAGGCTGCCCGAGTAGTGCCTCTCGAAAAGTCTGGTAGAAAGGGTAATTCTCCAAATGATTATCGTCCGCTTTCTTTACTAGTGTGTCTAGGTATGGTCCTGGATAGCCAACTAGCTCAGCGACTGAAGCATTGGCTAGAAAGTAATGAACTCCTTTCCTCTTTCCAACATGGTTTTAGGGAAGGGAAGTCCACAACCACAGCTCTTAACGAGGTGTTAGAGGGGGTTGAGATGGGCTTAAATAAGGGTGCTTGGGTTCTTTTCGTGGCCCTGGACATGGATGGCGCGTTCAACTCCATGAGCTGGAACAAGCTGATGAGAAATTTGATGGACATGGGTTGTCCTGATAATTTGTGCAGCTTGGTTCGTGACTTCCTGAGGGATAGACAGATTAGCCTCAGTTTTGGTGGGCGGAAGTTGGAAAGAAACTGTGCTAGGGGTTGCCCCCAGTGCTCTTGCTGCGGACCTATTCTGTGGAATATCCAGGTAAACACCGTTTTCCAGGAGGAGCTCCCTGAGGGAGCCAGGCTGGTTCTCTATGCTGACGACCAGTTCCTCATCATTGAGGCTGCTTCGAGAGCGAAGGCTGAGAAGTGTGTTGGAACTTCTCTCCAAATTCTCTCGATCTGGGCCCATGACTCTGGCCTTAAGTTCAATGTCTCCAAAACTAAAGCCCTCAGCTTCAAGCCTAGGGACATAAGAACTAAAAGGAAAGGGATCAAATGGGAACACAAGCCGGCTATCCGGATGGAAGGACGGAGGGTAGCGTTGGTCAATAGGATGACCATTCTGGGGGTGGTCATTAATGACAAGATGGGTTGGCAATACCAGGCGGAGGAGATGGTGGCGAGAGGCAGGGAGGCGTTGTGCAGGCCTGTCCTGGTTGGCTGCTCTCAACAGGGGGGGGGGGGGAGAAGTAGTGTACTATTCTTAGGAACCTCTGCCTCTCCTGTGTCGAACCAATCTTGCTATATGCTTCCGGGGCTTGGTGGCGCCGAAACAGGGATCAGAAGGTGGCAACAACTCTAGAGAGAGTGCAGAGGACAGCGGCACTCAGAATCACAGGGGGATATCTCACTGCCAGCAGTGAGGCCTTTTTGGTCCTCGCTGGGCTTATTCCCCTGGGATTGAAACTAGAGGAGGAGACCATCAGACATCAGAGAACAGGGAAGATGCCCTGGAACTTGAAGCGGGGGCCCTGGAATCGAAGAGGGATCCAAGGAAGCCTTCGCAGTGGTTGCCAAAGTGGAATTGGAGTCCTGGAGGGCCGACAGGGATTGGCACGGAGGTTTTCACTGATTGTTGTAAGTCTGGAACCAATACTGGAGCTGGGGTAGTGATATTCACTAATGGAGAGCTGATCTTCCAAGAAAGTTTAACACTCAGAGTGGACGAATTGGTCTTTTCAGCCGAGCTGGTTGCGATCAGGGTAGCCCTCAGAGTGTGCGCCGAGCAGAACTTCAGCCCGGACTGCCCCTATTCTGATTGTATGTCGGCCCTCGTCGCCATCAATCTGGAGAAAGGGCAACTCGCGCATCAAATAATCCAGTAGCTGGAGATGATGACGCGGGCTCCGGAGCTCCCTTGGTTTAGGAGACACAGCCTCATCGAAGGTAATGAGTTCGCAGACAGGATCGCTAAGGCAGGATGCTTTAGAGGTAGATCACTGAGGACCCCAGTGACCAAGAAAGAAGTTTATAGGAGGATCAGGGGGCACGTCCAGGACTTATGGTTGGACAGATGGAGGAACAGTGTGAAGGGGAGAGAGGTATTCAATGGGGTAACAACACCCAAGTACCTCTGTAAGGTAATGTCCCACAAACTCATTAGAGTAGTTCGGGACATGGGCTCTTCCCCAAGTCTCCACAGATTTAAAATTAAGAGAAACCCTGATTGCGTCTATGGAGAAAGGGATGTGAATGCACGCCACTACGTCTTGGATTGTCCAAGGGTAGTGGGTGTGCAGGAAGAGAGAAGGAGGGCGAGGGGCGCGATCGAGAGTAAGCTGCTGAGAAACCACAACAAGCTTCTTGAGAAAGCCCACGACGTGGCAGCTGAGCTTTTCCTCAGCTGTGAGTGAACAGAGTCGACCGGGGTCTGCCTCCCCGCGGTCCCTGCTGGACACAGTGGATAGTTTCCTATTTTGCTATGATTAAAGGCCACCGGTATAGAAATCCTTCCAGACACGTTGTCTGGGAGGTGGTGTTTCCAGGTACAAAGTCCAAGCACTAGCTTGGATACCGTTACTTGGCTTATGAGTTGAACAGAATAGCAGCGAAGGGCATGCTTCGCATGCCGGATTGTGGACCTAAAGGTCTGGGTGGCCATCTGCTTCTAGGGTATACCAACTGTGCTTAGGTGGGATCCTCCAGTTCTTGTTTATTTTGGCTACTGTTTCTATTTCTTTAAAAGTAAGTTTATTTTTCTGTAGCAAGGGTTATTTTGTGCCTCTTTTCGCTAGCGCATCAGCAGCTTCATTGCCTTCAATGCTAACATGTAAGAGTATCCATTGAAGGTGAATTTTTGAGGCATTGAGAGTTTTTGGAGATAGCCAATTATGTTCCTGCTTACTTTGTATCTAAGATCCCCTGTGTGACTCAAGTGTTGTATGGCACTTCTACTATCAGTAAGAATCCACATATCGTGATGTTTAATGTTTCTGATGGATTTTAAGACTTCATAGATGGCTATAAGTTCTGATCTGAAGACTGAGCAAAATTCTGGGTTTCTTCTGTTTATTTTCTCAATGCCATTTGTGGTTTTGATGAGACAGCCACTGCCAATGTGTCCCAACTCGTCTCTGCTACCATCGGTATAGATAGTTATTGCATTTTTAGGAATTTTATTAATTATTTCTAATGATAATTGTTTTGAGTATTCTGGATTTTGGTATTGTCTGTTGGTGGGTTCATTTAAAGTAGCATTAAAAATAACATTTTGTTAATGGTTCGCATGGAGATATTTTTTCAGCTAAATAATATTTTTCCACTTTATATTTTAAAAATCCATTTCTTTTGGCCAGGTGGAGAGGGCCTTATTTTTTGAATCTTATATTGGGTTCCCAATTAAGTATGTAATTGAAAGTTCTGTGTTTGTTTTCATAACTCTTGATTTTGTTTATATATTTTGGCAGATTGTAGCTTATTCAATCCTTCAAGGGCATAATGTCTGCCTCGTAAAGTACAAAATTATTTGGACAGGTTTTTCGAAGACCTGTAATATTTCTGGCTGCACTTAGTTGCATCCTTTCCAGTGATTTTAGATTTGTTTCAGATGCTGTACCATAGATTTGATATCCATATTCCAAGATAGGTCTCATTAGAGATGTGTAAGTTAATTTTAGTGTTGGTGCTTCAGTTCCCCACTCTTCCTGAAATATATTTCAAGATTTTTAGTCGGTCTCTTCCTTTTCTAACAACTCCTTCAATATGTGTACTGGAGTTAATTTCTGGATCCAGGGTGTAGCCGAGATATTTAGGATGTTTATTATATTGTAATTGTTGTTCTTTCAGAATGATATTTGGTCTTGTTTTGTATAGTTTCTTATCGGTAGTAAAAAGACAGGTTTCAGATTTTTGGGGGTTAAATTCTAATTTATTTTTATTAGCAAATTTTTCTAGGTGGAGAAGAGTCTTGTTCAAATCTCTTTCAGCTTTTTTCCAGTTAGTGTTACTGCTCCATAGAATAATGTCATCAGCGAAAAGTCCAATATTGGTTTTATTTGAAAATTTTTCTTCTATGCCTGCAATAAATAGGGTGAAGAGAGTTGGGCTAAGGATTGATCCTTGTGGTAATCCTTGGTACACTTTGAAGGTTTTAGATAGAGTGCCATTATATTTGACCCTGATTTATATATTTTTAAGGGAATTATTTATCCAAGTGATAGCTTTTCCATCAATTTTGAAATGTTTGTATAATTTTGTAATTAACTTGTTTTTCCATACCTTATCAAAAGCTTGTGTAAGGTCTAAGAAGCAGCTATGGTGTGGTTAGTTGTTTTTTTTTTGTTTTGTGCATCTTTTACCTTTTGTGTGAAAAATAAGAGTTGGTCTATTGTCCCATGTCCTTTCCTAAATCCATATTGTTCTTCTGGTAAGAGATTTCTTGTGTCGGGGTGGTAGGTGAGTCGTCTGAGTATAATTTTTTCCATTAATTTGCAGCAAATATTTGTTAGGGAGATAGGTCGGAAGTTTTTTGGGTCATCAGCAGATTTGTCAAGTTTTTTAATGGAAATTATTGTTGCATTTTTACAGTCTTGAGGCAATTTACCAGTTTTCCAGGAGTTATTGAAACTATTAAGAAGTGTTTCTTTGCCAATTTTGCCCAAGTTTGATATCATTCGGCCATGGATTCCATTTGGCCCAGGAGTCTTGTTTAGGTCAGTGTTTTCTAATGCATAAGCTAGCTTTTTCATATTGATTTTTTTCATGAAAAATATTATGAGTGCTGGTGACATTTTACAGTCATGAATAATCTTTCGGGCCTTTTTTCAACCTTGATTTTATTACTTATTTGATATGGATTACCTAAAAGATTGGCAGCAATTTTGTCATTAGTTGCTGGTGTACTATCTGTATTCTTAATCATATTTGTGTTTTCAGTTTTTGGCTGGGCTCTGTCAATTTGTTTTGCCAAATTCCAAAGTTTTGTATTTGGGTTTCTTGGGTTCAGTTTTTCACAAGTTTGTTACCATTTTTTCCTTTTCACATTTACGTATAATCTTTTTATTTTTGCAATCACAATGTTCAGTTCAGTTATACAATTTGTTTGGTTTTGGGTGCACTTTTTTGTAGTTCATTTCTTTTAGTTATAAGTGTTTGAATATTTTTTGCCTGGTGTGTATAATTTGGAATCCATTTCTTAATATTACCTCTTGGTATTGAAACTTTGGCTGCTTTAATAATGGTGTTTTCGAAAGATATCATATTAGCCTTTTTGAAGTTCCAGAATTTTTCTTAATTGAGCTAGTTTTGGTCTTGGTGCTAATTTCTATCAAATTAGGCAAATGATCACTTCCAAAACTTTTTAATATTTGCTATTTGCATTTGTGGAAAATGTCAGGATAGTAAAACTTATATCAAGGGCTTGTGCAGTATTATAGCTTGTATGAATGATGGGTAGGATTCCCATCTTTTAAGCACATGAAGGCATTGTCGTCAAATATGTTTGATAGTATTTTGCCTCTTGGGTTTGGCGTAGGACATCCCCATAGTTGATGTTTGGCATTAAGGTCACCTACAATAATAGTGTTGTCTGTAAGAAATTGAGCCATTGTTCCATCGTCAATAAATGTATTGTTAGGAGGGTGATACATATTGTATATGTTGATGGCTTTGTTTTGATTGAGGTAGACTTTGATACCTTGGGCTTCGAGGTCTAATGTGTTTGTAATATTAACGGCTATGTCCTCATAGTACAAATTCTTGATTAAAAATGCTAGGCCACGCCCTTTAACAGCATATACAGATGGATCTTCAGACCTTACCCTGAGTAATGGAGGGGCCGGAATTAACATAATACTGCAAGATGGAACAAACATCAAAATCAAAGAAGGAGCAGGACAGATTTCGTCAAACTTCACTTGTGAACTGACAGCTATCTGGGAAGCTCTTGATTTATGCCTTTACCAACCATCCCTGCATCAAGCAGAAGGAATTTTAATATACAGCGACTCCATATCCGCTCTAGAAGCAATTCAGTAGGGCAATACTAGAATCACACAGAAAATACACTCGTTACTTACCCAACTGGAATCATTGGAGAATAACTGCATTCTACAATGGATTCCTGCCCGTGTTGAGATCGGGGTAATGAAATGGCAGTTGAATTGGCAAAGGAAGCCAGAAAGCTGAGCCAACATAAAGAACAAATGTCAGTATTTGAAGCTGATGCCTTGGCAAAATACAAGATAATTAAACAAAAAATAAGAAAAGATAAAATATGTTAAATAAACTCTGAGAGAAAACTGACAAAAACTATAACAAGACTTAGAACAAAACATTATAAAGGAATGAAAATACATCCAGATGGCACAAGAACCTATAGAACATGCAACAACTGTCCTGGTGTGGAACTAACACCTACCCACATATTCTCATTCCCGCAGCCTTGCAGAAAATTGACATAGACCCAGAGCAGCAGCTTTATGCATCCAAGATAGTGGACATTGCTGCTGCTGCTGTGATAGAAATGCATGGAGACATATGAGACTATTTATTAGACACGACAAAAACAACAACGGCATTCCAGAGTAAAATAAATTATCAGAGATAGATACATATTTTTCAAATGAATTAAAATAAACATAATCGATACTGAGTGAGAGTTGAATTAAAAATATTAGAAATTTATTATCTTCGGAAACAAACCGTATCTAAAATATCAATTTTCTTTTTGCTACATGTTTTAATTTGCATTTACCTATTTTACATATCTCTGATTGTATTTGAAAATCGTTAACCAATTCTTCGTACTTTAGGCGAAGTGGTGTTTTATTAATTTGTTATTTAATATTATTAGGGTTCTTTCCTGGTATTCAAAAAAGAAAAATACGTGTCGATCAGTTATATTTTTCAATTTATCAAACAATTTGGCCGCTGAATCTCTGATTCTGGTAGAGCGCCATCCGGCGAATAAAATTGTAACTAAAATCAATTTCGAATTTTTCATTATTTGCCATAAAAAATCCCATTGCATCCTGAACACAATGGTGTTTACCGCATTGCTCTAGCGCAAATATTCGGGGAGTTATTAATTTTTAAAGTTGTGCGGGACTTTTGGATCACCCTGTATATTTATGTCATAATTTGTATATAATTAAATGCAACCCCGACCCACTATGTATGTACCATGTATGATTTTCAAAGATTTAATAAAAGAATAAGGTAACTGGAGGAAAGAAAGTAACAAAAGACATAGGAAGCAAATCTAGAGGAGAGCATATTTATTAATAACGACGCAGTTAACCTTCTGACCCCAGGTCCCTGCGAGCTAAGTTTAAACCAACACTTCCTGGAAAAACAGGACGTATCTAGTGACCAGAAGTTATAAATGTTAAAGCTAACACCCAATATTTCCAGCAAAGACAGGACGTATCTAATATCCGTCGAAGTTATAAGCGTCAAGCTACCCGACACTTCCTGACCCAGGCCGGGCGTAACTAACACTAAAGGAAGCCGCCGGCCAATCAGAAGATAGCATCTAAACAGGTCAACCAATAGGGAAAGATCAGGTGATCATCTCTCAACCAATCAGAGAGAAACTGAGTCTTGGTGTTAAATCGGAAAAGCAAGAATGGTCAGTTACGCTTTGGCTCTCATAGGAACAACACCTACAGGGTTCACTGGCTCTCGCCGAGTTCGGACAGTGCTCCTTCGCTTCCAACAAGGTAACATCTACTCTAGAGATCTCTCTCTCCGCTCATTTCATCTAAATCCCATCATCGCCATGTGATCAACTAATTAATAAGTCAAATCGCTCAACTCTTCTCAAGCTTTCTTTCCTCCAATCCAGTTGCCTTTCATTTTCAAACCCCATCACGTGTCCTGATTATTCCTAACTGTGTGCTTCACTTACCACTCAACGACTGCGCTTCAACCAATCCTCACCATTCAAATCGAACAACAAGAAATTCCGCAACGATATTGCCACAGAACGGTTAAGTCGACAGGATTCTACAACAGTGTAATACAACAAATATTATAGTGTAATAACAATTGCATCATATTACATTTATATATCAATATATTTCTGCCTATATTCAATGGGAAGAGAGAAAACATTCTAAATATATATATATAAAATACAAAATATATTATATAAAAAAGAGTATACATGTTTTAGATTTCAACAATAAGCGCAATGTATCCAATATAGGTCTTTCAATTAAAGATCAATTTATGGATTGTTCTATTTTCAAAACACTATAAAATATAAGAAATGAAAGCTATTATTAAAACTTATGATTCTTTCTTTAATTGAACAATTTTCTACTGTCCCTACTGTAATAAAAAATAATGATAGGGCCTGACAAATCAGTGGTGAACCCTCACAGCGGTTTAGTCAGTTTAATCTACTGGTCAGCCAGGTCCTTCTATAAGTTTATCATTGCATTGAGGATAGTATAAATAGATTAATTTCTGAAAAATGATACTCTTCTAAAATAGTTTCAAATTCTTATAACAGATGGCTCGGTAATACAACACAAGGGAATGATTGAATGTAGAACAATGTTGTTGTAGATATAATTGAAACGCTTGGCCATACATTTAATACACGAGTATGGCTCTTATTCATTGATTATTCGAATGTTAGTTTGAAGGCTGTTCTCCTTCATAGCAGAAACACGCTCCTATCAAAGCCAATAGAGTGGAACTGAGGAGTGTTCAAGAAGACCTTGTCTGGAGGAGAACTCCTTCAAGGTGGGGAAACCTCCCTTGCTGGAGAAATGTATACTTATTGTTTGCGGAAGAGCATTGCTCGATTCAAATATTTATATGTAACTCTACTGTCCTAAAAGCTTATGTCCATAGTTTGCTTGAAAACCATTTCTAAGATTCCACCCTACATTGTAGCATATATAAGCAGAATCGACCAATACAGTATTAGAGCTCTAAAAAGCGGTCTGGTAGATTGAATTGGCAAAACCACTTGTAAGGTTCACCACTGATGACCCAAGCCCTCCCAATATTTTTTTATTGCAGTAAGAACAGTGGAAGTATTTTTATATTTAAAAATAAACGTTCGTGCTTTAATAGTTCCAATTCTTACAATTATAAAGATCTTTCTCTACACATTTTATCTACCCTTCTGTTTTTATTTTCAAATTGTTAATACCAGTAGCACATGTTGTCAACATTAAAGACATTTCCGAAACGATAAAAGTGATGGTTTTAAAAATATATATATATATATATATATGTCAAATGTAGATAGAGCAGTAAATTAGGTATTATAAGTTCATAGTCAAATTTCAATCATTTGCAAGTTCGTTAAAAATCCTTTGTTGACGTTTTTTCATATAAATAGGACAACTCCTCTTTGGTGCGTCGAATTTTGTTATAGAGTGTAGACATGATGAAAAAAAAAAGTCAAAACTGATTTGTAATAAAGATAGCCTCATAATTGTTTTATGTTGATTTTTTAAAATTGCAGTTTGAAAGAAATATTACAAAATTAAGTCCTAAAACTTTCCCTAAGATTTTAAATGGTCATATAGCAAGCCACACTATTTAAATAATAAAATATAAATAAAGATTAGATATAGATTTAAATTTTTAAAATTAGTTATCTTTTGACATTTCCAGTTGATTTTTAATTTTTCAAATAAGATTGAGACTGAAAGTAATTTTCTCCAAAATGAGAATAAAATTAAAATGGCCCTAAAACAATCCGCACATTCAAAAGCGGGTTTGAATAGAAAAGTGAAGTGAAGTGAAAAAAAATAAAAATAAAATTTAACGCGTTAATAGTATTATTCACCTTGAATATGAGATACAAGATGGTAAAAAAAGATGAGGAAATATCAAATATGCGAAATAAACTCTTCTTTCTCTCTCTGAGAAAAGAATTACAAAACAATAACAAGACTCAGAACGAAACATTACAAAGGAATGACAATACATCCATTTGGCACAAGAACATACAATACATGTAACAATTATCCTGAGTGTTGAAATTACACCTACTCATATATTCTCATATCCAGCAATTCTTCCTTGCAAAAATTGCCATGTATCTAGAGCACCACCTTTACACACCCAAGATAGAGTACATTGCGACTGCTGTGAAAGAGATTCATAAAGACATCTGAGGCTCTTCATCGGACACGAACACAACAAGAACATTATCAGAGTTATATGAATAAAGTAGCATTTCAACATAGTTAATAGAAGGAACTACCACACATAGAGAAAAGTCAACAGATTGAATGAAATCCAGAATTAGGTCAAGTTCCACTGGGGCATATAAGACCTGAGGGTGGGGACGGGACAGTCAGCTCTGAAGACATGCATCTGATCGTAAGCCTTTCTCTACCATTGTACACTTCTCTGCTGATTGAATATTATTTATTCATAGAATATACGAATATATACTTATAGCTTATATATAAAACAACCAGGGCTGGTTTTTCTCTTATCTGAAAAAATATAATTTTGTGCTTCTGAATTATTTTCAAATTTATTTATTTATTTATGCTTATGAGGTGATACAGCAGCGTATTTACAATTAGAGAGGAGACAAAATGAATTAAATCTAGAAAAAAGAAGTGAGGACATATCGGTCATTAAAGTCTGAGAGGCAAGGCCTTCAGCCAGTTCAGGGCTTCCGGGGTGACAGATTGGAGATTGGAGATTCCTCCATTGAATTTGTACAGCGGGCAGTCATCTAGTATATGGGACATTGATTGTGGGACGTTGCAGGCACAATTTGGATCTTTGGTGTAGCCCCATAACTTCATCAGCTCTGCACACCTTCCCTGACCTGTCCTAAAGCGGTTTAGAAGCACCCATTCTCGTCGAGGGAGGGAAAAACCTGGGAACTTGACACTTGGGCTTGTGATGAGGTTCTTGTTTGGGATATCGGAGCTGATCCAGGAATTTGTCCATGCTTCTGAGATATTAAAATTTTGGGAGAGAAGTTGGTTTCCTCTGGACCATATCGGCTTCCTTGATTTTAGTCTATGTTTTGGGGGAGACTGTAGGATAGGGTTAATTTCGAGGTCGGGTGAATCCAAGAGTTTTTGGTACATTTTCTTGGTGGCTTCCTTTCTGCGTAGCTCAGGTGGGGAGATGTCAGCAAGAACTTGAAGCCAGTCGATTCTTGTAGGTATGGTAGCAACAATGGTAGCAACAAATTTATTCATATTTCTTATAGCATGTTAATTAAACAATTAAAGCTGGTTTTTCCTATCTAAAAAGGCGATTTTTTTTCTTCTGAATTATTAATGAACTATTCACAATATAACGATACTAGCAATAATATTTATCAATATATTTATACCTTATATATAAATATACAAAATCTGGTTTCTATTATTTAAAAAGGCGATAATTTTGTGCTTTGAATCATTTATGAACTAGCCAATATAGCGATGCTGGCAATTATATTTGTTAATATTTTTTATAGCTCATATATGAAACAACTAAATAATTACAACTATATTCCTACATATTCCTACTGTTCTAAATGCTTATGCCCATAGTTTGCTTAAATACAATTTCTGAGATTCTATCCATCAGTGTAGCATATAAAAGCAGAATGATCCACTATATTACACTGGTCAACAAGATTTTTGCACAAGAGAACCTGATTATGTTTCTAGTGTAACTTTTCATGCTGAACTCAAAAATCTAATCAGAAATTTCCCATCACGTATGGTTTTTGCGTGACGGTCTTTTTTAGTATTGGGATAAATACACTAAAAATTGCAAACAATGTCACGTAACTGGTTTATCAAAAATATTTTTCTTTGTCCACAAAGAAATAGCATCTTATCTACATGTCCTGAATCCAAATATACCATAAGTTTTTTTTTAATACACAATATTTCTGAGATACACCTACTTGAATTTGGAAATATTGTTAATATAAAGGCATATATGAACGAAACATATTTATTATTGAAAAGCCGTGACAGTGGATTTTCTTCTATACGTTGCTTGTGGTAGATCCCTCTTGAGTGCCCAGCAGTCGTCGGCAAGCATAGCGGGACTCCATTTACCTTGGTACCGCTTCTCCATGCTTGATATAGCTTGATGAAACCTCTCACCATGCTCATCGCTAACTGCGCCAAGATTGTCTGGAAAGAAATCTAGATGTGAATGCAGGAAATGGATCTTGAGGGACATGTTAGATCCCAGTGCCTTGTAGGAAAGCAACAGATCATTAACTATGTCTCGGTAATTTTCAACCTTGACACTTCCTAAGAAGTTTTTGCAAACGTTTCTAAAGGAATTCCATGCTGCTGCTTCAACTTCATTCAAACTATTTTGAAAATTTCCATCCTGCTGCAATTCTCGAATCTGAGGTCCAACGAAAATGCCTTCTTTAATCTTCGCTTCACTTATACTAGAAATTTTTTGTTTTAGGTAGGCAAATCCACTGGCATTTCGATCCATTGCCTTGACAAAGTTCTTCATTAATCCCAGTTTAATATGTAATGGTGGTAAGTAAATATTTTCTGAATCGATCAGGGGTAGATTTGCAATATTTTTATATCCTGGAGTAAAGATTTTACGGTTTAACCAGATTTTTTTAATGTAATGCCTTTCCCTATCTCTGCTATCCCACTCACACAGAAAACAACAAAATTTTGTATATCCAAGCTGTAATCCCCGCAAGAGAGCAACGACTTTCAAATCGCTGCATATTTTCCAACCGTATCTTTCATATTCTATCTTTTTCAAAAGCAGTTTCATGTTTTCGTAAGTCTCTTTCATGTTGGATGCATGTATTTATCCCAATACTAAAAAAAGATCGTCAGGCAAAAACCATGAGTGATGGGAAATTTCTGATTAGATTTTTGAGTTCAGCATGAAAAGTTACACTAGAAACACCATCAGGTTCTCTTGTGCAAAAAAAAAAGTTTTTTTTGTAGACCTGTGTTATTAGAGATCTGAAGAAGTAGTCTGGGAGATTAAATTAGCAAAACCGCTGGGAAGGTTAATCGCAGTAAGAACAGTAGATTTGATTTATGTGTGAAAGAAATATTCGTGACTTATTGTTTTTATTTGCTATATAAAGATTGTTGTACTAGAAACTCTTTTTATAAATAATAGCAACTATGCGCTGTCTGAATATTGTAAAGAACGAAGATGGCATACTGTATTAGTTAATTAATTCTATTTCTAGAGAAAGAGAAATCGCCTCTGCTAGAATCAATTATGAGCCATCCAAAATATTGATTGTTTAATTATGACACAATGTTTGATAAAAAAAGAATTCCTTTCTTTTTCTTTCTGTTTCTAAATTATATATACAGTAGAACCTCCCTTTAGCTGGCATCCCGCTAGCGAACACCTCTCTACAAAGGACAGTTTTTATTTGCAAATTTACCATTTTTGCAAATCAGCAAATTCCAGATAAGAAGGCACATCTCCTTTAAGGACACTTTGGCTCAGCAATTAGGTGACTTTCACAGAGAGGTTGTACTGTAGCTGAATATAGTCTTGTATGCGCAAATTGTCATTGTAAATATCAGTTAAAATTATTTCTAACATATGTATTATTGAAAATAAATGTGAAAAACATTGCGTGATATATGATATGGTAATTCATAGTGTGTGTATAAATATATTTTAGTGAATAACATTTTATCACAATAGAATTTTGAGCATAAAAAGAGAAAATAAGAAGTGTGATGGTGACTTGTGCCGCAGGTGACCTTCAGCCTGGTGACCCTGACCGTGGGAGGTAGCCTGGCGTACATGCCGCGGGGGTCCTATGGCATGGAGGCCCCGGGCATGGAGCAGGTATGTGGTACAGTATATGCTTCTTACAGTGGTATGTCATAATGGTTCAGTCTAGTTTGGGTAGCTATTGGGTTGGATCATATTTAGGTCATTCCTTTGTCATTATATACCCGGTCATGTAGCAGGAAGGTTATCGAATTGGCTCACATTTTCAACATTTATATGACATCTCTTGGATTCGTATTCCAGGTGAACATAAAATGAAATGGGGAATATCTGCCCTCATCTTTGTGTTAATAAGTAAAAAAAGACTCAATTCATATTATCTTTCTCAGTCAGTCATTAATGTTTTCTAAACTGATCCATCCTTCAAGTGATCTCAATTTTTGCCTTCAATGTGTTGAACATAGGTGATCGCAACCTTTAGCCTTCACATAAAGAGTAATCCCATTTATGTTAAAGATATTCCATAGTTTGTAATTATATTTGTACACAGTTATTTTGTGTTGAAATGGATATTTTAAACGTTAATAAGTGGTATTATTGAATTGTAGCAGGTGTATGAAGAACCGCCCAAACCCTACAGCTATGGCTACAACATCGACGACGGCTATGACAACCGCCACTACCACAACGAGGACTCCAACGCCCTTGGACACAAAAAGGGGCTCCTACGGCTACACCAGCGCCAACGGACTCTACCACACCGTGAACTACGTGGCCGACGACCAGGGCTACCGTGCCCAAATCATGTCCAACGAGCCAGGTGTCGGTCCTGAAGGAGCCGCTGACGTGGAATTGAAGGTCAACCCTGTTCCAGCTTCTGTTCAGGCTGAAATGGAGATTCTCCGCATTCCCAAGAAACCTGAATCCTATCCTCAGATGAATAGTCAGCTTGGAGCCATGAGTCCAGCTTACCAGCCCGAAATGCAGGCCATAAAGGAACAAGCGTCTTATATTAAGCCCATGCCCATGTATGATATTCCGATTGTGCCCGAAATGGCTCCTGCAATGAAGCCGCTGATCCCAGCTCTTGATAAATCGGAGACTGCCCCAGAAATGGACCGTTCCTACTCTGATGAGATGAAACTTCCAGTCAAACGTCCTCGCTGGATGGCCGCCCGTGCTGCAGCTCCTGCTGATGATGCCTATTGAATCAACATAGAATTCAATTGATCTCTCTTGTAAAGATGAAGATATTTTATATTTTGAACTTTGAAATAAAATATTTTACAGTCATTTCTCTCACTCGTTATTTGAAACTCTGCCATCCAATCCTTTTAACATACCTAAGCTGGTCATTATTACAAACAGTACAATTCTTTATTCTTCAAATTATTGAAGATATGAATTCCATATGATATCTTAAAAAAAGAGTGAATATTCAATATCTATAATAATTAATACTCATTTATATAAGTAGTTGCATGTTGTATTGTTGAGTTGAGAGATAAAACAGCGGGTTAGGCTTCTCGATCTACTTGCAGTCATGGGTCGGAGGCGGGATCTAAAATCCTGAAGACAAAATGAAGCAACAAACATCGGAACATGGTTACCTCGGCTTAGGGGGGAGGCCCCGGGAAAGTGAGATGGGACTGAGTGGAAATCCTGAATCTCTGGTCAATCGGGCAGCATGGAGATTTAACTATACCTGATCCTGCCTCCAATGGGCTTAGACATAACCCACTTTGTATGCTGTCGTTGACGTCAGAGTAGGCGATCTCTGTCGACCATTGGGATACAATCAAGGACTGATCTGGTTGATATGCTTTCATCATCCCTTAATTGCATGGACAAGGTTAATGACCTTTTTACACGACATCTTCTTTTATAGTTAGATCATGTGCTTCGAGTTTCTATGTACAATATTGTATGCACAGCATAGAAAATACAAAAAAAATTGAAAATTCTACGGTATTTGCAACAATATTATAAAATAAAATTGAATAACAATGTATATATATATATATATATATTATATAATCAAAAATACAAATATTTTATTTTTTTTTAAAACATATATTTTATTTTTTCATTCATTGACTGTTCTGCATTTTTGACCATATATTCAAAAAAATATCACTTTTAATTATTATTGTTGTAAATATGTATATTTAATCCTACCTATCTTTTATTCACGATTATAGAATTCATTATTTAAATTCTATATTCCTGTGATATAAATAATTTTATGTGTATTTTTACTTCAAGAGATTCAAAATAAAAATCTGCTTGAAAGGTAAATAATTATTTTTATTTTTCCACGACTGCACCTCTTTTCAACAATCAAACACACAAAAAATTTCTAATCTATAACATAAGTCGACAGGATTTACCTAATTTTTATTAAATTTTCTATCAATTTATTTGAAATTTGTGTGGACAAAATGGCAAAAACAAAAAAAGAAAAAGATGCTGAATTTGCATACCAAGCGATGCCATCATTTGTAAAATATAATAATAGTCTAAATATTAAAACGTGGATTACAAATTTTGAAAGAAAGAGTGACTCCTACGGGTTTGATAACGGTTGGAAGGTGCTTCATCTATCAGACTCCCTACAGGATGAGGTTTTGACCTATTATTTCGAAAGCCTCTGCAACATTGAGGACTGGAGTAAACTAAAAGAAAGCCTAATAATCAGGTTCCAGAAAGTCAAACTGACACCCTTGGTGGAAATGATGATTATCACCCAAGAGGAACATGAAACAGTCACTCAATACTTTCACAGAAAAATGCAGCTGATAAACAGTGTTGAGTTGAACCTCACCTCCATAGTGGAGCTATTAAATGAGGGAATAAAAACAAAATACAAGCCCTACCTGGCTACTGTAGACGCAGTACAACCCTCGGAGTGGCTAACCATGGCCATAAAAGTTGAAAATAGCTTAACGGGATCTGGAACGCCGGTGGAAAAGGGCCGTCTCCAGACTTTGAATCCAGCGCTTCACCCATCGCCTAGACCTGCCGGATATTATGGTAACTCGCAAGTGCAGAGGCCACCAATGCCTTGCCGAATTTGCGAACGTCTGGGATTGGAGCTTCAATGGCACTACCACTCAGTGTGCCCATACCGCAGCCCAACAGCTTCCAGATCTCCGGCCACTCCCCGTGTCCAGCGCCCAACAGCTTCCAGATCCTTCTCTTCAGCCAGTCCCCACTCCTACCAAGCCGCAGCTTCTAGTTCCTTCCCTCCACCCACTCCCCATGACTACCAACCGAAAGTTCCTAGTGCCTCTTCACCCGATTCTCCCAGGTACTGCCTACTGAAGAATACTACCCCAAAGCCCATAAACCCAGGTAGAACATTATTATTATTTTCTGTTCTTATAAATCAGGTATCCTTGCCCTGTGTACTTGATACTGCACATCATCAATATCTATTATCCCATTAAAATACTTAAATTATATTCATTATAAAATGTTAGATAATTCCCCAAAAGACAAAATAGGTCAGGTAGAAGGATTTAGTTATCCATTATACAAAATATTAGTTAGGCTTAGCTTAGGTAAAATTACAAAATATCAATAAATGTTTGTTTGTGATACTCCAATAGAATATATTATATCAGGTTTACCAATATTTTATAAATTTAGATTACAAATAGATTTCTCAAAAAACCTTCTTTTTCAAAATTATAAATTCTTATATTCCTTTAATCCAAAAACTGATGACCAAAAGTCATATGCTACCACCCTATGTATTCCCGACCCATACTATGTTAAAAATTCATCTCTTCTAAATATTAACCCATTGTATAATTTTAATTCTTTTGATATACCAAATACATATGTTAAACATATAGATCATAATTCAAATCTCATTATTGATTCTAACTCATATCACAGTATGCAAATTCCATGCCCTATTGTCAATTATAACTCATATCTAGACCTTAATAACTTAGATATTAACCCAAATTTCTCAATTCAAACAATTTCAGATATTTTGCACAAATATAAGAATGTTTTCTCTAAACACAATTTTGATATAGGATGCATAAGAACTAACCCAATTTGCATATCTCTTTCAGATAATATTCTCATAGCACAAAAGCCATATAGGACATCTTTTTACAATAATGCTGAAATACAAAAAGAAATAACTGAATTATTAAAGTATGGTATTATTAGGCCTTCATCTAGCCCTTATAGTTCTCCTGCATTATTAGTGAATAAGAAATCTGATACCCCAAATCACCCCACAAGACTCTGTATAGATTATAGGAAACTTAATCAAAAAACAGTTCCAGAACATACCCCAATTCCACTTATAGAACAAATTATAGATAGGTTATCACAGTCAAAAATATATACTATTCTAGATGTTAAAAATGCATACTGGCATATACCCATAGATGAAAAAGATAAATATAAAACTTCATTTGTAACACAATTAGGTTGTTATGAATGGAATAGACTTCCATATGGTTTAAAAAATGCACCCTCACAATTTGAAAGAATTATGAAATCAATTTTCACTAAACATAACATACAGTATGCTTTAAATTATTTTGATGATATTATTATACACTCCAAAACTTATGAAGAACACATTAAACATTTAGAAGACATATTAAACATATTTGAACAAGAAAATATAAAACTCAATCTAAATAAATGTAAATTTTTACAAAAAGAAATAAAATTTTTAGGATACACAATTAACTCAGGAAAATATACACCCAATAACACAAATATTGAAGCAATTTTAAAATTAAATAGACCATACAATATTAAAACATTACAAAGATTTTTAGGTACAATTAATATATATAATAAATTTATTCCCCACTATGCACAAATTAGGGCACCATTAAATGAACTTTTGTTAAAAAATGCTGCTTGGTTATGGAGTACAAAACATGAACAAGCATTCCAAACTCTTAAAAATGCACTAATTTCAAAACCTGTACTTTATATTTATGACCCATCAAAACCATGCCATTTAATCACAGATGCCTCAGGTCTAAGAGTAGCAGGAGTCCTGAAACAACCTGATGAACAAGGCATTTTACACCCCATAGCTTATTATTCAAGAAAACTTCACCCATAGGAGCAGAATTATACTGCTTCAGAAATAGAAACATTAGCAATAATTAATTCAGTACAAAGATTTCATACATATTTACATAATGTACACTTTACATTGCACACAGATCACTTGCCTTTAAAATGGATCAAAAATGTAAAAAACCCACATGGTAGATTATTTAGATGGTCCTTAATCCTATCTCAATATAACTTTGACATAAAACATATTAAAGGATTAAATAATATAGAAGCAGACATGCTGTCAAGAGCACCAGTATTATTTTACCTAACATATAATGAGTTAAAAGAACATCAAACAACAGAACAAATTAGCAATAGTAAATTTAAAATACAAAATGATATCTTTATAATTAATAGAAAGGGTTTTAAAAGAGCTTATGTACCACAAACACTAAGACACAAATTATTAAACAAAGTACATACAAAACATGGACATATTGGAACAACTCAAATGACTAAAATAATTTCTCCATACTATTATTGGCCACATATGACTAGGGATATTGCTAATTACACAAAGCATTGTGAAACTTGCCAGTTAAATAAATCTAGGGATAACAGAATTGTTTATGGACCACTACAACAGATGCCAATAGCTACACACCCAAATCATATTTTTTCTTTAGACACAATGGGAGGCTTACATAATTATGGGACAACCAAACACAGTATCCATATGATAGTAGATCACCACAGTAGATTCCTTTGGACCTTTCCTATAAAATCTGTATCCACTGATTCATATATAACTTGTTTAAAAAATTTATTCCAAATTAACAAACCTGAAATATTAATAACTGACAGAAATGCAGCTTTTCTTAGCAATAAATTTAAACAATTTTTAGGAAAAAATAATGTTAAGCATCTACTCACCAGTGCCCATCACCCAGAAACAAATGCAAAAGTAGAAAGATTAAATTCCACTATCATAAATAGGTTAAGATGTGAATATAATCATAATTTAAAGATCCCTTGGACAAAATATATTCCTAATATTACTGAAAGTTATAATGATACAGTACATACCATAACAGGCTTTACACCTAGGTTCTTATACTATGGAATACAACCACAGTATATAGAACATGACACAGAAACACATACACCAATAGAAAAAGCAAGAAAATTAACCATTGAAAGAACCATAAAATCCCATGAACACAGCAGCTTTATGATATTAAACACCCAGAACCCATTTTTAAAGAAGGAGATCAGGTATTAGTGAAAACCTTTATTTATCCAAACACTGGTAAATTAACACAAAGATATATAGGCCCATTTAAAATTTTAAAACAACTTTCTCCAGTCACATATGAAATAAATAAACCCAATTTACCTCAAAGAAAACAAACAGAAATTATACACTCAAATAAACGTAAATTATTTTACCCAGAATCAGATTTTTTACTTCAAAATAGCACTTATTTAGAAAATGACTTAATAGTAAACCAAATTTCTAACACAAAGTTAATAGATATTGATGATAAACCATGTTTTTTACAGAAAGGCCATATTTTGGATATGGACAATGGAGAACAAATATCAACCCCAATTTTTTTGCCTACACACATAACTTAATGTCACTTCAAATATCTCTTTATAATCATTTAATTACTCATCCATTTTATTGAAAAATACTTTTATATATTATTTACATGCATTTAAATGTTTATATTTTAGGAAAAACTCATTTTAAATTATATTTGTGTAAAAATAAACATTTCTACTGCCATTTAATATTTTGAAATACGGCAGGCATAATGACATAATTATTCATATTTTAAATACCTTTTTTGGCTTCATATAAATTTTTATATCAATCTATCTAATTATTTCTTATATATAGTTTTATTTTAATTTCATATTTATATAAATTATTTATAAGCAAACTTTCTTTTGTTTATTTTGAAAAAATATGGACATTGATTTTTATTGTTTAATTTGTAATTATTTTATAGACATTTTGATTTCGTTTAATTAATTATTTTTGTAATAGCCATTTTTATTTTCAAATTTTAACTTTTTAAAAATCTTTTTCACAGGGGGGAAATATTATATAATCTAAAATACAAATATTTTATTTTTTTTAAAAACATATATTTTATTGTTTCATTCATTGACTGTTCTGCATTTTTGACCATATATTCAAAAAAAATATCACTTTTAATTATTATTGTTGTAAATGTGTATATTTAATCATACCTATCTTTTATTCACGATTATAGAATTCATTATATAAATTCTATATTCCTGTGATATAAATAATTTTATTTTGAAAATAGAGCAATCCATATTTAATTCATTAGATAATAAAAAGGCATATATTGGATTTAATAAAATATTTATTTTGCCAATATTTCGGCTGGCTGAACGCCAACCTTTATCGAGGCATTACATTTTTGTATACACAAACTCAGCGCCGCATAGTGCTATAATATCACAGTTGAAATCAATTAAAATACAGAGTAGGTGGGAAAAATTTGTGAATGAAAAAATTATTATAAAAATTGCAATCAAATATGTAAAATATATAAAAATATTAAAGGAAAAAAAATGAGTTCTATCTTTATATTTTAAAAAATTTTGTAATAAGTACATAAAAATAATTCAATAATAATTCAATAAGAGATAAATGTAAAAATATATGTATCTATTAAAACATTTGAAATTAAATATAAAATGATTTAAACAATAAACTGTATGAACTTTTTAAAACGTTTAACAAAAAAATGTGGGTATTTAAAAAATTCATTTCAAAATTTAAGGAGATCGATTTATATGTAAGTAAAAAAGAAATTATAAAAATGCATTGAAATGGAAGTTAAAACAATTTAGGATGAATAAATGAGAAAAAATAAATTAAAAAGTGGAAACTAAAAAAGTTTAAAGTATTGCATGTAATATGTTATATATTTAATGTATCAATACTTTTGGGTTTTGAAGCGATAAATGTAAAAATATTTTAAACAAGTGGTATGTATTACTTTTTTACAGGTTATTACTAATGTGTGAAAAAAAGTAATACATACCACTTGTTTAAAATATTTTTACATTTATCGCTTCAAAACCCAAAAGTATTGATACATTAAATATATAACATATTACATGCAATACTTTAAACTTTTTTAGTTTCCACTTTTTAATTTATTTTTTCTCATTTATTCATCCTAAATTGTTTTAACTTCCATTTCAATGCATTTTTATAATTTCTTTTTTACTTACATATAAATCGATCTCCTTAAATTTTGAAATGAATTTTTAAATACCCACATTTTTTTGTTAAACGTTTTAAAAAAGTTCATACAGTTTATTGTTTAAATCATTTTATATTTAATTTCAAATGTTTTAATAGATACATATATTTTTACATTTATCTCTTATTGAATTATTATTGAATTATTTTTATGTACTTATTACAAAATTTTTTAAAATATAAAGATAGAACTCATTTTTTTTCCTTTAATATTTTAATATATTTTACATATTTGATTGCAATTTTTATAATAATTTTTTCATTCACAAATTTTTCCCACCTACTCTGTATTTTAATTGATTTCAACTGAGATATTATAGCACTATGCGGCGCTGAGTTTGTGTATACAAAAATGTAATGCCTCGATAAAGGTTGGCGTTCAGCCAGCCGAAATATTGGCAAAATAAATATTTTATTAAATCCAATATATGCCTTTTTATTATCTAAATAATTATATATGTGTATTTTTACTTCAAGAGATTCAAAATAAAAATCTGCTTGAAAGGTAAATAATTATTTTTATTTTTACACGACTACACCTCTTTTCAACAATCAAACACACAAAAAAATTTCTAATCTATAACATATATATATAACATATTCCTTTTTTTTTTTAATAAAAGGGGATAGAGTGACAAGCTTTCAAAACGCGAGCTCCCAAAATGGTCAATGACACTCACATTGAAATATTGGCTCATTTGAAGAGCTCGTTGTTCGAAGGCCACCCTACCTCCCTTCCCCTTTATTTTCTTAGCAATTTAAAAATCAACAAGTTACCTTTTGTATAAAGTTTTTTCACTAGGATGTATTTGGATATCGAGTTTGCTTGTGAACGGCTTAACCAATTTTGATGAAATTTGGTATACCTATGTGAAAACACGAAATAACGAACAAACCGCTCAAATATTTATTATTAAATCATCTAGATAGTTAAAAGCCGAAAATTTATAATTCCTTTAAAAGGCGCAATTGTATGTTCAGTCATTTTAATCGTTGAATTGGCAGCAAGCATTTCCGAATGCCTTCTTAGTCAACATTAGGTTTTAAATATAATAAAATTTGACTTATTTCCTAGCTTCACCTTTATCAAAAAGTTAATTGTAGCAAACTTTAAACAAATAAGCAAGTTAGGTGGCCACCTTTAACAATTGTAACTCATAGTTGATATTATATGTACTCATATACTATATTTTAAAACAATTTTCAATTTATTTTAATATTTTTATTTTTAAGAGATTTTATTTAACTTACTTCCATGTTTGTCATTCTATCTTTCCGCAAATCTTGTAATCAATTTTAAAGAGAGCTTAGAAATCTGGATTTCTTTGCACTTGATCGAGCCTGAAGATAATGCAAGTTGACAAAATCACAGACTCTTTTTCCTTCATCATGATGATCCCGATTATCTTATTTGCCTTCTTACTATATAGGAAAGCCCTGAGGAACATATCCCTCTCTGTAAGAGAATCCTCGACAGGTGCATGGCTTTTCAAAAGAGGCATTCAACCCAAGACCTTCCAGACATTTTCATGAGCTGAAAGCGGATCTTTTTCTTAAATTCTCATCCAAGGCCTTCATGTAGCACAACGGTGTGTTACACCAAACGAAGAGCGATGCTGCTGATCTGGCAGTGCTTGGTGTCTTCTACTGTCTGTTGTTCTTAAATAAGGTTACCAAATCTTTTGTGGCCCTTTGTGGCTGTCCATCGGTCCTAGTAGTTCTGGTATCAGACCACGCGCCTTTGGCTTCTAACATGGTGGATTGAAAGCAAAGATCATATGTACATTCCTTTGTGAATGGTATGAAGAATAAAAATAACCATTATTCAGAATATTCTGTTTGACAAAGACTATAGTCCTTTGAATTAAAGATAATTCGGACAGAAAATATTTTTATTATCTCGAAGTTACAACAAAATTATTTTGTCTTCGTCAGGAACTAATAAAAAATTAAAGCATTTATCAAGGCGTTAAAAATTATTATTATTATTATAAACGCAATTTTTACCAAATTCTTTATTTTTATTTGTTCTTGACGAGAACAAAATATATTTGTCGGAACGTCGAGATAATAAAACTATATCCTGGCCGAAGTATCTTTAATTCTGAGAACTAAGGATTTCGGCCAGGCAACCTCTACCTCCATGATAAAGACTATAGATATATTTTAAGGAATTTCAGATATAAATCGTTCTTCATCAAAAATTAAAAGTTAAATTTATAAATTTAATTGCCATCTATCGATAAAATTTATAATTAATAAATTTGCTGGCAATGTGTTTTCTTTCAATAATATGATCGAATATTATCTCTACAGACCTTACCGCAATGATATAAGTTATTGAATAAGAGGGCTTGGCTAATCAGTAGTGAACCCTCTTAGAGGTTTCTCCAAATTAATCTCTAGACTTCTTTACTATTGTATTGGATTGGGATATACCCTGTATTTTCTATGGAAGGCAGCTTAGGGGTGTTCGGTGACCCTATGGACATAAGCTTATTGGTCTGTAAAGTTACATACATATAACATATAAATGAAAGGTATGTAGAGATAATATTGGATGATATTATTGAGAAGAAACACATTGCCAGTAAATTCATTAGTTACAAAAATCAAAAGTCAAACTATTATAGAAAAAGTAAAAATATTTTATTTTAGTTTACCTTCAATATTTAATAAACAAAAATATTTTTGCGACTTATGGACCACATGTATATTACATAGAAATCTGAACATACCTTTACGAATTCAGATTTGCTTTCTGATATGAAACAAATTCCTCATACTGATTGTTTACATATCCTGTCTGCTTCCGAAATTGTGACATTTAGTGACGGTGATATTCATGAACAAGAGTGGTATAACACAATTTGTTATTCCTATTTTATCGACTATGTACGTTATTTACATTTATCCAATTAATAGCGTGATCCTTTATATTCTAGGGGTTGAAAGGCCAGAATCTGCTCCACAAAATGAGATAAATTTATTTTCTCACAGACGAATATATTATATAAATATACCATTAAGGTACTATTATTGTTATTCCTGTATATGTACACCCTACATCACTGCTTGAAGAATCTGTATAAGACTAAAAGGTCTTAATAAAGCTTTCTGTTGTTGTTGTATATATATATTTTTTTCACAAACACAAAATATTATTTAATTAAAAAGACATATATTGGATCAAAAAATAATTTATTTACCAATATTTCAGTTGGCTGAACGCCAACCTATTTAAAGGTATTACAGTTTATTTATAGCATGCATCAGCGCGCCATCTGTTATGAGAATTTGATACTATTTCAGATTCTTTCAACATTAAATATTTATAGAACGATATTTGTCATTTATCCCGCCAATGTTACTTTTAAACGAAATTCGAAATTTATTTTAAGGAGAAATAACGATTATTTCTAACCTTAGGGATGAAGAATAAAAGGACAAATAAAAATAAATTTCGATTTTTCGTTCAAAAGAAACATTCGCGGGAAAATTGTCAAATATCGTTCTATAATCATAAGCCGCATTATATTGTATCAATGAATATATATATCTACTACCCTTATTGCATCAGAGGTCAACCCTCCTCCTGGTTTGGCAAGTTTAATCTACCAGAGAGCTGTAATATTTCATTTTACGGTTTTTATTTTATACCAATACTGAGATGACCTTTTATAAAAATGGTGTTTTAAATAAACTATGGACATAAGCTTTGACGTTATATTTGATTTATAATTATAGGTATTTCTACTCTGTCCATAAAGCTTATTTCAATATTTCATTTAAAATACCATATAAAAGAGGTCAGTTCGAATATAGGTATATATATATATTAAAAATGGCATATCCTGACCAGGAGCACATGTGCTTTACAGAAGGCAGAGCGCCATCTGGTGGAACAGAAATCAACTAAACATTGATTTAGCCTGTTCCCTGATTTTTTTTTTGCCTATATACAATTGGGAGAGAAAACATTTAAAATATATATATATATATTACAGATAAAATGAATTTTATGAAAATAAGGGATGAATATTTTAGATATTAACAATAACGCCTAATGTATCCAATACATGCCTTTTATTTAAAGATCTATTTACGGTTTGTTCTATTTTCAAAACACACAATAAAATATAAGAATTGACACTAATTTAAGACGCATATGATTCTTTCTAAAATAAAACAATTTCTACTGTCCTTACTGTGATAATAAATTAATGGGAAGGCCTGACTCATCAGTGGTGAGCCCTCACAGCGGTTTCGCCAGTTTAATCTACTGATGAGCCAGGTCCTTCTATTAGTTTATTATTGCATTAAGAGGAGTATAAAATAGTTTTTTTCAAAAAGAATGATACGTGTCTAAAAAAGTTTCAAATTATTATAACAGATGGCGCGGTAATACAACACAAGGGAATGATTGAATGTAGAACAATGTTGTTGTAGATATAATTGAAAAGTTAGGCCATAAACATAATACAGGAGTATGGCTCTTATTCATTGCTTATTTAAGTGTTAGTTTGAGTCTGTTCTCCTTCACAACAGAAATACGATCCTATCAATGTCAATAGCGTGGAACTGAGGAGTGTTCAAGAAGACCTTATCTGGAGGAGCCTCTCTCAAGGTGGGGAAACCTCCCTTACTGAAGAAATTTGTTCTTATCATTTGCGGAAAAGCATTTCTCGATGCAAATATTTCTATGTATTTTACTGTCCAATAAGATTATTTCCATAGTTTTCTTGAAAACCATTTCTAGGTTTCCACCCTTCAGTATCTATATATATAATTGCCTTATTCTGTCTGAAGCTCACGGATAGAATGCGCGCCCATTGGCTGCCGGCGAACACGTGTCCTCCCTGCCCCCCTCTAGACAACCCTGTTATCAGCTGTGTGATACATACACCTGTCTATAGCGGCCATTCTAGACAACCCTGTTATCAGCAGTGTGTTACATCCACCTGTCTATAGCGACCACTGACCACCCTGCCTATAGCGACCACTCTAGACAACCCTGTTATCAGCTGTGTGATACATCCACCTGTCTATACAGACCACCCTGTATATAGCGGCCATTCTAGATAACCCTGTTATCAGCTGTGTGATACATACACCTGTCTATAGCGGCCACTCTAGACAACCCTGTTATCAGCTGTGTGATACATCCACCTGTCTATACAGTCCACCCTGTCTATAGCGGTCACTTTAGGCAACCCTGTTATCATCAGTGTGTTACATTCACCTGTATATACAGACCACCCTGTCTATAGCGGTCACTTTAGGCAACCCTGTTATCAGCAGTGTGATACATACACCTGTCTATACAGACCACCCTGTCTATAGCGGCCACTCTAGACAACCCTGTTATCAGCTGTGTGATACATACACCTGTCTATACAGACCACCCTGTCTATAGCGACCACCCAAGACAACGTTTTTAAAATATATTCGCACTCGGGTGAAACCCGGGCGTTGCCCGGGTCATTCGTCTAGTAGCATATATAAATAGAATAGTCCACTACAGTATTAGAACTCTAAAAAGTGGTCTGATATATTAAATTGGCGAAACTGCTGTGAGGGTTCACCACTGATAAGCCAATCTCTTCCAATATATTTTTATTGCAGTATTGACAGTAGAGTTTTTTTCTATGTAAAAAGAAACTTTCGTGATTTAATAGTTCCATTTCTTACAACTATATAGATATTTGCCTACACATTCTATCTACCATTTATTTATTCCATTATTACCTTTATTTGATGTAAATTTTTCTTTCAGCAACAATTGGTTAGAAGAATCAATAAAATCCTTCAAATTGTCAATGGCAAGCATTGTTAAGCAATGTCAGCACATGCTGTCAACATGAAAGACATTTCCCAAACATAAAAACTACTGTTTTTAATAATATATCAATTGTATATAGAGCAGTAAATTAAGTATTAAAAGTTCTTAGCCAAATTTCAATCATTTGCCTGTTCATTCGAAACGTCTCTGGAAACGTATTTTCATATAAATGGGAAAATTCCCTTTTGGTGCGTCGAAATTTCGTTGAAGAGTGCAGATATGAGGATTAAAATATATATAAAACTAATTTGTAATAAAGATAGCTTCAAAATGGTTTTTATGTTGATTTTTTGAAATTGTAGTGGAAAAGATATATCACAAAAATCAATCCTAAAACTTTCCCTAAGGTTTTAAATGGTCATATAGTAATTCGCTTGGTAAAAATAAAAAAATATATATATAAAGATTGTACATTTTTAAAATTGTTTATCTTTTGAAATTTTCACTTGATCTTTTGTAGTGAAATAAGATTGAGACTGAAAGTAATGCACCCCCCAAAAAAATTAGAATAAAATTAAAATAACCCAACAACATCCTCACACATTCAAAAGATGGGTAAATAGAAAATTTGATGATATTTGGCACAGAAGTTCAGAAATTAATCTATAAGCAGATAGGTAAAAAGAATAGGTATTTTTTAAATATTAACTAGACGAATGAGTCGCCTTGAAGATGGATAAAACGAACTGTACCTGAGTGTATATGTATAAATTTAGTTTAATTCTGTTTTACAAATACATAAAGAATAATTGTATTTAAATATATTGTCCCGGCTACACCGAGATTCTCCCTGAATTATTGTTTGCCCAATGGATAATGGGTTGATAAATATTATTTATTATGATCATATCTTATTTTCACTCTGAAGTGAAAAAAATTCGAAAAATAAAAATTTAACACGCTAGTTACCTTGAATATTAGATATAAGATGATAAAAAAAAAGACGATGAAAGATCAAATATTCGAAAAATCTCTCTCTCTCTCTCTGAGAGAAGAATTACAAAAACAATACTTACAATACAAACTACAAAAGCAAGACTAAGAACAAAACACTACAAAGGAATGACAATAAATCCATTTAGCACAAGAACATACAATACATGTAACAATTATCCTGAAGTGGGACTAACACCTACTCATATATTCTCATATCCAGAAATTCTGCCTTGCAGAAAATTGAGATGGATCTAGAGAAAGAGTTTACTCACACAAAGTTACATTGCGACTGTTGTATTAGAGATGCATAAATACATCTAAGGCTCTTCATCAGACACGACAACAACAAGAACAAAATTGAAATGAGATATGACTAAAGTAGCATTTCAACATAGTATATAGAAGGAATTACCACACATAGAGAAAAGTCAACAGATTGAATGAAATCCGGAATTGGGTCAAGTTCCACTGGGGGATATAAGACCTGGGGCTGGGAGACGGGATAGACATCTCCGAAGTCATGCATCTGATCGTAAGTCTTTCTTTATCGTAGTACACCTATCTGTGCTGATTGAATATTTTGTCTTAATAGAATGTTCATATAGTTTATATATGAAACAACCAAAGCTGGTTTCTTTCTTATCTGAAAAGGCGATAATTTTGTGCATCTGAATTATTATTCAACTAGCCAATATACCGATGTTAACAATAATATTTGTTGTTATTTCTTATAGCTCTTAATAAAAAAATTTGATAATAATATTGTACTACTAGATCATTATTTAAATAGCAAATATAATGATGGTAGCAACAAAATATTTTTATATTCCTTATAGATTATTTATAAAACAACTAAAGCTGGTTTTTCCTATCTAAAAAGGCGAGTTTTTTTTTTCTTCTTCTGAATCATTAATCAACTATCCACAATACAACGATGCTAGCAATTATATTTTTCAATATATTTATAGTTTATATATAAAACTACAAAATCTGGTTTCTATTATCTAAAAAGGTGATAATTTTGTGCTTTTGAATCATTAATGAACTATCCAATATAGCAATGTTAGCCATGATATTTGTTAATGTATCTTATAGCTCCTATATAAAACAACTAAATAATTACAACTATATTCCTACTGTTCTAAAGGCTTATGTCCATGGTTTGTTCAGATAACATTTTTGAGATTCTATCCTTCAGTGTAGCATATATAAGCAGAATGATCCAATATATTATTAGAGCTCTGAAGAAGCGGTCTGGTAGATTAAATTATCTAAACCGCTGGGAGGATTCATCGCAGTAAGTACAGTAGAAATTTGATTTGTGTGGAAAAGAAACATTTGCGTCTTAATGTTTTCATTCAATATATAAATATGTTTACACTATGAAAACTTTTTTATGAACAATAGCAACCATTCGCTGTCTGAATATTGTAAAGAACGAAGATGGCATGCTGTCTCAGTTAATTATTTTAATTGACATCGCCTCTGGTAGAATCAATTATGAGCCATCCAAAATATCGATTGGTTATTTATGACACAATGTTTGATATCAATAGAATTCCTTTCTACATAGGATAGTTTTCATTTGCAAAATTACCATTTTCACAATTCAGCAAATCTTCGATAAGAGAACACCTCTCCCTAAAGGACACTTTGGCTTTGTAATCAGGTGCTGACCTTTACAGGGAGGTTCTATTGTAGCTGAATATTGTCTTGTATGTGCATATTATCATTGCAAATATCATTTAAAATTGTCGCAACCATATGTATTTCAAAACGTGTGAATACATTGCGTGATATATATTATAATAATTAAATCGTTGACCCTCAAGTGTGCGTAGAAATAAACTATATTGGATAAACTTTCAACAATTGAATTTTGAACATAAAATTGAGTATAAGAAATGATGGTGACTTGTGCCGCAGGTGACATACAGCCTGGTGGCCCTGACCGTGGGAGGTAGCCTGGCGTATATGCCGCGGGGGTCCTATGTCATGGAGGCCCCGGTCATGGAGCAGGTATGTAGTACAGTACATGTTTATTATATAGGTATGTCAGGGTGGTTCAGTGAAGATTAGGTATGTTATCAGTTTGTATCATTATTGGGTCATTCCTATGTCATTATATCCACGGTCATGTAGCAGGAAGGTTATCGAATTGGCTCACATTTCCAACATTCCAATGACATCTCTTGTATAGGATTCAAGGTTGACATATAATGGAGTGGGGTATAGCTGCACTTATCTTAGTATTAATCAATTTTAAAAACTCAAGCCATATAATTTTTCTCAGTCAGTCATTAAAGTTTTCTAAACTGATCCATTCTCAAAGTGATTCCAATTTCCGCCTTCAATGTTTTTAACTTAAGTGAATGCAACCTTTAGCCTTCACATTGAAGGTGATCACATTTATGTTAAATATATTTCCATAGTTGGTTATTATATTTATATATAGTTAGTTGTTGGTGTTAAAGCGAGACATATAAAGCGTTAATAAATGGTATTTATGATTTGTTCCAGGTCTATGAAGAACCTCCCAAGCCCTACAGCTATGGCTACAACATCGACGACGGCTACGACAACCGCCACTACCACAACGAGGACTCCGACGCCCTCGGACACAAGAAGGGCTCCTACGGCTACACCAGCGCCAACGGACTCTACCGCACCGTAAACTACGTGGCCGACGACCAGGGCTACCGTGCCCAAATCATGTCCAACGAGCCAGGTGTCGGTCCTGAAGGAGCCGCTGACGTGGAATTGAAGGTCAACCCTGTTCCAGCTTCTGTACAAGCAGAGATGGAGCTTCTCCGCATTCCCAAGAAACCCGAATCTTATCCTCAGATGGATAGTCAACTTGGAGGCATGAATCCAGCTTACCAGCCCGAGATACAGGCCATGAAGTACCAATCGTCTTATATGGAGGATATTCCTATTGTGCCCGATATGGCTCCTGCAATGAAGCAGCTGATCCCAGTTCTTGATAAATCGGAGCCTGCCCCAGAGATGGACCGCTCCTACTCTGACGAGATGAAACTTCCAGTCAAACGTCTTAGCTGGATGGCTTCCCGTTCTGCTGCTGAAGATGATGCCTATTGAATAAACATAGAATACAGTGATCTCTCACGTGAAAGGTAAATATATTCTTTATTTTAAGATTTGAAATAAAATATTTTAGTTATTTCTCTCACTCGTTATTTATAACTCTACCATCCAATTTTTTTAACATACATATCTGCTCATTTTTTCAAACAGTAAAGATGTAAAAAAAATTCAAATCATTGAAGATATATTTCAAAAAATTTCTTTAATGTGAATTATCTATATTTTCGTATTTAGGTATATGCGCGTATGTTCTTTTGTTTATTTGAAACCGGTGTAGGCTCCTCGTTCAACTTGCAGTCTTGGGCCGAGGTTAACAGCCTGAAGACAAAATAAATCCACGCATAGGAACATGGTTACCTCCGTTTAAGGGGGTGGCATCCGAGAGGGTGAGATGGAACCTAGCGGAATTCCTAGAAACTCTGGTCTATCGGAACCATGGCGATCTAACTATACCTGAATCGAGCCACGAGTTCTCTAACGGGCCAATGAGACTCACATTAAAAAATTGCCTCTGTTAAAGAGCTCGTTTGACGAATGTTTGTCCCTCTCTTTTCTAAATAAAAATAAATCAACAAGGAAAACCTTTTGCACAATGTTTTTTTTCAATAGTATGTATTTGGATTTCAGGTTGGCTTCTGAATGGCTTAACCAATTTCGCTTAAATTTGGTATACCTATGTAGAAATTCGGAAAAGAATGAACAAGCCGCTTAAAATTTAATATCAAAATGACTAGATCCTTAAAAGCCAAAATTTTATGAATCCTTAAAAGAGGCAATTAATGACTCAGCCATTTTTTTCACCGAATTGGCAGCAGGCATTTCTGAATGTCTTACCAGTCTATATTAAGTTTTGAAGATATTAAAAATCCACCTATTTCCTAATTTCACTTTTTCAAAAGTTTGAATTATAGCAAACGTTAAACAAATAAGCAAGCTAGGTCGCCACTTTTATTAATATTCAGCTAATGCTTAATATATACTGTATATTAGATTCTGAACATTTTTCATTTTATTTTAATATTTTTCCTTTTTGAGAGATTTTATTTAATTTATTTTCATAATTTTATTATGTTTTTCCGCAAATCTTGTAATTAATTTTAAAAAGCACCTAGAAATCTGAATTTTGTACCCTTTTTCGAGCCTGGAGATAATGCAAGTTGAAAAAATTCCAGACTCTCTTTCCCTCTTCGCGATGGTGTTCTCTGCCTTCTTAATATAGAGGAAAGCCCTGAAAGCCATCCTGGACCAAGTGTACGTCTTTTCAAAAGAGGCATTCAACCTAAGAACTCCCGGACATTTTCATGAGCTGAAAGCGGATCTTTTTCCCAACTTCTCCAAGGCTTCCATGTAGCACAAGGTATTGCTATACTCGAGGAAGAGCGCTGCTGCTGATCTGTCAGTGCTCAGTGTCTCCCACTCTCTGGTGCTTTTAGAGAAGGTTGCCAAATCGGCCATGATGTAGACATCTCCGACCCGGATGGAGAGAGAAAGAGAGTAAACGTGGAAAGAAAATTTCCAGAAATATAGAAGATTTCTACACACCATCAACAACTGTAGGAGACCACTAGTGTTAGAGACCATCCATTAAATAACCTCACAATTTCAAACAGAAGTAGGGAGGTTATCCAGATATCAGAAGAATTTATATACCTCTCTGTAAATGAATAAAATAAAGCATCAAGGGCTGTGTATCTTTTACTAGAACGATTATAATACGAGCTTTCGGGCACATACACCCTTCTACAGGAATTAATGAAACGATAATCCAACTGGTTTGAAATAGGATTTATATACACGTAACTATTGTTTTGCATATCAGCTTATTTTGAAAAATTATTTAAATGTTTATATTTACATGCAGATGTAATGATTTGGAAAAACTAATTCTAATTAATATGAGGTAATATGATACATTTTGGTTAAGGCAATCTTATTTTTTGTATTTTATATTTTTAAATTTTACAAATTTTATAACTTGCAAGGAATCCCATCAGACATGTGATATCTTATACTGTGAATGTAATAGTTTTATCTTATTTTATTTAGGTCTATTGAATCATATGCTTCTGGTAAATCATTTCTGCGATTTATACTGCTATATTGTTTGGACACTATTGCTTCAATTATTAATATTTGATATTTGTTATTGATATTGTTGTAATGTACTTTAGGTTCATTTAAGTTAAATGTGTGTCCTGTTGAATTGGAGTGCTGTATTATTAATGATAATGTGTCATTTTTGTTTATGTTTCTTCTGTGTTCAGTGATTCTATTATGTAATTTTCCTTCCGTCTCCCCCACATATCTGGCATTACAGTTATTGCATTCTATAGAATAAATTACCTCTTTTCTACATGATATATATTCGGTTTGCCTGTTTTTCGTAATCGGGTTTCTTAGAATATCTGATAAGTTGGGAGAGTTGCTATAAAAGGTTTTGATTCCATATTTATCTAGTGTTCTGGAAATGTGGATGGATTTCGGGGAATATGGGATGTAGCAATTTTGCCTGTATATTTTAGTTTTTTGTGCTAACGTGTTAGATATGCCTTGTGCCTGATATAAATGTTTTAAAATAAATGTTTTGGGGTAACCAGCTGATGTTAAATTTTGGATAACGGTTTGTGTTTCACGCGTTTTTGTATTGATTTAATGAACAATGAGTATATATAAATTCTTTTAGTTAACGTTTTCACTGTGTTAATTTTATGACTAATGGGGCAAAAAGAAGAAAATTTTATATAATTTAATATCTGAAAATGGCAATGTGCAATTATCTTCTTTTTCTATTGTGAAACGTAAGCTATTATTATAGTTGTTAAGTGAGGCTAAGATGTTGGGAACCTGTTTTTCTGTACAAATGCAAAATATATCATCTATATATCTTCTGTATAATATGATGTCTGCGGGGTATGATGAAGTGATCCAATTGTCTATTTCTCTCATTACTATTTCGGCTAATGGAGTTGATAATGGGCTTCCCATGAATGAAGAATAATGAGAATATTTACAATGATTTATGAGTGAGGAAGGCTCCACCATCTTGATAGGATCCTCCTCCAGACCAGGAGGGGGTCAGGAAGTATCTATATATACGCTCCTTTGCAGACGCGAGGATGGCCAGAGCGTCATCCTCCAGGTCATGCCCGAAGATCCAGCTCCGCAGGTCAGGGGGCTGCTGGATGATGGTGAAGGCCTCCACGATGACAGGCCTGATCCGCCTACAGGACCAGAAGCGGTGGGCCAGTGACAGGTCTCCGGACCCACAGGCGATCAAGGACTCCCGGGCTGAGGCTGGATGCGGTGGAATAGGGGAGAAAGAATTCAAACCAAACGTTGTTCTTTTATTAAAAATGTAAGGGTACTGAATGAAAAAAGGACCAAATAATCATCTACAATAGATTCACATAACTCATTCATTATTATATGACTTTTCCGTGTATTAAATATGATGCATTTGAAGTTGCTATTGTTGATAATTCTAATATTGATATTGAATTCTTTGAAAAATATGTCTATTTGTGGGTCTTGTAAAAATGGTAATCAGCTACGTTCGTTTCTAAGTTTGTTTTGTGGTAAAAATACTTGATCTTACAAGAGTATGTATCGCAGGTTTCGTTCTAAGAACGAGTTGAAATTAACAGCCAAGAGGTTCTTTATTAAAAAGTTATGAAAGCTTGACTAGCTTTCGGATAAAAATTATTTCAACAGTCGAAGGACTTTATAATCCAAAGCTCACCAAACATATTGTTACGCGTGATCCTTGCCGATCTCTTGGTACGATTCGCTCCCTCGGTCGCGGAGTAGCTCCTCCCTGCAGGCACCCTGACGACGTCCCGAGTTCCACCGCTCAAGTGGACACTCCCTTCCTCTGGCAGTATCTCTCGGCCTTACCACTGGTGGAGGGAAAGAGAGACTTACCAGAAGAGTTGTAGCAGCAGCAGCAGCGGCCCGACGAAGATGGCAATGGCTAGAGGAATGACAGGAGGCGGCACGGAGAACCAGAAGCACTTCTTTATTGTCATATATCACTAAACATTACATATAACTTGAATAATAAACAACGGGTATTTACATTACGCCACCTCCTGGGGCAAATATAAAAAGGTATTTACAGTCAGGAGAGGTGACCTCCGCAGGAAACGGGACCACAGCAGCCGGCGACTTCCGCATCAGTTGCGGATGCAAAACAGGCGAACGCGCCATCTACTGGCGGAGGTTACAAGTGCTCTTCTCGTAACACTACCTTCCCCTTAAACCAGATCGTCCCGATCAGGTCCAATTAGTCCTATCTCCCTGGTAACAGGCCAGTCTTCCCAAATGCACCACCTTGGCTTTTGATCTAGAACTCCGCTGGATACGGTAGACCAAATCATTGAGTCCCGTTTTTCTTTTTGGATGAAACAGCCATACTAAATCATTTTGTCCAAATCCATCGTGGTTCGCCCTTTGGTAATAGCGAGTCCTCATCCAGTGGCCTGCCATGCGAATCTTGGTCCCAACCAATTCGTGAGTCTCCAACAGAAGACCCCTCATCACTCCTCTGGACCTAGTTTTTGGTTCTTCGCTTTCGGCACACCTGTCGTATTCCTTGCACCACCTTTCCACATCCTCGTGATAGTAGACCCAATAGAATCTCTCCCTAACTTTCTTTAGCATTTTATTAATGCCAAAATGAGCCCCCGAGACAACACCGTGTATTTCCCGAAGGACATTGGGAACCTGGACCTTAGGGACTACTAGCTGCATGGTTTTACTCTTTCCATCGGCACTTTCCCAAATTCTTTTTAGCAGTCCGTTCTCTATACCGAGGGAGTCCCACTGTGACCACAAGGTCTTCAATTCGGGGCTCTTGTCGGATATCATTTCCCAGCTTGGTCTTTCATTCCCCCTTTCTTTCCATTCCAAGATTGGGCCGACGTTGGGATCTCGTTGCTGGATAGTCCTACAACTTTCAGAGGTCCAATCGTCGCTCGGCACCATAGTTGTCCTCTTTGAGGTTACCCAATGTTCATCAATTTTCTCACAATGCCTGCAGTCGCCACAAGGTCCTCTGGAGAGAGCATCTGCATTGCTGTTTTCTTCCAGGCCGGTCCATAACGTTGGAAGAATTTAGTTTCCCTGGCTGTCTCTGGTCGGGCAGCCTGACGGTGCACTGCCTCTTCAGATGACCATGTCGTCCACAGCGGAAACAGGGCCCAGCCGATCGTCTGCCAGGCCTGCCGGTCTCTTCTAGCCGTTCTAGTCTCTTCAGTATCTCCTTAATGGCGTTCGATTTCCCACCGCCTCCAGTGGTGCTTTGTTCCACAACTAATTCTGCACCAGGGACCCGTGGGTGCCCCGATTCGCTCACTCGGTAGGCCGCCTCCACCTCCAGGGCGCGAACCAGCGCCTCTCTTGATTTATCGAAAGAAGCAAGTCGTAGCACTCTCTGGACTTCCACGTCTCGAATACCATTGATAAACGTCTGGGCGGCCAATTGGTCAAGGAAATCAATGGGAGTACCAGGTTAGGCCATATGACAGAGCGTCTTGACATCAGCTTCAAACCCCTGCAAACTTTCCCCGACTTTTTGTCTTCTTAGCTTAAGTTGAGCTTGGTATACTTGCCTTAGATGTTGTTCTCCATATCTCAACTCAAGTTCTCCCATCAACGTCGCATAACTCTGTTGATCTGCACGCGGAACCGCCTGAAGCAGATCTAAGGCCGGTCCCCGAAGAGCCAAAATCAAATTTGTCACTTTTTCGGTCTCTCCCCAGCCATTGTTGAGAGTCACTGCTTCGAATTGTGGCCTAAAACCCTCGAGGGAAGTTTGTCCGTCAAAGGTAGGCGGAGGTATATTGCGGCCTGTAGGGGAGATCACAGCACCCTCTAGACTCTTCATGCGCGCCAGCTCGATCTCCAGCCTCTTGCACTCTGTCCGGTCTTCGCCAATATCATTCTCTAAGGCTGCCTGGACCCCCCCCCCCCGATCTCACTCTTGCACTCTGTCCGGACTTCGCCAATATTATTCTCTAAGGCTGCCTGGACCCCCCTGATCTCACTCTGGAATCTAATCTCCAAATTTGTCACTTTCTGGTGGAATTCTTCCCTCTCCTGCTGTCGAAGAAGCCTTTCTTCCTCTTTCGCTTTTTCTATAAGAAGCTTTTCTTCCTCTTTCCCTTTTTCTCTAAGAAGCTTTTCTTCCCCTTTCTCTTTTTCTCTAAGAACTCTTCTTTTTTCTTTAAGAAGCTTTTCTTTCTCTTTCTCTTCTTCTTTAAGAACTCTTCTTTTTTCTTTAAGAAGCTTTTATTTCTCTTTCTCTTCTTCTTTAAGAACTCTTCTTTTTTCTTTAAGAAGCTTTTCTTCCTCTTTCTCTTTTTCTCTAAGAAGCTTTTCTTCCTCTCTCCCTTTTTCTCTAAGAAACTTTTCTTCCTGAAGCCCTTGAATCATCTGGGTGATTGTGGCCAGCAAGTTCTGCTCCGAGGCCATTTTTTGACCTCTAGTCTCGATGGGCATTCGTCAGCAACCAAAGAAATCTCACAAGGAGCCTCCTGGTGACCTCCACGAGGAATAATCCCACTTCTGATACCAGTGTTACGCGTGATCCTTCCCGATCTCTTGGTACGATTCGCTCCCTCGGTCGCGGAGTAGCTCCTCCCTGCAGGCACCCTGAAGACGTCCCGAGTTCCACCGCTCAAGTGGACACTCCCTTCCTCTGGCAGTATCTCTCGGCCTTACCACTGGTGGGGGGACACGAGAGACTTACCAGAAGAGTTGTAGCAGCAGCAGCAGCGGCCCGACGAAGATGGCAATGGCTAGAGGAATGACAGGAGGCGGCACGGAGAACCAGAAGCACTTCTTTATTGTCATATATCACTAAACATTACATATAACTTGAATAATAAACAACGGGTATTTGAATTACGCCACCTCCTGGGGCCAATATAAAAAGGTATTTACAGTCAGGAGAGGTGGCCTCCGCAGGAAACGGGACCACAGCAGCCGGCGACTTCCGCATCAGTTGCGGATGCAAAACAGGCGAACGCGCCATCTACTGGCGGAGGTTACAAGTGCTCTTCTCGTAACACTACCTCCCCCTTAAACCAGATCGTCCCGATCAGGTCCAATTAGTCCTATCTCCCTGGTAACAGGCCAGTCTTCCCAAATGCACCACCTTGGCTTTTGATCTAGAACTCCGCTGGATACGGTAGACCAAATCATTGAGTCCCGTTTTTCTTTTTGGATGAAACAGCCATACTAAATCATTTTGTCCAAATCCATCGTGGTTCGCCCTTTGGTAATAGCGAGTCCTCATCCGGTGGCCTGCCATGCGAATCTTGGTCCCAACCAATTCGTGAGTCTCCAACAGAAGACCCCTCATCACTCCTCTGGACCTAGTTTTTGGTTCTTCGCTTTCGGCACACCTGTCGTATTCCTTGCATCACCTTTCCACATCCTCGTGATAGTAGACCCAATAGAATCTCTCCCTAACTTTCTTTAGCATTTTATTAATGCCAAAATGAGCCCCCGAGACTCCACCGTGTATTTCCCGAAGGACATTGGGAACCTGGACCTTAAGGACTACTAGCTGCATGGTTTTACTCTTTCCATCGGCACTTTCCCAAATTCTTTTTAGCAGTCCGTTCTCTATACCGAGGGAGTCCCACTGTGACCACAAGGTCTTCAATTCGGGGCTCTTGTCGGATATCATTTCCCAGCTTGGTCTTTCATTCCCCCTTTCTTTCCATTCCAAGATTGGGCCGACGTTGGGATCTCGTTGCTGGATAGTCCTACAACTTTCAGAGGTCCAATCGTCGCTCGGCACCATAGTTGTACTCCTTGAGGTTACCCCATGTTCATCAATTTTCTCACAATGCCTGCAGTCGCCACAAGGTCCTCTGGAGAGAGCATCTGCATTGCTATGTTTTCTTCCAGGCCGGTCCATAATGTTGGAAGAATTTAGTTTCCCTGGCTGTCTCTGGTCGGGCAGCCTGACGGTGCACTGCCTCTTCAGATGACCATGTCGTCCACAGCGGAAACAGGGCCCTGCCGATCGTCTGCCAGGCCTGCCGGTCTCTTCTAGCCGTTCTAGTCTCTTCAGTATCTCCTTAATGGCGTTCGATTTCCCACCGCCTCCAGTGGTGCTTTGTTCCACAACTAATTCTGCACCAGGGACCCGTGGGTGCCCCGATTCGCTCACTCGGTAGGCCGCCTCAACCTCCAGGGCGCGAACCAGCGCCTCTCTGGATTTACCGAAAGAAGAAAGTCGTAGCACTCTCTGGACTTCCACGTCTCGAATACCATCGATAAACGTCTGGGCGACCAATTGGTCAAGGAAATCAATGGGAGCACCAGGAAAGGCCAGATGACAGAGCCTCTTGACATCAGCTTCAAACCCTGCAAACTTTCCCCGACTTTTTGTCTTCTTAGCTTAAGTTGAGCTTGGTATACTTGCTTTAGATGTTGTTCTCCATATCTCAACTTAAGTACTCCCATCAACGTCGCATAACTCTGTTGATCTGCACGCGGAACCGCCTGAAGCAGATCTAAGGCCGGTCCCCGAAGAGCCACAATCAAATTTGTCACTTTTTCGGTCTCTCCCCAGCCATTGTTGAGAGTCACTGCTTCGAATTGTGGCCTAAAACCCTCGAGGGAAGTTTGTCCGTCAAAGGTAGGCGGAGGTATATTGCGGCCTGTAGGGGAGATCACAGCACCCTCTAGACTCTTCATGCGCGCCAGCTCGATCTCCAGCCTCTTGCACTCTGTCCGGACTTCGCCAATATTATTCTCTAAGGCTGCCTGGACCCCCCCGATCTCACTCTTGCACTCTGTCCGGACTTCGCCAATATTATTCTCTAAGGCTGCCTGGACCCCCCTGATCACACTCTGGAATCTAATCTCCAAATTTGTCACTTTCTGGTGGAACTCTTCCCTCTCCTGCTGTCGAAGAAGCCTTTCTTCCTCTTTCGCTTTTTCTCTAAGAAGCTTTTCTTCCTCTTTCTCTTTTTCTCTAAGAAGCTTTTCTTCCTCTTTCCCTTTTTCTCTAAGAACTCTTCTTTTTTCTTTAAGAAGCTTTTCTTTCTCTTTCTCTTCTTCTTTAAGAACTCTTATTTTTTTTAAGAAGCTTTTCTTTCTCTTTCTCTTCTTCTTTAAGAACTCTTCTTTTTTCTTTAAGAAGCTTTCTTCCTCTTTCTCTTTTTCTCTAAGAAGCTTTTCTTCCTCTTTCCCTTTTTCTCTAAGAAGCTTTTCTTCCTGAAGCCCTTGAATCATCTGGGTGATTGTGGCCAGCAAGTTCTGCTCCGAGGCCATATTTTGACCTCTAGTCTCGATGGGCATTCGTCAGCAACCAAAGAAATCTCACAAGGAGCCTCCTGGTGACCTCCACGAGGAAGAAGCCCACCTCTGACACCAGTGTTACGCGTGATCCTTCCCGATCTCTTGGTACGATTCGCTCCCTCGGTCGCGGAGTAGCTCCTCCCTGCAGGCACCCTGACGACGTCCCGAGTTACACCGCTCAAGTGGACACTCCCTTCCTCTGGCAGTATCTCTCGGCCTTACCACTGGTGGGGGGACACGAGAGACATACCAGAAGAGTTGTAGCAGCAGCAGCAGCGGCCCGACGAAGATGGCAATGGCTAGAGGAATGACAGGAGGCGGCACGGAGAACCAGAAGCACTTCTTTATTGTCATATATCACTAAACATTACATATAACTTGAATAATAAACAACGGGTATTTAAATTACGCCACCTCCTGGGGCCAATATAAAAAGGTATTTACAGTCAGGAGAGGTGGCCTCCGCAGGAAACGGGACCACAGCAGTCGGCGACTTCCGCATCAGTTGCGGATGCAAAACAGGCGAACGCGCCATCTACTGGCGGAGGTTACAAGTGCTCTTCTCGTAACAATATATATATTTTAAAATATTTAATCTATTTTAAAAATCGTCTATTTCTTTAGCTTTTATTTCTTCTTAGACTTTATATTATTATATTTGGGATGTTTGTAGAAATTATGACATTTCTGAACGCCAGAAAAAACGATGTTTTTCTCTCGAACACACCAAGAAAACTTTCCTGAATGCAATCCCTGGCTCTCAGTACCATTCACCTCCGTTTTCCTACTACATTGAGTTTGTACAAAAGTTGTGAACTGTGTGTACATTGATCCAAGTAATATATAATGGAAGAAGTGTCATTTTTGGTACTTAAATGCCATCCTACCGAAACCTTTTATGGTTATTTGGCCTGAAACTCGGCCTTGCCACTCACATCAATTCAAAATAACTTTTGGAATATTTAACCGAATTATAAACTCGTCTCGTAGGATGTTAGGAAATCGAAAACGCCTTGAAAACATTGTTTTCTAGTCAGTTATTCTGAAGAATATTAAAATATTACCCATCCGACATCGTTTAAATTTTTGAAAACGAGAATCTAACTTACAATATCACCTCTGAAGATGTATTGACATCTCACGATCTCTTTATGTAAATTGTCCTATAAGTCTTCAAACTGACTAGTGTTTAAATACTAAAATACAAATTATCGCATGGTCTCTCTTGAAATACAAAATAGGGAAATTTTAAATAACAAATTACCTTTTAAAAACTCCTCAAAACAGATAATGCCACCACTGCCCTCGAACAATGCATACTCACTCTTATCTAAATATATAATACTCATTAGATATCAAATATTTGTCTTATGAATCGTCTTAGAGATAAAAAAATAAAACATCATGTGACTCTTAAGGCAGATAGTTTCCACTCACCCACATGGAAGGGATATGCGAATATATTAATGATTTCAAAATACAGAAACTGGTAAGCCTAATCCTTTATCATGTGTAGTGAAGACCTTTCGGTCAATTCTATTATTCAAGCTAATATTTCAAAGTTAACAGATTTCCTATTGAAAACTCATTTTCCTTCTACTAAGCGCGTTCAGATTGTTCTAAATTGAACTTCAGCATCCCAAAAAGGTTACTTGGAAACCTTTTTATATATCTTATTATCAATTTAATAGTTGCGTTTAAAAGTTACCTTACTAGAGTAAAATTACACTAATTGACAAAACTTAAGGAAGTTGTACCTTTTACCATGTATATCGGGATTCAGAAAATAACCCTGAAAGATATTTGATATACAGTGACCTTTTTTGAAGACACATGAGATAACCAAGTGTGAACAAACCTACGGCATAAAAATAAGAAACTTCTCAAGTTTTTTCCATGAATATACAGTGTGTGGCTTATTCCGCTCATGTAATCTGTGCGGCATTTGGTTTATTCTTTCTTAGGATGCCGTCCAGCCATCGAGGTTACCTTTCGACACTCTTATTGCAATTAATAATATCTTCCAATACCATAACGGAACTTCTGTTTAACTATCCCGATGTCAGATTCTCTTTCTACTATCATCCTGATATACTGATATTGTAGCGGTTTGTGATTGAACACAAATTTTTGTATTTATTCCTTCTATTTCTATCTCAATTTAACTCCGCTTTTGCCGGTCCCAAGCCCGGATGAAAGAGGAGGAGAAGAAGGAGTAACAAGCTCGATAAAAAACCTGGGCTCAGTTGTCCATGTTCATAGTAACCTGTAAGGGCTCCAGGGATACAGGATTAGTCTGTACTCCATGTTAGGAGCGGCTGCACATGGCGTCTTTTTCTCATGTCAGAGGCGGCCATTTCATATTGGAGCTAAGTCTGCTACTGAGTAGTGATCCCGTTCTTAATGAGAAAGATGCATTCTACTTCACCCAATCATTATGGAGCTCAACAGACTTGGATACCCTAATATAATTAAATAAATACAAAAAAAAATAGAAGAAATCTCAATATTATTAAAATGATATAAAATAAACTACATAACCCAAGTATTGAGTCAATAGATATGTTAATCGTAAGATAGAATCTTCTGATGTTTGAGTTGCAGTAACACATGAAAACTCCGAGGATAAGTTTCTTTATTTCATAAATGATATCTCGAGCTTTCGGGTATCGTAGACCTTCCGACAGGAGTGTATAAGACGAAATGAATCACAGTTTTTAGCTATTATTTATATATGGTATGTTATTTACATATTTTAAAATAAACACCATAAAACCTCTCACAAAAAGGATCCACACCCATTGTTCTAATCAAACATTCAAAACAATAGAAACTCAAAATATAATGCAAAACCTTCTCATAGCGGGATACCCAAAAATTTTATATTAAGACATTTTTATAACCCTTCCACAATCTACAATAACCAGACATACAGATCAACATGCATCATACCATACTCCCCCAATAACATCAAAATAGCCCGAGAACTTAAAAAACACGGAATCAGAATTTTTTATGAAAATACCCCAAACATTGGTTCCATAGTTAGAAACCCCAACACCAAAACCAATAGCCCTAACCTACCAATATACAACAGACAAGCCATCTATTCCGTTAAATGTAAACATTGCAATAGTATATACGTTGGAGAAACAGGCAGATCAGTTAAAGACAGAATAAATGAACACAATAGAAATATAAAAAACAAAGACAATAGATCACTTATTTTTCAACACATCAAAACAACAGGCCATACTTTTAACTTAGCCGAACCAAAAACCTACTACACCAACATAAATAAAAAAACATAAAAGACTAATCCTTGAAGCCTTAATATCCGCGAAACACCAGAGCATTAATAGACATATAGATATCCCAGAAGTATACAATAGTTTGATACACAACCCTGATACATAAAACTACATTCCAGATAAGCAATAGTATATTTCTCACTTGTTTTGTATATATAAAATATAAAATTTAACTCAGGCATAAAATATTCATGTTAATTAAAAAATCTTTTGCACATTTTAAAATATGTAAATAACATACCATATATAAATAATAGCTAAAAACTATGATTCATTTCGTCTTATACACTCCTGTCGAAGGGTCTACGATACCCGAAAGCTCGAGATATCATTTATGAAATAAAGAAACTTATCCTCGGAGTTTTCATGTGTTACTGCAAAATATGTTAATATGGCTTTACATATGGTAATTTTATATCGAAATGTGTTATTGAGATTGTATTAATAGGTTGAGAGAGAGACAAAATTGACTGAAGTAGCATTTCAACATAGTAGAAAGAAGGAATTACCACATATGGGTGGTATTGAAAAGTCAACAAATGGAATGAAATCCAGAATTGGGTCAAGTTTCACTGGGGTATATAAGACCTGGGGTTGGGAGACGGGACAGACAGATCCGAAGACATGCATCTGATCGTAAGTTTTTCCCTACCCAGGATTGTATTAGGTTATTCAGACTTCGTTAGACATTATCCATGGCTAACTTATTTTTGAAAAAAAAACAATTTTACTGTCCTTACTGCAATGGAAAAATTAATTCCATTTTAGTAAGGACAGTAGTAATTGTTTATTTTCAAAAGAAGACACATACGCGTCTATAACAGTTTCGAATTTTGATAACAGATGACGCGCTAATGCATCATTAAATAAATCTGTGTTTAAAAGCAAGTTTTTTCTATTAACATTACTTTTTTGTATATATATATAATAACTGAACTGAAGTAGTATTTATTATTTTTGTTTTCATAGGCTTTCTCACTTTTGTTCTATGGTCATATTTCTGAATTAATTTCTCTTTAGAATTTTCTCTAATTGTAATAAGTCTCTGATTGCTTATTCGTGATGAAGATTTAAAGCAATAAAATTCTTTTGCATGGGATCATCATTATACAATCGATGTACGCAACACAAATTTAAGATTTTTCTATTTCAAAATAAACGAACATTGAATGCTTTGGATTGCGCTACCGTACAAATAATATCCTCAGAATAACTGAACTCAAACTCTCTCTCTCTTCTGGAGAACGCTGCGTCTCCAAGCGTGGTCCCAGCGAGGTGACCCGAGGGCGCCTCGCAGTGGAGGCTGGCGAAGGATACCTGGTTGATCCTGCTAGTAGTCTTGTCTCAAAGATTAAGCCATGCATGTCTAAGTACACGCCCTAGCAAGGCGAAACCGCGAATGGCTCATTAAATTAGTTCCTTAGATCTTACACATTTACTTTTTTTTACTTATCCCTAGTACACGTGGTACAGGCCATGTTAATCATGGTGGGTAGAAGTTGGCGACTGCTTTTACTACAAGTGCACCACATGTCTACATATGTGAAAAGCAATAAACCTCTCATTAAATCTCTCCTACAAACCCAAAGGGAATAATCTTGGAGATAATTGCTTCTTTGCTATAAAGAATAGAGTACGATATTACAGTTTCGAACATCGACTTTCTATTGAAAATGGTCTTGATATCATGTTTCTGAAGCATTCTAACACCAGGCAATCGGGAGGGTTTTGAATATCTATTATACATTTGAAGTAGTGAAGATACCGCTTTGAGATGTTTGAAATGTATTGAAACTTATAGCTTATATAGTGGACAATATTGTATGCTTTGAACATAGCCATACAGGTAACTGTGATATATTATATATTTATCATTTTTAAATATGAAAATATTTAAAATAAACACTAAATACCTTTTATCATTTTTGTTTCAAATTTCAAAATGAGAAATATATGTCAATATTCGCATATAATTGCCATGAATTACTATGTAAGAGCAGAAGAAGTGATGGTGACGTGTGCCGCAGGTGACATTCAGCCTGGTGGCCCTGACCGTGGGAGGTAGCCTGGCGTACATGCCGCGGGGGTCCTATGGCATGGAGGCCCCGATCATGAAGCAGGTACGTAGTACAGTACATGTTTCTTATATTGGTATGTCATGGAGCAGGTACGTGGTACAGTACATGTTTCTTACATTGGTATGAAATGGAGCAGGTCAGTAGTCCAGTACATGTTTCTTACATTGGTATATCGGATGATGGCCACAGCTTAACACATTTTGACCAAATAAACCGATATCATAACTCTTCTTGTAGGATGTTACAAAATCGAGGCCGCCCTTGTACTGATGAGAGCCAAAGCACCAAACCTGGTAATACAGATCCATATTTTTCTCTGATTTTGCCAAAAATTGTGTTATGACTCATTCTCTATCACCAACATAATGTTTGTATTAGAGTGATGAGCTAATTTCTTTGTTTTAATGCATTTTAAAGGTGGAGTTGGCACTTTTAGTATAAAAATACCATCTTTTCGTAACTTTATAAAGTTCTTTCTTATTAAAATGGAGCATTTAAAATGTTAATAAATGTTATTATTGAATTGTAGCAGGTCTATGAGGAACCTCCCAAGCCCTACAGCTATGGCTACAACATCGACGACGGCTACGACAACCGCCACTACCACAACGAGGACTCCGACGCCCTCGGACACAAGAAGGGCTCCTACGGCTACACCAGCGCCAACGGACTCTACCGCACCGTGAACTACGTGGCCGACGACCAGGGCTACCGTGCCCAAATCATGTCCAACGAGCCAGGTGTCGGTCCTGAAGGAGCTGCTGACGTAGAATTGAAGGTCAACCCTGTTCCAGCTTCTGTCCAGGCAGAGATGGAGATTCTCCGCATTCCCAAGAAACCCGAATCCTATCCTCAGATGGATAGTCAGCTTGGAGCCAGGAATCCAGCTTACCAGCCCGAGATGCAGGCCATGAAGGACCAATCGTCTTATATGAAGCCCATGGATGCTATTCCTATTGTGCCCGATATGGCTCCAGCAATGAAGCTGCTGATCCCAGTTCTTGATAAATCGGAGCCTGCCCCAGAGATGCACCGCTCCTACTCTGATGAGATGAAACCTCCAGTCAAACGTCCTCGCTGGATGGGTTCCCGTGCTGCTGCTGAAGATGATGCCTATTGAGTCAACATAGAATTCAATTGATCTCCTAGGTAGAGATCTTATATTTTGTGATTAATAGAATTTTACTTTGATAAAGATTTAATTATGTATCATTTTTTAAAAATTTATAAATAAACAATATTTTATAAAATTATCATTATCTTTTTTTTTTTTTTTGTACACACAAAATCACTTTGATATCCATCGACACATAATTTTTTTAAATAATCAATGCAGGAAAGGTTACAAGATACAGGGTGATCCAAAAGTCTTGCACAACTTTAAAATTTGATACCTCAGCGAATATTCGCGCTAGGGCAATGCGGTAAGCACCATTGTGTTCAGGATGCACTGGGGATCTTTATGATAATTAATGAAAATTCGAAATTGATTTTAGTTACCACATTTTTCGCTAGAGGGCGCTCTACCAGAATCAGGGATTCAGCGGCCAAATTGTTTGATAAATTGAAATATATAACTTATCGACACGTATTTTAGCTTTACGAGCGTTTCGTACCTTTAAAGATATTCGAAGCGGTAAAGGACCCATGAGTTGGTACTCTCTAAGGCAAATGATTAAAAATTTTGAGAAGACTCGATCCCTGAAAGCAAACCCTCGGAGTGGAAGACCATCGACTTGCAAGTCAATGGCTGTTACCGTTTCGCATAATGTTGAAGCTATCAAAACGTTATCCAAGTGCAGAGAAGTGCTCGACAAGTTTCTCGACAAACGGGGATTTCGTATGGAACAGTTTGAAGAGCACACACACATTAAGAATATTTCTTTTAAAATGCCCATACAGAATTCAAAGGTTTCACGAGCTGAAATTCGGCCATTTTGAGAAGTGTCAAGAATTCTCTGCATGGGTTTTCTGGCAAATTGATATTGATGAAAACTGGCTGTCGAATGTTCTGTGGACAGATGATGCTCACTTTTTTCTAAACGAAGAATTTAACATTCAAAACAGCCTCATTTTGGCAACAGAAAACCCTAGGATTTTTACAGAAATGCCACTTCATCAGCCCAGAGTTACAGTTTTGTGTGGTTTCACATCTTCTTTTATTATTGAGCCATTTTTATTTTTAAAAAATCAATGGTAGAACTTTTAAAACCGTTTCTGTAACTGGTGAACGTTATGTTCAACTTATGAGAGAAAAGGTTACTCCCATATTGCAGGACAGACAAGCATTAAGCGAAATAACATTCATGCAAGATGGAGGACCTTTAATATCCCCCACGGTTCCGAACAATTGCTGAAGGATACGTTCGGTGAAGATCGTGTGATAAGTCGTCACTTTATACACCAGTGGCCTCCAAGATCACCAGACTTGACGCCTTGCGATTTTTGGTTATGGGGGTACATAAAGTCGCGTGTTTATCGATGCCGGCCTACCACATTGGCCATGTTGAAGACTTCTATCAGATTGCACGTTTTATCAATTTCAACAGAAATAGAATTTAATGCTGTCCATTCTGTCATTTATCGTCTGCAGGCGGTGTTTGAGAATCAAGGGCACCACATTGAGCAAGGACCTAATACGAGAGAGAAGGCAGTTACCTCATGTTGTATATAAGCTGCCATGTTTTATATTATCTACCAATATTTTGCAGCTCTTTGTGTTGGGTTATGAGGATAATAAATGCTGTCCTCACATCTAGACTTTTTTTTTTGTGAACAATAATTTTTGTTTGTTTGTCATTTGCCCACATCTTATATTATGTCGTGCAGTCCAAAATGTTATAACTTCTCGAATAACACTGGTACACACAATTTTACCCCTTATGTATATATATCGCTTTAGCTCATTAGGAGAAATAGCATAAGGAATATTCACTTTAGAAATTTTGCGCAAAAATAATACAAAATGTTTCTACTACCATGTTATTCAATGCAAAATGTCGATCTAAAAATTATTTTTATTTGAGGGTAAACATTTTTGAAATTGTGTACAGTATAATAAGCAATGATGACATTTGACAAGCCCATATGATATTTGGAATATTAATAATATATATATATGTTGTATTTCTATAGATGTGTGAAAAAGAATTAGCAGTCGTTTGTGGCTGTCTCCACCTCAATAATCATCTCTTTATTTTTTCAAATCTTTTTTAAACAAAACAAAAATTTACATACTCCATTTAGTTAAATCTTCAGTAAAAACAAAATAAAATTTACATTCTATCATTCAAAATGTATCACTACCCCCCACAAAAAAAAAAATGTATTATTTTTTTTCTCAACGGAGGTTGGGAGGGGATGGAAGGTAAAGGATAAGATACATTGCAAAAATTATATTACACAAGTAACCATATTGTTAGGGGAAAAATAACAGGAAAAGGTGGCCATACAAAACCTAACTAACAATAGGCAGGGAAAAAAAATGATATTTTAAAATTTGGACATTACATGTCTATGGAGACACTCTCCAGGTAGAATCCCATTCCAGGGCAACTTTTTGTTATTTTCCCAATGAACCGCACCCCAGTTCTTGGAATGTATATGACTTTTTTCACCTTTGGAAAACCTCACAGGATACAACTGGTTCCGATTCAGTTTGGGTGTCTACCGAAACCAGCAATAGTTTCTCCAGGGGCTCTGTGGGGTGATCTGGATTTTTTTTTTTATGGAAGAGAACAAAACCTGAGGACTATCGGTGGAAGCTTGCTTGTTAGGTTCGACACCCAAGCATCCCATCAAATCCTCTTCTTCCTAAAATGGGAAGGGTGGTTCAGTATTATCTTCAATTACCAGATCCCAGAGCTTTACTTTAGAAATATTAACTATTGTTGCATGCTTATTTTCGGGTTGGCATGGCTTATCTATTTCTATGGTTTGTGGTGAGGGTATGGAAATTATGGTGTATGGTTCTGGATAAAAGGCTGGCATGAGCTTACCTTGACCTGATTGGTAAGGAATCTTATAAAGGACCTTATCCCCTATTTTTAGATTAGGCGTTTTATGGGATTCATTATATCTTTTTACCAATTTAAGATGTAATTTTTCGGTATTTTCATTTGCAATTCTCCTAGCCTCTTCTATGGGTGGATATGCTCTTGTTAATTTATTGATATATGATGGCGTTATGCCAAAAAGCAAATAAACGGGAGGCATTTTAGTTATAGAATGAGGAATACTTCGATGGTTCTGTAATAATTTGGGCCATGGTATTCTGGGATTTTGTTGATGGTGAAGTCTAAGTTTTGAGATAATTGTCGCATTCGCCCTTTCTACAAGCCCATTACACTGTGGGTGCGAAGGGGATGTCATCACGTGTTTTATGCCCTTTTCTTGTATAAATTTGTTAAACCTTTTGGACACAAATGAGGGGTGCCTGTCAGTAACGATAATTTTTGGTTTAGCTACATTTAATAACTGATTTATTATATTGATGTACGTTGCTATAGACGTACTCTTAGAAGGATAAGCCCAGATGTATCTTGAGTGATGATCAACTATCACATGAAGACAATTCTTTGTACTGTTATAATCCCCTAATCCTAAAATACTGTCAAGGGCAACTACATCAAATGGTTTCTCAGCTAGTGGTAAATTACCCATGAGTCCATACGAAGGTGTAGTTGGCTTCTTTACAGACTGACATATTTTACATTTCAGAATATAATTTTTTATTTGTCCTATCATTCTTTTGAAATAATATTGTGTTGAGATAACTCTAGCCATTGAACTTATGCCTGGGTGTCCTAAACTTTCGTGAGCCCTACTTATCAATTGTTGTTGTAAGGAGGGTGGTACTATAATCCTATCTCTATTTTTTAGCCTAATATAAGTAATACCGTTTTTAATGAAATATAGTTTAGATGAAGGCTTAAGTAATGATTTTTGTTCTTGTTCTATATTTTGAACAGTTAAGAAGCAGGTATATGGCAGTCGAGACAACATGTCGGCTTCATGATTCTCACATCCCTTATTATATTTAAATTCCAAATCATATTCTGATAATCTTAGCGCCCATCTGAATAATCTACCGTTAGTATGTTTGAAATTATTTAACCAAAATTAATGCCTTATGGTCGGTATGAACTATTACATGTTGGCCTGAAATATAGGGATGATATATTTTACATGTTTCTATTATCGCCAATAATTCAAGTTCTGTTATTGTATACTTGGATTCTGCTCCCTTTAAAGCCCTACTATAAAACGCTATGGGTCTTAAGGTGCCATCAGGATACTCCTGTTTAAGTACGCCTCCTAAACCTGCAATACTAGCGTCGCAAAATATATGTGTAGCTAATAATGGATTATAAATTTGGAGTATTGGTTTCGAAACTAATGCTTCTTTAAGGGCTTCAAAACTCCTCTGACACTCTTCACTCCACGTAAATTTTACATCTCTTTTCAATAGATCATTTAAAGGCGCTCTCAACTTATTAAAATTATCTATAAATTTTGCATAATGCGTAACGCTGCCCAAAAATGACCTTAAGCATCTAACATCACGAGGAGGGGGCAAAGATTTAATTATACCAACATTAGTACTTGAAGGAGAGATTTGATCTCCAAAAATATCGTAACCCAAATAATTTATCTTTTGCATAAAAAACAAACATTTATCTTTCCTAAGTTGGATACCTTCCTCTTGTAGGATTGCAAATATTTCCCCGAGGTGTTCTAAATGGGATTCGGTATCTTTTGAGAAAACCAATATATCGTCAAAGTAAGATATAATATTTTTATGTTCATATTTCTGCAATATGGAAGTGAGGATCCTGTTAAAAATAGCAGGAGCTGTCCGCAATCCAAATGGTAATCTGCACCATTGGTAAGAACCTTCTGTGGTGGTAAAACAAGTAATAGGTTGATCTTTTTCATGTAAACCAATAGTCCAGTATGCACTTAGAATATCAAGGCACGAGAATACCTTTGAGCCTTGCACCTTTTGGATGATATTTTAAACTAAAGGAATTGGGAAACTATCTCCTATAAGTTTTGAATTCAATTTCATAAAGTCGATACATAGTCTAGATTTATCATTTTCTCCCTTTTTATGTGCTAAAGTTACTGGCGAACTATATGGAGAAGAAGCATGCCTAATAATCCCATATTTTAATAATTGCCTAATTTGTTCCTTAATTATTTCGGTGTCCCTGGGATTATGTCGATAAGGTCTGAGACAAACAGGAGTTTCATCTTTGAGTCTTAACCTGGGGGGATCTACTTTTAATGGTCTAATATTATATTTGTTTTCACCAAAAATATCATTATAGCGACTTAATAAAAGGTAGAGATTATTCTTAAGTTTGTCATCATTATTTAGATAGCTGTTGTTAGGTTTTTTTATAAGTTGTTTTATTCATAGATTAATTTATTTATATTTTTACCAGATGACCGGACGATTTTACATGTATATAATTGTTTTTTAAATGATGTAAATTAGTTAGTCATGAGAGGAAATTAAAAGTGTTGATTTTCTTAGAGGTGTTTGTGTTTACTCTGCTCGATTGTAGACTAGGAAAGAATTGATTCCTAACAGGTTATGGGCCCAGCAGAACGCTTCCACTGCGCCGTAGAAAGAATTTAGAGCTAAAGAAGTGTAGCTGAAGTTAAAGCTCAAGTGAAGTGAAGCTGATGTCTAAAGAAGTGTAGCTGAGGCTAAAGTCTAAAGAAGTGTAGCTCAAGTGAAGTGTAAAGAAGTGTAGCTGAAGCTAAAGTCTAAGGAAGTCAAAAGGCTAAAGTTCAAGAAGCTGAAGGTTGAAGTTTGAATAAGAATAAGTAGAAAGTTTAAAGAAGAAGAAAATTTGAAGATAGAGCTAAAGAAAAAAAAAGGCTGAAGGCTAAAGAAGATAAGACCAGGAAATATAGGGCTAAAGAAGAAAAGCTTATGTTAGACTAAAGAAGATAAAGCTAACTAAGATAGAGAAAATAATTTGTTTATTGGAAAGTTGAGCGATTTAAAATCTGAACTTTATACAAAGAAGAAGAAAAAGATTTAAGTTATAATTTTTTGTCAGATTTGCATAACTAGAAAAATCAATGCCTATAGCTGGTTGGAGATAGCTGTAGATGGTTGAAGAAGGTTATGCCTACAACTGGTTGGAGATAGCTATAGATGTTTGAAGAAGGTTATTCCTATAGCTGGTTGGAGATAGCTATAGATGTTTGAAGAAGGTTATTCCTATAGCTGGTTGGAGATAGCTGTAGATGGTTGATGAAGGTTATGCCTACAGCTGGTTGGAGATAGCTATAGATGTTTGGAGAAGGTTGTTCCTATAGCTGGTTGGAGATAGCTGTAGATGGTTGATGAAGGTTATGCCTACAGCTGGTTGGAGATAGCTATAGATGTTTGGAGAAGGTTATTCCTATAGCTGGTTGGAGATAGCTATAGATGTTTGAAGAAGGTTATGCCTACAGCTGGTTGGAGATAGCTATAGATGTTTGGAGAAGGTTATTCCTATAGCTGGTTGGAGATAGCTATAGATGTTTGAAGAAGGTTATGCCTATAGCTGGTTGGAGATAGCTATATATGTTTGAAGAAGGTTATGCCTACAGCTGGTTGGAGATAGCTATAGATGTTTGAAGAAGGTTATTCCTATAGCTGGTTGGAGATAGCTGTAGATGGTTGATGAAGGTTATGCCTACAGCTGGTTGGAGATAGCTATAGATGTTTGGAGAAGGTTATTCCTATAGCTGGTTGGAGATAGCTATAGATGTTTGAAGAAGGTTATGCCTATAGCTGGTTGGAGATAGCTGTAGATGGTTGAAGAAGGTTATGTCTACAGCTGGTTGGAGATAGCTATAGATGTTTGGAGAAGGTTATTCCTATAGCTGGTTGGAGATAGCTATAGATGTTTGAAGAAGGTTATGCCTATAGCTGGTTGGAGATAGCTATAGATGTTTGAAGAAGGTTATGCCTATAGCTGGTTGGAGATAGCTGTAGATGGTTGAAGAAGGTTATGCCTACAGCTGATTGGAGATAGCTATAGATGTTTGGAGAAGGTTATTCCTATAGCTGGTTAGAGATAACTTTAGATGGTTGATGAAGGTTATGCCTACAGCTGGTTGGAGATAGCTATAGATGTTTGAAGAAGGTTATTCCAATAGCTGGCTGGAGATAGCTGTAGATGGTTGATGAGGGTTATGCCTACAGCTGGTTGGAGATAGCTGTAGATGTTTGGAGAAGGTTATTCCTATAGCTGGTTGGAGATAGCTATAGATGTTTGAAGAAGGTTATGCCTATAGCTGGTTGGAGATAGCTGTAGATGGTTGATGAAGGTTATGCCTACAGCTGGTTGGAGATAGCTATAGATGTTTAGAGAAGGTTATTCCTATAGCTGGTTGGAGATAGCTATAGATGTTTGAAGAAGGTTATGCCTATAGCTGGTTGGAGATAGCTATAGATGTTTGAAGAAGGTTATGCCTATAGCTGGTTGGAGATAGCTGTAGATGGTTGATGAAGGTTATGCCTACAGCTGGTTGGAGATAGCTATAGATGTTTAGAGAAGGTTATTCCTATAGCTGGTTGGAGATAGCTATAGATGTTTGAAGAAGGTTATGCCTATAGCTGGTTGGAGATAGCTATAGATGTTTGAAGAAGGTTATTCCTATAGCTGGTTGGCGATAGCTGTAGATGGTTGATGAAGGTTATGCCTACAGCTGGTTGGAGATAGCTATAGATGTTTAGAGAAGGTTATTCCTATAGCTGGTTGGAGATAGCTATAGATGTTTGAAGAAGGTTATGCCTATAGCTGGTTGGAGATAGCTATAGATGTTTGAAGAAGGTTATGCCTATAGCTGGTTGGAGATAGCTATAGATGTTTGAAGAAGGTTATGCCTATAGCTGGTTGGAGATAGCTGTAGATGGTTGAAGAAGGTTATGTCTACAGCTGGTTGGAGATAGCTATAGATGTTTGGAGAAGGTTATTCCTATAGCTGGTTGGAGATAGCTATAGATGTTTGAAGAAGGTTATGCCTATAGCTGGTTGGAGATAGCTATAGATGTTTGAAGAAGGTTATGCCTATAGCTGGTTGGCGATAGCTGTAGATGGTTGATGAAGGTTATGCCTACAGCTGGTTGGAGATAGCTATAGATGTTTAGAGAAGGTTATTCCTATAGCTGGTTGGAGATAGCTATAGATGTTTGAAGAAGGTTATGCCTATAGCTGGTTGGAGATAGCTATAGATGTTTGAAGAAGGTTATGCCTATAGCTGGTTGGAGATAGCTATAGATGTTCAGAGAAGGTTATTCCTATAGCTGGTTGGAGATAGCTATAGATGTTTGAAGAAGGTTATGCCTATAGCTGGTTGGAGATAGCTATAGATGTTTGAAGAAGGTTATGCCTACAGCTGGTTGGAGATAGCTATAGATGTTTGTAGAAGGTTATGCCTATAGCTGGTTGGAGATAGCTGTAGATGGTTGAAGAAGGTTATGTCTACAGCTGGTTGGAGATAGCTATAGATGTTTGGAGAAGGTTATTCCTATAGCTGGTTGGAGATAGCTATAGATGTTTGAAGAAGGTTATGCCTATAGCTGGTTGGAGATAGCTATAGATGTTTGAAGAAGGTTATGCCTATAGCTGGTTGGAGATAGCTGTAGATGGTTGATGAAGGTTATGCCTACAGCTGGTTGGAGATAGCTATAGATGTTTGGAGAAGGTTATTCCTATAGCTGGTTGGAGATAACTTTAGATGGTTGATGAAGGTTATGCCTACAGCTGGTTGGAGATGGCTATAGATGTTTGGAGAAGGTTATTCCTATAGCTGGTTGGAGATAACTTTAGATGGTTGATGAAGGTTATGCCTACAGCTGGTTGGAGATAGCTATAGATGTTTGAAGAAGGTTATTCCTATAGCTGGCTGGAGATAGCTGTAGATGGTTGATGAGGGTTATGCCTACAGCTGGTTGGAGATAGCTGTAGATGTTTGGAGAAGGTTATTCCTATAGCTGGTTGGAGATAGCTATAGATGTTTGAAGAAGGTTATGCCTATAGCTGGTTGGAGATAGCTGTAGATGGTTGAAGAAGGTTATGTCTACAGCTGGTTGGAGATAGCTATAGATGTTTGGAGAAGGTTATTCCTATAGCTGGTTGGAGATAGCTATAGATGTTTGAAGAAGGTTATGCCTATAGCTGGTTGGAGATAGCTATAGATGTTTGAAGAAGGTTATGCCTATAGCTGGTTGGAGATAGCTGTAGATGGTTGAAGAAGGTTATGCCTACAGCTGGTTAGAGATAGCTATAGATGTTTGAAGAAGGTTATTCCTATAGCTGGTTGGAGATAGCTATAGATGTTTGGAGAAGGTTATTCCTATAGCTGGTTGGAGATAGCTATAGTTGTTTGAAGAAGGTTATGCCTATAGCTGGTTGGAGATAGCTGTAGATGGTTGATGAAGGTTATGCCTACAGCTGGTTGGAGATAGCTATAGATGTTTAGAGAAGGTTATTCCTATAGCTGGTTGGAGATAGCTATAGATGTTTGGAGAAGGTTATTCCTATAGCTTGTTGGAGATAGCTATAGATGTTTGAAGAAGGTTATGCCTATAGCTGGTTGGAGATAGCTGTAGATGGTTGATGAAGGTTATGCCTACAGCTGGTTGGAGATAGCTATAGATGTTTAGAGAAGGTTATTCCTATAGCTGGTTGGAGATAGCTATAGATGTTTGAAGAAGGTTATGCCTATAGCTGGTTGGAGATAGCTATAGATGTTTGAAGAAGGTTATGCCTATAGCTGGTTGGAGATAGCTGTAGATGGTTGAAGAAGGTTATGCCTACAGCTGGTTGGAGATAGCTATAGATGTTTGGAGAAGGTTATTCCTATAGCTGGTTGGAGATAGCTATAGATGTTTGAAGAAGGTTATGCCTATAGCTGGTTGGAGATAGCTGTAGATGGTTGATGAAGGTTATGCCTACAGCTGATTGGAGATAGCTATAGATGTTTAGAGAAGGTTATTCCTATAGCTGGTTGGAGATAGCTATAGATGTTTGAAGAAGGTTATGCCTATAGCTGGTTGAGAATAGCTATAGATGTTTGAAGAAGGTTATGCCTATAGCTGGTTGGAGATAGCTGTAGATGGTTGATGAAGGTTATGCCTACAGCTGGTTGGAGATAGCTATAGATGTTTAGAGAAGGTTATTGCTATAGCTGGTTGGAGATAGCTATAGATGTTTGAAGAAGGTTATGCCTATAGCTGGTTGGAGATAGCTATAGATGTTTGAAGAAGGTTATGCCTATAGCTGGTTGGAGATAGCTGTAGATGGTTGAAGAAGGTTATGCCTACAGCTGGTTGGAGATAGCTATAGATGTTTGGAGAAGGTTATTCCTATAGCTGGTTGGAGATAGCTATAGATGTTTGAAGAAGGTTATGCCTATAGCTGGTTGGAGATAGCTGTAGATGGTTGAAGAAGGTTATTCCTACAGCTGGTTGGAGATGGCTATAGATGTTTGGAGAAGGTTATTCCTATAGCTGGTTGGAGATAACGTTAGATGGTTGATGAAGGTTATGCCTACAGCTGGTTGGAGATAGCTATAGATGTTTGAAGAAGGTTATTCCTATAGCTGGCTGGAGATAGCTGTAGATGGTTGATGAGGGTTATGCCTACAGCTGGTTGGAGATAGCTGTAGATGTTTGGAGAAGGTTATTCCTATAGCTGGTTGGAGATAGCTATAGATGTTTGAAGAAGGTTATGCCTATAGCTGGTTGGAGATAGCTGTAGATGGTTGAAGAAGGTTATGTCTACAGCTGGTTGGAGATAGCTATAGATGTTTGGAGAAGGTTATTCCTATAGCTGGTTGGAGATAGCTATAGATGTTTGAAGAAGGTTATGCCTATAGCTGGTTGGAGATAGCTATAGATGTTTGAAGAAGGTTATGCCTATAGCTGGTTGGAGATAGCTGTAGATGGTTGAAGAAGGTTATGCCTACAGCTGGTTAGAGATAGCTATAGATGTTTGGAGAAGGTTATTCCTATAGCTGGTTGGAGATAGCTATAGATGTTTGGAGAAGGTTATTCCTATAGCTGGTTGGAGATAGCTATAGATGTTTGAAGAAGGTTATGCCTATAGCTGGTTGGAGATAGCTGTAGATGGTTGATGAAGGTTATGCCTACAGCTGGTTGGAGATAGCTATAGATGTTTAGAGAAGGTTATTCCTATAGCTGGTTGGAGATAGCTATAGATGTTTGGAGAAGGTTATTCCTATAGCTGGTTGGAGATAGCTATAGATGTTTGAAGAAGGTTATGCCTATAGCTGGTTGGAGATAGCTGTAGATGGTTGATGAAGGTTATGCCTACAGCTGGTTGGAGATAGCTATAGATGTTTAGAGAAGGTTATTCCTATAGCTGGTTGGAGATAGCTATAGATGTTTGAAGAAGGTTATGCCTATAGCTGGTTGGAGATAGCTATAGATGTTTGAAGAAGGTTATGCCTATAGCTGGTTGGAGATAGCTGTAGATGGTTGAAGAAGGTTATGCCTACAGCTGGTTGGAGATAGCTATAGATGTTTGGAGAAGGTTATTCCTATAGCTGGTTGGAGATAGCTATAGATGTTTGAAGAAGGTTATGCCTATAGCTGGTTGGAGATAGCTGTAGATGGTTGAAGAAGGTTATGCCTACAGCTGGTTGGAGATGGCTATAGATGTTTGGAGAAGGTTATTCCTATAGCTGGTTTGAGATAACTTTAGATGGTTGATGAAGGTTATGCCTACAGCTGGTTGGAGATAGCTATAGATGTTTGAAGAAGGTTATTCCTATAGCTGGCTGGAGATAGCTGTAGATGGTTGATGAGGGTTATGCCTACAGCTGGTTGGAGATAGCTGTAGATGTTTGGAGAAGGTTATTCCTATAGCTGGTTGGAGATAGCTATAGATGTTTGAAGAAGGTTATGCCTATAGCTGGTTGGAGATAGCTGTAGATGGTTGATGAAGGTTATGCCTACAGCTGGTTGGAGATAGCTATAGATGTTTAGAGAAGGTTTTTCCTATAGCTGGTTGGAGATAGCTATAGATGTTTGAAGAAGGTTATGCCTATAGCTGGTTGAAAATAGCTATAGATGTTTGAAGAAGGTTATGCCTATAGCTGGTTGGAGATAGCTGTAGATGGTTGATGAAGGTTATGCCTACAGCTGGTTGGAGATAGCTATAGATGTTTAGAGAAGGTTATTGCTATAGCTGGTTGGAGATAGCTATAGATGTTTGAAGAAAGTTATGCCTATAGCTGGTTGGAGATAGCTATAGATGTTTGAAGAAGGTTATGCCTATAGCTGGTTGGAGATAGCTGTAGATGGTTGAAGAAGGTTATGCCTACAGCTGGTTGGAGATGGCTATAGATGTTTGGAGAAGGTTATTCCTATAGCTGGTTGGAGATAACTTTAGATGGTTGATGAAGGTTATGCCTACAGCTGGTTGGAGATAGCTATAGATGTTTGAAGAAGGTTATTCCTATAGCTGGCTGGAGATAGCTGTAGATGGTTGATGAGGGTTATGCCTACAGCTGGTTGGAGATAGCTGTAGATGTTTGGAGAAGGTTATTCCTATAGCTGGTTGGAGATAGCTGTAGATGGTTGAAGAAGGTTATGCCTACAGCTGGTTGGAGATAGCTATAGATGTTTGGAGAAGGTTATTCCTATAGCTGGTTGGAGATAGCTATAGATGTTTGAAGAAGGTTATGCCTATAGCTGGTTGGAGATAGCTGTAGATGGTTGAAGAAGGTTATGCCTACAGCTGGTTGGAGATGGCTATAGATGTTTGGAGAAGGTTATTCCTATAGCTGGTTGGAGATAACATTAGATGGTTGATGAAGGTTATGCCTACAGCTGGTTGGAGATAGCTATAGATGTTTGAAGAAGGTTATTCCTATAGCTGGCTGGAGATAGCTGTAGATGGTTGATGAGGGTTATGCCTACAGCTGGTTGGAGATAGCTGTAGATGTTTGGAGAAGGTTATTCCTATAGCTGGTTGGAGATAGCTGTAGATGGTTGAAGAAGGTTATGTCTACAGCTGGTTGGAGATAGCTATAGATGTTTGGAGAAGGTTATTCCTATAGCTGGTTGGAGATAGCTATAGATGTTTGAAGAAGGTTATGCCTATAGCTGGTTGGAGATAGCTATAGATGTTTGAAGAAGGTTATGCCTATAGCTGGTTGGAGATAGCTGTAGATGGTTGAAGAAGGTTATGCCTACAGCTGGTTAGAGATAGCTATAGATGTTTGGAGAAGGTTATTCCTATAGCTGGTTGGAGATAGCTATAGATGTTTGGAGAAGGTTATTCCTATAGCTGGTTGGAGATAGCTATAGATGTTTGAAGAAGGTTATGCCTATAGCTGGTTGGAGATAGCTGTAGATGGTTGATGAAGGTTATGCCTACAGCTGGTTGGAGATAGCTATAGATGTTTAGAGAAGGTTATTCCTATAGCTGGTTGGAGATAGCTATAGATGTTTGGAGAAGGTTATTCCTATAGCTGGTTGGAGATAGCTATAGATGTTTGAAGAAGGTTATGCCTATAGCTGGTTGGAGATAGCTGTAGATGGTTGATGAAGGTTATGCCTACAGCTGGTTGGAGATAGCTATAGATGTTTAGAGAAGGTTATTCCTATAGCTGGTTGGAGATAGCTATAGATGTTTGAAGAAGGTTATGCCTATAGCTGGTTGGAGATAGCTGTAGATGGTTGAAGAAGGTTATGCCTACAGCTGATTGGAGATGGCTATAGATGTTTGGAGAAGGTTATTCCTATAGCTGGTTGGAGATAACTTTAGATGGTTGATGAAGGTTATGCCTACAGCTGGTTGGAGATAGCTATAGATGTTTGAAGAATGTTATTCCTATAGCTGGCTGGAGATAGCTGTAGATGGTTGATGAGGGTTATGCCTACAGCTGGTTGGAGATAGCTGTAGATGTTTGGAGAAGGTTATTCCTATAGCTGGTTGGAGATAGCTATAGATGTTTGAAGAAGGTTATGCCTATAGCTGGTTGGAGATAGCTGTAGATGGTTGAAGAAGGTTATGTCTACAGCCGGTTGGAGATAGCTATAGATGTTTGGAGAAGGTTATTCCTATAGCTGGTTGGAGATAGCTATAGATGTTTGAAGAAGGTTATGCCTATAGCTGGTTGGAGATAGCTATAGATGTTTGAAGAAGGTTATGCCTATAGCTGGTTGGAAATAGCTGTAGATGGTTGAAGAAGGTTATGCCTACAGCTGGTTGGAGATAGCTATAGATGTTTGGAGAAGGTTATTCCTATAGCTGGTTGGAGATAGCTATAGATGTTTGAAGAAGGTTATGCCTATAGCTGGTTGGAGATAGCTGTAGATGGTTGATGAAGGTTATGCCTACAGCTGGTTGGAGATAGCTATAGATGTTTAGAGAAGGTTATTCCTATAGCTGGTTGGAGATAGCTATAGATGTTTGAAGAATGTTATGCCTATAGCTGGTTGGAGATAGCTATAGATGTTTGAAGAAGGTTATGCCTATAGCTGGTTGGAGATAGCTGTAGATGGTTGATGAAGGTTATGCCTACAGCTGGTTGGAGATAGCTATAGATGTTTAGAGAAGGTTATTCCTATAGCTGGTTGGAGATAGCTATAGATGTTTGAAGAAGGTTATGCCTATAGCTGGTTGGAGATAGCTATAGATGTTTGAAGAAGGTTATGCCTATAGCTGGTTGGAGATAGCTGTAGATGGTTGAAGAAGGTTATGCCTACAGCTGGTTGGAGATAGCTATAGATGTTTGGAGAAGGTTATTCCTATAGCTAGTTGGAGATAGCTATAGATGTTTGAAGAAGGTAATGCCTATAGCTGGTTGGAGATAGCTGTAGATGGTTGAAGAAGGTTATGCCTACAGCTGGTTGGAGATAGCTATAGATGTTTGGAGAAGGTTATTCCTATAGCTGGTTGGAGATAACTTTAGATGGTTGATGAAGGTTATGCCTACAGCTGGTTGGAGATAGCTGTAGATGGTTGATGAGGGTTATGCCTACAGCTGGTTGGAGATAGCTCTAGATGGTTGATGAAGGTTATGCCTACAGCTGGTTGGAGATAGCTATAGATGTTTGGAGAAGGTTATTCCTATAGCTGGTTGGAGATAGCTCTAGATGGTTGATGAAGGTTATGCCTACAGCTGGTTGGAGATAGCTATAGATGTTTGGAGAAGGTTATTCCTATAGCTGGTTGGAGATAGCTATAGATGTTTGAAGAAGGTTATGCCTATAGCTGGTTGGAGATAGCTATATATGTTTGAAGAAGGTTAGCCTACAGCATGTTACATAAGAAACAAATGTTCTGGCAAGGCAATAAGCAACACAATACCAGAAGAAATGTGGGCCGAACGGCCAGTGAAGATTGAACATATCCGAGTTTTCGGTTGTCAGACCTGGGCATACAACGACCAGCGTCATCCAAATTTGACTCAAGAAGCAGAGAATGTGTTCTAATTGGTTATCCGGAAGGAATCAAGGGATACAAGGTTTGGGATATCAGAAACAATAAGGTCTTCGTAACCAGAAACGTCAGATTTAGAGAAGACGTTTTCCCAACCAAGAAAATTGATAAACAAATTTCACATGAAACTGACTTTTTCCAGGTTTTAAATGATAATTTTGAAGAAGACTATGAATCTGTAAATGAGGAAGAGACGAAATTTGTAAAAAGAAACCAGAAAGACGAAGAACTAAAGAAGGAAGATGACGGGGAATACCAAAATGAAGCTGCAATCCCAAGAGGATATTCAGGGACTGAAGAAACAATATCGGTAGAGAAAAATCTGAATAACTTAGAGCGAAGAGAGGATGGAGAGCAGGCTTATGAAGACGAAGCACTAAGGAGGGAAGACGAGGAAGGCCAGAATGAAACTATAATCCCGGGAAGATCTTCAAGAATTGCGGCTTGGCGGAGGGAGTATTGCAGATTTTCTAACTAGGGGAATTAAAAGAATTAAACTAACCAGGATCTTGGCCACTCTAGGCCTCCGATGAGGGTATGAAAACAACTTTAAAATGGGGGGCATTGTTAGGTTTTTTTATAAGTTGTTTTATTCATAGATTAATTTATTTATATTTTGACCAGATGACCGGACGATTTTACATGTATATAATTGGTTTTTAAATGATGTAAATTAGTTAGTCATGAGAGGAAATTAAAAGTGTTGATTTTCTTAGAGGTGTTTGTGTTTACACTGCTCGATTGTAGACTAGGAAAGAATTGATTCCTAACAGCTGTCTTCTAGATTTGGCAAGGGTAAGGGTCGAAAGTTTGGTTGGTAAATGAGTTTAGATTTAAAACAATAGGGGACATTTATGTTATATTGATCAATAGTTTTATCTAAAAGAGGTAACTTTTTTATGTGATTACATTTTCCTGAAAGTTTTAAACAATAATTATGTTTTTCACAATATTTAACATTATTAGAAACACCAAAATATTTTTTTGAGTTATCACAATATTGCAAAGCATTGAGTTCATCTTTAGAAAATGTATATTGAAATTTGGATAAAAACACATTATTTTGCATAATAACATTCTCATCAAAATCAATCTTCAGGTTAAAGTATTTCAGGTACTTAGTGGATACTATCAGAAAATTCAAATTTGGATTATCAATAATATAGAACAACATATTGTTGGTTATATCTCCAATTCTGATCGTTAAACAAATTTGTCCAAATATTCCAATACGGTTAGATACAGTGCTAATCATATTAGGTGTGTTTGTGCGTTGTTGGCTAGAGCTATTTATCTTATCTAAAAGGCATTCAGGTAATAGGTGTACGGAAATAATATTAATGTCACTGTCTGAATCAAAAAGCACTAAATAGGTTCCCAAGAGCAATGAATCTACCCCAACGTCACTCATCACTCCTGGGCACCACCATTGTTGCCCTACATTACCTCGAAAATCTTGGTAAAATTGCTTTCGCCGGGTTTCTTGTCGGTCGCCAACCTCTCTGCTGGGGCGGGCACCTGAAGGAAGAGAGTCCTGTGAAGGCGCTGCATTCTTAATCCACATGTCCAGATTAGCTGGATTGGCAGCGATCAAAAATGGTCTCAGCTTCACGTTTACATTCGAAGAAAGCGCTTCCAGGGTCTGCTCCGAACTTATATTCAATATTTTTGCCAACTTCAGTTTGTTAAAATAGTAGTCCATAAGGGGTTGCGATGATAGCTTCTTTTCAGTCCAGAATTGCCTCATCAATCCACTTGTCGATACCGGGAAAATGTATTCATAGCTTGGTGAAGTTCATCCAACGTAAACACGTCCTGGCACATCGAGGCGTATATCTCTAACGCTTTTCCTTTAAAAATGCTCGGGATCATTGATAGAGCATCATTTTCTGAAATATTTTGAAGCTTGACTGTTCTTTCAAAAAGATTTCGCAATTCTTGATACGTAAGGCCTGTATCCGGGTTGAAAATCGGCAAACTTTCTTTAATTGAAATGTCTACTCTCGCTCCGGTAACAACCTCTTCTTTCGGTAGTTTTCAAGTCTTTCTTCGATGTCATTTCGAATTTATTCCCGTAGGCAGCAATCCTGTCGACTAGCTGTTGTATTTCTATAGATGTGTGAAAAAGAATTAGCAGTCGTTTGTGGCTGTCTCCACCTCAATAATCATCTCTTTATTTTTTCAAATCTTTTTTAAACAAAACAAAAATTTACATACTCCATTTAGTTAAATCTTCAGTAAAAACAAAATAAAATTTACATTCTATCATTCAAAATGTATCATATATATATATTTATGCTATAAACATGTGAATGTCAGTTAAAATAGTTTGGGTCTAGGTCTTTCTAGGGCATCATTTTCTTTCTCATTCACATAGTCAATGACTATAAAATATCTCTGGCTTTATAGTTGAGATGAAATGTATCCAATATTTTACGTGTATATTGTGTTTAGGTATTTGATTTAAATATTTTTTGGAATCCACATTAAGTTGTTGCAAAATCCATATAGTTTAAATTGATGGCAGCTTTTCCACCCAACCCAGCGCATTAACCCTTGAAATTGCCTGAGTTGAATGAGTTACTGCGATGATTCTTAACTGAGATCCCCAAATTCTCACTAATAATAAGAAAAAAATAGGTTTTTAAAAAATAATCCAAAATACTGGCATGTTAATATTTTTCTGTAAAAAAAATAAAAGAGCCATTGGAAATTAGGCAAACATATGTGTTTGCTAATGACTGCGACTGCATTTCAAACGATTTTTTAAGAGATAAAAAAAACAAAGGTCAGACCAAAAATTAAAAAAAAAAATACTAAAGCCATTATTTAAATACACAAACGCTAATTATGTATTTTTTTTTTTTTTAATTGCATTGTGTACACTTACCGTAACATAGTAATATAAATTTCTCTCTCAATACTTAATACTTTTATAAATTGAAGTAACACTCGTATAAAAAGATATTTCAAAAAAAGTACGCAAGCAACTTGAAAAAAAAAAAAATGCAGAACGTTCATTGGTCGCTTAATTGGTCTGGTGTTGTTACTTCGTCTCGTATTTACTTCTTTGGTCCTCATCAGAGAGAGAAAAAGATTTATTGCAATTTCCATATAAGATTATATATGGTTAATTACAGAATAAATATAAAAATGAATAAATAAGATTATATAATGATAAATTAAGATAACAATTCGAGAATCAAGGGACGAGTGTCTTTTATACGTTGATTTATTGTAAAACGCTCAAGCTTTAGGGCTGGCCGGCCCTTCTACAGGAGACAAGTGTCTTGAGCTTGAGCGTTTTAAAATAAATCAACGTATAAAAGACACTCGTCCCTTGATTCTCGAATTGTTATCTTACTTTATTGAAGGGATTCCAGTACTTATAATAATGATAAATATATTAATGAATAGATATAAATATAAAAATATTTTGGTAAATATATACAGTCTTCATTGTGGTGGGGCTCACCGCGGGAAAAACTCCGCCACCGATGGACTGCGAGAGTTCTTTCCCACAGATTGAGCAGGCCAATGAATTAGCTGCCGTTACCCATCTCAAGACCAAGATGGTACTTGTAGATGGTAGCCTTCGCTACACAGAGAGAAAGAGAGTACAGGGGCCGCTTCGACTTCATGACATCTAACGATAAGAGCTATATAATCGGTCTAAATTGACTGGTTTTTGTCTAATGATTCATCACCACATTCAATTTATTAGAAGAGATCAAAGGTAAAGGCGAATAGTTTCTTCGAAGATATTCTGCGATTCTTTCTATTGTAATAATTATTTTTTTTATGAGGAGTAAAACAATATGTGCGTGCATTGTTCTAAGGAATATATAATAGGAGAAGTATCACTTTTAATACATGTATACCATCCTCCTGCAAATTATGTTCTAATATGGGCTAAAAATCAGCCCTGAAACTTCACCAACTTGAAATCATTTTTGGTAAATTCAACCGATTTTATAACTACTCTCGTAGGATGTTAGAAAATCGAAAACGACATTGAAAAGATAAATTTTGTATTCAGTTATCCGGATAACCTTCCTATTACTACCCAACTGACATCGTGGATATTGCTATACACAAAAACCTAACTCAGAATTTCACTTCTGAAATATTAGACGAATTGACTTCTGACCATCTCTCTATGTTAATTGTCCTACAATACTTTAAATTGACAAATTCAAATACGAATATATAAATCATATAATAGTCTCTCTTTAAAATACAAAATTGAGAAAATTGAGATGATAATTACCTTTAAAAACCAACCCAAAATATTGATAATGCCATCGTTCTTCCTTCGAACAATGCAAACTAAAAATTTACAAGAGATAACTACCTACATAATTCTTACCAAAATAGAAGATAGTTGCCAGATATCAAATAATCGTCTCAAAATCCGCATCTAATAAAAAATAATGATAAAACATCATGTGAGACTTAAGGCAGAGAGTTGGCACCCACGCAATTGGATGGGATATACAAAGGTATTGATAATTTTAATATATATACTGATAAATCCAATCCTTGCCCATGTGTTTTGAAGGCCTCTCCTGCATTTTATTATTTAAGCTGATATATCAATATTAACTGTTTAAAATATTTTAGCTCATTTTCTTTAAAACTTTCTACTAAGCTCGTTCAGATTGTTCTAAGTTGAACTTCAACATTCCACAAAGGTTTATAAAGATGCTCAGGAACTATTTTATATATCCCTTTGCCAATTTAATCATTAGATTTGAAAGTCCCTTCACTAGAGTACAAATACACTCATGGACAACACATGAGGAAGGTGTACCTTTCAGCATGTATATCGGGATTTCGACAATAACTATGAAAGATATTTGATACACAATAACCTTTATTGGAGACACACGAGATAACGAAGTGTGAACAAAATTGCCTCTGTCTACTTCCTTTTGTTTTGTCCATTTTGTCCTCTTTGTCCTTTGAGTGTACAGTGGCGTCTTTCACTTATGTAGTCTGTGCGGTATTTGATTTCCTCTGTCTGAGCTATCATTCCAGCCATCGAAGTTAACTTTCGTCATTACCGTTGTCTTTATTATTGCCTACTGATTACCATAATCGATCTATCTGTTCAACTATCTCTAAGTTAGATACGCTTTCTACTATCATCGTGATATACTGATATTGTAGCGGTTTGATTGAACAAACATTTTACTATTTATTCCTTCTATTTATAATTCAATATAACTCCGCCTTTGCCAGTCCCAAGCCCGATTAAAAGAGGAGAAGAAGGAGTAACAAGCTCGATAAAAAGAAACCTGGGTAAGCTGTCCATGCTGATAGTAAACTGTAAGGGCTCCAGGAAAATAGGATGAGTCTGTACTCCATGTTAGGATCGGCTGCACATGGTGTCTGTTCTTCATGTCAGAGGCAGCCATTTGATATTGGAACTAAGTCAGTCTGCTACTGAGTAGTGTTCCCAGTCTTAACGAGAATGATTCATTCTTCTTCACCCAATCATGATAAGTGTTAAATCTCCTTTGGCTTTACGCATCCTTGAAAGATACCTTAAAAATCTCAATATCGACAAGCTTGATAGCCTATTATGAATGAGTGGAGATAAGAAAGAAGAAGAAGACATATATAAGCTACTGAGTAGTGCTCACAGTCTTAATGACAAATACAGACACATTCTACTTCACCCAATCTTTATGAAGCTCTACAGGCTTGATACCCTACTATAATTAAGTAGAGATAAAATATTTAAAAGAAGAAGATATTTCAATATTAATATGATGGAAAATAAACTACATAACTTCATTATTGAGCAAGTAGACTTGTTAATTTGACTTTACATATGGTAATTTTTATATCGAAATGTGTTATTGAGATTGTATTAATAGGCTGAGAGAGAGAATTAACTGAAGTAGCATTTCAACATAGTAGAAAGAAGGAATTACCACACATATGGGTGGTATTGAAAAGTCAACAGATAGAATGAAATCCAGAATTGGGTCAAGTTCCACTGGGGCATATAAGACCTGGGGCTGGGAGACGGGACAGACAGCTCAGAAGACATGCATCTGATCGTAAGTCTATCTCTACCCAGGATTGTATTAGGTTATTCAGACTTCGTTAGTCATTATCCATGGCTAACTTATTTTTTTAAATAAACAATTTCTACTGTCCTTACTGCAATGGAAAAATTAATTCCATTGCAGTAAAGACAGTAGTAGTTCTTTATTTTCAAAAAAAGAATCATACGCGTCTATAATAGTTTCGAATTTTGATAACAGAGGCGCGCTAATGCATCATTAAATAAATCTGTGTTTAAAAGCAAGTTTTTTTCTATTAACATGATTTTTTTGTATATATAATAAAATATTTTATTTCGAAATGTTATATTAAGATATATATATTATTTAAAATGTTATATAAAGATATTATTCAAAATGTTATATTAAGATATATTATTTAAAATGTTATATAAAGATATTATTCAAAATGTTATATTAAGATATATATATTATTTAAAATGTTTTATAAAGATATTATTCAAAATGTTATATTAAGATATTATTTAAAATGTTATATTAAGATATTGTTTCATTTAAAAATATATTTCATAGATAAAAATATTCTGTTAAATCGGCCGCAAGAGGTCATGCTTCCCATATAAAAATCTCATTGTTGTTGTTCCCTGTTGGTCGGCTCAAAATTTTGTACATTATGTAAATAAGCTTTTCTTTTTTTATTCTTACGCCTTAAGCCAGGCAGTACTTTAATCAACTTATGTTTTTTATGTATATCACTTAGCTCAATTAAAACAATCTCTTATCAAAACTATTTTTATTATTTTACTCTCAAGATTCTTGCCACGACTGCATAACCAATACCATATAGTACTAAGGAGAACCAGCAAATAACTCCATATATAATACTCACGATAATCAAAAATCAATCAGAAAATATATCTTTTTTTTTAAATATAATATATATATGTAATATGATGTTGCAATGTTGTTACACTATAATATTTGATGTATTACACTGTTGTAGAATCCTGTCGACTCTGTGTAATATGATGATGCAATTGTTATTACACTATAATATTTGATGTATTACACTGTTGTAGAATCCTGTCGACTTAACCGTTCTGTGGCAATATCGTTGCGGGGTTTCTTGTTGTTGGATGCGAATGGTGAGATTTGGTTGAAGCGCAGTCGTTTGAGTGGAAGTTGCAGCATACAGTTAGGAATAATCAGGACACGTGATTGAGTTGGAAAATAAGAGGCAACTGTGTTGGAGGGAAGAAAGCAATATTTTCACACAAATTTTTACAATATTTTCTGCCCATAAGATAGATGCGAAACTTCTCCACACTCTCAACGATTGCTAAGCACTCAAGTTCAGAGATGGAGTAGTTTTTCTCGTGTGGGCGCAATGTTCGGCTGAAATATTGAATTAGATATACGTTTCCGTCAGGGTGAACTTGTTTGAGAATGCCTGCTATACCGAGGGTGGATGCATCGCAATACACTTGGCATGGCAGACCTTCTTTGTAAAGGTGTAAAACGGGGTGTTGTGTGAGGTTTCCTTTCAGGTCAATGAACGCCTCTTGACAAGCTTCATTCCAGTTCCACACGACGTCCTTTTTGAGGAGATTGTTGAGTGGTGCTCGCAAGCGAGCGTATTCCGGAATGAATTTGTTATAGACGTTCACAGCGCCTAAGAAGGATTGTAGTGTTTTTCGGTTGTGTGGTTGTTTCATGGCGTGGATAATGTCGGTGTTACGTGTGAGTGGTGTGATTGTACCAGCTGTGATGGTGTAACCTAGAAAATTTATGGATTGCTTAAAAAATTCGCATTTCGCGAAGTTAAGTTGTAACTTCTCCGCTTCGCAAAAGGCGAAAAATTGTCGCAGGTGGTTTTGATGCTCCTCCAACGTGTTGGAGTAAATGATGAAATCATCAAAGTAATGTGCCACACAGTCAAGTCCGTGTCTCTGTAGGACCTGACTTATGGCTCGTTCGTAAATCTGAGGACTGGTTTTTAACCCGAAAGGTAATCGAGTGGGTTGGTATAATCCTTCAAAGGTGGCAAATGCTAACAGTGGTCGAGAATCGGGGTGTATTGGGACTTGCCAATACGCAGAGGATATGTCGGCCGTGGAGAAATATTTGGCCTGTGCGAGGCGGTCTAGGATATCCTCGATTCTCGGGAGGGGATGGACATCAGAGCTGATTAGCTCATTCACCTTCCTATAATCGATACAAAACCGTTTGGTCTTGTCGCGCTTAGTGACGAGGGTGACAGGGCTCGAGAAAGGTGAAAAAGATTGCTCTATGATGCCGTTCTCCAGCATTTGTTGTATTTGGTTACGGATTTCTTGTTGGTCACATATCGGAACACGATATGGACGTATGGTGATTATTTTTTCGGAATTCGTGGGTATTTTTACTGGTGGAATACGTAAGCATGGTACGTTGAATTTGTCCTGTGAAAAAATGTGAGTGTACCTTTGTAGAAGTGTTGTGAACTGTGGTGTATAATGAGTGTTAGGTGTTGTGTTGTAGTATGCATGTGGTAAAGGGTTTTGTTGTGTATTAGTGTGAGTGTCGAGTTCGTTGTGTGGGTTGGTCATGTGAGAGTTGTGCAACGGTGTGTGATCACCTATGTTTTTGGTATGCGAGTTATCCCGCTGTGTGGGTGCGTTTTGGACAGGTTCATAAGTTGAAGTTGTTGTGGTTTGATTATTTGAGGGCATGTAAAAAGGGCAATTGGCTTTAGTGAAAAAGGGGCATGTAGATAAGTGGGGTTTTCTCAATGAATGCACGCAATGGTTGTCATAGGCGGAAAGTTGGGATGTGGGGAAAATTTTTTGTGACATCGCCTGACATTGCCAGTATGTGCATACATTGGACACATGATTAAAATGGTAGGAAAGGGTAGACAATGGGGCGCCCAGCTGGAGTATAGTGCATTTATTAAAATCTATGGTTAATCTGAATTTATGGAGGCTATTGATACTAAGAATTCCGAATGGCAATGGTGCATTCACTACATGGAAATACTCCTTTCGTGATATTTGTCCTATTGTCAGTGGGATAGATAGTTTACCCATGGTTTTTGCAAATCCGTTTAGGGTTTGGAGGTGTAGTGAGTGTCCCTCAAGGGTTAAATTAGGCAGGTGGGTTTTTAGCATATGATAAATATTATATGGCACTATACTCAGGCTGGCGCCTGTATCAATTAAAAAGGGGCATGATACATTAGGGGCTAGAAAGAGTTTGACAGTCAGTTGGTTTAGGGATCCTACCTCAGTCTCGAAAGGGCTGTCCGGCTGAGGCGTCTCTGGCTTGACTTGGTTGTGATGAAGTCGGAACTGGTGATTTTGGGACCGTTTGCACTGTCCGGACCTTTTCGTGGGTCGTCGGGATTGGTCGACGTCGGCATTCGCTGTGCCAGTGTCTCGCGCCGCAGAACTTGCAGTTGGATGGCGGAAGAGGTGCATTCCATGTACCTGGGCGTCGGGATGTGCTGTGGTACGGACCCGACATTGTGGGTGGTTGATCTTCTCTGGATCGCGTTGCCGGTACACTGGGCCCGTGGATCCGCTGTACCAGGCGGAACCATTCTCCTAGGTTCTCGGGAGGTACTACGCGGACTAGGCGTTGGTCGTTGAATGGCAGTCCTTCTGTCAGCGTCTCGAGGATCACCTCTTGTGGAAGTCCTAGTTGCAATCCCATGGCGGTTTTCTCCCGGTAGTAGGTCTCTAAGTTGGCTTGTCCAGTGAGTTTCATGGCGAAATATTTCGCAAAGGACGCTTCGTTTGACTCAGGGTAGAGATCTAGGAGGATTTGTCTCACCTGGAAATAACTCCGGTCGGCCAGCCGAAGTTTCCTGAAGAGTTCCAGGGGTTGTCGCACCAGGTAGTTTGGTAGGCGCAGTAATTTTTCTTGTTCTCCCATGGATGCGTCTTCCATTTTTCGGTCGAACGTCTGGAAAAACTGTGTCGCGCTGTATGTGCCGTCGAAAGGCGGGATCGCCGATTCCGCTTCATCAGAAATTTTTACCCGGGTCAGAAGCGTTGACAGCTGATTGACGGCGTCCGCTAGGGGCGCAGTTGTCTCGCTCGTCTCTCTTACTTCCTGCCTCCCTTCCGTTGTTGTTTCCATCGGGCCGTCCGATTTTACGCCTATGGGATCCTGATTTAATTCCATCTCTTTATCCTGTCGACTCTGTGTAATATGATGTTGCAATGTTGTTACACTATAATATTTGATGTATTACACTGTTGTAGAATCCTGTCGACTCTGTGTAATATGATGATGCAATTGTTATTACACTATAATATTTGATGTATTACACTGTTGTAGAATCCTGTCGACTTAACCGTTCTGTGGCAATATCGTTGCGGGGTTTCTTGTTGTTGGATGCGAATGGTGAGATTTGGTTGAAGCGCAGTCGTTTGAGTGGAAGTTGCAGCATACAGTTAGGAATAATCAGGACACGTGATTGAGTTGGAAAATAAGAGGCAACTGTGTTGGAGGGAAGAAAGCTTGAGAAGAGTTGAGCGATTTGACTTATTAATTAGTTGATCACATGGCGATGATGAAATGAGCGGAGAGAGATATCTCTAGAGTAGATGTTACTTTGTTGGAAGCGAAGGAGCACTGTCCGAACTCGGCGAGAGCCAGTGAACCCTGTAGGTGTTGTTCCTATGAGAGCTCAAGCGTAACTACTCATTCTTGTTTTCCGATTTAACACCAAGCCTCAGTTTCTCTCTGATTGGTCGAGAGATGTCACATGATCTTTTCCTATTGGTTGACCTACTTAAGGTACTGTCTTTTGATTGGCCCGCGGTTTCCTTTGATATTAGTTACGCCCGGCTTGGGTCAGGAAGTCTCGTGTTTATTTGACTTTATTTACTTCCGCGGCTATCAAAATACATCCTGCTTTGTCAGGAAGTATTGAATGTTAGCTTTAACATTTATAACTTCTGGTCACTAGAGACGTCCTGTTTTGTCAGGAAGTATTGAGTGTATCTTGGCTAATATAACTTCTGCGGTCACTAGAGACGTCCGGTCTCTGCCCCTGCAATATTGACACAGGGGTGCCCAGAATAGTCGTGCCAGCCTTAGGTCTACTTCCTATATCTTAATGCTACTTGCTTCCCTCCAGTTACCTTGTTCTTTATTAAGTCTTCGAAAATCATACATGGTACATACATAGTGGGTCGGGGTTGCATTTAATTATATACAAATTATGACAGATGCGCCCCCTACATGTGAAGAATTCAAGAAGGGGTTAGCCTGAGAGAATTCTGTAAAATGAAAAATAATTTTGTGGGAAAATTAGTTGTGGGTATTGAGGGGCTATATACAAGCATTGCTGGTGACATAAAAGTAAGATAGAATGGGGTTGATGATATAGGTTGAGTATAATTAATAGAAATCAAAAAATTTTTTAATTGTAAGAAATCAATGAATGTTATGGTACATAGTGGGCAAAAAGAAAATGCGCCTAAACGAATTCTACTCGAGATAAGAAATGATATCGAGGGAGTTCTATTAAGGCTTTTGAAATCAAATAAAAATAATATAAAAATAGTTGAATGAAATCAAAATTGAATGTGTTTGGTTGAATGGTGAGAAAAAAAAAAAGAAAAATGCCTAACCATATTCTAGCTCGAAATTGGGAATGAAATCGAAGGAATTCTATTAGGTCTTTTGAGAAATCAAAAATAAAAATAAAATAAAAGTTTTTTGAACGAAATCAAAGTTGAGTGCTTGGTTGAATGGTGAAAAAAAAAAAGGAAAAATGCCTAATTACTTTTTTGCTTGAATTTTGGAAAGGAATTCGAGGAAATTTCATAAGGTCTTTTGAGAAATCAAAAATAAAAATAAAATAAAAGTTTTTTGAGCGAAATCAAAGTTGAGTGCTTGGTTGAATGGTGAAAAAAAAAAGGAAAAATGCCTAATTACTTTTTTGCTTGAATTTTGGAAAGGAATTCGAGGAAATTTCATAAGGTCTTTTGAGAAATCAAAATAAAAATAAAAATAAGAGTTGAACGAAATCAAAGTTGAGCGTTTGAAAAAAAAAATGAAAAATAAAAAGGTTTCAACAACAAAGGGTGATTTAATGTTTTTAGTTTAATCGAAAACCAGTGGGTTTTCGTTGATAATTGAGTTGTGGCAATATAAGTCAAGTGGTAAATAGAATGATAATTGATAAGTGAAAATGATAATATAAACTAATTGGTAAATAAAATGATAGTTAATGATTAAAATTGATAATAAGTTGAATAAATTGATAAATTGATTAAATATTTAAATTTTAATTGAGAGAGAATAATGGAAATGATTGATATGAAAAATAAGGTGTATTGGTTTGAACCCTATGGTATCTACATGCCCTGATCTACATGTATTGGTTGCTCCATTTTGCCCTATAAATGTTTTACTTGCTCAATTATGCCCTATAAAATTTTTGTCTCGTCTGTAGCGACACTTAGGTGAAAAACGTGATTCTAGCCCTCAAGTGCGTTTATGCTGTGTGTACAGGAGACATGGAAATCTATATAACCTTTATGTGTAATTTTTTGTCTTTGTGTGTGTGTTGTGAAAAATGTTAGAAGTCGGTTGTGTAAGAGATGTGTGAGCTAGTTCTGGGTGTTGTTTCGTGGATGTGTAATTGGGTGGTAAAAATCGATATGTAGACTCGAACTGGAATCAAAACCGGTGGTATAGTGAGGTTCCCAGTCGACCTCAAAAGGGGATCTTCTCATTGTAATTAGAGATACGGAAGTGGGGTGTGTCGGGCAAACGAGAGGGAGGGAAATTGGAGATCGGACGAAGGCGTTCCGCTTTGTTTACAGAGGCCGAATTTAACCGCAGCGGACTATACTTCCTGTCGTGGTGTTTCAAATCCTCATTTCCTGCCGTCTATTTATTTTGGGGTGTGGCTCGGGGCTTGTTTTTGGAGCGTGGTTTCTCCGACATTGTTTGGTCATCTTTTCAGTTACCGCTATCTCTTCGGAGTTTATTTAGATTTTCTGCGAGGATGGTTCCTAGAATTAGGAGAAGTTTTATAAATGCTTGTCCAAAATTAAAAACTGCTTGTCCTAGATTAAAAACTACCTCTTGTAGTTCGAAGATTTTCTGAGCGGGCATGGCATAGATAAACAGGTAATTAATGACTAAAATTGGGATACAGTTGTACGGTAGAACTAATAAACAAAGGATAAAAATCAGATGAAAGATAGGATATTGCCCCATGTTCGTCCACATTTTTGTAACTGGGGACTCTGAAATATTTGCTTGAACCTTATGAATTGTAGAATTTGAATGATTGGTAGGTTCGCCGTTCTCCCGTTTGATATCTTTAGGGGGTGGTGTGATATGATTGAGTTGGTTGTCAGGTTTGCAGTTTTTAACATCGGGGAAGAGTGATGTAAATCGTCTTGTTGCAAAAATGGCAGGGTCTAAATGCTTGAAAGGTTCGCTGCTGGTGGGTTTGAACCTTACTGACTCTGTTGGGAATAATTCGGGTGTTAAATGTTTGAAAGGAAACGTGTAATTGGGGTTGTGCTTTATATGATAGGTGTTAACGGCGGGTGGTGATATATAATGGATTTTTTCTGTATACAGTTTAAGTTTGTTGACGTGGATTGTGTCAGTGTCTCTTTGAAGTGGTTGATTTGGTCGATCTATGCGGACCACATTTGGTGAAATAATTTCTAATATTGTGTGAGGTCCTGTGAAATATGGCGCAAGTTTCCCTGTATTTGGGTGGTGATATAATTTTACTAATACTAGATCACCTACTTCGAAATGTGGTTGCTTGTGTCGTTGGTCATAAGTGTTTTTGTCTTGTAAATGTTTGTTTTGTGTGCGTGTGTGTGCAATTTTTCTAGCTTTGTCGATATCTGGGTACGGTGTGTTATGATTAGAGATTTCTGGGGGTAGGATACCAAACATTAAGTATATGGGTGGAAAACCTGTGGTAGAGTGGGGTGTCTTGTTATATATAAGTGTAACCTTCTTGACCAGCTTGGTCCATGCGACCTTAGGATTTTCTAGGTGTAATAACCTAAGTTTTCCCGTGAGGGTGGCGTTTAGGCGTTCACATAGACCGTTGGCCTGTGGATTGTTGCTGGTTGTGAGCAATGGGTGAATATTTCTATTAAGTAGGAAACTACGAAATTTGGGTGAAGTGAAGGCAGGGGCTCTATCCGTAAGAAGGCGTTTTGGAGAACCATCCTGGAATACTCGCTTAAGTACCTGTTGGTAGGTGGTGGTACTGGTGGATTTAGATGGAAAAGCCCACGCGTAGCGTGAAAAATGATCGACTACCACATGGAGGTATATCTTGGTGTTGCCATATTTGGCAAATCCTGCTATGGTGTCCAGAGATAAGAGGTCGAAGGGTTCTTTAGATTCCGGAGGTTGACTTAATTCTCCGTAAGTGGGTCCTACTGGACGTTTTGTTAATTGGCAGGTGGGACAGGTCTTAACTTTTTGTTTAATATCTTTTGACATACCTTGCCAGTAATATTGTGTGGAGATGATTCGTGACATTTGTGAAATACCGGGGTGATTGTATTGTGTGTGTACTGTTTGTAAGAGTTGTTGTATGAGTGGTTTTGGAAGTATAATCTTGGTTACACCTTTTCGGGAAACTGTATGTAATCCATTATGATCAATGGTCAAACTAGACTCTTTCGATGGAGGAGATTGGTGGGTCTTGATAAGGGTGGCGTCCAAGAATCCACAAAACGGGTTACGGGACAAGAGATCTGCTTCGTATTGTAGTTTTCCCTTTATGTAGCGGACCTCATATTCGTAACTCGATAGTCGTAAACTCCATCGAAACAGTCTGCCGGACGGGTTCTTGATGGTTTTCAACCACTGCAATGCGTGATGGTCAGAAAATATTGTAAATTTTCTGCCCATAAGATAGATGCGAAACTTCTCCACACTCTCAACGATTGCTAAGCACTCAAGTTCAGAGATGGAGTAGTTTTTCTCGTGTGGGCGCAATGTTCGGCTGAAATATTGAATTGGATATACGTTTCCGTCAGGGTGAACTTGTTTGAGAATGCCTGCTATACCGAGGGTGGATGCATCGCAATACACTTGGCATGGCAGACCTTCTTTGTAAAGGTGTAAAACGGGGTGTTGTGTGAGGTTTCCTTTCAGGTCAATGAACGCCTCTTGACAAGCTTCATTCCAGTTCCACACGACGTCCTTTTTGAGGAGATTGTTGAGTGGTGCTCGCAAGCGAGCGTATTCCGGAATGAATTTGTTATAGACGTTCACAGCGCCTAAGAAGGATTGTAGTGTTTTTCGGTTGTGTGGTTGTTTCATGGCGTGGATAATGTCGGTGTTACGTGTGAGTGGTGTGATTGTACCAGCTGTGATGGTGTAACCTAGAAAATTTATGGATTGCTTAAAAAATTCGCATTTCGCGAAGTTAAGTTGTAACTTCTCCGCTTCGCAAAAGGCGAAAAATTGTCGCAGGTGGTTTTGATGCTCCTCCAACGTGTTGGAGTAAATGATGAAATCATCAAAGTAATGTGCCACACAGTCAAGTCCGTGTCTCTGTAGGACCTGACTTATGGCTCGTTCGTAAATCTGAGGACTGGTTTTTAACCCGAAAGGTAATCGAGTGGGTTGGTATAATCCTTCAAAGGTGGCAAATGCTAACAGTGGTCGAGAATCGGGGTGTATTGGGACTTGCCAATACGCAGAGGATATGTCGGCCGTGGAGAAATATTTGGCCTGTGCGAGGCGGTCTAGGATATCCTCGATTCTCGGGAGGGGATGGACATCAGAGCTGATTAGCTCATTCACCTTCCTATAATCGATACAAAACCGTTTGGTCTTGTCGCGCTTAGTGACGAGGGTGACAGGGCTCGAGAAAGGTGAAAAAGATTGCTCTATGATGCCGTTCTCCAGCATTTGTTGTATTTGGTTACGGATTTCTTGTTGGTCACATATCGGAACACGATATGGACGTATGGTGATTATTTTTTCGGAATTCGTGGGTATTTTTACTGGTGGAATACGTAAGCATGGTACGTTGAATTTGTCCTGTGAAAAAATGTGAGTGTACCTTTGTAGAAGTGTTGTGAACTGTGGTGTATAATGAGTGTTAGGTGTTGTGTTGTAGTATGCATGTGGTAAAGGGTTTTGTTGTGTATTAGTGTGAGTGTCGAGTTCGTTGTGTGGGTTGGTCATGTGAGAGTTGTGCAACGGTGTGTGATCACCTATGTTTTTGGTATGCGAGTTATCCCGCTGTGTGGGTGCGTTTTGGACAGGTTCATAAGTTGAAGTTGTTGTGGTTTGATTATTTGAGGGCATGTAAAAAGGGCAATTGGCTTTAGTGAAAAAGGGGCATGTAGATAAGTGGGGTTTTCTCAATGAATGCACGCAATGGTTGTCATAGGCGGAAAGTTGGGATGTGGGGAAAATTTTTTGTGACATCGCCTGACATTGCCAGTATGTGCATACATTGGACACATGATTAAAATGGTAGGAAAGGGTAGACAATGGGGCGCCCAGCTGGAGTATAGTGCATTTATTAAAATCTATGGTTAATCTGAATTTATGGAGGCTATTGATACTAAGAATTCCGAATGGCAATGGTGCATTCACTACATGGAAATACTCCTTTCGTGATATTTGTCCTATTGTCAGTGGGATAGATAGTTTACCCATGGTTTTTGCAAATCCGTTTAGGGTTTGGAGGTGTAGTGAGTGTCCCTCAAGGGTTAAATTAGGCAGGTGGGTTTTTAGCATATGATAAATATTATATGGCACTATACTCAGGCTGGCGCCTGTATCAATTAAAAAGGGGCATGATACATTAGGGGCTAGAAAGAGTTTGACAGTCAGTTGGTTTAGGGATCCTACCTCAGTCTCGAAAGGGCTGTCCGGCTGAGGCGTCTCTGGCTTGACTTGGTTGTGATGAAGTCGGAACTGGTGATTTTGGGACCGTTTGCACTGTCCGGACCTTTTCGTGGGTCGTCGGGATTGGTCGACGTCGGCATTCGCTGTGCCAGTGTCTCGCGCCGCAGAACTTGCAGTTGGATGGCGGAAGAGGTGCATTCCATGTACCTGGGCGTCGGGATGTGCTGTGGTACGGACCCGACATTGTGGGTGGTTGATCTTCTCTGGATCGCGTTGCCGGTACACTGGGCCCGTGGATCCGCTGTACCAGGCGGAACCATTCTCCTAGGTTCTCGGGAGGTACTACGCGGACTAGGCGTTGGTCGTTGAATGGCAGTCCTTCTGTCAGCGTCTCGAGGATCACCTCTTGTGGAAGTCCTAGTTGCAATCCCATGGCGGTTTTCTCCCGGTAGTAGGTCTCTAAGTTGGCTTGTCCAGTGAGTTTCATGGCGAAATATTTCGCAAAGGACGCTTCGTTTGACTCAGGGTAGAGATCTAGGAGGATTTGTCTCACCTGGAAATAACTCCGGTCGGCCAGCCGAAGTTTCCTGAAGAGTTCCAGGGGTTGTCGCACCAGGTAGTTTGGTAGGCGCAGTAATTTTTCTTGTTCTCCCATGGATGCGTCTTCCATTTTTCGGTCGAACGTCTGGAAAAACTGTGTCGCGCTGTATGTGCCGTCGAAAGGCGGGATCGCCGATTCCGCTTCATCAGAAATTTTTACCCGGGTCAGAAGCGTTGACAGCTGATTGACGGCGTCCGCTAGGGGCGCAGTTGTCTCGCTCGTCTCTCTTACTTCCTGCCTCCCTTCCGTTGTTGTTTCCATCGGGCCGTCCGATTTTACGCCTATGGGATCCTGATTTAATTCCATCTCTTTATCCTGTCGACTCTGTGTAATATGATGTTGCAATGTTGTTACACTATAATATTTGATGTATTACACTGTTGTAGAATCCTGTCGACTCTGTGTAATATGATGATGCAATTGTTATTACACTATAATATTTGATGTATTACACTGTTGTAGAATCCTGTCGACTTAACCGTTCTGTGGCAATATCGTTGCGGGGTTTCTTGTTGTTGGATGCGAATGGTGAGATTTGGTTGAAGCGCAGTCGTTTGAGTGGAAGTTGCAGCATACAGTTAGGAATAATCAGGACACGTGATTGAGTTGGAAAATAAGAGGCAACTGTGTTGGAGGGAAGAAAGCTTGAGAAGAGTTGAGCGATTTGACTTATTAATTAGTTGATCACATGGCGATGATGAAATGAGCGGAGAGAGATATCTCTAGAGTAGATGTTACTTTGTTGGAAGCGAAGGAGCACTGTCCGAACTCGGCGAGAGCCAGTGAACCCTGTAGGTGTTGTTCCTATGAGAGCTCAAGCGTAACTACTCATTCTTGTTTTCCGATTTAACACCAAGCCTCAGTTTCTCTCTGATTGGTCGAGAGATGTCACATGATCTTTTCCTATTGGTTGACCTACTTAAGGTACTGTCTTTTGATTGGCCCGCGGTTTCCTTTGATATTAGTTACGCCCGGCTTGGGTCAGGAAGTCTCGTGTTTATTTGACTTTATTTACTTCCGCGGCTATCAAAATACATCCTGCTTTGTCAGGAAGTATTGAATGTTAGCTTTAACATTTATAACTTCTGGTCACTAGAGACGTCCTGTTTTGTCAGGAAGTATTGAGTGTATCTTGGCTAATATAACTTCTGCGGTCACTAGAGACGTCCGGTCTCTGCCCCTGCAATATTGACACAGGGGTGCCCAGAATAGTCGTGCCAGCCTTAGGTCTACTTCCTATATCTTAATGCTACTTGCTTCCCTCCAGTTACCTTGTTCTTTATTAAGTCTTCGAAAATCATACATGGTACATACATAGTGGGTCGGGGTTGCATTTAATTATATACAAATTATGACATATATATATATATATATGTTATATAATTTTTAAAAATTTATAGAAATGTCATAAATATAAATCTTTGTAAATATTATTTCATTTTAATCATCTTTCTAAAATAACTCTGTTATTCCTTGGCCACCAGATGGCGCCACTTTAAAAATATAAATGAATTGTTTTTGTTTTTAGAGTAGGTTAGGTTAAGTTAGATATAATTTTTATAAATATGTAAATTGTAATATAGGATTAATTGCTAAATTCTATATTTACTCTAAATTTAATGTATTCTTTTGCTCAAGAGTTCACAAAATAAACTTCTTGAGATTAATTTCCTTTTTTTTTTAATTATATTCTTAACGACTGCACTTTTAATTTTAAAAAATCATTTTAAATTTACATAGTTTGTAACATATATATATATATTAGCTTAGCTGAAGTAGTATTTATTATTTTTGTTTTCATAGGATTACTCACTTTTGTTCTATGGTCATATTTATGAATTAATTTCTCTTTAGATATTTCTCGCCGTGGTCCCAGCGAGGTGGCCCGAGGGCGTCTCGCGGTGAGGACTGGCGAAGGATACCTGGTTGATCCTGCCAGTAGTCTTGTCTTAAAGATTAAGCCATGCGTGTCTTAGTAAACGCCCTAGCAAGACGAAACCGCGAATGGCTCATTAAATCAGTTCTTTTGATCGTACACATTTAGTTAGATAACTGTGGTATTTCTCTTTCCTACAAACCCAAAGGGAATATTTTTGGAGATGTTTTATTCTTTTTTATGAAGAATAGAGAGAGATTACGATATTATAGGTTTGAACATCAACCTTTTACTGTAAATGGTCTAGATATCATGTTTCTGAAACAATTCTAACGCCAGACTATCGGGAGGCTTTCAGTTATCTATTATACATTTGAAGTAGTGAAAATATCTATTTAAACCCTTTATTATGTATTGCAACTTTGAGCTTTAATATTTAACAATATTGTATGCTCTGAACATAGAGACAAGTAACTGTAATATATTATAAATTTATTATATTTAAAATTATAATCATATTTTAAAATATTTATAATACACCTTCTATATATAGTAATTTTTCTTTTCAAATTTCAAAACGAGGAATATATGCGTATATTTGCATATAATTACCATAAATTAACATGAAAGATTATAAGAAGTGATGGTGACGTGTGCCGCAGATAACCTTCAGCCTGATGGCCCTGACCGTGGGAGGTAGCCTGGCGTACATGCCGCGGGGGTCCTATGGCATGGAGGCCCAGGTCATGGAGCAGGTACGTAGCAGAGTACATGTTTCTTATATGGAATTTCACATGATTGCCACAGCTTAACACCTTTTTGGCCAAATCAACCGATATCACGATTCTTCTCTTAAGATGTTACAAAATTGAAACTGTCCTTGTACTGATGAGAGCCAAAATTCGAAACCATGTTATATGGTTTTGGATTTTCTACTGATTTTGGAAAAAATGGTGTTTGGCTCCTTCTTTATCACCACTATAACATTTTGTACTAGAATGATGAACCAATTGAATTGTTATAATTTATTTTTAAAAGTAGAGGTGCCACTTTTAGTATATAAGTACCATCTTCCCGTAACTTTATAATATATATCAAAGTTCTTGTTGAAATGGAGCATTTTAAACATTAATTAATGGTATTTTTGAATTGTAGCAGGTCTATGAAGAACTACCCAAGCCCTACAGCTATGGCTACAACATCGACGACGGCTACGACAACCGCCACTACCACAACGAGGACTCCGACGCCCTCGGACACAAGAAGGGCTCCTACGGCTACACCAGCGCCAACGGACTCTACCGCACCGTGAACTACGTGGCCGACGACCAGGGCTACCGTGCCCAAATCATGTCCAACGAGCCAGGTGTCGGTCCTGAAGGAGCCGCTGACGTGGAATTGAAGGTCAACCCTGTTCCAGCTTCTGTCCAGGCAGAGATGGAGATTCTCCGCATTCCCAAGAAACCCGAATCATATCCTCAGATGGAAAGTCAGCTTGGAGCCATGAATTCAGCTTACCAGCCCGAGATGCAAGCCATGACGGACCAAGCGTCTTATATGAAGCCCATGCCCATGAAGGATATTCCTATTGTGCCCGATATGGCACCTGCAATGAAGCCGCTGATCCCAGTTCTTTATAAATCGGAGCCTGCCCCAGAGAAGGCCCCCTCCTACTCTGATGAGATGAAACTACCAGTCAAACGTCCTCGCTGGATGGCCGCCCGTGCTGCAGCTCCTGCTGATGATGCCTATTGAATCAACATAGAATTCAGTTGATCTCTAGTGTAAAAGATGAAGATATTCTATATTTTGAGTTTGAAATAAAATATTTTACAGTCATTTCTCTCACCTGTTATTTGAAGCTCTGCCATCCAATTCTTTTAACATACATATACTGGTCATTATTTCAAACAGTAAAGAAGTAAAAAAAAATTTCAAATAATTGAAGACCTATATATAAAATATTTTCTTTAATGTTTAAAATCTATATCTATATTCCAGTATTTAGGTATATGTGTGTATGTTGTATCATTGGGTTGACACTGGGTAGGCTTCTCGTTCAACTTGCAGTCATGGGCCAGAGCTAACAGGCTGAAGACAAAATGAATCCACATGCATAGGGACATGGTTACCTCGGTTTAGGAGTGTGGCACCCGGGAAAGTGATATGGGACTTAGCGGAATTTCTGGAACCTCTGGTCAAATCAGAAAATTTATAAATCTTTTAAAAAGCACAATTATAGGCTTAACCATTTTAATCGCCGAATTGGCAGCAGGCATTTCCGAATGCCTTCCCAGTCTACATTGGGTTTGAAAGATATTAAAATCCACAACCTATATTTTATATCTTCACTTTTATCAAAAGTTCAAATTATTGCAAACTTCAATCAAATAATCAAACTATGTACCACCTAATCAATGTTTATCAATTGGGTAATATACTCATATATAATATCTTTAGAAATATTTAATTTTATAATCTATTGTCATTTCAAAATATGTTTTATACTTCCATATCTGTTGTTCGGTCTTCACGAAAATCTTATAATTAATTTTGAAGATCATCTAGAAGTTTGGAATTTTGTAAATTTGTTCCAGCTAAATGAAAATGCGAGTTGAAAAAACAAAACGATAGTCTTCTTTGCCTTCTTACTGTACAGGAAATCCTGAGCAACATATCGCTCTCGGTAAGATCATCCTCGACCATGCGCACGTCTTTTGAAAAGAGGCATTCAACCTAAGAGCTCCCAGACATTTTCATGAGCTGAAAACGGATCTTTACCCCAACTTCTTCTCCAAGGCCTTCGTATAGCACAAAGTAGTGCTATACTCGACGAAGAGCTCTGAGGCTGATCTAGAAGTATTCAGAGTCTTATACTATCTGGTGTTTTTAAAGAAGATTATAAAAATTCTTTGTGGCCTTTTCATCGCTGTCCATCTGGCCGAGGAGTTCTGGTATCAGACTTCGCGAACTTGGCTGGTTGTAGACAAAGTTCTGGTATTTTCCTTTTATTCTGTTTTACTGAGATTAAATACGCAGTGTCCCTATATATTTCAATTGCCTCGACTTATTCCATCCAATTTGCATTTCTTTCGATTTTTCTGCTGTTTTCATCTCCGCCTTTTATCTGCTTGTTGGCAAGGTGTTGTTACATGAAAGCCACAGAATCATGCTCCCCATTCTCTTGGCTATCCACCACTACCTCAAAAGGGTTACTCAGCTCCATTCCCTTCATCTCCATGTTGAAAAGCGCGTATCTAAGCACCGAGTGGGCTCACGGTCAAGAGAGAGAAATAGTGTGAGATTGAAACTACTTTTTACAATATACATATAGGGTAATATATGAGGTTAAATATAAAATAAATATAAATATGTGTTATCAGATGGATTATCGCCCAGTAAGCTTGCAAGACGTCTAGTGGCTCACCTGAAGCACGCGACCTGCTGCGTGCTTCATATCAAAATACCTCGTAAAAGATGGAAGATTGGTCCAACGAAATTTCGGATTAATAAATATTCTTATTACAATCCAAAATAAGCTTTATTTTTAAAATAAATATGTGTGTGGATGAATAAGAACAAATAAGTAAAAATATATAAATAAATGTGAAATATAAATTTTATAATTATACATATATATTGTGACGGTGTTTTGACCCACCGCCAATTTTGAACAGCCCTTTCAACCGCCACCACGTCTGCCGGCGGTAACGCCAAGTCGGCGCATGCGCGGCGGCGGTGACGTGTTAAGCACGTGGGTGGATACCATTGTTTTTGACGCCTCCACGAGGCAACGACCATTTTCATCCATACATTTTTATCAAACCTTTTTAAACTCTTCTTTACTAGATTTTAATTTGTAACAATAATAACTAACATTGATATTTATTTTATATTTTGATCTGTAATAATTAAAATACCTTGGAATGAATAATTGAATTATTTCTTCAAAACCAGACAACCACCACAATATAAAGTATATACAAGGTATTCATTGGGAGCGTTCACCGCGGTAAAGACTCCGCCACCGATTAACTGGAAGAGTTCTTACCCACAGAGTGGGCAGGTCGAGGTGATAGCTGTCGTTAACCACCAAAAGACCAAGATGGTACTTGTAGATGGTAGCCTTCGCCACACTTGTCAGCTTCATTGCCTTGGGATGGAGGCCGACACCGAACAGCCAGGCCTGCAGATTCAGGGGCAGGTTACAGAAGGCGAAATAGAGAGAAATCGAGAGATTGAGCTTAAAACATCTTTAATACATCTTTTATATAGGATTATACAAAGTTAATTATAAAATAAATAATAAATAAAGAGAAAAAAGAGAAAGTGAAAACAAAAAAAATTCCCAGACCTATAGATGTTTTCTACACACCAGCAACAACTGTAGGAAATCACTAGTGTTAAATATCACTCATAGAACATTCCCAAACAGAAGTAGGGAGGTTATTTACACACCAGGCCATTCACACTCTTTCGCCCTCTACTGCGTCAACCACTGAAACATTTGAGCAAAGAAATATTTTCCAATTCATAGTGAAATTTTTATGACCCAAATTAAGCAAATTTTAGATCCATTTATTTGTACCTATTTGATAGTTGTTTTTAGTTACATGAAACCGCTTTCTTCTTATTACACTTTTTTTATATGATTTTTTTAATCTAGTTAATATTTAATCTTGTGTGTTTGTTTGGGGGCGCCTAACTAGCTAAAAAAAATAGATTTAAAAAATTGCGCAAAAATTCAACCAATCATATTAATTATTTAACCCTATCAGTGCTGCCCCTAGGGATAAAATAGAAAAACAAGATAAAATTGTGGCCTCACTTGGAAATAAAAATTTTACCAGGGAATAATTTATTCCAAAAAAAAAAATGTATTTTTCACCTATGTAAATATCAGTTATGTAAATCGTGCAATTGGGGTTAATATATATATTTTTCACTATAAAGCGCGTGGCTTTATATTTAACCAATAGAAGCGCTCTAAGGCTCCGAAGCTCGAATTCAATTTATTTATATTTTCCACTAGAAATTCTTCCTGAATAGTTTTATTTCCTCTCTAGTTACACACAGAGATATTATTTGAAGGATTTTTTTTTTTTTCTGAAGAAAATTGGTTTCCATATATTAAAATTACCACATGAAATATTTTTGTGTTGTGTAGTTTTATGTACTGTGTATTTTTGATCTCTTTTTTTTATTTTCATATTAATTCAATTTTTGAACCATATTAGAAATTACTTGACACTTCGTACTTGGCAATATTTAGTTTCAGGGCTAGATCATCAACTGCATTATAAACTACTGGATAATGAGTAAAATATTCTTGTCTTTTGGCAGCAGATCGGGGAGAGAAACTTATTTTTGTTGAGTTGAGGTAGTTAAAATTTGCAAAAGGCTGCCCTCTAGGTCCCAAAAATAAGATATTGATTTTATATTTCCTTTTTGCATCTGTAACGGAATATTTATTTTTAGGTAAATATGCAAATACAAACTCGCATATATCTTCAAGATATTTTAGAGAAAGTAAACTCATTAAACAGCGAATGAAAAGTTATATTAGAGTTTAAAAATAAAAAGATCCATAACTATAAAGAAAATCACTTCAAAAAGGTCCTACTGTGTTTATTTGTAGATCAGGCATCACACAACCAACACTTACTGTGCTGAATGAAGGTATCTAGTGTCTCTGGACCATGTTATCTTCATCTTTCAATAAAGATGATATTATATATTCGCCATCAACACTATTTTAAATAAAATCAAAGCATTATCATGGTCATCAAAACACTTTTAAATAAAACGACAGAGTATCTTATTATAATGCATTAGCGCGCCATCTGTTATCAAAATTCGAAACTATTATAGACACATGTGATTCTTTTTAAAAATAAACAATTTCTACTGTCCTTACTGCAATGGTAAATTAATGGGAGGTCCTTGCTCATCAGTGGCGAACCCTCCCAGCGGTTTCGCCAGTTTAATCTACCATACCGCTGTTATATTGCTTTTTCGATCTTCTTTATAAAGTGATATTGATGCTAGATTCTTGGAATGGGTATTTTAGATGAAATATGGACATAAGCTTAGAGGACAGTAGAATTACATACATTTATAAATAAATAAAGAGTATCTTATCCTTTAACACTATGTTAAATAAAAACAAATAAATATTTAGGTTATCTATCTATAAATATCTATGTTAAGTATAACCGCAGAGTATCTTGTCCATTAACACTATATTAAACAAAAACGACGAATTATTTTAGCTATCGTCACTATGTTAAGTATAACGACATATAATTTTGGCCATCAACAATATGATAAAATGAAAAGATATATTATTTTTATCATCACCACTATGTTTAATAAAACCATAGAGTATATTGTTCATATCAACACTGTATTAAATAAGCGAACGCAGTGACAAACAGTTACTTGTGTTGTGGCAGTAATATCACGGAGTTTAAATTGAAATAAACTTGATTAAACTGTCAGTTTTTTTTTTTTCAATTTCACCTGAATATGCTCTTTGATTCAGAAAACATTATCATAGTTTATTTTTGTTCTATATATTTCTTCTAACTCGGGTTTTCGGTGAGTTAAGTACGTCGGTTAGTGGAAGTCGCTGGCACAAAGATATAAGTATAGTATTACATCACTTTTTTTATGTATGCTGTAATCTGAGTGTGTTTTTACAGTTCACTATCAGGATACACACCATGATATTATTAAGATGATCTGAATTCTATTTACTCCCTTCAAAGTTGTATTTCCTGTTTATACTCTTTGAACTTTAGAACAAATGTCTGATGTGAGAGAAATATCCTCTCTGATATAATTATAAATAGTGGACTCATTAGTTTGATATCTATGAAAATTACACATTTGTTGGTTTTACTGGTTCTAGATAAAAATTATAAAATAGACAGATTCTCGGATTTTTATATATTTTCCAATTAAGAACAAATAAAATTATCTGTATCTTTAGAACAGTTTTTTTTTTAATTAGAGGGTGAGTTGCTTTGATCGATTATACCTATGAATGTCCTATTTCCACGACTAACTTGTACCTTGAAGAAAATAAAATCCAGACAAAGAACAACCTGTATACCATAGTTTCGGGCTATGGGCCTCATCAGTACAGGGGCGGCTTCAACCTCATAACATCCTACGAAAAGAACTATTAAATAGGTCGAATTTGCCATAAACTGGTGTTGTGGCTTATGATTCAACTCTACATTTAAGTTGTTAGAAGAGACTATAGATAAACACGACGAGTTTATTTGATGATATTCTGCGATTCCTACTATTGTAATATTTAAGTTTTTAATGGGCACAAAACAATATGTGAGTACATTGTTTTAAGTAAAATATAATGGGAGAAGTGTCATTTTTGGTACTTAAATGCCATCCTCCCGAAGCCTTATACAGTGGTACCTCGACATACGAGCGCCCCAACATACGATTTTTTCGAGATACGAGCCGACGAGCAAGTGATTTTTTGCTTTTAGTTACGAGCGAAATTCGAGATACGAGTTCGGTTCGGTAGTGTTGAAGATATTAATCTGTGATTTTAAATGTTTCTTTTTGACCAGTACTTTTGTTTTGTTTTTGCTTTTCCTAAAATGTTTCTTTCTTCTTCTTCATTAGTATTTGTTCTATATGCAAAGCTTGTTTTTTGAGACTTGAATAAACAAAATCAAGTTTATTATATTTTTGTGTGCTTTTAAAGTTAAAACACAACAGGTAGTAACACGCAGTCGCGCCATCACGATCAGTTAGCAGCGTGCTTCCGCTGTGATAAGTTGTGTTTTGTGTTCGCGTTTTGTGTTGCGTTTACATTTACCGTTTTAGTTCATTTATTTTTATAACCATGGATCGGAAGAAAGTTTGTAAAAAGTCAAGTGCTAAGAAAAAGATCATGAGTATTGAATTAAAACGTGAAATTATAGAAAAACATGAGCAAGGTGTTCGAGTTGTTGACTTGTCGAGGCAGTATGGCCGTAGTACGTCCATGATATGTTCTGTGCTTAAACGGAAGGAGTCGATAAAGAGTGTAACGCCGGCTAAGGACCTTACGATAATTTCCAAGCTGCGAACCTCCCTTCATGAAAATATGGAGAAACTGCTGATGGTGTGGGTGACAGAAAAGCAGCTCCAAGGAGATACCTTGACGCAGACCATCATTTGTGAGAAGGCAAGAGCGATCTACGGAGATTTGCTGAAGCAAACCCCGCAGACCTCCATCGACTAGGCATCGGAAGAGTCATTTAAAGCCAGCCGGGGCTGGTTTGAGAATTTTAAAAAGAGGAGCGGTATTCACTCCGTTGTCAGACATGGTGAGGCAGCAAGTTCAGATATGAAGGCAGCTGAGGATTACATAGAAAAAGTTGCACCAGGTCGTGCATCTGACCTTTTTAATGACACTTGCCTAACTCATTTCCGGAACATTCTGAGAGGGAGGAAGAAACAAACCTCCTTGGACATGTTTTTTTCTAAACGGCCTACAGGTGAGAGCGAGAAAAATGTAGCGAAAAAGGCAAAGACCAGTGAGGATATCTAATTTATTTCTTTACATTGTCTTTTTTGTTTTGTGCAATAAATATTTGAAATTTATAAATACGTTTTTATTATTTAAAACCACGTAACAAAAATAACGGGTGATATTTTGGAGGTTGGAACGGATTAATGGTAGTTCAATTGTTTTGTATGGGGAAATTTGCTTCGAGATACGAGTAATTCAAGATACGAGCAAGATTGCGGAACGAATTAAACTCGCATGCCGAGGTACCACTGTATGTTGATTTGGCCTGAAACTTAGCCCTGCCACTTCACATCACCTTAAACACACATTTGGAAAGTTTAACCGATTTGATAACTCTTCTCGTAGGAAGTTAGGAAATCGAAAACGACCTTGAAAATGATAGTATTTTAAATATTGATCTAGTATCAAAATATTCTTCTGTAGATCGATGTTAGGGTATATTTTTACTTGACTACTTTCAAAATCAAGACATCTTCGATTAACAAATTTATTTTTATGACAGAATGGAAAACCTTTACATATTAACCTATTTTACATTAATAGAAATAAAAAAAAAACATTACATACCAATTAGCAGCAAACTCTCTCTAAATCTACAAAATTGCATATGCAAAAACAAACGAGAGTTCTAAATATAGCAATTACAATGTTGCCGAATATAATTAAACATAACAAAAACTATTCATAGAAATATATATTCAAATATATTTTGACAATATGTACAGAAGCCGTTGGCCGGATCCCAACAGAAAATAAGTTTTGAAGTTAGTTATCCTGAAAATTCTTCAAATACTACCTATCCGACATCGTTTATATTGCTAAAAACGAGAATCAACTTACAATATCACCTCTGAAGATGTATTGACATCTGACCATCTTTTTATGTGAATTGTTCTATAAGTCTTTAAACTCTGCCTACTGTTCAAATAATAAAATACGAATCAGAGAATAGTCTCTATTTAAATACAAAATAGGGGAAATTTAAATAACAAATTACCTTTTAAAAGCACCTCAAAACAAATAATGCCATCAATGCCCTCGAACAATGCATACTCACTCTCATCTAAATATATAGATATAACTCATCAGATATCAAATATTTGCCTTATAAATTGTCTAAAAATAAAAACATCATGTGACCCTTAAGGCAGATAGTTTCCACTCACCCACTTGGAAGGGATATGAGAATATATTAATGATTTCAAAATACAGAAACTGGTAAACCCAATCCTTTATCATGTGTAGTGAATACCTTTCGGTCAATTCTATTATTCAAATTGATATTTCAAACTTAACAGATTTTCTATTGAAAACTCATTTTCCTTCTACTAAGCGCGTTCAGATTGTTCTAAATTGAACTTCAGTATATCACAAAGGTTATTTGGAAACCATTTTATATATCCCGTTATTGAATTTATAATTGGGTTTGCAAGTCAATTCACTAGAGTACAAATGCACTCATTGACAAAACATAAGGAATTTGTACCTTGGGAGTTAGACAATAACTCTGAAAGATATTTGATACACAGTGACTTTATTTGAAGACACATGAGATAACCAAGTGTGAACAAACCCGCGATATCAAAATATGAAACTTCCTTAAGTTTTGTCCATGATTATACAGTGTGTGGCCTCTAGTGCTTATGTATTATGTGCGCTATTCTGTTTCTTCGGTCTGAGGATCCCATTGCAGCCATCGAGGTTACAATTCGATGCTATCATTGTCATTAATAATATCTTCCGATACCATAACCGATATATTTATTTAACTATCCCGATGTCAGAGATACTCTTTCTTTGATCATCCTGATATACTGATATTGTAGCGGTGGGATTGAACATAAATTGTATTCCTTCTATTTCTATATCAAAATAACTCCCGCTTTGCATGTTCCAGACTCGGATGAAATAGGAGGAGGGAGAGCAGTAACAAGCCTACTGAAAAACCTGGGCTCAACTGACCATGCTGATAGTAACCTGTAAGGGCTCCTGATCCATGGAAAAAGGATTAGTAGCGTTTGTAATCCATGTTAGGAAAGCCTGCACATTGCGTGTGTTCCTCATGTCAGAAGCGGCCATTTCATATTGGAGCTAAGTCAGCCTACTACTGAGTAGTGCTCCCAGTCTTAATGAGAAAAATGCACTTTACTTCACCCAATCATGTTGGCTGTTAAATCTCCTTTAGCTCTACTCATTTCCAAAAGATACCTGTAAAATCTCAAGGTCTACAAGCTTGATAGCCTAATATGATTGAGTGGAGATAAGAAAGAAGAAAAATACATATATAAGCTACTGAGTATTGCTTCCAGTCTTAATGACAAAGACAGACACATTCTACCACCTAATAATTATGTAGCTCTACAGACTTGATACCATAATATAATTGAATAAAGATAAAATAAGAAGATATTTCAATATTAACGATAGGATTTGTAATAAACTACGTAACCTCATTATTGAGCCAGTAGACATTTATTAAATTTGACTCACACTCGATAATTTTGATATCGAAATGTATTATTGAGATTGTATTAATAGGCTGAGAGAGAGATAACTGACTGAAGTAGCATTTCAACATAATAGAAAAAGGAATTACCACATATATGGGTGGTATCGAGAAGTAAACAGATAGAATGAAATCCAGAATTGGGTCAAGTTCCAATGGGGGATATAAGACCTAGGGTTGGGAGACGGGACAGACATCTTGAAGACATGCATCTGATCGTAAGTCTTTCTTTTTCCAGTATTTTATTAGGTTATTCAGACTTCGTTAGACATTATCCATGGCTAACTTATTTTTTGAAAATAAACAAATTTACTGTCCTTACTGCAATGGAAAAATCTATCCCATTGCAGTAAGGACAGTAGAATTGTTTATTTTCAAAAAAAGAACCATACACTACTATAATAGTTTCGGAATTTGATAACAGATGACGCGCTAATGCATCATTAAATAAATCTGTGTTTAAAAGCAAGTTTTTTCTATTAACATGACTTTTATATATATATATATATATTAGCTAAGCTGAAGTAGTATTTATTATTTTTGTTTATCATAGGCTTTCTCACTTTTGTTCTAGGGTCATATTTCTGAATTAATTTCTCTTTAGATTTTTCTTTAATTGTAATAAGTCTCTGATTGTCCATTCGTGATGAAGATTTAGAGCAATAACATTCTTTTGCATGGGTTAAACATTATACAATCGATGTTCGCAACACAAATTCAAGATTATTCTATTTCAAAATAAACAAACATTGAATGCTTTCAATTGCGCTACCGTACAAATAACAGCCTCAGAATAATTGAAGTCAAACTCTCTCCTGACGAACGCTGCGTCTCCAAGCGTGGTCCCGGCGAGGTGGCCCGAGGGCGTCTCAGGGTGGATACTGGCGAAGGATACCTGGTTAATCCTGCCAGTAGTCTTGTCTCAAAGATTAAGTCATGATTGACTAAGTACACGCCCTAGCAAGGCGAAACTGCTAATGGCTATTAAATCAGTTCCTTAGATCGTACACATTTAGTTGGATAACTGTGGTATTTCTCTCTCCTACAAACATAAAGAGAATAATATTGGAGATGTTTTAAGACTTCTTCTTTGTTACAAGGAATATAGAGAGAGTACGATATTATAGTTTTGAACATCAACTTTTTATTGAAAATGGTCTTGATATTATGTTTCTGAAGCATTCTTAAACCAGGCAATCGGGAGGGTTTTAAATATCTATTATACATTTGAAGTAGTGAATAGATCTCTTTGTGATGTTTAAAATGTATTGAAACTTATAGCTTATATAGTGAAGAATATTGTATGCTTTGAATATAGCCATATTAGTAACTGTGATATATTATATACTAGCCGAATGACCCGGGCAACGCCAAGGTTTTACCCGATTAAATGTTTTTATTCAAATACTATTCGTTACAATTATAAATTGGCGCCGTGGATGTCACTCTTGTGAAACGTCCCGCTCCAAACTTTGTGTCAGAGAAGCGATATTTTTATAAAGAGATGATCTGGCTTTGTGTCTTCTGCTCGAATGAATGTTTTTCTGTTAGAATTTTATTCCTGCACACTAAAAATGAACTGGCTTCATCCGTGGTCTCAGCTTTTTGGAATTTTTCCCGATATAATTTTGTATCTGATAATCAAACATGATACAGCAATATTGTCATCATCATTTTCTGACTAAAAAAACAACTATTTTTGCCCAGAACCTGTCAATTTTATTTTTTATTGGCTAAAAATCCGATAAATATATTTTCTAGATTTTTCTCTATGTCCTGTCAAAACACGTTTTACATGTACATTATGTCAGCTGATATTACCTCCCATCTTCACCGCTAGAGGCGTTGCTTGCGAGCGAAAAGGCAAATTTGCAACGCAATTTGCAAATAACTCGAAGAATATTCGGGATTGAGACCTGAAATTTTTACTATAAGTTTTTCCAGATTCTACTCTATATACTGTTAAAATCTCATTCAGATTAGTTACGTATTATAAACGTGTATAGCCGACATAGATACCCACATACATACATACATACATACATACATACACTGACTTTTATATATATATAGGGATTTATCATTTTTTAATTGAAAAAAAAAATTAAATATATAATACATACCTTTTAGTAATGTTTTGTTTCAAATTTCACAACGAGAAATATATGCCTATAATTGCATATAATTACAATTAAAATTACTATGAATTACCATGTAAGAGCAGAAGAAGTGAAGGTGAACTTTGCCGCAGGTGACCTTCAGCCTGGTAGCCCTGACCGTGGGAGGTAGCCTGGCGTACATGCCGCGGGGGTACTATGACATGGAGGCCCCGGTCATGGAGCAGGTACGTAGTACAGTACATGTTTCTTATATGGAATTCCACACGATGGCCACCGCTTAACACCTTTTTGGCGAAATCAACCGATATCACGATTCTTCTCTTAAGATGTTACAAAATTGAAACTGTCCTTGTACTGATGAAGCTAAAATTCGAAACCATGTTATACGGTTTTGGATTTTTTACTGATTTTGCAAAAGAATGGTGTTATGACTCCTTCTTTATCACCACTATAACGTTCTGTACTAGAATTATGAACCAATTGCATTGTTATAATGCATTTTTAAAAGTAGAGGTGCCACTTTTAGTATATAAGTACCATCTTCCCGTAACTTTATATTATATATCAAAGTTCTTTCTTGTTGAAATGGAGCATTTTAAACATTAATTAATGGTATTTTTGAATTGTAGCAGGTCTATGAAGAACCTCCCAAACCCTACAGCTATGGCTACAACATCGACGACGGCTACGACAACCGCCACTACCACAACGAGGACTCCGACGCCCTCGGACACAAGAAGGGCTCCTATGGCTACACCAGCGCCAACGGACTCTACCGCACAGTGAACTACGTGGCCGACGACCAGGGCTACCGTGCCCAAATCATGTCCAACGAACCAGGTATCGGCCCTGAAGGAGCTGCTGACGTGGAATTGAAGGTTAACCCTGTTCCAGCTTCTATCCAAGCAGAGATGGAGATTCTCCGCATTCTCAAGAAACCCGAATCCTATCCTCAGATGGAAAGTCAGCTTGGAGCCATGAATTCAGCTTACCAGCCCGAGATGCAAGCCATGAAGGACCAAGCGTCTTATATGAAGCCCATGCCCATGAAGGATATTCCTATTTTGCTCGATATGGCTCCTGCAAAGAAGCCGCTGATCCCAGTTCTTTATAAATCGGAGCCTGCCTCAGAGATGGCCCCCTCCTACTCTGATGAGATGAAACTTCCAGTCAAACGGCCTCGCTGGATGGCCGCCCGTGCTGCAGCTCCTGCTGATGATGCCTATTGAATGAACATAGAATTCAGTTGATCTCTAGTGTAAAAGATGAAGATATTCTATATTTTGAGATTTTAAATAAAATATTTTACATTCATTTCTTTCACCCGTTATTTAAAGATCTGCCATCCAATTCTTTTAACATTCATATACTGGTCATTATTTCAAACAGTAAAGAAGTTAAATTTTTTTTCAAATAATTGAAGACCTATATAGAAAATATTTTCTTTAGTGTTTAAAATATATATCTATATTCCAGTATTTAGGTATATGTGTGTATCATTGGGTTGACACTGGGACAACTTGCAGTCATGGGCCAGAGCTAACAGGCTGAAGACAAAATGAATCCACATGCATAGGGACATGGTTACCTCGGTTTAGGAGTGTGGCACCCGGGAAAGTGATATGGGACTTAGCGGAATTTCTGGAACCTCTGGTCGAATGGGCAGATTAGAGATTTAACTATACATGACTACTGCCTCAAATGGGCTCAAAAATAACAACCTTATATACTCTCGGTGACGTCAGAGTAGGCGATCTTTGTCGATCTTTGAGGTCCAATCAAGGACTGACATGGCTAATATGCTTACATTTTTTAATTGCTTGGACAATGTTAACAACCTTTTTACGATGTCTCCTGGGATCACGGACCTTCCTTTCTGAGTTTTCCTTTTATTGACGCTATTTTGAAGTTAAATCATGTACTTTGAGTATTCAATGTTCAACATTATATTCCGAACATTTTTTTTTATCAAAAATATTATTAAATAAAATTGAGAAGAACAATGTGTAAAGGTTAATTGTTTTTTTTTTAGAATGACAGGGTGTTAAGCAAGCTTTCAAGTCACGAGCACTCTAGGCCAACGACACTCCCATTGATTTATTGGCTTCGATAAAGAGTTCGTGGGTCGAAAGTTTATCCCTCTTTTTTATGAATAATAATATAATCTAAAGGAATAAGCTTAAAAAAGACTAAGAGGAGCTTCTTGAAAGAAGCTCCTCTTAGTCTTTTTAAGCTTATTCCTTTAACCAAATTTTAAGAGTTCTTATCGTTTAATAATATAATCTGCACAAAGGAAACCTTTTGCACAATGTTTTTACAATATTATGTATTTGGATATCAAGTTGGCTTCTGAACGACTCGAACAATTTTACTGAAAATTGGTATACATATGTAAAAACGTAGGAAAGAACTAACAAGCCGCTCAAAATATAATATTAAATCGACTAGATCCTTAAAATCAGAAAATTTATAAATCCTATGAAAGGCACAATTATTGGCTTAACCATTTTAATCGGCGAATTGGCAGCAGGCATTTCCGAATGCCTTCCCAGTCTACATTGGGTTTAAAATATATTAACATCCACAACCTATATTTTCTATCTTCACTTTTATCAAAAGTTCAAATTATTGCAAACTTTAATCAAATAATCAAACTATGTGCCACCTAATCAATATTTATCAATTGGGTAATATACTAATATATAATATATTGAGAAATATTTAATTTTATAATCTATTTCCATTTCAAAATATGTTATTTACTTCCATATCTGTTGTTCGGTCTTTACGAAAATCTTATAATTAATTTTAAAGATCATCTAGAAGTTTGGAATTTTGTAGATTTGTTCGAGCTAAATGAAAATGCGAGTTGACAAAACAAAACGATGGTCTTCTTTGCCTTCTTACTGTACAGGAAACCCTGAGCAACATATCGCGCTCGGTAAGATCATCCTCTACCAGGTGCACGTTTTTTGAAAAGAGGCATTCAACCTAAGACCTCCCGGACATTTTCATGAGCTGAAAACGGATCTTTACCCCAACTTCTTCTCCAAGGCCTTCATATAGCACAAAGTAGTGCTATACTCGAGGAAGAGCTCTGAGGCTGATCTAGAAGTATTCAGAGTCTTATCCTATCTGGTGTTTTTAAAGAAGATTATAAAAAATTCTTTGTGGCCTTTTCATCGCTGTCCATCTGGCCGAGGAGTTCTGGTATCAGACTTCGCGAACTTGGCTGGCTGTAGACAAAGTTCTGATATTTTCCTTTTATTCTGTTTTACTGAGATTAAATACGCAGTGTCCTTATATATTTCAATTGCCTCGACTTATTCAATCCAATTTGCATTTCTTTCGATTTTTCTGCTGTTTTCATCTCCGCCTTTTATCTGCTTGTTGGCAAGGTGTTGTTGCATGAAAGCCACAGAATCATGCTCCCCATTCTCTTGGCTATCCACCACTACCTCAAAAGGGTTACTCAGATCCATTCCCTTCATCTCCTTGTTGAAAAGCGCGGATCTAAGCACCGAGTGGGCTCACGTTCAAGAGAGAGAAATAGTGTGAGATTGAAACTACTTTTTTACAATATACATATAGGGTAATATATGAGGTTAAATATAAAATAAATATGAATATGTGTTATCAGATGGTTTATCGCCCAGTAAGCTTGCAAGATGTCTAGTGGCTCACCTGAAGCACGCGACCTGCTGCGTGCTTCATATCAAAATACCTCGTAAAAGATGGAAGATTGGTCCATCAAAATTTCGGATTAATAAATAATCTTATTACAATCCAAAATAAGCCTTATTTTCAAAATAAATATGTGTGTGGATGAATAAGAACAAATAAGTTAAAATATATAAATAAATGTGAAATATAAAATTTATAAATATACTTATATATCGTGATGGTGTTTTGACCCACCGCCAATTTTGAACAGCCCTTTCAACCGCCACCACCTCTGCCGGCGGTGACGCCAAATCGGCGCATGCGCGGCGTCGGTGATGCCAAGCCGACGCATGCCGAGCGGCGGTGAAGTGTTAAGCACGTGGGAGGATACCATTGTTTTTGACGCCTCCACGAGGCAACGACCATTTTCATCCATCCATTTTCATTAAACCTTTTAAAACTCTTCTTTACTAGATTTTAATTTGTAACAATAATAATTAACATTGATATTTATTTTTTATTTTGATCTGTAGAAATTAAAATACCTTGGAATAAATAATTGAATCATTTCTTCAAAACCAGACGAACCCACAATATAAAGTATAAACAAGGTCTTCATTGGTAGCGCCCACCGCGGTAAAGACTCCGCCACCGATTAACTGGAAGAGTTCTTTCCCACAGAGTGGGCAGGTCGGGATGATAGCTGTCCTTACCCACCAAAAGACCAAGATGGTACTTGTAGATGGTAGCCTTCGCCACACTTGTCAGCTTCATTGCCTTGGGATGGAGACCGACGCCGAACAGCCAGGCCTGCAGATTCAGGGGCAGGTTACAGAAGGCGAACATAGAGAGAAAGCGAGAGATTGAGCTTAAAACATCTTTATTACATCTTTCATATAGGATTATACAAAGTTAAATATAAAATAAATAATAAATAAAGAGAAAAAAGAATGTGAAAACAAAAAAATTCCCAGACCTATAGATGTTTTCTTCACACCAGCAACAACTGTAGGAAATCACTAGTGTTAAATATCACTCATAGAACATTCCCAAACAGAAGTAGGGAGGTTATTTACACACCAGGCCTTTCACACTCTTTCGCCCTCTACTGCGTCAACCACTGAAACATTTGAGCAAAGAAATATTTTCCAATTCATAGTGATATTTTTATGACTCAAATTAAGCAAAATTTATATATATTTATTTTTATTTATTCAATAGTTGTTTTTAGTTACATGAAACCGCTTTCTTCTTATTACACTTTTTTATATGCATTTTATTATCTAGTTGATATTTAGTCTTGTGTGTTTGTTTGGGGGCGCCTAACTAGCTAAACAAAATTAGTTTAAAAAAATTGCGCAAAAATTCAACCAATCATATTTATTATTTAACCCTATCAGTGCTGCCCCTAGGGATAAAATAGAAAAACAAGATAAAATTGTGGTTTCACTTGAAAATAAAATTTTACCAGGGAATAAATATGTTCCAAAACATATGTTTATTTCACCTATGTAATATCAGTTATGTAAATCATGCAATTGGGTTTAATATATATATTTTTCATATAAAGCGCGCGGCGTTATATTTAACCAATAGAAGCGCTCTAAGGCCCCGAAGTTCGAATTCAATTTATTTATATTTTCAACTAGAAACTCTTCCTGAATAGTTTTATTTCATCTCTAGTTACACACAGAGAGATATTATTTGAAGGATTATTTTTTTTTTGGAAGAAAATTGGTTTCCATATATTAAAATTACCACATTAAATATTTTTGTGTTGTGTAGTTTCATGTACTGTGTATTTTTGATCTCTTTTTTTATTTCCATATCAAATCAATTTTTGAACCATATTAGAAATTACTTGACTCTTCGTACTTGGCAATATTTAGTTTCAGGGCTAGATCATCAACTGCATTATAAACTGACTGGTTAATGAGTAAAATATTCTCGTGTTGTGGTAGAGTAGATCGGGGAGAGAAACTTATTTTTGTTGAGTTGAGGTAGTTAAAATTTGCAAAAGGCTGCCCTCTAGGTCCCAAAAATAAGATATTGATTTTATATTTCCTTTTTACATCTGTAACGGAATATTTCTTTCTGTGTAAATATGCAAATACGAACTCGCATATATCTTCAAGATATTTTAGAAAAAGTAAACTTATTAAACAGCGAGTGAAAAGTAATATTAGAGTTAAAAAATAGAAATATCCATAACGATAAAGAAAATCACGTCAAAACAGTCATACTGTGTTTATTTGTAGATCAGGCATCACACAACCAACACTTACTGTGCTGAATGAAGGTATCTAGTGTCTCTGGACCATGTTATCTTCATCTTTCAATAATAATGATATTAAATATTTACCATCACAACACTATTTGAAAAAAAAACAAAGCATCATCATGGTCATCAAAACACTTATAAATAAAACGACAGAGTATCTTATTATAATGCATTATCGCGCCATCTGTTATGAAAATTCAAAACTATTATAGACACGTATGATTATTTTAAAAATAAAACAATTTATACTGCCCTTACTGCAATGGTAAAATAATGGGAGGTCCCCTGGCTCATCAGTGGTGAACCTTCCCAGCGGTTCCGCCAGTTTAATCTACCATCCCGCTGTCATATTTCTTTTTCGATCTTCTTTATATAGTGATATTGATGCTAGATACTTGGAATGGGTGTTTTCGATGAATTATGGACATAAGCTTTGAGGACAGTAGAATTACATACAATTATAAAATTAAAAAGAGTATCTTATCCTTTGACACTATGTTAAATGAAAACAAATAATTATTTAGGTCATCAATACTATGTTAAGTATAACAGCAGAGTATCTTGTCCATTAACACTATGTTAAATAAAAACAAATAATTATTTAGGTTATCAATACTATGTTAAGTATAACAGCAGAGTATCTTGTCCATTAACACTATGTTAAATAGACAACAAATAATTATTTAGGTTATCAATACTATGTTAAGTATAACGGCAGAGTATCTTGTCCATTAACACTATGTTAAATAAAAACCAATATTTATTCAGGTTATCAATACTATGTTAAGTATAACGGCAGAGTATCTTGTCCATTAACACTATGTTAAATAAAAACAAATAATTATTTAGGTTATCAATACTATGTTAAGTATAACGGCTGAGTATCTTGTCCATTAACACTATGTTAAATAAAAACAAATAATTATTTTGGCTATCGTCACTATGTTAAGTATAATGACATATAATTCTGGCCATCAAGATTATGATAAAATGAAAAGATATATGTAATATAATCCAAAGTTATTACACTGCAATATTTGATGTATTACACTGTTGTAGAATCCTGTCGACTTAACCGTTCTGTGACATTTTCGTTGCGGAATTTCTTGTTGTTCGATTTGAATGGTGAGGATTGGTTGAAACGCAGTCGTTGAGTGGCAAGTGAAGCACACAGTTAGGAATAATCAGGACACGTGATGGGGTTTGAAAATAAAAGGCAACTGGGTTGGAGGAAAGAAAGCTTGAGAAGAGCGGAGCGATTTTGATTGTTAATTATCTGATCACATGGCGGTGATTGTACTTAGCTATGGGATGAGCAGAGGGAGAGAGGTCCGGAGCCGATGTCACCTTGTTGGAAGCCAAATCACTACTGACAATTCTTGTCTTTCGATTTAACACCACGAGTTGTCTTCCTTCCCATTGGTCGAAGGATGGAACGTGCCCATTTTCTTATTGGTTGACCTACTTAGTGGATCTTTCTAATTGGATCTGCGGCTGCTTTGATGGAAGATACCGCCGATCTTGTCAGGAAGTGTCGGGTGTTATTTCGACTCTATTTACTTCCGCGTTATCAAATACGTCCGGCCTTCTGTCAGGAAGTATGGGGTGTCTCTCTACTTTTATAACTTCTGGTCACCAGATACGTCCTGCTTTGCCAGGAAGTATTGAGTGTTTCTCGACTAATATAACTTCTGCGGTCACTAGATACGTCCGGCCTTCTGTCAGGAAGTATTGACTGTACAAGTTATTTATAATTGTGCCCGCTTTAAACCTATTTCCTATGTTTTGTTGCTACTTCTTTCCTCCAGTTACCTTGTTCTTTATTAAATCTTTGAAAATCATACATTGTACATGCATAGTGGGTCGGGGGGCATACAATTATATACAAATTATGACATATATTATTTTTATCATCACCACCATATTTAATAAAGCCATAGAGTAACTTGTTCATCAACACTGTTATTGCGATTTCACCGCCACTCTGTGTTGTGACGACGATCTAAGTTCTATAGAGGTAGTCGATCACCTCTATTCTTGGTCGGCGGGGTTGAAGGTTCAAAATTAAGGTGTCGCTGCTTATAGCACTATTAAAATATCAGACGAAAACAGGAGGGAAAATTATATTTATTATAAATTAAGAAAATAAGTAAAGTAGTTTTAATTAATTATATATTTAAATATTTACACTAAGAGAATCGGAGATCAGGGCAAATTCTCGTGTTCGTAAGTTGTTTACAGGTTCTTCTGTTAGTGTTTTCTCATTTCAGCCGCTGCATCCCCGTAGCCCCCTCCGTCGGCCTCCCATTGGCTGCTTCAAACTCCTTCTTTTCCAACATTTCTCCCACCTTTGAGTTGGCGTCTCGACGACTCAAACATGGAAAGGAAAAGTTCAGTAGATCCAATCTGTTAGGTCTCTTGATGTGTCGTCTGTATCTTAACACAACATTCGGGGTTCCAATGTGATGTTGCTCTTGTTGTGAAATCAAAAGGTCCTCTTCAGTTGTCAATCGAACTTCTTGTGTGTGAGATCGCTCCGTCAGAGGGTCTCGACATCTTATCTCGGGTGTTATCTCTAAAGTGTAGAGTTTTTGAATAGGTCGTATTTTATCACCTGATGAAGTTTTCACTTTCGCAACCCTCACAAGTCCATCTTTTCCTGGATAGAGTTGGATTATTCTGGCTAACGGCCAGTGTAGTCTCTTTAAACTCTCTTGTCCAATGAGTACCATGTCTCCCACCTTGAATGGTATGGTGGTTTTCAGGCGTCTCGTTTCTTGTCTCAGCAATCCAAAATATTTGATACGAAATCGTTCTCTAAGATCTTCTCGTACACGTTTGATATATTGATATTTGCGGGAGGGGGTCTGATTATCAATCAAGTCCAGGTCTGAAACGCCAACCTCTCTGACCTCGTGTAAGAACAACGAAGGTGTCAATGGAACGAGATCCTCACTTTCTTCAGTTAGGTAGGTCAGAGGGCGTGAGTTCATCAAGCTTTCGACGTCACACATTGCCGTGGACAGTTCTTCATATCCCAAGGAGGTTTGACCGAGAATTCTAAAAAGCAATTGTTTCATCATTCCTATCAAACGTTGTAGAGCTGTTGTCATCTCTCACCTTCACAGTCCATCCTAGTTTGGTACGGATTGCCACCAGTCCAGATGAGATTCTTCTCTGAGAATCGGTTAGCAATCTCTCGGCGATGTCCGCCCCTATAAGGACTTCTATACGGTCTCTCATCAAATCAGACACGTCGAGTTCTTCACTCCCTTCTAAAAATAATCTTGGGCACACCGGAGGTATGCTTCCACAGATAAGGGGTTGACCTAGTACTTCAAACTCACAGCGATAGGAATTATTGATGTCCGATAAATGAATGGTATAGACCTCATGTTCAACTACGTTGGTACTCGATCCTACAAACAAGGAATGCCGGAAGAACTCTCTCCTTGATTGTTCGTATTCCATTTCCATTGCTGTGCTATGTAAAATATATGATCTTTGGGATCTGGTGTCTATTATAGCCCGTGCCGTCTTCTCCGTTCTGTTCCCTTTGAGGGTCACTCTCAAAGTAGGTAACAAGACGTCTGGGGAGGTTGATAAGTTGGCGAGAGTTTCATCTTGCACCGTTGGAGACTTGGAAGATCCACCTCTATCTAAAATCAGTTTTGTGCACATGACATCCAGGTGGGAAGACATGTTGCAGATCGAACAACGGACTACATTTCTGCAAAATTTACTCAAATGAGAAGGCCGAAGACATTTATAACAAACGCCTTTTTCCTCATGAGTGATCTCTTTTCGTTTAAACTCATATTAGCTGCTAAGTCACACTTAGGGCTTCCATGGTTGTCTTTACCACAAAATACACATTCATTCGATTTGTGTGAACTGAATTCAAAAGTTCTGAAGCTGTCGCAATTGTTTTTCATTGTAGAATCTTGTCTTTGGATGTTTGTTTACTAAATTAGGTTTAGAAGTTGATTCATTCCCGGTATCGATTTCGTTTCTAAAACTCCTCTCCCGTGCAGTTAATTGTCTTTCTAGAAAGGTAATCAAGTCATTAATTACGTAACCTGTCGGGAGTTCTTTGTTCAATTCCAAATTAAGGTCTGCAGGTAGAAGCTTTATTATTATCGGGCACAACAGTTGCCCGTAAACATCCATGGACACGTTTAGTGACTTGAGACTTCTTATTTGAACAGAAAGGTTGTCAAAAAGTTCGCGGAAGGTTCTTACATCGCTTGACGTTTTGAGTGGTCTCATTGACAACAAATTGTTCATATGTCGGCTAATCAAAATGTCTTCTCGCCCAAATCTGTCTTTAAGCAATTTTATAGCTTTCTCATAATTGTCCGCAGATAAAGCGAAACCTTCGACTGTGTTTAGTGCAGTTCCGCCGAGATGTGACTTCAGATAGTTAAATTTATCGATCGGGTTCAGTGAGTTGTTCTGGTGTATAGCTGCATCAAAAGGATTCCAGTACGTCAGCCATTCACTAAAGTTTCCATAAAATTTCGATATCATCAATTTCGGAAGTTTCACAGTCGTGCAGGAAGGTACATAATGTCTCATTTCATTTTCATCTATTCGTGAGTTCGAATTCAGTATATTTTCGCCATGAAAATCTGATTGGCGAATCTTTTTATTTGCCCTAAATCTCCAAATAATATATTTCTCTCGATATTCCTCTACGCCCTGTAATTCCCTCTCTAAATCGTCAGTTTCAAGAAGCGTTTCTATTTCGTGATCCACTAATTTAAGTTCTTTAAATGATTCATTCAATTTTTCTAATAATTCTTCAAGATCAATTCTAATTAGCGTGTCAAGTCCACTTTCAATCTTATTGCATGTTTTCGTTAAATATGATCTGTTAATAGCACGCTTCTTCTTTAAACGTAGAATTAATTATTCCGCCATCATGTAAACAAAGCGGCAAGTAGGGTTAGCTAGCGAGTTCCAAAATGGTCAGCTTAAAATGATTTTTTTTCTTCTAGAATTTACCTTCAACAGTCCCGGCTGGGATGCCAAAAATATTGCGATTTCACCGCCACTCTGTGTTGTGACGACGATCTAAGTTCTATAGAGGTAGTCGATCACCTCTATTCTTGGTCGGCGGGGTTGAAGGTTCAAAATTAAGGTGTCACTGCTTATAGCACTATTAAAATATTAGACGAAAACAGGAGGGAAAATTATATTTATTATAAATTAAGAAAATAAGTAAAGTAGTTTTTAATTAATTATATATTTAAATATTTACACTAAAAGAATCGGAGATCAGGGCAAATTCTCGTGTTCGAAAGTTGTTTACAGGTTCTTCTGTTATTGTTTTCTCATTTCAGCCGCTGCATCCCCGTAGCCCCCTCCTTCGGCCTTCCATTGGCTGCTTCGAACTCCTTCTTTTCCAACAACTGTATTAAATATGTGAACGCAATGACAAACAGTTACTTGTGTTATGGCAGTAATATCACGGAGTTTAAATTTAAATAAACCTGATTTGACCGTCAGTTTTTTTTCACTTTCACCTGAATATGCTCTTTGAGTCGGAAAACATTATCATAGTTTATTTTTGTTCCATATATCTCTTCTAACTCGTGTTTTCGGTGAGTTAAGTACGTCGGTTAGTTGAAGTCGCTGGCACAAAGATATAAGTATAGTATTACATCACTTTATGTATGCTGTAATCTGAGGGTGTTCTACAGTTCCCTATCAGGATACACACCATGATATTTTAAAGATAATCTGAAATCTATTTACTCCCTTCAAAGTTTTATGTCCTGTTTATACTCTTTAAACTTTAGAAAAATTCAAGGACTCTTACTGGTAAATTATAAAGCTGGACAACACGTAAAGTAAGATGAGTTTATTTTAATAAACGAAAACGCAAGCTTTCGGGACGTACGCCCTTCAACAGGCAATTATACACGCAAAGATACAAATGGTAGGTAGGAGCGAATATTTATATGTGCTAGTTTTTAACATATTTACAAGAATTTTGCTGTAAAATTAGCATATTAAACTAAACCAAAGAAATGCAAAAATCTAACTATTATTTCAATTATTAAACTTAATGACGGGAACTATTGTACATATAATATTTTATGAAAAAACTAAGCAATTACAATGTTTCCGAATATAATTAAATATAACAAAAACTATTCATAGAAATATATATTCAAATATATTTTGACAATATGTACAGAAGCCGTTGGCCGGATCCCAACAGAAAATAAGTTTTGAAGTTAGTTATCCTGAAAATTCTTCAAATACTACCTATCCGACATCGTTTATATTGCTAAAAACGAGAATCTAACTTGCAATATCATCTCTGAAGATGTATTGACATCTGACCATCTCTTTATATTAATTGTCCTGTAAGTCTTTAAACTGCCTAGTGTTCAAATAATAAAATACGAATCAGAGAATAGTCTCTATTTAAATACAAAATAGGGAAAATTTAAATAACAAATTACCTTCTAAAAACACCTCAAAACAGATAATGCCATCATTAAACTTTATGACAAATGTCTGATGTGAGGTAAATATCCCCTCTGATATAATTATAAATAGTGGACTCATTAGTTTGATATCTATGAAAATTACACATTTGTTGGTTTTACTGGTTCTAGATAAAAATTATAAAATAGACAGATTCTCGAATTTTTATATATTTATCAATTAAGAACAAATAAAATTATCTGTATCTTTAGAACAGTTTTTTTTTTAATTAGAGGGTGAATTGCTTTCATCAATTATACCTATGAATGTCCTATTTCCACGACTAACTTGTACCCTGAATAAAATAAAATCCAGACAAAGACCAACCTGTATACCATAGTTTCAGGCTTTGGGCCTCATCAGTACAGGGGCGGCTTCAACCTCATAACATCCTACGAAAAGAACTATTAAATAGGTCGAATTTGCCATAAACTGGTGTTGTGGCTTATGATTCAACTCTACATTTAAGTTGTTAGAAGAGACTATAGATAAACACGACGAGTTTATTTGATTATATTCTGCGATTCCTACTATTGTAATATTTAAGTTTTTAATGGGCGCAAAACAATATGTGAGTACATTATTCTAAGTAATATATAATGGGAGAAGTGTCATTTTTGCTACTTAAATGCCATCCTCCCGAAACCTTATATGGTGATTTTGCCTGAAACTTAGCCCTGCCACTTCACTTCACCTTAAACACACATTTGGAAAATTTAACCGATTTGATAACTCATCTCGTAGGAAGTTAGGAAATCGAAAACGACCTTGAAAATGATAGTATTTTAAATATTGATCTAGTATCAAAATATTCTTCTGTAGATCGATGTTAGGGTAAATTTTTACTTGACTACGTTCAAAATCAAGACATCTTCGATTAACAAATTTATTTTTATAACAGAATGGAAAAACTTTACATATTAACCTATTTTACATTAATAGAAATTTAAAACAAAAACATTACATACCAATTAGCAGCAAACTCTCTCTAAATCTACAAAACTACATATGCAAAAACAAACGAGAGTTCTAAATATAGCAATTACAATGTTGCCGAATATAAGTAAACATAACAAAAACTATTCATAGAAATATATATTCAAATATATTTTGAAAATATGTACAGAAGTCGTTGGCCGGATCCCAACAGAAAATAAGTTTTGAAGTTAGTTATCCTGAAAATTCTTCAAATACTACCTATCCGACATCGTTTATATTGCTAAAAACGAGAATCTAACTTGCAATATCATCTCTGAAGATGTATTGACATCTGACCATCTCTTTATGTTAATTATCCTATAAGTCTTTAAACTGCCTAGTGTTCAAATACTGAAATACAAATTATCGAATGGACTCTATTTAAATACAAAATAGGGAAACTTTAAATAGCAAGTTACCTTTTAAAAACACCTCAAAACAAATAATGCTATCAATGCCCTCGGACAATGCATACTCACTCTTATCTAAATAAATAGACATAACTCATTAGATATCAAATATTTTGTTTTGTGCTTGTCATTAATATTTAAAACACATTTACATTTTATATATGTTATTCAATTACGATCAAAATTACATAAAAATCACATTTAATTATATCTCATCACAAACAATTATCATAACTATATAACATTAAGCCAACTCTTCACAGTTTGTTTTGGTCACCAGTCCAATATTTTTATTTTCATAGACTAAATTATGAGATTAATTTATAAATGAAAATATGCAAAACAAATAAACAACTATATACATCAATTCCCCCTTCTTAGGCTTGGCCCCCCTTATGTATTTATTTATTCATTATATCTCTGTGGACATCTGCGCTCCCTCTGAGGGTACCTGGGAGTTGTAACACTTTTCTCCTCTGAGATCGGAGTAGGCACACATTCAGCATCATTGATATTAGTGGGATGTGATTTACCAGGCAACATTTTTTTAATGTAGTTTTGATGAACTTTTTTTTCACTGTCACCTTGTTTTATTAAATAAACATTCCTTCCTAGTATTTTAATTATCTTTCCTGTATACCAAGAGGGATGATTATTAGTAATCCACCTAAATTTCACAGTCTCATCCACTTTAAATTTACTGTTAACATATTGACCGTTGACTTTGGAGACTTTTACTTCTTCTTTTGACAACACAGAAAGTCTTGATCTGATCTTTCTTCCAAGAAACAGTTCCGCAGGTGATGTCCCTTTTCTAATATTTACATCTGTCCTTATAAAGAACAAAGCCCTGGACAGAGCCAAATCTAGTTCCACCTGCTTGTTTTCATATAATAGCTTTTTTAGCAATTTCTTTACCTCTCTTACAGATACTGCTGCCTGTCCATTCGATTTTGGGTGATATGGGGGAGATGTCACATGGGATATGCCATTCTTAGACAAAAAATCACCAAAGTCACTACTAAAGAAAGGAGGACCATTATCAGAAACCATTACTTGTGGAAATCCGTTGCGAGCAATACAATTTCTCATAAAATTTATACAAAAATATGCACTGGTAGATGGTACTTCAGAAACTTCAACCCATGAAGAGAATGAATCTACTGCTAGTAAAAACAGTCTATTTTTGAAATTGAAATAGTCCATGTGAACCCTCCTCCATGGTCCTGCGTATTTAGGCCAACTCTCAGTCCTTTGATGAGGCAGACTTTCATTAGAAGGACAAGTTCTACAATTTTTTGTAATTATTTCTATTGAAGAGTCCATGCCAGGCCACCAAATAGATGAACGAGCCATCATTTTCATTTCATTAGTCCCTGCATGGCTCTCATGTAATAATAGAAGTAACTTTTCATGTAGACTTTTTGGAATAATCATTCTATTCTCAAGAAAAATACATTTTTGGAGAATGGTGAAGTCATCAATCCTTTTTAAATAAGGAATGAGATCATCATTGGGACTTGAGGGTAACTCCCCTCTGTCTCAATAATTTCATACAATTTGAATAAGATTCTGTCTAAATGTGTTTCATGAGCCACAAGAACATGGTCAATGATGGAAGTATTTAAGAGTAAAATTTCACCACTCCCATCATTATATTCCAAATAATTCTTTTGAAACTCTGGAAATCTAGAAAGGAAATCTGGAATGATATTATCCTTTCCTTTTTTATACTTAATTTCAAAATTAAAATTTGAAAGAGTTAGAGCCCATCTATGAAGTCTATTTGCAATGAGTGGAGGCAAATTTGTTTTATCTCCAAAAATAGTTATTAAGGGCCTGTGATCAGTATAAATGGTGAATTTCCTACCAAAAGGGTAATTTTTAAATTTATTTACTGCAAAAACAATTGCAAGTCCTTCTCTTTCAACTTGAGAATATTTTCTTTCATGAACATTTAAAGTTCTGGAAATGAAACACACAGGCCTTTCCTCCCCATCCTTCAAATGTGAAAGGGTTGCTCCTATTCCCACCTGACTTGCATCACAAGAAAGAATCAAAGGCAAATTTAGGGAATAATGCGATAAACATGAGGTCTCATCTAATGCATTTTTACGGGAATTGAAAGATCCATCTGTCTCAACATTCCAAGACCATTTCACATTCTTTTTTAATAGGTTGTATGAAGGATATGCTAAATCTGAAAGATTTGGCAAAAATTTACTATAAAATGACAAAAATCCAAGGAAGCTTTTTAATTCAGTTATATTCTTAGGAACTGGACAATTCTTTATGCAAGCTAACTTGTCTTTCAAGGGGTAAATACCAAATCCATTAATTTTATGTCCAAGATATTCAATCTCATTTTTAACAAACAAGCACTTATTTTTGTTTATCGTAAAATTATTTTCTTTAAGAATATTAAGTGTTCTCTTAAGAATATCTAAATGGTTTTCCAAATCCTCTGATGCAATAAGAATATCATCAAAATAAATGTAAACATCATTGATTCCCGAGAAGAAGGATTCCATTGTCTTCTGAAATATTTCAGAATCAGTCTTTATACCAAAAGCCAAACGATTATATTTATATAAACCTTTGTGAGTGGAGACAACCAAATACTTGTTTGAAATATCATCCATCTCAATTTGATGGTAAGCCTTTGGCAAATCTAATTTAGTAAATAATTTCTTTCCTTGAAAATTACTTAAGACTGAATCAATGTTAGGGATAGGATATTTAACATCCTCTAAGTAAGGATTTAAACTCTTTTTAAAATCAGCGCAAAGTCTAATTTGGCCATTTGGTTTTGCAATACAAACAAGTGGTGAAGCACAATCACATCTATCTATAGGAGACAAAATATTCAAATCAACCAATTTATCAATTTCATCTTCCACCAGTTGTTTTAAGGCAAAAGGAACTTGTCTGAATTTGTAAAATTTTGGGATAAAGTCAGCCTTCACATCAAGATGGCATTTGATACCTTTAATAGGGCCAGATTTGTATTCAAAAATGGATTTATAATCATTTATAAGTGACTCTACATTAAAAGAGTCCAATTTATGTAAATAATTGAAAGAAATATTAAAAAAACTAAGGAAATCTCTTCCCAAAAGAAATTTAGAGAAATTTAAATCAGTTATAAATATCTCATAGAATCTCATCATCTCTTAGAAACATTTCTAAATTTTATATCAAATTTACCCATGCCTAAAATAGGTATTTTAGAAACACTATAGCCTGTTAAGATGGTACCACATTTGTTTAATTCAATTATTTTTAAAATATTTAAAGTAAACACATTTAGTTAAAGTAGTAATGGCTGCACCAGTATCAATTTCAGCCAAAAGTTCAATCTCATTCACATACACAGTTTCAGTCAAAGGAGGATGTAAATTTATATTATACAATGACAAACTATTTTGAGAATTTGAAGGATTATTAACATTAGGGTGCGACTTAAATTTATTAAAATTCTTTTTAGAATTTATGGGCAAATTATGGTCAGACCTGTCTTTTTTATAACATATTGTGGAAATATGACCTAATTTACCACAAACTCTACAAGTAGCAGATTTAAAAAAAAATTATAATGAAGATGGTTAGTCTTACCACAGTGTTTACAGGTATTATTAATGGCGTGAAGATACTGTGGGGACTGATGGGCATTTTCGGATCCTTTGATATTATGTAGCTCATTATCCGCTGATTCCTCAGACAGAGCTATGTCCACTGCACCATCAAAAGTTAAGTTTTCTTCTTGTAGGAGTTTCTTTTGGGTATATGAATCAATGATGCCAGCAACAAATCTGTCACGTAAGGATTCTTGTAAAAAATCTCCAAAAGAACACTTTTGAGCTTGGTCTTTTAGGCGTATCATATATTTAGAAATAGTTTCTCCAGACTTTTGATCCATTTTCTGAAATATGAATCTTTCATATATTATATTAGTTTTTGGATTAAAATGTTTTAATAAGATCGTACATAATTTATCAAAAGGAACTTGAGCAACTTCCTCTGGAAAAACTAAATTTCGCAAGATACTAAAATATTTAGGGCCTATACTTGAAATAAGAAATGGCGTCTTAAAATATTCCTTTGTTTTAGAAATTAACATAAATTGTTTTAAGCTATATATATAATTTTCCACATTTTCTAAATTCTCATCAAATTTCTCAAACATACCTGAAGACATATTTGAAGTATAATTTCTTCTCCCAAATCAATTTCTTTGTTCTTTACAAAATTTGATTTTCCTCGTCGCCAGTTGTTTTGTGCTTGTCATTAATATTTAAAACACATTTACATTTTATACAAGGTATGTCCCATAAGTTCCCGGACTGGGTCCATAAAAAAAGGTAAGATTTAAAAAAAAAAAAATTATTAAAACTTTTCAAAGTAATCCCCCCTTGCTTCAACGCACCAGCGCCATCGTTTCTCCCAATTGTCGAAACAGTTTTTATAAGCCTCTTTTGGAATGCTCTTCAATGCTAACGGCGATTTTTCTATTATGTCATCCCTGGTGTCAAAATGTCTTCCTTTTAGAACTGCTTTAAGTTTGGGGAACAGGAAAAAGTCATTTGGTGCGATGTCTGGGAAATAGGGTGGTTGAAGTAGGATTTGTGTCCCGTTTTTCGCCAAAAAGCTAGTCATCAAGTGCGCTGTGTGAGGGCGAGCATTGTCATGGTGTAGGATCCAGCCACCATTAGTCCATTTTTCTGGCCGTTTTTTCGAATCGCTTCCCTTAGACGGCGAAGAATGCCCAAATACATTTCCTCAATAACTGTTTGGCCTGCAGGAAGATACTCGTGATGAACAATGCCCTTGTTATCCGAAAAAGCGACTAGCAACACCTTGTTTCTGGATTTTTTGGGTCTAGGCTCACCCTAACCTCTCCACTCGGCAGATTGAGGTTTGGTTTCAGGGTCATAGCCATAGACCCATGTCTCGTCGCCTGTGATTATCTTGTCTTTCCATTCTGGATCCGTTCTTGTCATATCCATCATGTCCTCACAGGTTGCAAGCCGACACAGTTTTTGCTCATTGGTGAGGAATCTTGGGATGAATTTTGCAGGAGTCTTTTTGAGCTACAAATCTTCGGTTACGATCCTTCCAATCATTGTTTTAGAGATGCCTGTGTCTTGCTCTAGCTCCAGCAAAGTGGTTCGAGGATTTTCTTTTATCAAATCGGTGATTTTTTGCACATTTTCATCAGTCCTTTGAAATTTTGGGAGTCCTTGACGAGGATCATCTTCAATGGAAATTCTGACAGCTTTAAATCTAGAATGCCATTCAAAAACAGTTGTTCTCTTTGGGGCGTTATTGGGGAATGCTTTATTAAGCATTTAAAAAGTTTCGGTTGCTGATATTTGAAGTTTCACACAAAATTCTATGTGAATCCTCTGCTTCAATTTTTGTTCCATCGTAAAATCGCCGCAGCGCTAGGTGTGACCTTTAAATAAATTAGAATAACCTTGGCGCGCGCGCAAGTACCGCCTCGATATTGGTACCACCGTATAGCCAGATATTTTTTTCTATAATAAACAGTCAAATTCATTTACATTTTTCATTTATTTATTTTTTTATGGACCCAGTCCGGGAACTTATGGGACATACCTTGTATATTTTATTCAATTACGATCAAAATTACATAAACATCACATTTAATTATATCTCATTACAAACAATTATCATAACTATATAACATTAAGCCATCTCTTTACAGTTTGTTTTGGTCACCAGTCCAATATTTTTATTTTCATAGACTAAATTATGAGATTAATTTATAAATGAAAATATGCAAAACAAATAAACAACTATATACATCATATTTGTCTTACAAATCGTCTAAAAATAAAAACATCATGTGACCCTTAAGGCAGATAGTTTCCACTCACCCACTTGGAAGGGATATGCGAATATATTAATGATTTCAAAATACAGAAGCTGGTAAACCCAACCCTTTATCATGTGTAGTGAATACCTTTCGGTCAATTCTATTATTCAAGCCAATATTTGAATGTTAACAGTTTTTCGATTGAAAGCTTATTTCTTTCTACTAACCTGTACAGATTGTTTTAAGTTGAAATCCGGCATCCTACAAAAGTGTTATTTGAAAACCATTTTACATATCCCATTATTAATTTAATAATTGCGTTTAAAAGTTACATTACTAAAGTAAAAATACACTCATTGACAAAACATAAGGAATTTGTACCTTTTAACATATATATTGGGAGTCAGACAATAACTCTGAAAGATATTTGATACACAGTGACTTTAATTGAAGACACATGAGATAACCAAGTGTGAACAAACACGCGATATCAAAATATGAAACTTCCTTAAGTTTTGTCCATGATTATACAATGTGTGGCCTCTAGTGCTTATGTATTATGTGCGGTGAATCGAACTGGCTTTGGCCTCCTGGCACTAAGGAGGAATCACCGCCTAATTCTTATTTTAACGCTGGTTTTAATTATATGCTTCTTGACTCAGCGAGCTAACTATAACTCCTTCAAACTTGAATAACTGCTATTGTCTCGTCTCACCAATTCTAATGACTCAACCTCGTATACTTTAATAACTCACTTTATTTTCTAAAATCAAGATTATATACATTTCTAAAATTTACATAATTTAACAATAATTAACAAAAGTAAATTCTAACAATTTTGCATATTTAAGGCTGGAACATACTCCCCCCGGCCGCTGAACCCTGGTTCAGATTTGAAGGGAAGCGGAGCCAACTTCGTAATAGGTCGTAGGTAGACTCCGGTAGCAGCCCGAACTTGGGCAACTCGCACCTTCTGGTCAGAGCCCGGATATACCTCGAGGATCCTGGCCAGACGCCACTGTAGAGGTGGAAGTTTATCTTCTTTTATTAGCACTAACTGATTAGGCTTCAGATTGTCTTGTGACAACCTCCATTTATTTCTCTGTTGCAAAGAGTTGATGTACTCTCTTGTCCATCTTGACCAGAACGAGTTCCTCAGACCCTGTACCAGATTCCATCTTGACCGTAAATCCACTCGCTCATAATTTTGCAATCCTGGGTCCTCAATCAGAGGGGAGCCAATCAAGAAATGTCCCGGAGTCAAAGCTCGAAGATCGTTAGGGTCGGGACTTAACTCTACTAACGGTCTGGAATTAAGGCAAGCCTCAACCTGACAGAGTAGTGTGATGAATTCCTCCATATTTAAAAGTGATGACTTTACCACCTTGCTCAGATGACCCTTTAAGCATTTGATGTTTGCCTCCCAAAGTCCTCCAAAGTGTGGAGCTGATGGAGGAATAAAATGCCACTCTATAAACTCTCTTCTGCTAAAAAGTCTTTAGTCTCTTTTGAATTCATTATTTTATATTGTTTCTTCATGAAGCTTTCGGTTCCTCTGAAGTTCGTTCCATTGTCTGAGTAAATTTTTGATGGTTTTCCTCTACGAGATATAAACCTCCTGAGAGCTGCAATAAATGAACTGGTTGAGAGACTAGTCACCATCTCCAAATGAATTGCCTTGACCGAAAAACACACAAAGAGAATCACATAGCATTTGATCATCCCTTTCGATCTAGTCAGACTTGGTTTTATTTCGTAAGGTCCTGCCAAATCGACTCCAGTCTTGGTAAACGGTCTTGATGGATTTACTCTATCAGCAGGCAAATTCCCCATAATTTGTACTGCAGTTTTTGCCCTGAATCTGAAGCAGGTTATACACTGTTTAATGATTCTTCTTACAATGTCTCTACCCCCCATGATCCAATAACTATTTCTTATTAGAGATAAGACCAGCTGTGGACCAGCATGCAAATATCTCGTGTGAAAATGAAGTATTATTAATTTGGTAAAGTGATGATTTTTCGGTAATAACAGTGGGAATTTTTGATCAGGGTTTACATTCGCGTACTTAATCCTACCACCTACTCTTAACATCCCAGATGCATCTATAAAAGGATTAAGCTGCAAAATTCTACTTTTTCTTGAAGCATGTCCCGTATTTCTTAGATCCTGCATTTCTTCTCCGAATTCGTCCTCCTGAATCCATCCAATAATCCTAATCACTGCATTTTCTAACTCCTTCTTCGACAATGTTCCAATTTCTCTTTTCTTCAGCGACACCCGACAGTTAGTGATGAATCTCAAACACCAGGCTATGATTCGCCTCGTCTTGATAAAAGTGGAATATTTTGTTACAACTTCTGGACAGACGGAAACTCGGGACTGGCAAGCTAAGGCTACTTTTTCTTCCTCATGGCATTCTAGGCCATAGCAATTATCCTGATTCTGAACAAAGTTGTTATCTTTCAACCAAGTCGGTCCTTGCCACCACAGTGTATGTCCAGATAACGCAGCAGGCATTATTCCCCTAGAGGCACAATCGGCGGGATTATCCTTCCCAGACACGTGACGCCATGAGTTTCTGTCAGACAGTTGCTGTATTTTCACAACTCTATTGTGTATAAAGGTCTTCCATCTGTTAGGATCTGATTTGATCCAACTCAATGAGATCTGAGAGTCTGACCACAAATATGCCCTGCCAATATCAATCTTCAATGAATCAACAACAGATCTGTAGAGCTGAGACAGGAGGAGAGCCGCGCACAATTCCAATCTAGGTAGAGTTAGAGACTTACATGGGGCAACTCTGGTTTTTGCTGAAGACTTGTCCATCCAGAGAGACTGTTCTTAAGTAGCACATAGCCGAATAAGCTACACTTGACGCGTCACAAAATCCGTGGAGTCGAACATCTCGATCCCCTTCACATGCCCATACGTATCTTGGGATACTCAACTCCCCTAATTTTAGTAATTCGGCTCTAAAATTATTCCACTTTTCCTTGATGTCGTTCGGAATATGCTCATCCCAGCCTGTCCCACTTCTCCATAACTCCTGCATTATTATTTTCAAAGCCACTGTAGTAGGTGAGAGGAAACCAAGTGGTTCGAAAATCCTCGCAATATTGGAGAGAAGATCTCTTTTGGTAACAACTTCTTCAGGAAGAGTTATATTAACTCTAAACGTATCTTGTACATGATCCCATACAATTCCTAAAATCTTGGATATGGCTCCTTTCTCCAAGTTAATTTTCTTCTCTTCGTTCATTTCCTCGACATGAGACACTATCTCGTGGCAATTTGAATTCCACTTTCTTAAGTGAAACCCTCCCCTTTTCATTAAGTCTTTTAATTGGTCTATTAGTTCTTTGGTTTCAGCAATCGTTTGAGCTCCTGTTAGCAGATCATCGACATAGAAATCATTCAAGGTCACCCTAGAAGCTTCAGGATAATTTTGGCCTTCATCTTCTGCTAACTGTTGTAATGTTCTCATTGCCAAAAATGGAGCCGAAGTTGTACCATAGGTAACAGTCAGTAGTCGATAGTCCACCACAGGCTCTTCTGGCGATGGTCTCCACAATATCCTCTGATAGTCCGCATCTTCTGGATGAATTCTTATCTGGCGGTACATCTTTTCTATATCAGCAGTTATGGCGACAGGATACGTTCTGAATCTGAGGAGAATGAAGAATACATCCTGTTGGATTTTTGGTCCCTTGTGCAAAAATTTATTCAAAGAAACATTATTTTCAGATTTAGCCGATGCATCAAACAAAACTCTCATTTTTGTTGTAGTGGATTGCTCTCTAATTACTGGATGATGAGGCATGTAATAGCATCTGCACAATTCTCGCTTCAATTCTGCAATTGGGACCCTTTCCATGTGGTTTAAGTGTTCATATTCCTTCATGAATCCCCGGTATTGGTCATATAATTTCACATTCTTACACAATTTTCCTTCCAACGAAAGGAACCTTCTTAAAGCTTTTTCTCTTGATTCACCCAGAAGCGGTCGATGTTGTCTGAATGGCAATTTTACCCAATACCTTCCATGGCTATCTCTGCCATGGTTATTCGAAAATAACCTTTCACAATCTTCGTCCTGTGTACAAAGATCCGGTGACGGCACAGATTCAGTTTCCCAGAATCTTTTCATTACGAATTCTAGTTCTGGTTCAGATTGTAAACTAAGGTTACAGACTTCTGTATTACTCTCCGATGTTCCCATGAGTTTTCCTAGAAGTACCCAACCTAGTCTTGTATTAATAGCCATTGGCAATCCTTCTCCGAGAGATATAGAGCCATTCAACATAAGTTCAGTGTATATATCTGCTCCCAATATCATATCTATTGGGGCTTGTATGTAGAACTCTGGGTCTGCCAATTTGAGGTTCTTCAAAGTTGGCCAATTAGGGTCTTTCAACCTGAAGTTCGGAATTTCTGAAGTGAGCACTCCCGTGACTACTGCCTCTACCGAGAATTCCTCAGAATTATTCAGTGGACAAAATGTCACACTTACTGTCGATGAAGAATGCTGCACTGGTGTGTTTCCAACCCCTATAATCATCCGATCTGATTTCCTTTGGACAAGTCCCAATCTTTCGCAGCATCCTTTTGTTATCATGGTGACTTGGGAACCGCTGTCCAGTAGGGCTCTGCAGGTGCATAACTTTCCGAGTCCATTTTTTATCTTGATTCCAGCTGTTGCGAGTAGTACGTGGCTATCAATGCAGTTTGCCTGTTGAGTATTAGTCAAATTGATAGCACTTTCATGTTCCTTCGGAGTTGTGTTCTCAACTTGGGCCGAAGCGCCTTCCGTGCTCGGTTTATCATAATGAATCATCGTGTGGTGCTTCCCCTTGCATACTTTGCATCGTTGGTTCAGCCTACAATTCCATGAGAAATGGCCTTTCCTCAAGCAATTGAAGCATAATTTATGACTCTTTACTACATTTAATTTTTCTTTTAAAGGCATTTTGCAAAATAAGTTGCACATGTATAGTGGATGATGCTTAGATTTGCATAATATGCAAGTGTCCGAACTCTCAATTAGCATCCCGTAGCTTTGGCATTTGGGAAATCTCGATCCGGTGGTTTCTTCCTTTTTTGAACATTCCTTGACAGCACAAGACATGCTTCTCGCATGTCTGGAAATGAACGCTATGAACTTGTCATAAGATGGAAGAGTGTTGTCCACTGACAGTTCCCAATCCAACCTTAGATTTTCACTCAACTTCTGCTGGAGGAAGTGCACCAGGATCACATCCACGAATTGATTTCTTTTCAATTCCAGCGTTTCTAAGTTTCTTATGGCTTCATTACAAACATCCATGAATTCATGGAGACACTTAGCCGATGGATTCTTAATTGCCCGGAGAGAAAAGAATTTTGACACCTGGGCATAAGCTAGCTCTCTCGGGTTATCATATCTTGATAACAGTGTATTCCATGCTTGGCCATAATTTTCACTTAGTAAAGGGAAACCCCTTATTAATCTGGCCGCTTCGCCTTTTACTGCAGAATTCAAATATTGTAACTTCTGTATATTAGTTAACCCTGGATGTGCATCGATGGTGGTGAGGAATAGCTCTTTGAAGTTGATCCAAGTGCCCATACCTCCATCCTATATCGGCAAGTCAAATTGAGGCAATTTTATATTTGCCTGAGAGCCATTTGGCTTTATGTCCGCCAGTTTGTCTTTGAGTTTTCTTTTATTTTCTATTTTTACCCTCAAGCTTCCAATCTTGTTCATTGAACTATCATATGCCTCACTTTCTTTATCTATATCAACTTCATCCAAAGAAAACAGCTCATCGTAGAGTTTCTCAATTTTTTCTTTGATCTCCTTTAATTCTTCACCCATTATTTCTAAGCGTACTGTTTCACCTGCCTCAATAATTGAATCCACAGTTTCAATAAATCCATTATTCGCCTTATTTGGCAACTTAACTTTCTTTGGAGGATCCTTTCGTCTCGAGACATTTCGCAATTGTATTCTCGCTGAGTTTTTTCCTAAATTTCTTCTGTTTCAAATCCTAATCCAGATATCGAGGGACCATGAATCGAACTGGCTTTGGCCTCCTGGCACTAAGGAGGAATCACCGCCTAATTCTTATTTTAACGCTGGTTTTAATTATATGCTTCTTGACTCAGCGAGCTAACTATAACTCCTTCAAACTTGAATAACTGCTATTGTCTCGTCTCACCAATTCTAATGACTCAACCTCGTATACTTTAATAACTCACTTTATTTTCTACACACACACACACTCGGGCGTGCGGCCGCGCTTTTTCGAGCTCCGCCGTTTTCGCCCTTTAAGAGCCTAAATTTGTCGCTGGAAGCGACTAATTTGGTATGGGCGGACAGCCCATTCAACGCCGATGAATTACCTGCAAGGTACGGCCTAATACCACAAACCTCAGCAGAGTTATCTGCAAATAACAATTTCCAGTTGCAAAACTCGGAAGAAACGCAAGAAATGGCCAGCTATGCAAATTTGCCTATTGGCCAAAGACATGCAAATTCCGCCTCTACGCGCGAATCTGCAACTACGTTGCCTTCATCTGGCGTATTTCTTGGTCAGCAGAACCGGGATAACTTACCTATGGATCTAAATCCTGTAACTGAAAGCGATTTTACCATCGTTCAAAATAAAAGAAGACGCCGTGACACAACAGCACCGCGCGACATGACCGCACAGCCCAACAGTGCTGGATCGGCAGCCAGGCGACAAATATCCTCGCCTGCACTCATTCCTCGAGTCCAAGAGATCAGGACCACGAGGACGCACATCGCGGAGGCCAGGGCTCGCCAGGCGAACTGCACCGAGGAGCAGTGCTTCTTCTTGGAGTACTGCCCTAGCTACGAGACTTACCAATACCTCAGGGCTATTGGAGGTATTATTGGAGGAACAAAAAACATCGTTCAATTCTCCAAAGTGAACGGCCAGTACCTGGTGGGCCTCACCAGCAGATCCATGGCGGAACAACTAATCCGTGAAGGCCTTGAAATTGAGGGAACCCTCCTGAGGACCTTCCCCTTCAGGAGAAGTGCAACCAGAATCACAATTGGGAACCTGCCCTTCTTCGTGCGGGACGCCGTTGTGATTGACGCCCTTGCACGCTTTGGGCGTGTGACCTCCATAGCCCCCAAACAACTTAAAGCGGGCGAATTCGAATTGACCGACGGCCGCCGGGAGGCCTTTATCCTCCTCCATGACGGCATAACCGTCGACAAGCTGCCCACCCGCTTTGAGATCAAGATCAAGGGTGAGGCCTGGCCCGCTTACATCTCATATGGCATCAAATGCTCAAGATGCCACGGACAGGGACACAGGAGAGCCAGCTGCCCTCTGCTCTATGGGCAGTCCACCACCTCCAGTCGAGCCTCACCGCCCTCTACCACCGGCCTTCCACCATCGACCGCGCCTAGGCTGCCTAGGCAGTCTTCGGCCGCGCCTTCTGCGCCAGCGCCTCCCAGTCCAGCTCTCGGGCCTTCCGGCGCTCAACCAGATGTCCAAGCTGTGTCCCCACCATCTGCGGCGCCCCTGCCGACTACACCAGCGCCTCCGGCCTCATCTGTGCACGTGGCGGCTCCTGCCCATCCACCAGAGGCCCCTACACCCGAGCACCCCCGCGGGCCCTCGCTCGGCGACGACTGAGCCGACGCCTCCCGCCCGGCCGGACTTCACTGCCCCGTGTGGCCCTCTGCCTGCGCAGGGGACCCTCGGACCTGCGACCCACACACCGGATGTAGACATGACCACCACTGAGGAGCCCTCTGCTCCCACACCATCCGCAGTTTCAACACCCCCACTGCCTACGCCTCAGCCTGCTAGGCCGACGCCGCCTGTTCCCCACGGGAAAGAATCAGCCCCAACTAAAGTAGCCTCTCCGCCTGCACTGCCTGTCAAGACCGACGAAGACCGTAAAAGATGGCTCCTTGACACTTTCAAGGATCTGAATTACAGAGCCATCTTAAGACCCATAATGGTGTGGAGCGATGATAATACTCTCATTAACTCGGTCCTGTGCTACGAGAAGGCTTGGAACAGCTATCATAACGTACCGCGAGACCAAAGGAGGATTCTTTCGGGCTTCTTGGACAGCGTCATACGGCGCGCCCGGGGTAGCGACCAGACTACTCTGGACGGACTGTTAAAATTCAAGTCAGCTCTGTAGCTACCGACTGGGACCAAAACGTCCCTTCGGGAAGGGCTCCATACTTCCAAGATTACTGTAAATATTTCTTGACTCTTGTTTTCTTGCAACTACTCTTGTAAATGTAAATATCTATTGACTCTTGAATGTAAAGATTGACTGGTATGTCAATAAAATCAGTTTAAATTGTCAATTGTCTTTATTTTCTAAAATCAAGATTATATACATTTCTAAAATTTACATAATTTAACAATAATTAACAAAAGTAAATTCTAACAATTTTGCATATTTAAGGCTGGAACATGCGGTATTCTGTTTCTACGGTCTGAGGATCCCATTGCAGCCATCGAGGTTACAATTCGATGCTATCATTGTCATTAATAATATCTTCCGATACCATAACCGATATATTTATTTAACTATCCCGATGTCAGAGATACTCTTTCTTTGATCATCCTGATATACTGATATTGTAGCGGTGGGATTGAACATAAATTGTATTCCTTCTATTTCTTTATCAAAATAACTCCCGCTTTGCATGTTCCAGACTCGGATGAAATAAAGGGAGGGAGAGCAGTAACAAGCCTACTGAAAAAACTGGACTCAGTTGACCATGCTGATAGTACCTTGTAAGGGTTCCTGTTCCGAGAATACAGAATTAGTAGCGTTTGTACTAGAAAGTTAGGAGCGGCTGCACATGGCGTCTGTTCCTCATGTCAGAGGCGGCCATTTCATATTGGAGATAAGTTGGCCTGCTACTGAGTAGCGCTCATAGTCTTAATGACAAAGACAAACACAATCTACTTCCACCAATCATTATGGAGCTCTACAGACTTGATACCTTAATATAATTAAATAAAGATAAAATAAAAAGAAGCTATTCAAATAATTTTAATATGGTGGAAAATAAACTACATAACCTCATTATTGAGCCAGTACACTTGTTAATATGACTTTACATATGGTATTTTTGATATCGAAATGTGTTTTTGAGAATGTACAGGGTGATCCAAAAGTCCCGCACTATTTAAAAATTAATAACTCCGCCAATATTTGCGCTAGAGCAATGCGGTAAACACCATTGTGTTCAGGATGCAATGGGATTTTTTATGGCAAATAATGAAAAATTCGAAACTGATTTTAGTTACAATTTTATTAGCCAGATGGCGCTCTACCAGAATCAGAGATTCAGCGGCCAAATTGTTTGATAAATTGAAAAATATAACTGATCGACACGTATTTTTCCTTTTTGAATACCAGGAAAGAACCCTAATAATATAAAATAACAAATTAATAAAATACCACTTCGCCAAAAGTATGAAGAATTGGTTAACGATTTTCAAATACAATCAGAGATATGTAAAATAGGTAAATGCAAATTAAAACATGTAGCAAAAAGAAAATTGATATTTTAGATACGGTTTGCTTCCGAAGATAATAAATTTCTAATATTTTTGATTCAACTCTCACTCAGTATCGATTATATTTATTTTAATTCATTTGAAAAATATGTATCTATCTCTGATAATTTATTTTACTCTGGAATGCCGTTGTTGTTGTCGTGTCCAATAAAGAGCCTTAGATGTATCCATGCATCTCCATCACAGCAGCAGCAATGTCCACTATCTTGGGTGTGTAAAGATGCTGCTCTGGGTCTATGTCAATTTTCTGCAAGGCTGCGGCCATTGCTGGCTATGAGAATATGTGGGTAGGTGTAAGTTCCACACCAGGACAATTGTTGCATGCCCTATAGGTTCCTGTGCCATCTGGATGTATTGTCATTCCTTTATAGTGTTTTGTTCTAAGTCTTGTTATAGCTTTTGTCATTCTTCTCTCAGAGTTTATTTCGCATTTTGATCTTTTCCTATTTTTTGTTTAATTATCTTGTATTTTGACAAAGAATCAGCGTCAAATAATGACATTTGTTCTTTCCTTTGGCTCAACTTTCTGGCTTCCTTTGCCAATTCAAATGCCATTTCATTACCCCCGATCCCAGCATGGGCAGGGATCCAATGTAGATTGCAGTTATTCTCCAATGGTTCCAGTTGGGTAAATAACGAGTGTATTTTCTGTGTGATTTTAGTATTGCCCTTCTGAATTGCTTCTAGAGCGGATATGGAGTCGCTGTATATTAAAATTCCTTCTGCTTGATGCAGGGATGGTTGGTTAAGGCATACATCAAGGGCTTTCCAGATAGCTGTCAGTTCACAAGTGAAGTTTGACGAAATCTGTCCTGCTCCTTCTTTGATTTTGATGTTTGTTCCATCTTGCAGTATTAGGTTAATTCCGGCCCCTCCATTACTCAGGGTAAGGTCTGAAGATCCATCTGTATATGCTGTTAAAGGGCGTGGCCTAGCATATTTAATCAAGAATTTGTACTATGAGGACATAGCCATTAATATTCCAAACACATTAGACCTCGAAGCCCAAGGTATCAAAGTCTACCTCAATCAAAACAAAGCCATCAACATATACAATATGTATGACCCTCCAAACAATACATTTATTGACGATGGAACAATGGCTCAATTTCTTACAGACAACACTATTATTGTAGGTGACCTTAATGGCAAACATCAACTATGGGTATGTTCTACGTCAAACCCAAGAGGCAAAATACTATCAAACATATTTGACGACAATGCCTTCATTTGCTTAAATGATGGGAATCCTACCCATCATTCCTACAAGCTATAATACTGCACAAGCTCTTGATATAAGTTTTTACTATCCTAACATTTTCCAAAAATGCAAATAGCAAATATTAAAAAGTTTTGGAAGTGATAATTTGCCTAATTTGATAGAAATTAGCACCAAGACCAAAACTAGCTCAATTAAGAAAATTTCTGGAACTTCAAAAAGGCTAATATGATATCTTTCGAAAACACCATTATTAAAGCAGTCAAAGTTTCAATACCAAGAGGTAATATTAAGAAATGGATTCCAAATTATACACACAAGGCAAAAAATATTCAAACACTTATAACTAAAATAAAAGAACTACAAAAAAGTGCACCCAAAACCAAACAAATTGTAGAACTGAACTGAACATTGTGATTGCAAAAATAAAAAGATTATACGTAAATGTGAAAAGGGAAAAATGGAAACAAACCTGTGAAAACCTGAACCCAAGAAACCAAAATACAAAACTTTGGAATTTGGCAAAACAAATTGACAGAGTCCAGCCACAAACTGAACACGCAAATATGATTAAGAATACAGATGGTACACCAGCAACTAATGACAAAATTTCTGCCAATCCTTTAGGTAATTCATATCAAATAAGTAGTAAAATCAAGGTTGAAAAAAGGCCTTAAAGATTATTCATGACTGTAAAAATGTCACCAGCACTCATAATATTTTCCATGAAAAAAATCAATATGAAAGAGCTAGCTTATGCATTAGAAAACACTGACCTAAACAAGACTCCTGGGCCAGATGGAATTCATGGCCGAATGATATCAAACTTGGGCAAAATTGGCAAAGAAAGACTTCTTAATGTTTTCAATAACTCCTGGAAAACTGGAAAATTGCCTCAAGACTGTAAAAATGCAACAATAATTCCCATTAAAAAACTTGACAAATCTGCTGATGACCCAAAACACTACCGACCTATCTCCCTCACAAATATTTGCTGCAAATTAATGGAAAAAATTATACTCAGACGACTCACCTACCACCCCGACACAAGAAATCTATTACCAGAAAAACAATATGGATTTAGGAAAGGACATGGGACAATAGACCAACTCTTATTTTTCACACAAAAGGTAAAAGATGCACAAAACAAAAAACCAACTAACCACACCATAGCTGCTTTTTAGACCTTACACAAGCTTTTGATAAGGGGTATGGAAAAACAAGTTAATTAGAAAATTATACAAACACTTCAAAATTGATGGAAAAGCTATAACTTGGATAAATGATTCCCTTAAAAATATATACATCAGGGTCAAATATAATGGCACTCTATCTAAAACCTTCAAATTGTACCAAGGATTACCACAAGGATCAGTCCTTAGCCCAACTCTCTTCACCCTATTTATTGCAGGCATAGAAGAAAATTTTGCACATAAAACCAATATTGGACTTTTCGCTGATGACATTATTCTATTGAAATATATTTCAGGAAGAGTGGGGAGCTGAAGCAACAACACTAAAATTAACTTACACATCTCTAATGAGACCTATCTTGGAATATGGATATCAAATCTATGGTACAGCATCTGAAACAAATCTAAAAACACTGGAAAGGATACAACTAAATGCAACTAGAATTATTACAGGTCTTCGAAATACCTGCCCTGATAATATTGTACTTTACGAGGCAGACATTATGCCCTTAAAGGATAGAATAAGCTACAATCTGCCAAAATATATAAACTTAATTGGGAACCCAATATAAGACTCAAAAAAGAAGGCCCTCTCCACCTGGCCAAACAGAAATAGAATTTTAAAATATAAAGTGGAAAAATATTATTTAGCTGAAAAAATATCTCCATGCGAACCACTAACAAAATGTTATTTTTAATGCCACTTTAAATGAACCCACCAACAAACAATGCCAAAATCCAGAATACTTAAAACGATTATCATTAGAAATAATTAATAAAATTCCTATAAATGCAATAACTATCGATACCGATGGTAGCAGAGACGAGTTGGGACACACTGGCAGTGGCTCTCTCATTAAAACCACAAATGGCAATGAGAAAATAAACAGAAGAAACCCAGAATTTTGCTCAGTCTTCAGATCAGAACTTATAGCCATCTATGAAGTCTTAAAATCCATCAGAAACACTAAACATCACGATATAAGGATTCTGACTGATAGTAGAAGTGCCATACAACACTTGAGTCACACAGGGGAACTTAGAGACAAAGTAAGCAGGAACATAATTGGTTATCTCCAAAAACTCTCAATACCTCAAAAATTCACCTTCAATGGATACCCTTACATGTTAGCATTGAAGGCAATGAAGCTGCTGATGCGCTAGCGAAAAAAGGCACGAAAGAACCCTTGCTACAGAAAAATAAACTTACTTTTAAAGATATAGAAACAGTAGCCAAAATAAACAAGTACTGGAGGATCCCACTTAAGCACAGTTAGTACACCCTAGAAGCAGATGGCCACCCAGACCTTTCGGTCCACAAGCCGGCATGCGGAGCATGCCCTTCGCTGCTATTCTGTTCAACTCATAAGCCAAGTAACGGTATCCAAGCTAGTGCTTGGAGATTGTACCTGGAAACACCACCTCCCAGACAACGTGTCTGGAAGGATTTCTATACCGGTGACCTTTAATCACAGCGAAATAGGAAAATATCTACTGTGTCCAGCAGGGACCGCAGGGAGGCAACCCCCGGTCGACTCTGTTCACTCACAGCTGAGGAAAAGCTCAGCTGCCACGTCGTGGGCTTTTTCAAGAAGCTTGCTGTGATTTCTCAGCAGCTTACTCTCGATCGCGCCCCTCGCCCTCCTTCTCTCTTCCTGCACACCCACTACCCTTGGACAATCCAAGACATAGTGGCGTGCATCCACATCCCTTTCTCCACAGACGCAATCAGGATTGCACTTAATTTTAAATCTGTGGAGACTTGGGGAAGGGCCCATGTCCCGAACTACCCTAATGAGTTTGTGGGACATTACCTTACAGAGGTACTTGGGTGTTGTTACCCCATTGAATACCTATCTCCCCTTCACACTGTTCCTCCATCTGTCCAACCATAAGTCCTGGACGTGCCCCCTGATCCTCCTATAAACTTCTTTCTTGGTCACTGGGGTCCTCAGTGATCTACCTCTAAAGCATCCTGCCTTAGCGATCCTGTCTGCGAACTCATTCCCTTCGATGAGGCTGTGTCTCCTAAACGAAGGGAGCTCCGGAGCCCGCGTCATCATCTCCAGCTCCCGGATTATTTGATGCGCGAGTTGCCCTTTCTCCAGATTGATGGCGACGAGGGCCAACATACAATCTGAATAGAAGCGGTCCGGGCTGAAGTTCTTCTCGGCACACACTCTGAGGGCTACCCTGATCGCAACCAGCTCGGCTGAAAAGACCAATTCGTCCACTCTGAGTGTTAAGCTTTCTTGGAAGATCAGCTCTCCATTAGTGAAAATCACTACCCCAGCTCCAGTATTGGTTCCAGAATTACTACCATCAGTGAAAACCTCCGTGCCAATCCCTGTCGGCCCTCCAGGACTCCAATTCCACTTTGGCAACCACTGCGGAGGCTTCCTTGGGTCCCTCTTCGATTCCAGGGCCCCCGCTTCAAGTCCCAGGGCATCTTCCCTGTTTTCCCAGATCTTCTGTCTGATGGTCTCCTCCTCTAGTTTCATTCCCAGGGGAATAAGCCCAGCGAGGACCAATAAGGCCTCACTGCTGGTAGTGCGATATCCCCCTGTGATTCTGAGTGCCGCTGTCCTCTGCACTCTCTCTAGAGTTGTTGCCACCTTCTGATCCCTGTTTCGGCGCCACCAAGCCCCGGAAGCATATAGCAAGATTGGCTCGATACAGGAGAGGCAGAGGTTCCTAAAAATAGTACCCTCCTTCCCCCCCCCCCTGTTGAGAGCCAACCAGGACATGCCTGCACAACGCCTCCCTGCCTCTCGCCACCATCTCCTCCGCCTGGTATTGCCAACCCATCTTGTCATCAATGACCACCCCCAGGATGATCATCCTATTGACCAACGCTACCCTCCGTCCTTCCATCCGGATAGCCTGCTTGTGTTCCCATTTGATCCCTTTCCTTTTAGTTCTTATGTATCTAGGCTTAAAGCTGAGGGCTTTAGTTTTGGAGACATTGAACTTAAGGGCAGAGTCATGGGCCCAGTTCGAGAGAATTTGGGGAGAAGTTTCAACACACTTCTCAGCCTTCGCTCTCGAAGCAGCCTCAATGATGAGGAACTGGTCGTCAGCATAGAGAACCATCCTGGCTCCCTCAGGGAGCTCCTCCTGGAAAACGGTGTTTACCAGGATATTCCACAGAATAGGTCCGCAGCAAGAGCCCTGGGGGCAACCCCTAGCACAGTTTCTTTCCAATTTCCGCCCACCAAAACTGAGGCTAATCCGTCTATCCCTCAGGAAGTCACGAACCAAGCTGCACAAATTATCAGGACCACCCATGTCCATCAAATTTCTCATCAGCTTGTTCCAGCTCATGGAGTTGAACACGCCATCGATGTCCAGGGCCACGAAAAGAACCCAGTCACCCTTATTTAAGCCCATCTCAACCCCCTCTAACACCTCGTCCAGAGCTGTGGTTGTGGACTTCCCTTCCTTAAAACCATGTTGGGAAGAGGAAAGGAGCTCATTACTCTCGAACCAGTGCTTCAGTCGCTGAGCTATTAGGCTATCCAGGACCTTACCTAGACACACTAGTAAAGAAAACGGACGATAATCATTAGGAGAATTACCCTTTCTACCAGACATTTCGAGAATCACTACTCGGGCAACCTTCCATGCCTCAGGAAATGTACCAGTGTCCAGGCACCTATTGAATAACCTGGAAAGAAGCGATGGGTGCATCCTTACCAGGGCTTTCACGACCGTGTTATCGATCCCTTCGGGACCAGGAGATTTCCTTTTCCCGAACTTGAAAGCCGTCAGTTTCACCTCATTCTCAGAAAAGGGCGGATCCACCAAACCACAAGTGGTCAGAGAGAGATCTCGTCCTCTGGTTCCTCGTTTCCGAAGTGCCGATCCAAGTTGTTTTTATTTTGTCTTCTGCTTTCGAGCGAGTAGGTCTAGAACACATTCTCTCTGAATTTTCTCATTGTTGGTGGATGAAACAGCACCAGTGATTATTTTGGCCGCTTTTGCTTGAACACCGTCTAGTCTTACTTTTAGTGATGAGTTTGAGGCAGCCCAGACCGGTGTTGCATATTCCATTATCGGCCTTATTAAGGTGGTATATGATGTTCAAAGAATTATGGGTTTTGCTCCCCAATTTGTTCCACATAGCCTTCTCAGAATGTTTAGTTTTCTGATAGCTCTATTTAGGTGCTAATTAAGTGTGTTCTGAAAATTCCAATTCCTCATCAATAATAATTAAAATAATTTTGTTGACATCTTGTCAATACATGCACAGTCTGCACTATTAAAAAAAGATAATATGCATTATATACACTATGTACAATGAATATGGCGCCTCTTCCAGCGCTGCAGATTTTGGTGGAGAATCGCCAGTGGGTCTCCAGCGACACCACGCATTTTGCGATCTACGATGAATACGTAGATCGCATACTTCGCCGCTTAGGAGATGGTGATGGCGTGGTCCTCGAGACCAACTGGAAAGATCCAGGACTGCAGTATCACACCTAGGTATTTTGGATTTCTATTTTATCAATTAATTGGTTGTTTATGCTCATTTTGGGGTTATATTTAAGCCTTTTTTCCCTGTCAGTAGAGAAGACGCATAGGTTTGGTTTTATTGGGTTTATGGTCATTTGGAGTTCCATTGCCCACTTCTCCAGTCCTCTCATTGATGTGTTCAGTATTTTTTACGATTTTTCTATGCTGCTACTTGTGTGCCATATGACTATATCATCTGCATAACAGGCAACCTTTGTGTCTTCAGTGAGGTAAGGATGGATGTCGTTAATATATAGCAGATAGAGTAGAGGAGTGAGCACAGATCCCTGAGGTACACCAGCCCATGTTCTTCCTTCCTTGGAAAATTCTCCCTTGACCCGAACCTTTAACCTTCTTCCCCTTAAGAAGTCTGCAATCCAGATTAAGGTTTTTATTCTTACTCCGATATTGTGCAGCCTTTCACGTAATTTCTCCCTCCACACTCGATCAAAAGCTGAGGTCATATCAAGGAATATAGCCGTGGTCTTCTTTGGCGGTTTTTCCTGGAAAGAATCTATCATTGATTGACAGGAGTAGAACAGTTGATCAGTCGTACAGTGCTGGGATCTATAGGCAGTTCGGTAGAAGTTTATTTATTATTTTTAGTGAGCCAGACTATGAGCCTAGAGTGGATAATCCGTTCTGGTATTTTAAAAAGTATGCAGGTGAGAGCAATTGGCCGATAGTTCTTGTATTCCTTGGCATCTTTGTTTGGCTTCAGTATTGGCACTATAATTGATATCTTCCAATTCTTTGGTAGTTTACCAGTTTGCCATGAAATGTTCAGTATTCGTAGGAGTTGAATATTAGCTTTGTCTTCAGAGTGTTTAATCATTTGACCAAAGATTAGATTATCTCTTGGTGACCTCTTGGATTTTTTTATTGATGAGTTTAGCTCATTTAGTGTGAAGTCTTTCGAGAAAATATCTTGTTGATGAAAGTTTCTTGCTTGTTTAACTAACTGGTTTATTTTTTTTTACTTAATATGAAAAATAGACACTTCGGCCAGTTGGAGTTTTTTATTTTCTCAACGTTTCGACAAATATCTTTTGTCTTCGTCAGGAGAAGTAAATAAAAATAAACATTTGGCAAGGCGTTAAAAATTTTCAACGCCTTGCCAAATGTTTATTTTTATTTACTTCTCCTGACGAAGACAAAAAATATTTGTCGAAACGTTGAGAAAATAAAAAACTCCAACTGGCCGAAGTGTCTATTTTTCATATAAGTATGAATGCCGGCCAGGCAGCCTCTATCTTTACGATAACTGGTTTATATTATTTCAGAGTCCTGTCTTCATTCGTATAGTTGAGTATGGAAGTGCTTGAAAAATATTCAGCAATTATGTTAGCCATCTGTTTGTTCTCGTTCTCGCTGTTCTATTCATATCGGTTAGAGTATTGGAGGATTGGTATTGGTTTTGAGTGTTCTCTAACACTCTAATCATATTCCAGTGTTGGCTGTCCTTTCTTGGATCCATTTTTTCGCAGAATTCTGCCATTTTTCTTGTTTGCATATCTAAATTTCTTGTTCTATTTTGTGACTAATTTCAATGAATTATTTTATGTTTTCTTCTATTTTATTTGTTTAAAGAAGTTCATTGATATTGTCTCTCTCTCTCTGAAATCATTGCCTCGATATTGAGGTCCTTCCAGTAAGGTATCCACAGGTCTTTACGTCTACCTCTAGGTATCGATGCTTTTGCAGCTTTTGAAATGTTCGAAGAGAATTTTTCCAAGTTTTTGTCAAGCGTTCTGTAATTCAATTTTTCGTTGCACATTTCTTCAAGCTCTTCTGTGAATTTTTTTAAGTCGGCTTTCCTAAAGTTCCATGTTCTTTTATTCTAATGGACATTCTCAATTTTGAAGTTTAGGGTTGTTAAAATTGGTCTGTGTTCACTAATTGCACCTCTCAGGATTTTTCATTGTGTTGTGGGTGCGATGTTGTAATTTATCGCTGTGATGTCTATTGCGGATTCTGTGCCTGTGGACTTAGATAGATAGCTGTTCTCTCCGGTAATTAACGGTGTAAGGTCGAGGTCGGTTAGCATGTCCTCAACCTGCTGACTTTTGTTATCCTGGACAGGTGATCCCCAAATTGAACTTTTGGCGTTAAATTCGCCGAGTATGATTGTGATATCCGAAGACGCTTCACTTAATGTCTCTATTGTGTGTACCCATACAAAATTCAAAGATTTCACGAGCTGAAAGTTGGCGATTTTGTGATGCGTCAAGAATTCGCTGCATGGGTTTTCCGGCAAATTGATATTGATGAAAACTGGCTGTCGAATGTTCTGTGGACAGATGATGCTCACCTTTCTCTAAACGGAGAATTTAACATTCAAAACAGCCGCATTTGGGCAACAGAAAACCCTAGGAATTTTACAAAAATGCCACTTTACCAGCCTAGAGTTAAAGTTTTGTGTGGGTTCACTTCTTTTATTATTGGGCCATTTTTCTTTGAAAAATCAATGGAAGAACTTTTAAAACCGTTTTTGTAACTGGTGAACGTTATGTTCAACTTTTGAGAGAAAAGGGTATTCCCATATTACAGGGCAAAAGCACTAAGCGAAATAACATTCATGAAAGATGGAGGACCTCCTCATATCTCCCGAGGTGCCAAAAAATTCCTGAAGGATACGTTCGGTGAAAATCGTGTGATAAGTCGCCACTTTATATACCAGTGGCCTCCAAGATCACCAGACTTGACGCCTTGTGATTTTTGTTTATGGGAGTACATTAAATCGTGTGTTTATCGATGCTGGCCTACCACATTGGCCATGTTGAAGGCTTCTACCAGATGGCACGTTTTATCAATTTCAACAGATATTTTATTTAATGCTGTCCATTCTGTCATTTATCGTCTGCAGGCGGTGATTGAGAATGAAGGGTGGCACATTGAGCAAGGATTGTGACCTAATACAAGAGAGAAGGCAGTTACCTCATGTGTTAGATAAGCCGCCATGTATCATATTATCTACCAATATTTTGCAGCTCTTTGTGTTGGGATATGGGAATAATAAATGCTGTCCTCACATCTTGACTCTTTTTTTTTTTTGTGAACAGTAATATTTTGTTTGTCATTTGCTCACATATTATGTCGTGCAAACCAGAGTGTTATAACTTCTCGAATAACACTGGTACACACAATTTTTCCCTTTATGTTTAGTTTTTCGCTTTTCGCTTATTAGAAGAAATAGCATAAGGAATATTTTCTGAACACCAATAACTTTAGAAATTTTGTGAAAAAAAATAATACAAAATGATTTTACTACCACGTTTTTCAACGCAAAAGGTCGATTTAAAAATTATTTTTATTTGAGGGAACACATTTTTTAAAATTGTGTACAGTATAATAAACAATGATAACATTTGACAAGCCCATAGGATATTTGGAATAAAGTACGACAAATATATTTTGTCACTCCCCTCTATATTTCATTTGTTGGAACATGACAAATATACAGTTAAATAGTCAAGGGTCGCCAATCAATCAAGAAACTACACATTCCTTATAGCAAGAAATCTTATTAAGAGTGCCATCATAAAATTTGGTACTATATTAACATTTCAAAAATCCGTGTATGGATATCAGCAGTATTTTTCAAACATCTAATCTATTTCACAAAACCCCATATAAAATATAAATATTTTTGCTACATATTTCAATTTGCATTTACCTATTTTACATATCTCTGATTGTATTTGAAAATCGTTAACCAATTCTTCATACTTTTGGAGAAGTGGTGTTTTATTAATTTGTTATTTTATATTATTAGCGTTCTTTCCTGTTATTCAAAAAGGAAAAATATGTGTCGATCAGTTATATTTTTCAATTTATCAAACAATTTGGCCGCTGAATCTCTGATTCTGGTAGAGCGCCATCTGGCGAATAAAATTGTAACTAAAATCAATTTCGAATTTTTCATTATTTGCCATAAAAAATCCCATTGCATCCTGATTACAATGGTGTTTACCGCATTGCTCTAGCACAAATATTCGTGGAGTTATTAATTTTTAAAATAGTGCGGGACTTTTGGATCACCCTGTATTAATAGGCTGAGAGAGAAAACTGACTGAAGTAGCATTTCAACATAGTAGAAAGAAGGAATTACCACATATATGGGTGGTATTGAAAGGTAAACAGATAGAATGAAATCCAGAATTGGGTCAAGTTCCATTGGGAGATATAAGACCTGGGGTTGGGAGACGGGACAGACAGCTCCGAAGACATGCATCTGATTGTAAGTCTTTCTTTACCCAGGATTGTATTAGGTTATTCAGTTATTGTTAGACATTATCCATTGCTAACTTCTCTTGCTGAGATATTCTTTCTAGAATACCATCCATTCTATTCATTAGAAAGATATAATATATAATAGCTTATCATATTGAGAGAGAGAAATTGAAATTGAAACGTCTTTATTACCTTGTTCATATAAGATTCAATATATAATACACTAGCCGAATTTTTCCCGATATAATTTTGTATCTGATAATCAAACATGATACAACAATATCGTCATCATCATTTTCTGACTAAAAATATATAGTTTTAATAATTGATTTATATATATTTTTTAAATAGCCTATCGGCTTCCTCGTATTCTTTTACCTATGTATGGAAATTTTGGTTTGAATTAGTGAACTATTGCGAATTTGTATACCGGACATACAGACAGACAAACAGACAAACAGACGAACATACAAACATACATTTTTATATATATATATAGAGATTATATTAAAAAATAAAATAATTTAAATAAGAGGATATATATTTCTTTGATTTAAAGATACTTCTGTCAGTAAATTTTCTTTATTATCTCGACGTCTCGATGTTTTAATTTTTGTTCGCTCTTGACGAGTACAAAATATTTTTGTCGAAACGTCGAGACAATAAAAATATTTACTGACCGAAGTATCTTTAATTTGAAGAACTATGAATGCCCGCCAGGCAGCCTCTATCTTTAAGGATATATATATATATGATTTAAAAGGATAGCGAGATTGATATTGACACTAATTTATTACAATATTCATATAAGGAGATAGAGAAATAGCAAGGATAGATTTAATCAGGCTTCTTTAGTAGAGAACATATCCGATAGAAAAATATCAATATGGTATTCAATATTAATGACTTATTTTATAATATTTCTAGCGATTTTTCATTATTTTAAAATGAAATTGAGATTTTATTCTTTAGGAATATTCGTTATTGAACAAACGAAATATAAAGATATTTTTAATTAAGTATTTTATGTTCAAATATATCAGAAAAATTAGATACAATGTTAAATATATATCCTAGCCACATAATTATTTTGAGATAGGGGTGAAAAGTGCCACAAAACATTAGAACCTTCATATAATATTTGAAAAGGATAGTACAAATATGATATTTTACTGGGATAAGGTGCATGAAAAAAAAAAAGAAATTATAAAGGGGCATCTTCTTATCATGCACGATTTTTTCTTATTTCAAATAAAAGTTTTGAAAAATCATTAATATTTAATAGGATATTTATATATAGATTTGAATGAATAATGAGAAAAGAAAATATTTTTGAGAGTGAGAAAAATTTTGAAATTTATAATCCAAGTGCGCGTCAAATAGAGAGAAATTATATAATTTTAAATTTTAAAAAATATATTTCCCCTAATATGTGTTCTTTATTTAAAACTATTGAGATGACCTGTCTCCTTAGTTGTAAATCCACTCACTTAGCCCATGTTCAATTTTAACTTGCTAAATATTAATGGTTAGGTAAAATATGTATTTTGATTCCATAATATGTTCTTTTAAAAATGAAATTCTTGATTTTTCTGATATAGGTTATTACGGCCATATCCACGAATTTCTCTGTGGGAGTCTATCTTTGCAATACTCAAACCAAATCTGAATATTTTATTTTCCTTTATTTTCTAGATATCGTTATTTTTCGTTCGCAATCAGTTAAAGAAATCTCTGTTGAAGAATAGACCTCATCCTAATGAATTCGTAGAGGATAAAAGAACATTTAATTTTTGAACAATTTTGTAGATATATATATAACTATCTTTTAAACTGGGAAAGAAAGGGAAGGAAATTTTGAGGGAATTGCTTTTGAATGTTTGTCTTTTTTCTCATTGACCTTTCTCCTTTTTCCTCGTATATAGCCAATATGATATTATGTTGGAAATGTATTGACGCAAATATCCCTGAGTTTGGGATATCACGTTATAGGATATTAATAAAGTTAAAGTTTAAAGTTAAATTCAAAATTACCTTTTTTTGTTGTTTATATCACTAGCTAAGCATAGACAGCATTTATTTATATTGTTTTGTAAAATATTTATTTTGGTATACCTAATTTGAAACAGTCATAAGTTTCTCTCTATAGACTTTTCTTTTATTGTTCTAGTCTTTAATTCCTCATTCACGATAAAACAACATTCTTTTATATGTGATAGTTATTATACAGTCAATATGCGCAAAATAAAATTTGTTTATTATATTTTTCAATGAGAGAACATTGTTTCGTTTCTAGTAGCGCTACCTTACAAAAATATATTTAGGATAACTGGAGCCAAACTACTACAAACCTAAATTGAATAATCTTGAAGATATTTTAAGACCTCTTCATTGTAATAAAAATAGTACGATTTTATAGATTAGAGCATCGACTATTTATTGAACATGGTCGGAATATCTTGTTTCTAAAACATTCTTTACATTGGAACGCCAGGTTTTCTTACTCTAGAATATCAATCCTACAATGGAAGAAGTGAAGATACCTCTTTGAGCTGTTTAAAATGCATTGAAACTTATAGCTTGTATAGTGAAGAATATTTTATGCTTTGAACATAGCTATACAGGTAAATGTAATATATAATATACTAGCGGATGTACCCGGCTTCGCCCGGGTTTTACCGGAGTAAAGGTTTGTCTAACGAACATTTGTTAAAACAATTCTCTATAATACATTATAAAGGACTGCGGCGGGTGATTATAAACAATACTTAAAGTTACACCGCATAAGTTTCTTTTCTATGAAAAATCAATATTTATTTCAAAGAGAAATATTTACTATTTCTAACTTTTTTGAATGAAGTATGAGAGGGTGAAAATATGAAGAGTAATGGCGAACGGAAAAATAAAAGTGTCCAGGGGCGGGAATCGAAACCACAACCTTCTGCTTACCGGGCAGGTGCCATGTCCACTAAGCTACCCTGGACGTATTCCTCCGTTCGTAAATAACGAACGGAGGAATACGTCCAGGGTAGCTTAGTGGACATGGCACCTGCCCGGTAAGCAGAAGGTTGTGGTTTCGATTCCCGCCCCTGGACACTTTTATTTTTCCGTTCGCCATTACTCTTCATATTTTCACCCTCTCATACTTCATTCAAAAAAGTTAGAAATAGTAAATATTTCTCTTTGAAATAAATATTGATTTTTCATAGAAAAGAAACTTATGCGGTGTAACTTTAAGTATTGTTTAATTCTCTATAAACTTATAAAAAAAATAATAGATATATTTTGATAATTTGAAACTCGTAAATTTGAATCTCTCGATAAAGTGAACATTATTTTCCGGTCCCTGTGTGTCGTGTCATCCTGAATTTTGTCTTTCCTAATTTTCTACATTACAAAATCATCGTTTTATCTAGTGAACATTTATTCCCGGTCCCTTGAAAAATACTCGATAAGTTGAATAAAATCAATATTAATTGGATCCCTCGGTAATTGGAAGTTAAAGGAATAGTATCTTTGCCTTGGAATTGTATCATTATTCTTGTCTCAAATAAATTGCCGTGTCATCCTGAATTTTGTCTTTCCTAATTTTCTACATTACAAAATCATCGTTTTATCTAGTGAACATTTTTTCCCGGTTGGTATGCTTACAGGACGAAACTATGCAAAAGCTTCTATATAAGTTATTTAATTTTTAGTATCGCATTTATATTTATTCGAATTTTATATTTAAACGATACTAATTATTTCATTTGATTTTTATATATCGTATATATCGTCTTGCCCAATTATTTAAACTTTTATAAATAAAGTACAATACTTAAAATAAAATATGTTTCTTATACAATCTAAAATTAGAAAATAAACTTTTAAATCGGTAACCTCAAGGAGATAGCCATTATAAAGCACTAATATTTGAATTAGTTTTACTTAATATATTAGCCCTGAAAGACCCAAGGTCATCAGGCGTGGAGCAGACTTCCTGCCTAAGCTTATCTCCGTCGCAATGGTGGCGCTGCTTGCGAGTTAAATCTACAAATCTGCAAATAACTCTAAGGATATTCAAATATTCAAGAAATTATTTTTAAGAAACCTTCCCAGTACTATACTAAAAAACTTCCCAGAGTTTCATGGCGTTCCAATGAGTGATTTGGTCAGGCATAAAGGACAGACACACACACACACACACATACATTCATTTTATATATATATATATATTTAACATTTTTAAATGTAAAAAGCATTTTTTAAATATCTACTACATACCTTTTAGTTATGTTTTGTTTCATACTTAAAAAAGAGAAATAAATGCCTATAATTGCATATAATTACAATGAAAATTACTATGAATTACCATGTGCCAGTACCATGAAGAAGTGATGGTGACTTGTGCTGCAGGTGACCTTAGGCCTGGTGGCCCTGACCGTGGGAGGTAGCCTGGCGTACATGCCGCGGGGGTCCTATGACATGGAGGCCCCGGTCATGGAGCAGGTTCGTAGTACAGTACATGTTTCTTATATGGAATTTCACATGATGGCCACAGCCTAACACCTTTTTGGCCAAATCAACCGATATCACGATTCTTCTCTTAAGATGTTACAAAATTGAAACTGTCCTTGTACTGATGAGAGCCAAAATTCGAAACCATGTTATACGGTTTTGGATTTTTTACTGATTTTGCACAAAATGGTGTTATGGCTCCTTCTTTATCACCTCTATAAAGTTTTGTACTAGAATGATGAACCAATTGCATTGTTATAATGCATTTTTAAAAGTAGAGGTGCCACTTTTAGTATATAAGTACCATCTTCCCGTAACTTTATATTATATATCAAAGTTCCTTCTTGTTAAAATGGAGCCTTTTAAACATCAATTAATGGTATTTTTGAATTGTAGCAGGTCTATGAAGAACCTCCCAAACCCTACAGCTATGGCTACAACATCGACGACGGCTACGACAACCGCCACTACCACAACGAGGACTCCGACGCCCTCGGACACAAGAAGGGCTCCTACGGCTACACCAGCGCCAACGGACTCTACCGCACCGTGAACTACGTGGCCGACGACCAGGGCTACCGTGCCCAAATCATGTCCAACGAGCCAGGAGTCGGTCCTGAAGGAGCTGCTGACGTGGTATTGAAGGTCAACCCTGTTCCAGCTTCTGTCCAGGCAGAGATGGAGATTCTCCGCATTACCAAGAAACCAGAGTCCTATCCTCAGATGGATAGTCAGCTTGGAGCCATGAATCCAGCTTACCAGCCCGAGATGCAGGCCATGATGGACCAAGCGTCTTATATGAAGCCCATGTCAATGAAGGATATTTATATTGTGTCCGATATGGCTCCAGCAATGAAGCCGCTGATCCCAGTTCTTGATAAATCGGAGCCTGCCCCAGAGATGGACCGCTCCTACTCTGATGAGATGAAACTTCCAGTCAAACGTCCTCGCTGGATGGCTTCCCGTGCTGCAGCTCCTGCTGATGATGCCTATTGAAAATAATCACAATTCATTTGATTTTATAGGCAGATATCTTAAATTGTGATTCAAAGAATTTTACTTTGACAAATATTTAATTATGTATCATTTTTTAATTTTTAAATAAACATTATTTTATAAAATTATCATTATCTTCTTTTTTTACACACAAAATCACTTCGATATCCATTTATACATAGTTGTTGAAAATAATTAACGCAGGAAAATGTTACAAGATACTCTTTCTTTCTCTTATAATAAATACAATTGTTAGATACCCATATTGTACAACCAATATTGGTTTTATAATGACAATTAATACATTTAATGTGTAAAATACACTGCATTAGTGTCAATATTTTTAAACCTATTCTTCTAGAAGAATTTAGTACTGAAAAGAATAATATTAAATATATTTGGTGCCTCTTCGGTTTTTATCTCAATGCTTTGAAGAAGAGCATTGGTCGATACATAAAAAAAATATATTTGATATTATCTATTCCTACTGTTTGTAAGGTTTATGTACACTCAAATACCTCAACCGTCATTTTATCTTCAGTAATCAGATAAATGAGCAAAAAATCTCAATAAAATATTGAAGTGGTCTGGTAGATAAAATTGACGAAACCCATAGAGATTTCACCACTGATAAGCCAGTCCTCCTAACAATTTCTCCTTTGCATATAAAAGAGTAGACAATTATTTTATTTCGATAAAAGAAATTTCACGCTAATAGGTTCAAATTTCAATGACAGATGAAGCGCTTGTATTTATAATAATGAATAACATTTCTACACACCTTTGGTACTAAAAATATAAATATATATTGAATATTTATGATGAATAATAAAACTCCGAGGTTGCGTATCTTTTTTAAAACGTTTAATATGGCTCTAGCTTTCGGGCATGGAGGCCCTTCTACAGGAGCAACGCGAATGGTGGTGAATCGTTAGTAGCTGCTATATATTTATCTAATATATTTACATCTTTACAATTTTTTTCATAAAAGAACTATTAATTTATTGATATATGTTAAGTATCCAGACTATTTACATCTATCTAAACTAAGGTGAAAACTATAATAATTTAACTTATTTGAATTAGCTACGGAACAGAGCTATAAAACAAGAGTTACTGTATTAAATATGGGGAAGTGTACGTTTAATTGCTATTTATTAGTTCTGTGTATGATTCTGGAATTTCAATATGCCTGTTGATGCTGGCGTGTTTTAAAGATAAAAAAGCTTCTAAATATAGTCTTTTCTGTTTGTTGTTTATATTGGTGTAAAAGGTTTTTGGGTTATTTAGGTTTAAGGTGTGACCTGTATTCCGAGTGTGCTGGAATAAAAGGGAATTTTTATCTTTTCTATTTATGGATCTGGTGTGCTCATCCATTCTATCTACTACTTGTCTGCCGGTTTCGCCTATGTACATACTATTGCATTGGTTGCATTCTATTGAGTATATTGCTTGACTGTTGTATATTGGTGAGTTATGGCTATTGTTTTTTGTTATGGGATTTCTGACTATTGCGCCTATGTTGGGTGTGTTTTCGTAATATGTCTTTATACCATATTTTCTAATTTCTCGGGCTATTGTTACGCTGTTTGGAGAGTACGGTATGATGCAAATAGCGTAACAATAGCCCGAGAAATTAGAAAATATGGTATAAAGACATATTACGAAAACACACCCAACATAGGCGCAATAGTCAGAAATCCCATAACAAAAAACAATAGTCATAACTCACCAATATACAACAGTCAAGCAATATACTCAATAGAATGCAACCAATGCAATAGTATGTACATAGGCGAAACCGGCAGACAAGTAGTAGATAGAATGGATGAGCACACCAGATCCATAAATAGAAAAGATAAAAATTCCCTTTTATTCCAGCACACTCGGAATACAGGTCACACCTTCAACCTAAATAACCCAAAAACCTTTTACACCAATATAAACAACAAACAGAAAAGACTATATTTAGAAGCTTTTTTATCTTTAAAACACGCCAGCATCAACAGGCATATTGAAATTCCAGAATCATACACAGAACTAATAAATAGCAATTAAACGTACACTTCCCCATATTTAATACAGTAACTCTTGTTTTATAGCTCTGTTCCGTAGCTAATTCAAATAAGTTAAATTATTATAGTTTTCACCTTAGTTTAGATAGATGTAAATAGTCTGGATACTTAACATATATCAATAAATTAATAGTTCTTTTATGAAAAAAAAAATTGTAAAGATGTAAATATATTAGATAAATATATAGCAGCTACTAACGATTCACCACCATTCGCGTTGCTCCTGTAGAAGGGCCTCCATGCCCGAAAGCTAGAGCCATATTAAACGTTTTAAAAAAGATACGCAACCTCGGAGTTTTATTATTCATCATAAAGATTTCGCAGAGGTCAAAATACTGGAATATATTGAATATAGGGTATTATAAAATATATTTTTCAACTCAATTTCAAAGTCTTTCATAGAACTAACTCTATGAATAACTTAAAATTATTTTGATAACCTTTTGATAAACCTTTTATATTATTTTGTTCGAGATGTAATCTCAAGAATAGGGATATTAAGGAACGTAAACACGTTAGAATAAATTAATTGCTGATGTAACTTGAATTGTTAACGCGTGAATTTTAAATAAAAATTAGATATTTTATCTGTAGATATTTAGGCCATTATTTTCTCATTCATCCACATATTCAATGACTATAAAATATGTCTGGCTTTCTACAGTTGCGATAAAATGTGCCACATATTTTACGTATGTTTTTTTTTTTAATTCGAAATATAATTTTTTTATTAAATAAAAAATCAATAAAGAGAGCTCGATATAATAATAGCATCTGAGGTCGTCAGTTTTCTAAATAAAGAGCAGTTTCAGTAGGTCAAAAACATAAAATTCCATTTTGCATGTATGTGCTTAAAAGAGATGTACGGAATGCCGGTTTCATCCATCTTTTCGTCCAGGTATTGACGTGTTGAACGTGAGGCATGACTCCTGGTTTTATCCTAGTGCAGCCACACGGATCTTGAGTCACTTGGATACAGAATGGGATATCATTGTCTAATAATGGATCTAAGACAATTATTTGGTAGATTTGAGAATTTATCTTGACATTTGGGTCATCTTCTTTATTGGAAGTTTCCCATTATAGCAGAAACTTGCAACAATCATGAAGCCCTTTGAGAAACTTCCCTTGCCTTTCTTGACCCAGTTCTGAAAGATGTTTATTTGAGATTTAGCGTAGTAAATGGCACTGGGTTGGTTGCTATCATTGAGGTAATCCTATGCCTCGTCCAGTGTAACAACAATTTTCTATTTTTTCACCTGCCAGATACTTTTCATAAAGGGCCCTGCTGCAGATCTTGCGTTCCTCAATATATTGAGGCTCTTTATCATATGAACATTAGTCTTTTAATATATTTGAATAGATTTTCTTCTGATAATATGGTTATGGATAGAAATTGGAAGTTTGTTTATTGTGGAAATGTTCCATTGAGAAAGTAGATTCTTTCTGACAACCATTCCCTTTATCTTTCCTTCGTTAATGGTTAAGGTTTCTTCAGGCACATTTTTCCAAACCAATTTTTAGTTTAATTTCATATATATGATAATTTTCAATGATTTCCTTTGTTTAATTGATTGCGGACTTAGTAATAGCGCAATATTCTGTTTTTTTTAAATAATATTAATAATTTGGGTAAACGAATATTTCTACTCGGGATTTTTGATAATTTAAAAATACGCAAAATCACCTATATTTTTAGATATTCAAAAAACGTTTTAAAAATGAATATAATGTTTATTTGTTCAAAAATAAAATACTACTCAAATTGCGCACTTCTTACGCGATCTACAGCGTTTCAAATCGTTCTTTTAAAAATGAAAATTTATAATATACTAGACGAATGACCCGGCTTCGCCCTAGAATTCCCACGAGTGCAATTTCCTTCATACTGAAAGTATATCAATAATAAATAGTAGAAGTGCCATAGATTAGCAATACAGAAGTAATCCATAAACCACAGGCGAAAATTGTGTGTGATGGCAAAAATTGTATTATATAAGTGCTTAGGTATTTGATTTAATTATTTCTTGAAATCCATTTAATTCTTTCAAAATCCATATAGTTTAAATAGATGACAGCTTTTCCACCCAATCCCAGAGGTACCTGCCCCAGCGCATTAACCCTTGAAATTGCCTGAGTTGAATGAGTGACTGCGATGGATCTTGACTGCGATGCCCATCTTCTCAGTAAGAACAAGAAAAAATAGGTTTAAAATTAATCCAAAATACTGGTATTTAAATATTTCTTTGTAAAAAATAAAAGTGCACATGGAAATTGGGCAAACATATGTGTTTGCTAATGACTGCGACTGCATTTTAAATGATTTTTTTAAAGAGATAAAAAAACAAAGGTCAGAAAAAAGTTTCAAAGAAATACGAAAGCCATTATTTGAATACACAAACGATAATTTTTTAAAGTTTTTTTTTAATGCATTGTGTACACTTACCTTAACATAGTAATAAAATTATTTCTCTCAATACTTGATACTTTTATAAAATAAAGTAATACACGTATAAAAATATATTTGAAAAAAATACGCAAGCAACTTGAAAAAAAAAATGCAGAACGTTCATTGGTCGCTTAATTGGTCTGGTGTTATTACTTCGTCTCGTATTTACTCCTTTGGTCCTCATCGGAGAGAGAAAGAGATTTATTACAATGTCCACATAAGATTATATAAGGTTAAAGAGAATAAATAAAAATATGAATAAATAATATAATAAAAAAAAATAAATTTACAAATAAATATATATAAATATAAAAATATTTTTATAAATATATATAGTCTTTATTGGTGGCGCCCACCGCGGGAAAAACTCCGCCACCGATGGACTACGAGAGTTCTTTCCCACAGAGTGGGCAGGTCAATGAATTAGCTGGCGTTACCCACCTCAAGACCAAGATGGTACTTGTAGATGGAAGGCCTTCGCTATATAAAGAGAAATAGAGTACAGGGACCGCTTCGACTACATGACATCTTTCGAGAAGAGCTAAAAATCGGTCGAAATTAGCTGGTTTTTGTCTAATTCACACTCAAGTGTATTAGAATAGATCAAAGGTAAAGGCAAATAGTTTCTTCGATGATATTCTGCGATTCTCTATTGTAATATTTAAGTTTCTTAATAAGGAGTGAAATAATATGTGCGTGCATTGTTCTAAGGAATATATAAAAGAAGATGTCACTTTTGATACATATATACTATCCTCCCGTAACTTTATGTGTAACTTTATGTTCTAATATGGGCAAAAATCAGCCCTGCCACTTCATCATCTTGAAATCATTTTTGGTAAATTCGACCGATTTTATAACTACTCTCGTAGGATGTTATGAAATAGAAAATGACATTGAAAACATGAATATTGTAGTCAGTTGTCCGGAAAACCTTCCCATTACTACCTACCTGACATCGTGGATATTGCTATACACAAAAACCTAACTCAGAATTTCACTTCTGAAGTATTTTATGAATTCACTTCTGACCATTTCTCTATTTTAATTGTTCTACAATACTTTAAATTGACAAGTTCAAATACGAATATATAAATCATAAAATGGTCTCTTTTTAAATACAAAATAAAGACAATTGACATGAATATTTATCTCAATGCCCAAAACAAAACATTGAAAATACCATAATTCTTCTCTCGAACAATGCATATTGATTAATATAATAGAAGTGACCACCTAGAAATCTCCTCGAACAATGTATACTCACTCTGATCTAAAAATAGATGATACTCATTATATATTTTTCATACGACCGATATAAGAAAAAAAAAGAAATAATCAGAGAGTTTAACCTCACCCACTTGGAAGGGATATGTAAAGATATTGATGATTTTAAAATATAGACACTGGTGAGTCCAATCCTTGCTCGTGTGTTTTGAATACCTTTCATGCAATTTTATTATTCAAGCTGATATTTCATTGTGCCTGAGTGCGTTAACAGGTTTTCGATTGAAAGCTCATTTTATTTCAAACATACTATTGGACGCCTTGAGATTACTCTACCTTGAACTTCAGCATTCCACAGAGGTATGTTAAAATACTTAGGGACAATTTTATATATCCCGTTATTAACTTAATCATTGTGTTTGAAAAAGTCACTTTAATAGAGCACAAATATACCTTTTTACAATTTTTTGGAAGTTTTACCTTTTAGCATGTATATTGGGATTCAGACAATAACTTTGAAATATATTACAGTGACCTTTATCGAAGACATACGAGATAACCAAGTGTAAACAAACATACGACATAAAAAATGAAACTTCTCAAAATTTGTCCATGATTATACAGTGTATTGCGTCATGCACTCATGGAAACTGTGCTGTATTTGGTTGCTTCTACCTGAGGATGCCTTTCCAGAAAACCTTTCGACCCTATCATTATCTTTAATATTTTTCCTTCTGATACAATAACCGACCTATATATTTAACTATCCCGATGTCAGATCCTCTTCCTACTACTATCCTGATATATTGATATTGTAGCGGTTTGTGATTGGACACAAAATTTGTATTTATTCCTTTTATTTCTATCTCAATTTAACTCCGCGTTTGCCGGTCCCAAGCCCGGATGAAAGAGGAGGAGAAAAGGGAGTAACACGCTCGATAAAAAACCTGGGCTCATCTGTCCATGTTGTCAGTAACCTGTAAGGGCTCCAGGTATACAGGATGAGTCTGTACTCTATGTTAGGAGCGGCTGCACACGGTGTCTGTTCTTCATGTCAGAGGCGACCATTTTATATTGGAGCTAAGTCGGCCTGCTACTGTGTAGTGATCCCAGTCTAAATGAGAGAGACGCATTCTACTTCACCCAATCATTATGGAACTCTACAGACCTGATACCCTAATATAATTGAATAAAGATCAAATAAGAATAATATATTTCAATATTATTGATAGGATGGAAAATAAACTACATAACCTCATTATTTAGCAAATATACTTCTTAATTTGACTTTACATATGGTATTTTTGATATCTAAATGTGTTATTAAGATGGTACTATAATAGACTGAGAGAGAATTGACTGAAGTAGCATTTCAACATAGTAGAAAAAAGGAATTACCACATATATGGGTGGTATTGAAAAGTAAACAGATATAATGAAATCCAGAATTGGGTCAAGTTCCAATGAGAGATATAAGACCAGAGGGATGGGAGACGGGACATTCAGCTCCGAAGACATGCATCTGATCGTAAGTCTTTCTCTATCCAGGATTGTATTAGGTTATTCAGGCTTCGTTAGACATTATCCATAGATAAATGCTCTTGCTGAGATATTCTATCTAGAATACCATCCATTCTATTCATTAGAAAGATCTAATATATAATAGTTTATCATATTGAGAGAGAGAAATTGACACTTCTTTATTACCTTGTTCATATAAGATTAAATATATAATACATATATATGAAAAATAAAAGAATTTAAATAATGATATATATTTCTTTGATTTAAAGATACTTCTGTCAGTAAATATTTTTTATTATCTCGACGTCTCGATGTTTTAATTTTTGTTCGCTCTTGACGAGTACAAAATATTTTTGTCGAAACGTCGAGACAATAAAAATATTTACTGGCCGAAGTGTCTTTAATTTGAAGAACTATGAATGCCCGCCAGGCAGCCTCTATCTTTAAGGATATATATATATGATTTAATAGGATAGCGAGATTGATATTGACACTAATTTATTACAATATTCATATAAGGTTCATATAAGGAGATAGAGAAATGGCAAGGATAGATTTAATCAGGCTTCTTTAGAAGAGAACATATCCGATAGAAAAATATCAATATGGCATTTAATATTAATGACTTATTTTATAATATTTCTAACGATTTTTCATTATTTTAAAATGAAATTGAGGTTTTATTCTTTAGGAATATTCGTTATTGAACAAACGAAATAAAAATATATTATTAATTAAGTATTTTATGTTCAAATATATCAGAAGAATTAGATACAATGTTAAATATATATCCAAACCACATAATTATTTTGAGATAGGGGTTAAAAGTGCCAAAAAACATTAGAACCTTAGATAGGATATTTATATATAGATTTGAATGAATAATGAGAAAAGAAAATATTTCTGAGAGTGAGAAAAATTTTGAAATTTATAATCCAAGTGCGCGTCAAATAGAGAGAAATTATATAATTTTAAATTTTAAAAAATATATTTCCCCTAATATGTGTTCTTTATTTAAAACTATTGAGATGACCTGTCTCCTTAGTTGTAAATCCACTCACTTAGCCCATGTTCAATTTTAACTTGCTAAATATTAATGGTTAGGTAAAATATGTATTTTGATTCCATAATATGTTCTTTTAAAAATGAAATTCTTGATTTTTCTGATATAGGTTATTACGACCATATCCACAAAGTTCTCTGTGGGAGTCTATCTTTGCAATACTCAAATCAAATCTGAATATTTTATTTTCCTTTATTTTCTAGATATCGTTATTTTTCGTTCGCAATCAGTTAAAGAAATCTCTGTTGAAGAATAGACCTCATCCTAATGAATTCGTAGATGATAAAAGAACATTTAATTTTTGAACAATTTTGTAGATATATATATAACTATCTTTTAAACTGGGAAAGAAAGGGAAGGAAATTTTGAGGGAATTGCTTTTGAATGTTTGTCTTTTTTCTCATTGACCTTTCTCCTTTTTCCTTGTATATAGCCAATTTGATATGATGTTAGTAATGTATTGACGCGAATATCCCTGAGTTTGGGATATCGTGTTATAGGATGTTAATAAAGTTAAAGTTTAAAGTTAAATTCAACATGAAACTTTTTTTTGTTGTTTATATCACTAGCTAAGCTTAGACAGCACTTATTTATTTTGTTCCATAAGATTTCTTTTGTGGTATACGCAATATAAAACAGTCAGAAAATATTTTCTCTCTATAAATATTTCTTGAATTCTTTTAGTCTCTAAATTCTCATTCGCGATAACCAAAATTCTTTTATATGTGATAGGCATTTTACAGTCGATATACGCAACAGAAACTTTGTTTATTATATTGCCAATTAGAGAAAAATGTTACGTTTCTACTAGCTGTAACTTACAACGATATATTCAAGATAACTGGCGCCAAATTTCTACAAACCTAAAGCGAATAATCTTGAAGATATTTTAAAACTTCTACTCTATTATAAAGAATATAACGTTATTAAAGTTGTTAACATCGACCATTTATTTAAAATGGTCGTAATATCTTGTTTCTGAGACATTCTTTACATTGGAACGCCAGGTTCTCTTGCTTTAGAATATCTATCCTTCAATGGAAGAAGTGAAGATACCTTTATCAGCTGTTTAAAATGTATTGAAACTTATAGATTATACAGTGAAGATTATTGTATGCTTTGAACATAGACATACAGGTAACAGTGAAATATTATATATTTATAATATTTTAAATTGAAAAAGCTTTTTAAAAATATCTATTACATACCTTTTTGTAATGTTTCGTTTCAAATTTTACAACGAAAATATATATGACTATAATTGCATATAATTACCATGAATTACAATGGAAGAGCAGAAGAAGTGATGGTGACGTGTGCCGCAGGTGACCTTCAGCCTGGTGGCTCTGACCGTGGGAGGTAGCCTGGCGTACATGCCGCGGGGGTCCTATGTCATGGAGGCCCCGGTCATGGAGCAGGTACGTGGTACAGTAAATGTTTCTTACATTGATATTTCACATGGAGGGTACCAGATTAACACCTTTTTGGCCAAATCAACCGATATCTTAACTCTTCTTGTAGGATGTTGCAAAATCGAAGCCTTCCTTTTACTAATGAGAGCCAAAACACGGAGACATGTCATACAGTTTCGGATTTTCGTCTGAAACGTCTGACTCATTCTTTATCAACACCATAATGTTTTTTATTAGAGTGATGAACTATTTTTTTTGTTTTAATGCATTTTAAAGGTGGAGATGGCACTTTTAGTATATAAATACAATCTTCCCGCAACTTTATCACAATGGTCCGCAAAATTAAAGGAACAACACATGTTTAAGAAAAAGAAAAGTTATATTAAGGGATATATATCAAGTTTTGGTATATTCAAAAGCTTCCATGAATTAAGAGAGTATGTAAAACAGAAAAACAAATAAAGTTGTTCCCAAAATGCCAAATACCACCGTCTACGTTGACTCCGCCTCCAGCACGTGCCTGAGTCTTTCTCAAAGCGCCCTAATTTTACGCTCCACTAGATTTTTATTGAACCTTTTTGTTTTTTAGAGTTTTCATGGCTTATAGGAAATATTTATCACAAGAAAATAAATGGCAAGCTATTGGAAGGATGGAAACAGGCCAATCACAGGCAGAAGTAGCAAGATGGCTTGGAGTGACAAGAAACGTTGTCTCAAGGCTTTGGAAAAAATTTCAAACGACAGCTAATGTTGCCAGAACACCCGAACAAGGACGGCCAAAGGTCACAACGTTAAATCAAGACCGTTATTTGAGTCTCCTTGTGCGTCGCAATAGAAGAATGACAGCATCGCAACTACAAAGTGACCTCAATGCAGCTACAGGAGTCTTAGTATCAACTGATATAATAAGCAGAAGGCTTCACAAGAAGGGCCTCTATGCTCGACGACCCATAATTTGTGTGCCATTGACACCACCTCAAAAGAGAGCAAGGAAACATTGGTGCAGACAACATGTCGCCTGGAATCCAGATGAATGGAGGCGTTTAATGTTCACTGATGAGTCCAGATTCTCTCTAAACAGCGATTCTCGTCGTGTCTTTGCCTGGAGAGAGGTAGGAACCAGAAATAATCCGCGGAATATGGTTGAAAGGGATCACTACAGAAGCCAAGGTTTTATGGTCGGGGCTGGAATCTTCTTGGGCGGTCGCACCGGACTCCATATTTTTCGGCAAGGAACCCTGACTGGACAGAGGTATCGGGACGAGATCTCGGCAGCATATGTGATGCCTCAAGCATTGGAAATGGGAGAAAACTTTTTTCTAATGGATGATAATGCCCGTCCACATAGGGCTGGTGTGGTCGACACTTTTCTCCAAAACCATGCAATTGCTCGGGTGAATTGGCCAGCTCGATCCCCAGACCTAAATCATATTGAGCATGTATGGGACAACCTAGGACGGCGGATCTCATTCCTCCAACCCCCTCCTAGAAACACTAATGAGCTAGAAACAGCCTTAACACAAGAGTGGGCGTTGATTCCACAGGAACTGTGATAAACTCCCTAATTCTTAGTATGGGTCACCGATGTAGAGCCTGTCTATCAGTTAAAGGCGATCACACCCCATATTAACAACAATATCCAAGATATTTATGCACTGACTGCAAGAAGATCATTGCTTGACCGGCTAATTTGCATAAAATACGTGTTAGAATTCTTTGATTTCGGGTATTCTAATCAATAATGGAATAATAAATTTGTGTATAAAATTCTATTGATAAATGTTCAATAAAATTCGAGATAAATGAAAATAATATGTTGTTCCTTTAATTTTGCGGACCAGTGTATTATATATGAAGTTCTTTCTTTTTAAAATGGAGCATTTAAATTTTTAATAAATGGTATTATTGATTGTAGAAGGTCTATGAAGAACCTCCCAAGCCCTACAGCTATGGCTACAACATCGACGACGGCTACGACAACCGCCACTACCACAACGAGGACTCCGACGCCCTCGGACACAAGAAGGGCTCCTACGGCTACACCAGCGCCAACGGACTCTACCGCACCGTGAACTACGTGGCCGACGATCAGGGCTACCGTGCCCAAATCATGTCCAACGAGCCAGGTGTCGGTCCTGAAGGAGCTGCTGATGTGGAATTGAAGGTCAACCCTGTTCCAGCTTCTGTACAGGCAGAGATGGAGATTCTCCGCATTCCCAAGAAACCAGAGTCCTATCCTCAGATGGATAGTCAGCTTGGAGCCATGAATCCAGCTTACTAGCCCGAGGTGCAGGCCTTGATGGACCAAGCGTCTTATATGAAGCCCCTGTCGATGGAAGATATTCCTATTGTGCCCGATATGACTCCTGCAATGAAGCCGCTGATCCCAGTTCTTGATAAATCGGAGATGGACCGCTCCTACTCTGATGAGATGAAACTTCCAGTCAAACGTCCTCGCTGGATGGCCGCCCGTGCTGCAGCTCCTGCTGATGATGCCTATTGAAAATAATCATAATTCAGTTGATCTCCAAGGCAGAGATCCTATAATTTGTGATTCAAAGAATTTCACTCTGATAAAGATTTAATTATATATCATTTTTAAAATTTAATAAACAATATTTTATAAAATTGATATTATCATTTTTTACACACAAAATCACTTTGATAATCATCGACACATAGAGTTCTTTGAAATAATCAACGCAGGAAATGTTACAAGATACTATTTCTTTCATTGAATACAAATATTAGATATTCATATTGTACAACTAAAATTGGAATTTTAATGACAATTAATACATTTAATGTGTAATTTATAATGCTTTATTTTGTTTACATTATTTCTTTTAAAAGAGCTTTCAACACAGAAAAATAACAATTATGAATATAATTGACGTCTATTCAGCTTATATATAAATTTTAAACCACCCCTGGTACTCCTCCATTCCTAACGAATCTTTTCCCACCCTTACTAGGGAAGAATAAACGGCGATTTTAAGGTTACGAACAGGATATCTTAGAATGCTCAAATTTAATGGAAAAATCAAAACATTCCCGAAATGCCCAAAGTGAGATTCCCAACCAGCCAGTCCTGATAATCTATTGAACTGTATCAAATCCTCTAAAAAAGACCTCTGGGAAATCCCCAGGACTCTAATTGAAAAGCTGAGACAATGGAACCTAATGGATATCGTTTAAACGACTTGTGAAATAAGCAAAAACAACAACAACAGAGCATTGCTTGATGCACAGAAATGCATATTTGATATTATCTATTCATACTGTTTGTGAGGTTTATGTACATAGTTTACTCAAATCCCTCAACAGTAATCGCATATATGAGCAATAAACGCCAATTCAATATTAAAGCGGTATGTTAGATAGAATTGGTAAAACCTTTAGGAGAATTCACAATTGATAAACCAGGCTCTTCTAACAATATTTTATTTGAATATAAGATAGTAAATAATTTTTTTATTTTGAGATAATATAACCTTTCACCTTGATGTTTCAAAGATCAATTCAATTCAATAAATTTTCAGGACTGGCTGGTTGGGAATCGCATTTGGGCATTTCGGGAATGTTTTGATTTTTCCATTAAATTTGAGCATTCTGAGATGTCCTGTTCGTAATGTTGAAATCGCCGTTTGTTCTTGCCTAGTAAGGGTGTGGAAAGACGATTCGTTAGGAATGGGGATGTACCAGGGGTGATTTACAGATGGTTCATTATGTTTTTCTATTTATAATTCTATATAACTTAAAAGACATTTTAACTGTGAAATAAATCAGCATTTAGAATCATTTTCAATAAATTTCCATTTAGACGCTTGTTTAATTTTTTCAGAGTATATGTACATTCATATCGTAATATGAACCGAGTTACTAATCAATATCGATGAGCTCCTTATTTGTACAATACCTATTGAACTTTTGTTGGAAATAGTAGGATCTATTAAATATATTTGAATATAATTGAATTAAATAAATATAAAAATATTTACAGAGTTTCCTTTATTCAGAAATTGGGAGGCAAGCTTTCACATGGTCGCTTCATCAGGCCACTGGCTCCGCAAAGGCGTGAGACATAATATAATAGAGATTGACAGAAATATATTATCAAAAATCAAATAAAAAATATAGGGTTCAGTTGTAGAGAGTTAGGGAGACACTTTCAATGAGGGTAGGATTATCTGCGTTGAAAATTCTGGAACAGTTGGAGTAGATAAATTCTTCTGTTTATGCTGTTATTGTCTTTGGAGATTAAAGATTCTAGAATGAGTCTATTGTATTTGGAGAATATGTTATGGACATGTGACATCTTGTAGGTTGAATTGATGACCTGTAGAAATTTAGTGCTGCAATATTAAGGATTTGTTATCTTATGTCTATTGATCGGCTGGTCAATAGTATCCTATGTAAGAGACGTTGTTGGCAGGAGATAGAGTCACAGAGTCGAGAAACAAGCAGAACGCCATATACTCCATAACACTTGTGATCGAATATTTTCAGTAAGTCTGTAAGAAATAGCAGAAATTTCTGAATGAAAAAAATTCGGGGATATAAAATTTAAGCAATATATAGTTCTAATCTCTATAATATCAATAGATTGAAAGATGTACAGAAGGAGTTTGTGTAATATACTATTGTATTCTAATTAATGTTTTTATTCAGGATGTTTATCACCATATATTTCGTTTTTCTGTAGTTAAGAGAACAATTCGTGTATATATCCAAACCAAACGTTGCTCTGTTATTTAAAACGTAATGATCCTAAATGAAAATTAGGTCCAGTGAATCATCTTTAATAGCTACTCTCTCTAGTAACTCTTTCATTAATACAAGGTGTGTCCCATAAGTTCCCGGACTGGGTCCATAAAAAAAAAGTTAAGATATTTTTAAAAAAATTATTAAAACTTTTTAAAGTAATCCCCCCTTGCTTCAACGCACCAGCGCCATCGTTTCCCCAAATTGTCGAAACAGTTTTTATAGAGCTCTTTTGGAATGCTCTTCAATGCCAACAGCGATTTTTCTATTATGTCATCCCTGGTGTCAAAATGTCTTCCTTTTAGAACTGCTTTATGTTTGGGGAACAGGAAGAAGTCATTTGGTGCGATGTCTGGGGAATAGGGTGGTTGAGGTAGGATTTCTGTCCTGTTTTTAGCCAAAAAAACTCGTCACCAAGTGCGCTGTGTGAGGGCGGGCATTGTTATGGTGTAGGATCCAGTCACCATTAGGCCATTTTTCTGGCATTTTTTTTCGAATCGCTTCCCTCAGATGGCGAAGAATGTCCAAATACATTTCCTTAATAACCGCTTGGCCTGCAGGAAGATACTCGTGATGAACAATGCCCCTGTTATCCAAAAAAGCGACCAGCAACACCTTGTTTCTGGATATCAATATCCTGGATTTTTTTGGTCTAGGCTCACCCTGACCTCTCCACTCGGCATATTGACGCTTGGTTTCAGGGTCATAGTCATAGACCCATGTCTCGTCGCCTGTGATTATTTTGTCTTTCCATTCCGGATCCGTTCTTGTCATTTCCAACATGTTCTCACAGGTTGCAAGCCGTCACAGTTTTTGCTCATTAGTGAGGAATCTTGGGATGAATTTTGCAGGAGTCTTTTTGAGCTTCAAATCTTTGGTTACGATCCTTCCAATCGTTGTTTTAGAGATGCCTGTGTCTTGCTCTAGCTCCAGCAAAGTGGTTCGAGGATTTTCTTTTATCAAATCGGTGATTTTTTGCACATTTTAGGCGTTCTTGCCGAGGATCATCTTCAATAGAAATTCTGCCAGCTTTAAATCTAGAATGTCATTCAAAAACAGTTGTTCTTTTTGGGGGTCATTGGGGAATGCTTTATTAGGCATTTTAAAAGTTTCGGTTGCTGATAATTGAAGTTTCACACAAATCTCTATGCAAATCCTCTGCTTCAATTTTTGTTCCATCGTAAAATCGCCGCAGCGCAAGGTGTAACCTTTAAATAAATTAGAATAACTTTGGCGCACGCGCACGTACCGCCTCGATATTGGTACCCCCGTGTTGCCAGATATTTTTTTTCTATAATAAACTGTCAAATTTATTTACATTTTTCATTTATTTATTTTTTTATGGACCCAGTCCGGGAACATATGGGAAATACCTTGTATATGACTTATCCTTGTATTAAGTTGGATGCAATTGAAGTTGCTATTGTTTGTATTTCTCCTATTGATGTTAAGTTCTTTAAATTATTATGTCTATTTGCAGGTCTTGTAAAAAGGCTAAGTTTGCTTTATGATGAGAATAATTGATATTTAAATAGGATAGAGGTATTTCAGGATATCATTTCTAAAAGGATTTAAAACTAAGGGCGACGAGATTCTTTATTAAAGAGACATTATGTCTCTTTACTAAAGTAACTTTCGCTGTTTTATTTTATTCCTTCTTAGACTTGATATCATATTTGGGATGTTTATTGTACAGTTATAACATTTCTGAACGCCAAAACAAACACGGTTGAGGGTCGCCCCACACACCAAACAAACCCTTTCATGGAAACAATCTCTGAATTTATGCTTAGGGTTGAAATAAAGAAAATTTTACACAGCCTAACAAAAATATTATCGTTCACATGACATCGCTTATAATCGATGAAGATTCTGCCATCGAATTTTTTAATTATATTTGATAAAAACTAGGAGAAACGTGTAATATAATATTATGGTGTGAAGTATTGGACTTACTAAGGAAAGTAACTGCATTTGGCTCTCAGAACCATTCAGCTCCTGGTTCCTACTACATAACGTTTATACAAAAGTTCTCCGTCAATTTGTTTACATTCTTCACATTGATTGTTTAGTCTATAAGTCGTTGATTAAGGGCTTTGCTGATGATTCTCGAAACTTCTCTATTCCCCAGGTCTTCAAGAAGTGCATGCCCCCCAGTATAGCTAGGAGGTATTTTTACTATTCCGTTTTCATGCTATTAATTTTTATATATTTTTTATATTATTTTGTGTATCATATATATTATTTCAATTTTTAAAACCATATTATAAATTAATTGACACTCGTACTTGGCAGTATAATGAGGAGAGAAACTTCCTATTGTAGAGTTTAGATATTTTCAATTTTCAAGAAGCGGCTAACCAGGTAACAACAACAAGGTATTTCCTTATAAAATTGAAATATTTCTCATTATATAAATATGCAAGTACGAACGCAAATGTAGCCATCGGTTATTTTATAGAAATGAAACTTATTGAATTTCGAATTTAAAATTTTATTTAAGGTAAAAAAATAAATAAATATCCAAAACGAAAAAGGAAATTTCGGAAAACAGTCATATTGTGTTTATTGGTAGATTAGCCATCACACAATAACACACACTGTGGTGAATGAAGTATCTCTGGACTATGTTATCTTCATCTCTTAATAAATAGGACATAGAATATTTTCCATCAATACTATTATTGCGATTTCACCGCCACTCTGTCTTGTGACGACGATCTAAGTTCTATAGAGGTAGTCGATCACCTCTATTCTTGGTCGGCGGGGTTGAAGGTTAAAAATTAAGGTGTCGCCGCTTATAGCACTATTAAAATATTAGACGAAAACAGGAAGGAAAATTATATTTATTATAAATTAAGAAAATAAGTAAAGTATTATTCAATTAATTATATTTTCAAATATTTACACTAAAAGAATCGGAGATCAGGGCAAATTCTCGTGTTCGAAAGTTGTTCATAGGTTCTTCTGTATTTTGTTTTCTCATTTTAGCCGCTGCATCCCCGTAGCCGCTTCCGTCGGCCTCCCATAGGCTGCTTCGAACTCCTTATTTTCTAACATTTCTCCCACCTTTGAGTTGGCGCCTCGACGACTCAAACATGGAAAGGAAAAGTTCAGTAGATCCAATCGGTTGGGTCTCTTGATGTGTCGTCCGTATCTTGACACAACATTCGGGGTTCCGATGTGATGTTGCTCTTGTTGTGAAATCAAAAGGTCCTCTTCAGTTGTCAATCGAACTACTTGTGTGGGAGATTGCTCTGTTAGAGGGTCTCGACATTTTATCTCGGGCGTTATCTCTAAATTGTAGAGTTTTTGAATAGGTCGTATTTTATCACCTGATGAAGTTTTCACTTTCGCAACCCTCACAAGTCCGTCTTTTCCTAGATAGAGTTGGATTATTCTGGCTAACGGCCAGTGTAGTCTCTTTAAACTCTCTTGTCCAATGAGCACCATGTCTCCCACCTTGAATGGTATGGTGGTTTTCAGGCGTCTCGTTTCTTGTCTCAGCAATCCGAAATATTCGATACGAAATCGCTCTCTAAGATCTTCTCGTACACGTTTGATATATTGATATTTGCGGGAGAGTGTCTGGTTATCAATCAAGTCCAGGTCTGGAACGCCAACCTCTCTGACCTCATGTAAGAACAACGAAGGTGTCAATGGAACGAGATCCTCACTTTCTTCAGTTAGGTAGGTCAGTGGGCGTGTGTGTTCATCAAGCTTTCGACGTCACACATTACCGTGGAAAGTTCTTCATATCCCAAAGAGGTTTGACCGAGAATCCTAAAGAGCAATTGTTTCATCATTCCAATCAAACGCTCCCACCATCCACCCCACCAAGGAGCACCAGGCGGTATGAATTTCCAGGTGATGTTTTTCAATGTGGGATCACATTATAATCTCGAAAAATCAATCTTCTTTAACGTATTAGTCATGCCTCGGAAATTAGTCCCGTTATCCGAATACACAATCAATGGGCGGCCTCTTCGAGCAATAAATCGGCGGAAAACTTGGAGGAAGGCTTCCATAGACAAAGATGTCACAAGTTCCAGATGAACTCCTCTATACACTGCACATGTGAAGATGACAATCCATGCTTTCTTCTTATTATTTAAGATGCCCAGTTAGATCAACTCCTGCTATTTCGAAAACTGCAGCATCTCGGTCTTCTTCCTTTATTCCAATTTGTAAAAATGCTTTCTCAATATCGGAAAAAAACACCTACTTCATATTTCCGGAATTTATTTAAAAGTCTTGGTATAATTTCTATCAAATTGGGTCCCTTTTCCAGACAGTCATTCAGGGAAAGTTTACCTCTTTTCTGGGCCGACGCATTAAATACTGGCCTTATTTTAGAAGTTTGACTGTTTCTTTTATACACTGGTCGATGTGGCAGGTTTTGTACACCATCTAGTTTATCCTCTCTGGAATACTCTATTATCCTTTGATTTATACATTCTTCAAAGATTTGTCCATACTCTTTCATGTCTCCAACTTCTTCAAGTTTTCTTCTTACAGAACTTAGTTGGTTTTCGGCTAGGTCTCTATTCGTAGGAATCCTTTCCTTGTCTTGCACTCAGGGTAGAGCTACCTCATAGCGCCCCTCGATATCTCGCGTCGTGGTGTGGGCGAAATGTTCCTCCATTTCAGCTTGTAATGACTGAGTCTTCTTCTCAACCTCCGTGTTAGAGACTCCAATTGCATCTAATTTCCACAAGTTTTCTAGATACAAAGATAGAAGTGTGGTCACGCAAAGGGAGCTGGTGTCATCTCTCACCTCCGTTGGAGGAATCTTTCTCATCACAGTCCATCCTAGTTTGGTACGGATTGCCACCAGTCCAAATGAGATTCTTCTCTGAGCATCGGTTAGCAATCTCCCGGCGATGTATAAGGACTTCTATACGGTCTCTCCTCAAATCAGACACGTCGAGTTTTTCACTCCCTTCTAAAAATGATGTTGGACACACCGGAGGTATGCTTCCACAGATAAGGGGTTGACCTAGTGCTTCAAACTCACAGCGATAGGAATTATTGATGTCAGATAAATGAATGGTATAGACCTCATGTTCAACTACGTCGGTACTCGATCCTCCAAACAAGGAATGCCGGAAGAACTCTCTCCTAGATTGCTCGTATTCCATTTCCATTGCTGTACTATGTAAAATATATTATCTTTGGGATCCGGTGTCTATTATAGCCCGTGCCGTCTTCTTCGTTCTGTTCCCTTTGAGGGTCACTCTCAAAGTAGGTAACAAAACGTCTGGGGAGGTTGATAAGTTGGCGAGAGTTTCATCTTGCACCGTTGGAGACTTGGAAGATCCACCTCTATCTAAAATCAGTTTTGTGCACATGACATCCAGGTGGGAAGACATGTTGCAGATCGAACAACGGACTACATTTCTGCAAAATTTACTTAAATGAGAAGGCCGAAGAGACATTTATAACAAACGCCTTTTTCCTTATGAGTGATCGCTTTTCGTTTAAACTCATATTAGCTGCAAAGTCACACTTAGGGCTTCCATGGTTGTCTTTACCACAAAATACACATTCATTCGATTTGTGAACTGAATTCAAAAGTTCTGAAGCTGTCGCAATTGGTTTTTCATTGTAGAATCTTGTCTTTGGATGTTTGTTTGCTAAATTAGGTTTAGAAGTTGATTCATTCCCGGTACCGATTTCGTTTCTAAAACTCCTCTCCCGTGCAGTTAATTGTCTTTCTAGAAAGGTAATCAAGTCATTAATTACGTAACCTGTCGGGAGTTCTTTGTTCAATTCCAAATTAAGGTCTGCAGGTAGAAGCTTTATTATTATCGGGCACAACAGTTGTCCGTAAACATCAATGGACACGTTTAGTGACTCGAAACTTCTTATTTGAACAGAAAGGTTGTCAAAAAAGTTCGCGGAAGGTTCTTACATCGCTTGACGTTTTGAGTGGTCTCATTAACAACAAATTGTTCATTTGTCGCCTAATCAAAATGTCTTCTCGCCCAAATCTATCTTTAAGCAATTTTATAGCTTTCTCATAATTGTCCGCAGATAAAGCGAAACCTTCGACTGTGTTTAGTGCAGTTCCGCCGAGATGTGACTTCAGATAGTTAAATTTATCGATCGGGTTCAATGAGTTGTTCTGGTGTATAGCTACATCAAAGGAATTTCAGAACGTCAGCCATTCACTAAAGTTTCCATAAAATTTCGATATAATCAATTTCGGAAGTTTCACAGTCGTGCAGGAAGGTACATAATGTCTCATTTCATTTTCATCTATTCGTGAGTTCGAATTCGGTATATTTTCGCCATGGAAATCTGATTGGCGAATCTTTTTATTTGCCCTAAATCTCCAAGTAATATATTTCTCTCGATATTCCTCTACGCCCTGTAATTCCCTCTTTAAATCGTCAGTTTCAAGAAGCGTTTCTATTTCGTGATCCACTAATTTAAGTTCGTTAAATGATTCATTCAATTGTTCTAATAATTCTTCAAGATCAATTTTAATTAGCGTGTCAAGTCCACATTCAATCTTATTGAATGTTTTCGTTAAATATGATCTGTTAATAGCACGCTTTTTCTTTAAACGTAGAATTAATTCTTCAGCCATCATGTAAACAAAGCGGCAAGTAGGGTTAGCTAGCGAGTTCCAAAATGGTCAGCTTAAAATGATTTTTTTTTCTTCTAGAATTTACCTTCAACAGTCCCGGCTGGGATGCCAAAAATATTGCGATTTCACCGCCACTCTGTGTTGTGACGACGATCTAAGTTCTATAGAGGTAGTCGATCACCTCTTTTCTTGGTCGGCGGGGTTGAAGGTTCAAAATTAAGGTGTCGCCGCTTATAGCACTATTAAAATATTAGACGAAAACAGGAAGGAAAAATATATTTATTATAAATTAAGAAAATAAGTAAAGTATTATTTAATTATATATTTAAATATTTACACTAAAAGAATCGGAGATCAGGGCAAATTCTCGTGTTCGAAAGTTGTTTACAGGTTCTTCTGTATTTTGGTTTCTCATTTTAGCCGCTGCATCCCCGTAGCCGCTTCCGTCGGCCTCCCATTGGCTGCTTCGAACTCCTTCTTTTCCAACAACTATGTTAAAAAAAAACAAAAGCCTTATTTTTACTATCGCCATTATGTTAAGGAAAACGGCAGAGTATCTTGTCCATTAACACTATTTTTAACAAAAACGTTAAGTTATTTTGGCTATCGTCACTATGTTAAATACAACGACATATAAATTTTGCCATCAAAACTATGTTAAATTAAAATATATATTATTTCGATTATCATCACTATGTTTTTTCTAATTTATTTAACAGTTGGGAGAGACACGCCATATCCACAATTAGGATAATTGCGTGTATATATCACATTATATACAATTAACACAATTGAACATTAGGAATCATGAAAATCAAACGTTCGATGTCAAAATTTGCATATAGCAATTAGAAATAGTAGCTTGAAATATGTACAGTCAACACTTTCGCCTTGAAATATACATCCTGCATAATCTATTAAACTTAATGTGTTGGTCTTTATTGCAAGCAACTTGTTTTGTATTAGTCAGGTAAAATTGGTTTTCTTCCCTTAGATCAGAAGTTAATGGACAGTTTATATGTTTAATAATATTTTTAATTTTATTAAGTATAAATTAATAATAATATCACTATGTTTAAAATAAAACGATAGAGTATCTTGTTTATCAACACTGTATTAAATAAAGGAATGCAGTGACAAACAGTTACTTGTGTTGTGGCAGTAATATCACGGAGTTTAAATTGAAATAAACCTGAGTTTTTTTTTTTTTTTTTTGAATTTAACATGAATATGCATTTTGTGTCAGTACACTTTAACAGGTGATTGTTGTTTTCTTTTCCTTCTAACCCGTGCTCCAGGTGTGAGTTAGGTACATAGGTCAGTTGAAGTGGCGGCTCAAAAATAGGTTGTTGTTATACAATATACAATGGAATGTAAAACAACACTTGAAGTTACACCGCATGAGTTTCTTTACAATGAAAAATCAAAATTTATTTCAAGGTGAAATATCGACTATTTCTAACCTTTTTGGATGAGGTATGAAAGGGTAAATTATGAAGAGTAATGATGAACGGAAAAATAAAAGTGTCCAGGGATGGGAATATATATAATATAATGGATTGTGTTGTAGACTACATCATCGGGATAAACAGAAGGAAATATACCTATAATCTAGGTTATCAGAATTTTATTTTCTCCTCAATTTTGTATGTCCTGTTTATACTTTCAAACATTTAGGACAAATTCCTCGAGTGACGTAACCCTATCTGATTGATTCCTTAGTTCGGTATCTATATAAATTACTTTCTTAACTTTCTTGGTTCTAAATATAACTCGTAAAATTTACAGATTCCCCGATTCTTATAGTTTTACACAATATATAGACTATATATAGACTAGATAAGCTATCCTTAAAGCAGTTTTTTTATTGAGAGGGTGAATTTTTATGATAAAATGTACGATTCCTGTTTCCAGGAAAAACCTGTACCCTGAAGTAAATGATATCCAGACAAACACCAATCTGTATACCATCGTTTCTGACTATGGTCCTCATCAGTACAGGGGCCACTTCGATTTTATAACACCTAGAATAAAGTCTTAAATCGCTCGAATTTGTCATAAACTGGTGTTGTGGCTCATGATTCATCACCAAATTCAAGGTTATTACAGAAGTGTTGAACAAAATGTACGTGCGTTGTTCTAAGGAATATATAATGAGTGGAGACGCCGGTTATGTAAATTTTTCTTTTTGCTTATTCAGACAGAAGATTTACATATTTGTAAATATAATTGTGTATATAAGGATGTGAAAGTTTAATAAAAGTGTGTCAGTAACAATCGGGTGTTTGTGAATCATAAGTGTCATCAGTGTAGCCTTTCTGGTATTGTGAGCACTTTTAAGGAAGCAAATAGGCTTCAATACGGTTGGAGACCAGAAGAAGTCTGGCAAGAAGATATAGTCAAGTTTTGTCACAAATATTTCGATAAGGCCAGACATCCAGGATGCGGCAAGCTTTCCGAGCTTAGTAAGTGAGGCAGTGATCGCGTCCGAAACAATGAGAGAAGTCACTCTTGGTACCTACATACTATTCTTCCGCAACTCTATGTGGTATTCTGGCCTGAAAATCATCCCTGCCACCAGCTCAAACACTTTTTTTTTTGTAAAATTCGATTTATTTGTTAACTACTCTCATAAGATGTTATCGATTAAAAAGACATTGAAAAAACATGGATCATTGGGTCAGTTCATCAGATAAACTGACGGACCTATACCTTACTATCCCGATCTGACATTATTACTCTTGCTATACATAAGAATATTACTAGCCCTATGTTGGTTGTCTTACAAGACTATAAACTTCTAAGTTCAAATACGAAAATATAAATCATAGAATAGTCTCTCTTTTAATACAAAATGAAAAATATTGAGATAATAATTACATTTTAAGCCCAACACAAAACATTGAAAATATCTTAATTTTTCTCTCGAACAATGCATATTCATTAAAATAATAGAAGTGACCACCTACGAAAACTCCTCAAACAATGTATACTCACTCTGATCTAAATATATGATACTCATTATATATATTTGTCTTACGACCGATATAAGAAAAAAAAAAGAAATAATCAGAGAGTTTAACCTCACCTACTTGGAAGGGATATGCAAAGATATTGATGATTTTAAAATATATACACTGGTGAGTTCAATCCTTGCTCATGTGTTTTGTAGATCTTTCATGCAATTTTAATATCCAAGCTAATATTTCATTGTGCGTGTGTATGCTAACAGGTTTTTTTTAAAGCTCATTTAATTTCAAACATACTATTGGGCGACTTGAGCATTCCACAGAAGTTTGTTAAGATACATAGGGACAATTTTAAATATCCCGTTATTAACTTAATATTTGGTTTAGAAAGTCACTTTACTTGAGTACAAATACAATAATTGACAAATTTTAAGGAAGCTGTACCTTTTAGTATGTTATTTGGAATCGGCCAATAACTTTTTTGAAGACAAACGATATAACCAAGTGTGAACAAACTGGCGACATCTAAATATGAAACTTCTCGAGTTTTGTCCATGATTATACAGTGTATGGCGTCATGCACTCATGTAATCTGTGTGGTATTTGGTTTCTTCTTCCTGAGGATGCCATTCCAGAAAAACCTTTCGACCTTATCATTATCTTCAATATTTTTCCTTCTGATACAATAACCGACCAATATATTTAACTATCCCGATGTCAGATACTCTTTCTAAGCCTTCTATAAGCCTGATATACTGATATTGTAGCTGTTTGATTGAACACACTTTTTATTATTTATTTCTTCTATTTCTATCTCAATTTAACTCCGCCTTTGCCGGTCCCAAGCCGGGATGAAAGAGGAGGAGAAGAAAGAGTAACAAGCTCGTTAAAAAAACCTGGGCTCAGTTGTCCATGTTCACAGTAACCTGTAAGGGCTCCAGGGATACAGGATTAGTCTGTACTCCGTGTTAAGAGTGGATGCACATGCCGTCTGTTCCTCATGTCAAAAGAGGCCATTTCTTATTAGAGATAAGTTGGCCTGCTACTGAGTAGTGCTCATAGTCTTAATAACAAAGACAAACACAATCTACCTTCCCCAATCATTATGGAGCTCTACAGACTTGTAACCCTAATATAATTGAATAAAGATAAAATAATAAGAAGATATTTGAATAATATTAATATGATGGAAAATAAACTACATAACCTCATTATTGAGCAAGTATACTTCTTAATTTGACTTTACATATGGTATTTTTGATATCGAAATGTGTTATCAAGATGGTACTAATAGACAGAGAGAGAATTGAATGAGGTCGCATTTCAGCATAGTAGAAAAAGGAATTACCACATATATGGGTGGTATTGAGAAGTAAACAGATAGAATGATATCCAGAATTGGGCCAAGTTCCACTGGGGTATATAAGACCTGAGGTTGGGAGACGGGACAGTCAGCTTGAAGACATGCATCTGATCGTAAGTATTTCTTTATCCAGGATTGTATTAGGTTATATAGTTATTGTTAGACATTATACATGGCTACCTGCTCTTGCTGAGATATTCTTGCTGAAATACCATCCATTTTATTTATTAGAGAGTTATAATATATAATAGCTTGTAATACGACGTTTGACCACTTTTACCGCAAATGTTTCTTCAAAACGAAAAATCGTAATTTTAATTATTTAAGGAGAAATAACGACTATTTGTATCCTTAGGGATGAAGTATGAAAGAATGAATTGTAAAGAGTAATGATAACGGGAAAATAAAAGTGTCCAGGTGTCTGTGGGTTTGTTTCCCATCCCTGGACACATTATTTTTCCGTTCTCATTACTCTTCACAATTCATCCTTCCATACTACATCCCTAAGGAAATAAATAGTCGTTAATTTTCATTAAAATAAATTACGATGTATCGTTCAAAAGAAACATTTGCGGTAAAATTTGTCAAACGCTGTATTACAATCATAGGCTGCATTATATTGTATCATATAATAGCTTATCTGATGGAAATGGCAAGGAAAGATTTAATCAGCCTTTTAATTAAGAGAACATATCCGATAGAAAATTATCAATATGGTATTCAATATTAATAATTAGTTTATAATACAGCGATATTTAAAAATATTTTGAAATATTTTTGAGGTTTTCCTCTCTAGGAATATTCATTATTAAACCAATTAAATATAAAGATATTAGTAATTAAGTCTTTTATATTCAAATTAATGAGAAAAATTAGATGAATGGTGATAAGATTTAGAGCAATAACATTCTTTTGTATGTCTATTTGTATGTTCTTTTGTATATTCATTTTATAATTGATGTATCCAATAGAAAATTACAGATTATCCTATTTCAAAATGAAGGAACATTGAATGCTTCGGGTTACGACACCGTTAAAAAAAATATCCCCAGGATAACTGAAGTCAGACTCTCTCTCCCTCCCGGCCGGCGTTGTGTCCGTAAGCGTGGTCCCGGCGAGGCGACCCGAGGGCGTCTCGCGGCGGGGACTGGCGAAGGATACCTGGTTGATCCTGCCAGTAGTCTTATGTTTGTCTCAAACATTAAGCCATGATGTCTAAGTACACGCCCTAGAAAGGCCAAACCGCGATTGGCTTTTTGAATCAGTTCCTTAGATCGTACACATTTACTTTTTTTTACTTATCCCTAGTACACGTGGTACAGGCCATTATAATCATGGTGGGTAGTAGTGGCAACTGCTTTTACTGTAAGAGCACCACATGTCTACACATGTTAAAAGCAATAAAATCTCGTTAAATCTCTCTAACAAACCCAAAGGGAATAATCTTGGAGTTAATTGCTTCTTGTCATAAAGAATAGAGAACGATATTATAGTTTTGAGCATCGATTATTCATTGAAAATGGTTTAAGGTATGTTTCTGAAGCATTCTAACGCCAAGCTATCATGAGGCTTTCGGATATTTATTATACATTTAAAGTAGTGAAGATACCTCTTTGAGCTGTTAAAAAGGTATTGAAACTTATAGCTTATACAGTGAAGAATATTGTATGCTTTGAACAAACCATACAGGAAACTGAAAAATATTATATATTTATCATTTTTAAATTGAAAAGCATTTTTAAAATATCTACTACATACCTTTTAGTTATGTTTTGTTTCAACTTCAAAAAGAGAAATATATGCCTATAATTGCATATAATTACAATAAAAATTACTATGAATTACCATGTGAGAGTATAAGAAGAAGTGATGGTGATGTGTTCCGCAGGTGACCTTCAGTCTGGTGGCCTTGACCGTGGGAGATAGCCTGGTGTACATTCCACGGGAGTCCTATGTCATGGAGGCCCCGGTCAAGGAGCAGGTACGTAGTACAGTACATGTTTCCTACATTGGTATGTCACATGGAGGTCACCAACTCACCACCTTTTTGGCAAAATCAACCGAAATCATAATTCTCAGGATTTTACCAAATTGAAGCTGTCTTTGCACTGATGACGATGTTATACAGGTAGCTATTTCGTCTAAATTTGCCCAAACTGGAGTTAGGGTTCATTCTTTATCAACACCATTATGTTTCGTATTATAATGATAAACCATTTTATTTGTTTTAATGCATTTTAAAAGGTAGAGGTGGAACTTTTAGTAAATAAATACCATCTTCCCGTAACTTTATATTATATATGAAAATTCTTTCTTGTTGAAATGGAGCATTTAACACGTTGATAAATGGTGTTATTGAATTGTAGCAGGTCTATAAAGGACTACTCAAGCCCTACAGCTTTCGCTACAAGATCGACAACGGCTACGACAACAGCCACTACCACAACGAGGACTCCGACGCCCTCGGACACAAGAAGGGCTCCTATGGCTACACCAGCGCCAACGAACTCTACCGCACCGTGAACTATGTGGCCGACGACCAGGGCTACCGTGCCCAAATCATATCTAACGAGCCAGGTGCCGGTCCTGAAGGAGCCGCTGACGTGGAATTGAAGGTCAACCCTGTTCCAGCTTCTGTCCAGTTACAGATGGAGCTTCTCCGCATTCCCAAGAAACCAGTGTCCTATCCTCAGATGTTTAGTCTTGGAGCCATGAATCCAGCTTACCATCCCGAGATGCAGGCCATGATGGACCAAGCGTCTTATATGAAATCCACGTCAATGGAGGATATTCCTATTGTGCCCGATATGACTCCTGCAATGAAGCCGCTGATCCCAGCTCTTGATAAATCGGAGCCTGCCCCAGAGATAGACCGCTCCTACTCTGATGAGATGAAACTTCTAGTCAAACGTCCTCACTGAATGGTCTCGCGTGCTGCAGCTCCTGCTGATGATGCCAATTGAAAATAATCACAATTCAATTGATCTCCAAGGCAGAGATCCTATAATTTGTGATTCAAAGAATTTTACTTCGCTAAATATTTAATTATATATCATTTTTAAAATTTAATAAACAATATTTTATAAAATTGATATTATCATTTTTTACACACAAAATCACTCTGATAACCATCGACACATAGATGTGTTTCAAATAATCAACGCAGGAAATGTTACAAGATACTCTTACTCTCCTATTGAATACAATGGTTAGATATTGTACAACTCAAATTGGTATTTTAATGACAATTAATAGATATATTTTTTTATTTATAATGCATTATTTTTTATATGCAGAACCCAATGAGTTGGCCAAATAGCAGGGAACAAGCTACATTATTGTTTAGTTTATTTGTGTTCCACTAAATGGCGCTCTGCCATCTAAAAATTTCCTGTGAGCGTGATCAGGACATTCTTTTTTTTTTAATTTTTATACCAATCCCTGACAGTTTTTATTTATTTTTTATTGTTTTTCACACACATATACATACATTCATATATATAATATAATTTTCTATTTGAGAAATTGAATTTTTTTACACTTTTGATATAGATATATATATATTATTTTGGGGTATTTCCGATATACAGATATATTTTTTTTGATATGAGGATTAAAAAGTAAATTCATATTTCTGAAATTCGTGCGATGCATTAACTCATTTGAGAAAATGAACAGTTTACAAAGTTCTGTAGATTTCAAAATGATGAATGAAAAGACGAAATTGAATAAATGCCTAATTATTATTTTTTTAATTGTAAAGTATTAATGAATTAAACCCTGACTGACACACTATGGGAGAGAATATTAAAAGGCGAATATATTTTATTCAAGAGGTAGTAGCTATGTCAATTCCCATATTATGTGGAACAAAATCAGTACCAAGTAACGCAAACACTACAGGATAAATGAAAACTAATCATATTGTAAAAAAGTATTTATTATTTTAGCAGAGTATTATTTTTTATGTTTATATTTGGCTATATTCTGTACACTTCCCTCTTTTGCTTATCTTTTGTTAATTACTCATAGTTTGTTCTTGCCTGAAATAAATAGTTGTCTCATCCCGAAGTTGGCCTTCCCTAAATTTACACGTGGCATTTTGGTGGAGATGCTGGGTAAATTAGGGAAGGCAAACTAAAGATCGCCGAAAAGATCTAGAGGCCATGGGTGCTGTGATCTACATTTTCGGAGACTGGCTCCAGAATTCCACCGACGTGTCAAAGCCAAGACTTCCCTCCAAGATGACGATGTCCCTATAGACGATACCACGACAAAGCCGCTCTTCACGCCGCAAGAAAAAGGACGCAAAGATACTAGGGACAAAGTTCTAAGACTTCGATGGAATCCTTGGCAGAAGCACGTCAGATCCATGTAAGTATTTACAATAATTGCTAGCTTTGGGTCACAGCTCCCATAGGGAAGAATCTATGTAACAAAGTATTTATGATTTTAGCAGAATATTATTTTTTATGTTTACATTTTGCTATACTCTGTACAATTCCTTCTTTTTCTTATCTTTGTTTATCACTCATAGTTTGTTCTTGCCTGAAATAAATTGTTGTCTCATCCCGAAGTTGGTCTTCCCTAATTTTACAAGTGGAAATATTAACAGAAAAAAAGCTTAGGTCGGGTATAAGAGCTTCTTTAAAAAAGAGAAATGTCGTACAAGCAATCCATCAAGACGCCCTTTTATACTCGTAGAAGGACGTCTTTTCTAAAAGCTTGTACGATTTTTTTCTTTTATGAAGAAGTTCTTATTCCCGACTGTGTATAGCGAATAGGAAGTTTATTATAAAACAAATGAAGCTTCCAGGGTTAAGTTTCTTGTTCAACTTTTTATTTTCAAGTTTTCTGACTTGTCAGTCCTTCAACAGGAGTTTCAACTATAATAAAAAAAAATGAACAAGAAACTTATCCCTGGAAACTTTATTAATTTTATAATATTATAAATCAGGGAATAACGTTTATTTATATTCAAGAGAGATTATTGTTGTCTTAGTTATAACAATAAGGAGTGAATTCAATTTTTATTGTGATAGCTTGAATCGCATAGAAAGATATCTCTTATACAATATATATTCTATAAATATTATAAGATTTGTCTATGAGAGAGAGAGAGAGAGAGATTAATATATAAATAGAAGAAAAGCTTTTTTCGTTATAGGTGTTAAGATGAAGGTGTGTAATATATCATAAGAAAATATAACAAGATAATCAAAGTGTTTTAATTAAAATATTTTATTATATGGAATCACATATTCATCTTTTTTTTAATGATCTATTTGTACAAGGCATATACAAGGGTGTTATCTGAATAGGATTTTAGTAGGCGATATCTCCAGCGAGTGCTGACCTGGGATGATCAGCGTGATGCATTCTTGGTTCTCCATAGTACTGTCCCTGGGAGGCTACGGGAGCCTTCATCTGGTCAGGTCTCATTTCATGGTGGGCCATAGGGTGCTGATGCTGGGCCATGATATTCATGTCCTGCATTCTCTGCTGGTGAACATGTTCTATAGCTGCTGCAGGCTGAACCTGGGGATCAGGCTTCTTGGGTATACGCAGGAGTTCCATCTCAGCCTTGATGTGAGCTGGCACTGGGTTGGCCTTAATATTAACACTAGCACCTCCCTCAGCACTGAGACCAGGCTCGTTGGACAGAACACTGGCACGGAAACCCTGGTCGTCGGCGATGTAGTTCACGGTACGGTAGAGACCGTCCTCGTTGGAGTAGCCGAAGGAGCCCTTCTTGTGTCCGTTGGCGTCAGATTCTTCGCTGTGGTGGATGCGGTTGTTGTAGCCGTCATCAGCGTTGAAGCCGGTCTTATAAGGCTTAGGAGCTTCTTGGGGCTCCTGGAATTAAACATATTTAGAACCACAATAGTAATAAACTATTAATACCTATATGTATTTATTCTGTTATCTCTCAACATGTGCTAACACCAATATATCGTCAAAATCACCTAATATTTTGTAATTAAAATGCTATTATAAAATAAAAACATAAAGCCTCCAGGGAAAATATTATTTTGAAATAAATATTTTATTTTAATATTCAAATCAAGGGATTATTTTATCGAAGTAAAATACTAATTTATAATGTTAAAATGTTAAATATGTGCATTCTTTCATATAATATGTTATAAATTAAATTTATTTTACATTTTATAGAATATAAATTTGAAAGGCAAGACAAGGTATATCTTTACAATTAAAATATATTAATGACAAAAATTATCTATTGTTAACTAAGAGTATTCATCAAAAAAATTGGAATCATTAATAATAGACGTATTAAAACGTTTATATGAAATAGTATAGACTTTTTTCCCCTTTATACCTTCAATTATATATAGTTTTCAATCAGAGAGCAAGTACTAAGCTTTAGGAATATTTTTCCCTTAAAAGATAAATGTTTAATATAAAATGCAAATTCGAGGACATTAAAAATTTGAATCACGCATTTTCTATTATCTTTTTCTGCGAAAAAAAGTATCATCTATATTTGATACTTCGGAATATTTAAATAAATATCTAATTATAAAATGAAGAATATATTAATACAGTGTTGATTTAAAATCCAATGGAATTTATAAAATTATACATAGGGTGTAAAACTTACAGCCATATCAGAGGCCATAGAAGGGCTCATTGAAGGGCCCATAGAAGGGGCCATATCAGGGGCCATAGCAGGGGCCATAGCAGGGGCCATAGAAGGAGCCATTGCAGGGCCCATAGAAGGAGCCATTGCAGGGCCCATAGAAGGAGCCATTGCAGGGGCCATAGAAGGAGCCATTGCAGGGGCCATAGAAGGAGCCATTGCAGGGGCCATAGAAGGAGCCATTGCAGGGGCCATAGAAGGAGCCATTGCAGGGCCCATAGAAGGAGCCATTGCAGGGCCCATAGAAGGAGCCATTGCAGGGGCCAAATAAGGAGCCATTGCAGGGGCCATATAAGGAGCCATAGCAGGGGCCATAGCAGGACTCATAGCAGGGGCCATAGCAGGACTCATAGCTGGGGCCATAGCAGGAGCCATAGCAGGGCCTCTAGCATGCTCCATAGAACGAGCAGGTTCTCTGTAAAGAGGAGGATCGTAGGCCAGGCAGGATCCCACTGCTAGGGCAACTAAGCTGAATTTGATCTGCATTCACAGCACAATTATATTTGAGTCAATTTTGAAAAATGAATATCAATCCAAAATGAAATAAATCGTTTCAAATAAAGTTATATATTAGCATATTTTCTCGAAATTTACACAGATTCTCGAGATTCGTTAGGATTTGCAATATATTAGTCTCTCTTTCTCTCTTCAAGAGGCATGCGATATTTTAAATTCCAAAGATTTTCCAGCTATCAAATCTTTACTTCAAAGACCTCACGGAAAATTAACTAACGACTACAATTAATCTATTTTATTAACGTAATATATTTTGCTAAAAATAAAATTATATTTTATGCTCTCAATATCATGATATCCATCTTCATATTTTGGAACAATCATAAAAATATATTTTCAATTAATATATACATCAACTCTAATGAACCTGGATAGTTTAAGCACAATAAGGTACAAATTTGATATAATAAAACACGTAATCAGCTTTAAGTACGCTGAAACATGGAGGAAAAGATACTAAAACTAAAATAAAGTCAGGCAGTATATAAGTAGTTGGCTTTTCTTTACATATAAAAAATGGATTGCGGACTACCCTAGAATAAACCTATACTAACGTTTAGATCATATTCATTCCGATAGGTAGGGCTTTCCCTTTAAAATGACCATTTGAACTCACAAGGCATGGGAGTCGGTGGAAGGATGATCTAAACCGTTGGGTTTCAACCACTACGACCCGGGTTCAATTCCCGCATGGGGCACTTTTTTCATATTTAAAATAAAACGCTCCAATAGCCTCCGATTCTTGCAAAAGTCCAACCCCACCAGCGAGTGTAAGTATCCAAACGGGGCTCTGGCACATTTTTAAGTGCAAAGTCGAACTGCTTTTCATATGTGTAGACATGTAGTGAACTTACAGTAAAAGCAGTCACCAACTTCTACCCACCATGATTATCATGGCCTGTACCACGTGTACTAGGGATAATAATAATAATAAAAAGGCATGTGTACCTTCAATATCCACCTCTATATGTCAGCCATTAAAAAACCTATCCAGTGAAGACGCTGATGATTTCGCTTTAAATACTGATCCAAGTGATTACTTAATAGGAACATTATCTATATGTAATACCCTTGTGAATCAATATACAAGTTTATTACCACATAACCAGTGTGAGCGTAATACCTTAACGTCCAATTATCCCACTGCAGATTACAGCTATTTCAGTATCGGATTCTATTATTTTTAAGACTCAATTACAATTCTCGTTATCAATTTCTATCAGAATAGATAAAAAATAGTAATGTTAATACTAATATATTTAAATCTGTAAAATATTCAAATTATTCTTGAAATTCTCATGCAATTTTACAACAATAATTGAGCATTAGTTATCTAAATTCTCTCGCTTTCTCTCTCGAATCAAGTAATTCTTTTCTTTTTTGTTTTGAAATGTTAATGAATAAAATTTTATGTAAAAAATATAATAATAATTGACGATAAACTGATTTTTGTCATATGTGAATGCATTATTTTGTTTGGACCTTAATTATATAATTTATTAATTTTTAATATAATATAAATTCATATTTTTTACAGAAATAAAAATCGAATTATCCTTTTTTTCAAAATCTAAATTTTTTTTGTCGTTAGAATAATTGTTTTCTTAATATCTAAATGAATTGATTATTAGGTTACAATAATACGGTATTGTTTTCCAAGAAGATACTGGATGGATTCGTACTGTAGTAATATATTTGGAGAGAGATTGACTTACAATGAGGGCCATGTTGAAGGGACGTCGAGGGAGAAGACACTGAAGTTCACCCTTCCATCCATCCCCTATATATACGGGGACCAGTGCCCCACTCGACCCACTTCTAGGTGGAGTCTGTCATCCCAGGTTTCCGCATCTTCAATCAAAAATTGAAAGTGGTTTGGAATATTATTCAATGACGAAACAATGCCATGTATTTTGAAAGTTTACTTTCCCCATTTAGATTACATTACACAGTTCAAAATTTATTTCAAAATTCAAAATATTTGCTGAAAAGAAACACATGCGGGATAGTATTTCAAATGTCGTTTTACAATCACAAGCCGCATTATATTATATTGTATTACACAGTTCATTTAAAACTTTATGTTATGTATAATTGACAATCCTTTTCTATTATTTATAGGTATTTACGTTTTTTTGTGTGTTTGTTCATTCTTATTTGAAATTTCTTGAATTGAAGTTTCAATATACGCACATTTCATATTAAGTAGAACCTCCCTGTAAAAGACACCTAATTTCAGAATCAAAGTATCTTTTAGGGAGATGTGTTCTCTTACTGGAAAGTTGCTAAATAGTAAAAATGCTAAATTTGCAAATGAAAACGGTCCTTTGTAGAGAGGTGTCCGCTAAAGGGAGTTTCTATTGTATATACATTTTTAATTTGATCAAAAACACATAAGAAAAAATGACTCTAACTGCGTTAGTGTTTAATGCAGACAGTAAATTGTAAACGGGATGCAATATGAATCCAAATTTAAGTCGTAAGTGATGCAAGGTTGCCCTAGCAGTTATTGATTGGATTACCTATTCAAGCCTAACATAGGTATACAATTTTTATTACCATAGAACTTATGATGTTCACAAAAATATGATCTTATCATCGAGTGCGCGCTCATTCATTAAAAAAACAACAACAATAAAGTGTGACTGTGAAGAGGTTTTATTTAGAATACTGTAATATCATCACAACCATTGGAATCTACCAAATAACTAAAGGGCGGACTTATAGAAAAATTGTTATTAACATGTGCTGGAATTCTAGTAAGTACAATTTTTGATTTGCTTGAATTTATTTGAAAACATCCTTATTTCTCAAATGTATAATAATAAAAACATACAATATGTATATATAAGCATAATAAAAAATCAAAATATTGTAGCGTAGTTTATGTTATTTACATAATTTTAAGTTTTAGCTTTTTTATATTTGCATAATTTGGTTTTGAATTGTTATTGCTATATAAATGTGGGTATCTACAATTTTAGAGGTATACCGTTCGGTGTTAATAAAGTTCCTTTATACTTAACTCTCCTGGCGACTATTTTATAACGCGACAATATGAATACAAATTCTGTAATCAAATAAAAAGATATTTTATAGTGTAGTATATTCATGCTCACAATATGTTCTGGAGTGAAAGTTTATCTTCTATCGTTTATAAGAAGTCTGTTGTCGGCAAAAACCTCTCTCCGTATCAAAACTATTTGTATTTAAGAATATAGTCTCTATTTTCACTTCATTATTATTTTACTATATTCTAGAATGAGATCAGAATACTTCTAAACATTATAATTGAGTTTATTTTTAAGTTCTTCAGTTAATGTTTTTATCTAAATATTTTTGTGGACAAGAAATTTTAATGGTCTTTTAATAACAAAGATGCGATTATAATTTAATCATGTATATTTGTCTGAAAAACACATTCTTCCTTTACTTGTCCATCGTTACATATTTCTTTCAGCGTCTATCCCTAAAACAACATTTTTGTATTTATTCAGTATATATGAATTCGACAAGACCGCAGTCACCATTCAAAAGAGATTAATAGAATCGCCGAATGTCGTGGTCCATTTGGATGAGGAAAGTGATGACTAACACTCCAATTTTCAGTGATACGCTAACCTAAGCACGGTGGATTCTGTTGCCACTTGACATGCGTCGGACCTGGAGGCTGTTGGGTTCTGTGCTGCTTTGAGAATAGGAGCTCCATCTATGCTTCCCTCCTCTAGTGAATCTGTATAAGATCTGTATATATAAATATTTATTGAATTGTTATATATTAAATTATATATATATATGAAAAACTATAGAAAAAATAAAAGATAAGTGGGTCAGGTGTTGATATTAAAAATAAATAAGGCATCTCCTGACCACGAGCACATGTGCTTTTTAGAGGGCAGAGCGCCATCTAGTGGATGACCGCTGTCGATGAATACAAAGTTTCTGTGGAGAAGGAAATTGTTGATGGCAGGTCATTATTGTTGATTGTAGAAGGCTAGAAGGCTCATAGAATTATTTTTGATTGAAGATGGATTTGCATATTAGAAAATGAACTATTTTCGGTTGAAGGATTCTCATTTCAAATTAAATAATTTTGCTTTTGATTTTGAACTAATGAACAGGTAAATATCCTGCCGGCTATTATTATACGAGGGGTGTCCCATAAGTCCGTGGCCCGACCATGAGAACGAAATATTAGAAACTAATAAAATTTACCATATATACCTTAAAGCCTTTTATAAAGATATGTAAATTTTTAAGTTTATACAACAAACCGTTTTTTTTGTAATAGGTTCTGAAAGATGAGAAGAAACAGGAATCATCTAAAATGGAGACAAACGAGATTCGTGCTGTAATAAAATATCTTTGTAAGAAAGGAATATCGCCGAAGGAAATCTATGAGGATATGATGGATACATTAAGGGAGGATGCTCCTTCCTATAGCACAGTAAAAAATGGGTAGCTGCGTTTAAAATAGGGAGGATCAGCACCGAAGACGAACATCGACCAGGAAGACCTGTTGAGTCAGTTACTCAAGAAAACATCGACAAGTTACATGATGGACAGAATAATGACAGTTCGTCAGATAGAAGAGACCTTAGGCATTCCAAAAACAACAGTGGATCGGATCATGAGAGAACACTTGGGCCTCAGGAAGCTTTCTGCCCTTTGGGTTCCCAAACTTTTGACACCCGATCAAAAGGCTGTAAGGAGAAAGTTATCTTCGGACAATCTTGCGTTATTCGAAGCCAATCCAGAGAATTTTGTTGATAGATTTGTTACCATGGATGAGACCTGGGCCCATCACTTTACACCAGAGTCCAAGCAACAATCCATGCGATGGAGAAACTCCGCTTCCCCTCCCCCCAAGAAAGCCAAGACAGTTCAATCAGCAAGGAAGTTCATGGTGTCTGTCTTTTGGGATTCCGAGGGTGTACTTCTTCTAGACTTTCTGAATAAGGGTCAAACCATAACTGGCAATTATTATGCAAATCTTGTGAAGCAAGTTCGAGAAGCTATTAAAGAAAAGAGAAGAGGAAAGTTGTCCAGGAAGATTGTTTACCATCAAGACAATGCTCCGAGTCATCGGTCGCTGCAAGCCATGGCTGCTATTTATGATTCTGGCTGTGAACCTTTACCACATGCACCCTATTCACCAGATCTAGCTCCGTCTGACTTCCAACTATTTCTTCATTTGAAAAAAATACTTTTTGGCATTCATTTTAGGTCCGATGAAGAGGTCATTGATGCTGTAACCTCATTTTTTGAGTCACTTGAAACATCGTTCTTTTTGGAGGGCATAAAAGCATTATAACATCGCTAGAAAAAGTGTATAGACCTTAAAGGGGATAATGTTGAAAAATATATCATAATCATTTTATCAGTCATTTTCTTTATATGTCGGGCCACGGACTTATGGGACACCCCTCGTATATATAAAAAGAGATTTGATTCTGTTGGTTTTGGAATATTTATATATATAATTATTGATCATTTGCTTGATACATGAATATTATTATGATATTTGCTGGTTCTATTGAGTACATTGGTACTGAATGGTATTGGTATACAGTCGTGGAAAATCTTGAAAATAAAAATAAAAATAGCTAAGATCAGAAATATCTTTGATTAAGCTTATGGAACATAAATACATAATTTGATGAAGTATTACCTGTTTTAAGGCGACTAAAATAAGGAAAGCAAAATATTATTTACATAATTACAAAAGGTTCGAGCCGGCAAACGGAAAACAACAACAATCGGCTATATAAAGGGAAGTCGCAACATCTGGTGTTATACTTAACAGAATATTTGAATCTATGAAATATAATTTTTATTAAAATAATATTGTATATAACATATATGTAAACGGAGGATTGTGATATATATATATCACAATCCTCCGTTTACAATTTTATCGAGATAGAGCCACGTGGACAGCGGAATGACACAGAGTAGTGTTCTTAGATGAATCTAGATTCTGTTTTAGCAATGACAGTCACCCCGTAAGAGTTTGACGCCGTCTTGGTGACAGGTCTAATCCAGCTATATAAAAACCGCATTATGGTTTGGGGACTATTCATCTATGATAACAGATTACCTCTGATTCCTATTGAGAGCACTATGACGGTCCAAAGATACGTGGATGACGTGCTACGGACGATGATGCTACCGTCTCTTCAGGGGTTATAAAATGCCATTTTCTAGCAGTATAACGCCCGACCTCACACAGCACGCATCAGCTAACATTTCCCTGCATGAAACCTGGTGCTTCTATGGCCACCAGTCTCTTTTGATATCTCACCTATAGAACACGTCTGGAATCTAATTGGACATCGTTAGCGTGCACTGTCACAGCCGCGTTCAGAGGATGAACTGTGGTTGACAAGGGTAGAATTGTATTAAAGGTATTTTATATATTTATATATATTTCTGTGGATAAATATCCAACAATATATTCATAACCATATTTTCATATTCGGTCTACTTATATTTATGTAATGTTAGCCATCTATTCCGTCACAGAAACGGCTACGCCTATTTTATTTTATTTTATTAACAAATTCCTTAAGTTTTGTCCATGAGCGTATATTAAATGTTGCTCACAAGATTCATGGACCAAAAAAGACGCGCGCGCGTGGAATAAAGTTAAATAAAATATTTTAAAATTAGCATCAACATCACCGATCACACCTAATATATTCTGAAAGCATTTTTTATTTTTTAGAATGAGAAATGATTATATCCAAGGAGGTAGGTGACATGCATTATACATACAATGTCCCGAACCTGAGAGGCAATTTATTATGCTTCCTATTGACCATAATACAAGGTGCGTTCATTAATTTCCAGGACTGGTTAAAAAATAAAATAAATAAAAAAGCTAAAGAAAAAAATGTATACAGAGTTAAATATTGGACATTCGACCACACCTGACTGAAAGCACGAGTCTCGTGGCGCACGCGCCGATCTAAAAATAGAACAAAACAACTTCCTTGTAAGGTTCGCATTTCTAATTTTAAAATGGCATTTTCGAAGAGCAGAGAATCTGCATTAAGTTTTGTTTTAAATTGAAAAAAGTGCTAATGAGACGTATGAATTGATTAAAGAAGCTTTTGGCGATGCAGCTTTATCCCGTTCAAGAACTTTTGAATGGTTTTCACGCTTCCAAAAAGGTCGGGGAAAGTTAAACGATGATCAACATACTGGGCGTCCAAGATCATTACGTTGCGAGGAAAACAAGCTCAAAATAAAGGAATTAATTAAATCTAACAGAAGAATTTCTATTGAAGACTTATCTTCAGAGACTGGACTATCTGTAGGACTGTGTCATCGAATAGTAACAAAAGATTTGGACATGATCCGGGCGTCTTCAAAATTTGTTCCCCGGATTCTAACAGAGGAACAAAAGGAGGTTAGAATGGATGTCTGCAAAAACATGGTTGAAATGACTCGGACCGATCCAGAATGGATGCAAAAACTCATTACCGGGGGTGAGACATGGGTGTATCAGTATGACCCGGAAACCAAACGTCAATCAAGCCAATGGATTATAAGAGGGGAACCGAAACCCAAAAAGGCAAGATTTACAAAATCCAAAGTCAAGACATTGCTTGTTACATTTTTGATATTAATGGTTTGGTTCAACATGAATTTATTCCTTTCGGTCATACAATTAATCAAGAAGTTTATTTGGGGATAATGAGGCGCTTAAGGGAGGCAGTGCGCCTTAAAAGACCTGAAGGATGGCAAAACAATGACTGGATACTTCACGTCGATAATGCGCGGCCGCACACAGCCCATGTTGTTTTGCAGTTCTTGGCCAAGCATTAAACCATACAGATCCCTCATCCACCCTATTCCTCCGACTTAGCCCCCAATGACTTTTTCCTCTATCCTAAATTGAAAATGATGTTAAAAGGAAGAAAATTTGACAACGTTGATATGATACAAGCTGAATCGAAGGCAACCTTGAGGAACCTCTCAAAAAGTGATTTTATCTCCTGCTTCAACAATTGGAAAAAAATATGGAACAGGTGTATTGAGGCAGGAGGGGCATATTTTGAAAAATATTAAATTAGTTTTTTTATTTGTTTTATTTTTTTAAAGATACAGAGCAGTCCTGGAAATTAATGAACGCACCTTGTATATTGATTTCTAACTTCAAATTATCTATCATTGTCAGAATTAGTTAATACATTTTAAAAATTGTTTATTTCTGTATTAAATTTGAAATCCAATGATATAAAAATTTATATAACCCTTTAAACTTCCTTCAATCTGTAAATTGTTTTCCTCGAATACACTACTTTACAATTGATTTTTCATTTAACTATATTTTTATACCAGCCCTTTGTACATAATTCAATTGTGGTGATATTTTTCTATTTTCATCTAAATAAATTGCATACTAATTCTTGTACATATTTCAAATATCTCTCTTTTAAGTGCAAGTGTCCCTAGGGGAACATAGCGCTTTAAGTCGAAATATATATATATTTTTTAAGTTGCAATAGGCTTGATAAATATAGCATTAAAATTTTATCGCCTCATAATAAAACTAAACATGTAAAATATATGGATTCTTTTATTTTCATATAAGAGCTTACGCTTCTTGCCTTTTTCTTGATTAAAATGTGCAGCTCATGACTGGTTTTAAATGTTAAACAGAAGTTTAAAGCACATAGTGGAAAAACCGGATTAGGGTGTTAAATTAAGGAAAGGATTACTCCTGATAATGCAAATAAATGTAGTGATGACTCAATGCCATCTATCGGAAAAGTATCACACATCCTACCACCAACTTCCCCTTACCCTCAGCTATACATACATATTTTTTTAATTAATTAACCAGGCGTGATATTGTAATATTATTTTTTTAGATATATTTTGAATTATATAGTAACAAATACCTTTTAAGAAACTGATAAATTATATTATGTTGATTGGACATATTGCCAGACATTTCTTTCCTTTGTACACAGTTCTCTGTTATCGTTTTTTCCTCTCTTTCTTCTTGTTAACATCATATGACTATTCTTTACAGCCTAAATTATTGTATATATGTATAGACAAATGTAAAGACATACATGTATGACAGCGCAAGTGTCTCCCTAGGGGGACATAGCGCTTTAAATTGAAATAAATAAAAACAGAGGAAACAAACAAAACAACAAATTAGAAATTAGAATTAAATCTATTTAATATATTTCCAAAATAAAAGGCGAAAATAAAATACCAACAATTTAGAGAGAGGCTCAATAATGAAAAAGAGCAGGAACATAATTATTTCTGAAAGATTTATTTATATATAGATCAGTTTATTTATAAATAAATCATTTTATTTTATATATATAAATGTTATATAAAAATATTATTTTATTTAATATTATATATCATAGATTCAAATATTCTGTTAAATCGACCGCCAGAGGTCACGCTTTGCATATAAAAACTCATTGTTGTTATTTTCCGATGGCCGGCTCAAATCTTTTGTACATTATTTAAATAAGTTTTTACTCTTTTTTTATTCTTACGCCTTAAGCCAGGCAGAACTTTCATCAAATTATGTTTTTATATATTACTTTAGCTCAATTAAAGCAATTACTGATCAAAACTATTTTTGTTATTATACCTTCAAGATTTTAACCACGACTGCATTACCATAATCCTCAACATGATCAAAAAATCAAACAGAAATCTCTCTTTTTTTTATAATTTTATAGGAATAGCTTATATGTAGCCAAAAACACAACACACACAACACAATTTTAATTCTTTTTTTTTTTTACTTAAAAGGATATAAAATATCTTCTGTTTTATTTACATTTGCTTATCTTATAATTTTGCAACGTTGAATAGATAGTAGATAATTGATGATATATTGAAAAATCTTTTTGGTCGCAGTGATACAGCCTTCTCCACGCAAACAGCGCGAAACGCGTTCGTGGATGGCTTTTCTTGATTTATCAAGAAATTGGGTTGGCCAAATATCAGGGAACAGGCTAAATCGATGAATAGTTGATTTCTGTTCCACCAGATGGCGCTCTGCCTTCTGAAAAGCACATGTGCTCCTGGTCAGGATATGCCTTTTTTAGTTTTAATATTAAAGTTTGTAACTTATGTTTATTAAAACTGCTAGAATTCAGGTTTTAATAATTAACTGATTTCAATTAATTTGAATCTCCTGGATATTAATCAAACAAATGCTGAAGGTTTCTGAAGATGTGTTTCTCTATCTTTATTAAACGTAATCTTAAGATTTCAGGCATCTCTGCTCTTTCTACAGTAGTATATCTCCTCAGCGGCGAAGTACGTGATCTACGTATTCTTCGTAGATCAGGAAATACGTGGTGTCGCTGGAGACCTACTGGTGATTCTCCACCAAACTCTGTAGCGGTGGTAGAGGTGCCATATTCATTGTACATAGTGTATATAATCCATATTATATATTTTTTGAAATAGTGTAGACTGTACACTTTGCATGTATTGACAAGATGTCAATAAAATTATTTTAATTGTCAATTGTCTACAGGAGTACATATAAACATATGTACTCATATTTAATATATTATATTAGACGAATGGCCCGGGCAACGCCCGGGTTTTACCCGAGTGCGAATGTATTTTAAAAACGTTGTCTTGGGTGGTCGCTATAGACAGGGTGGTCTGTATAGACAGGTGTATGTATCACACAGCCGATAACAGGGTTGTCTAGAGTGGCCGCTATAGACAGGGTGGTCTGTATAGATAGGTGTATGTATCACACAGCCGATAACAGGGTTGTCTAGAGTGGCCGCTATAGACAGGGTGGTCTGTATAGACAGGTGGATGTATCACACAGCTGATAACAGGGTTGTCTAGAGTGGTCGCTATAGACAGGGCGGTTTGTATAGACAGGTGTATGTATCACACTGCTAATAACAGGGTTGCCTAAGGTGTCCGCTATAGACAGGGTGGTCTGTATAGACAGGTGGATGTATTACACAGCTGATAACAGGGTTGTCTAGAGTGGTCGCTATAGACAGGGTGGTTTGTATAGACAGGTGGATGTATCACACAGCTGATAACAGGGTTGTCTAGAGTGGCCGCTATAGACAGGTGTATGTATCACACAGCTGATAACAGGGTTGCCTAGAGGGGCCGCTATAGACAGGGTGGTCTGTATAGACAGGTGGATGTATCACACAGCTGATAACAGGGTTGTCTAGAGTGGCCGCTATAGACAGGGTGGTCTGTATAGACAGGTGTATGTATCACACAGCCGATAACAAGGTTGTCTAGAGTGGCCGCTATAGACAGGGTGGTCTGAATAGACAGGTGGATGTATCACACAGCTGATAACAGGGTTGTCTAGAGTGGTCGCTATAGACAGGGTGGTTTGTATAGACAGGTGTATGTATCACACTGCTGATAACAGGGTTGCCTAAGGTGTCCGCTATAGACAGGGTGGTCTGTATAGACAGGTGGATGTATTACACAGCTGATAACAGGGTTGTCTAGAGTGGTCGCTATAGACAGGGTGGTTTGTATAGACAGGTGGATGTATCACACAGCTGATAACAGGGTTGTCTAGAGTGGCCGCTATAGACAGGTGTATGTATCACACAGCTGATAACAGGGTTGCCTAGAGTGGCCGCTATAGACAGGGTGGTCTGTATAGACAAGTGGATGTATCACACAGCTGATAACAGGGTTGTCTAGAGTGGTCGCTATAGACAGGGTGGTTTGTATAGACAGGTGGATGTATCACACAGCTGATAACAGGGTTGTTTAGAGTGGTCGCTATAGACAGGGTGGTTTGTATAGACAGGTGTATGTATCACACTGCTGATAACAGGGTTGCCTAAGGTGTCCGCTATAGACAGGGTGGTCTGTATAGACAGGTGGATGTATCACACAGCTGATAACAGGGTTGTCTAGAGTGGCCGCTATAGACAGGTGTATGTATCACACAGCTGATAACAGGGTTGCCTAGAGTGGCCGCTATAGACAGGGTGGTCTGTATAGCAGGTGGATGTATCACACAGCTGATAACAGGGTTGTCTAGAGTGGCCGCTATATACAGGGTGGTCTGTATAGACAGGTGTATGTATCACACAGCCGATAACAGGGTTGTCTAGAGTGGCCGCTATAGACAGGGTGGTCTGTATAGACAGGTGGATGTATCACACAGCTGATAACAGGGTTGTCTAGAGTGGTCGCTATAGACAGGGTGGTTTGTATAGACAGGTGTATGTATCACACTGCTGATAACAGGGTTGCCTAAGGTGTTCGCTATAGACAGGGTGGTCTGTATAGACAGGTGGATGTATCACACAGCTGATAACAGGGTTGTCTAGAGTGGTCGCTATAGACAGGGTGGTTTGTATAGACAGGTGGATGTATCACACAGCTGATAACAGGGTTGTCTAGAGTGGCCGCTATAGACAGGTGTATGTATCACACAGCTGATAACAGGGTTGCCTAGAGTGGCCGCTATAGACAGGGTGGTCTGTATAGACAGGTGGATGTATCACACAGCTGATAACAGGGTTGTCTAGAGTGGTCGCTATAGACAGGGCGGTTTGTATAGACAGGTGTATGTATCACACTGCTAATAACAGGGTTGCCAAAGGTGTCCGCTATAGACAGGGTGGTCTGTATAGACAGGTGGATGTATCACACAGCTGATAACAGGGTTGTCTAGAGTGGCCGCTATAGACAGGTGTAAGTATCACACAGCTGATAACAGGGTTGCCTAGAGTGGCCGCTATAGACAGGGTGGTCTGTATAGACAGGTGGATGTATCACACAGCTGATAACAGGGTTGTCTAGAGTGGCCGCTATAGACAGGGTGGTCTGTATAGACAGGTGTATGTATCACACAGCCGATAACAGGGTTGTCTAGAGTGGCCGCTATAGACAGGGTGGTCTGTATAGACAGGTGGATGTATCACACAGCTGATAACAGGGTTGTCTAGAGTGGTCGCTATAGACAGGGTGGTTTGTATAGACAGGTGTATGTATCACACTGCTGATAACAGGGTTGCCTAAGGTGTCCGCTATAGACAGGGTGGTCTGTATAGACAGGTGGATGTATCACACAACTGATAACAGGGTTGTCTAGAGTGGTCGCTAGAGACAGGGTGGTTTGTATAGACAGGTGGATGTATCACACAGCTGATAACAGGGTTGTCTAGAGTGGCCGCTATAGACAGGTGTATGTATCACACAGCTGATAACAGGGTTGCCTAGAGTGGCCGCTATAGACAGGGTGGTCTGTATAGACAGGTGGATGTATCACACAGCTGATAACAGGGTTGTCTAGAGTGGTCGCTATAGAGAGGGTGGTTTGTATAGACAGGTGGATGTATCACACAGCTGATAACAGGGTTGTCTAGAGTGGTCGCTATAGACAGGGTGGTTTGTATAGACAGGTGTATGTATCACACTGCTGATAACAGGGTTGCCTAAGGTGTCCGCTATAGACAGGGTGGTCTGTATAGACAGGTGGATGTATCACACAGCTGATAACAGGGTTGTCTAGAGTGGCCGCTATAGACAGGTGTATGTATCACACAGCTGATAACAGGGTTGCCTAGAGTGGCCGCTATAGACAGGGTGGTCTGTATAGACAGGTGGATGTATCACACAGCTGATAACAGGGTTGTCTAGAGTGGCCGCTATAGACAGGGTGGTCTGTATAGACAGGTGTATGTATCACACAGCCGATAACAGGGTTGTCTAGAGTGGCCGCTATAGACAGGGTGGTCTGTATAGACAGGTGGATGTATCACACAGCTGATAACAGGGTTGTCTAGAGTGGTCGCTATAGACAGGGTGGTTTGTATAGACAGGTGTATGTATCACACTGCTGATAATAGGGTTGCCTAAGGTGTCCGCTATAGACAGGGTGGTCTGTATAGACAGGTGGATGTTTCACACAGCCGATAACAGGGTTGTCTAGAATGGTCGCTATAGACAGGTTGGTTTGTATAGACAGGTGGATGTATCACACAGCTGATAACAGGGTTGTCTAGAATGGTCGCTATAGACAGGTTGGTTTGTATAGACAGGTGGATGTATCACACAGCTGATAACAGGGTTGTCTAGAGTGGCCGCTATAGACAGGGTGGTCTGTATAGACAGGTGGATGTATCACACAGCTGATAACAGGGTTGTCTAGAATGGTCGCTATAGACAGGTTGGTTTGTATAGACAGGTGGATGTATCACACAGCTGATAACAGGGTTGTCTAGAGTGGCCGCTATAGACAGGTGTATGTATCACACAGCTGATAACAGGGTTGCCTAGAGTGGCCGCTATAGACAGGGTGGTCTGTATAGACAGGTGGATGTATCACACAGCTGATAACAGGGTTGTCTAGAGTGGTCGCTATAGACAGGGTGGTTTGTATAGACAGGTGGATGTATCACACAGCTGATAACAGGGTTGTCTAGAGTGGTCGCTATAGACAGGGTGGTTTGTATAGACAGGTGTATGTATCACACTGCTGATAACAGGGTTGCCTAAGGTGTCCGCTATGGACAGGGTGGTCTGTATAGACAGGTGGATGTATCACACAGCTGATAACAGGGTTGTCTAGAGTGGTCGCTATAGACAGGGTGGCTTGTATAGACAGGTGGATGTATCACACAGCTGATAACAGGGTTGTCTAGAGTGGCCGCTATAGACAGGTGTATGTATCACACAGCTGATAACAGGGTTGCCTAGAGTGGCCGCTATAGACAGGGTGGTCTGTATAGACAGGTGGATGTATCACACATCTGATAACAGGGTTGTCTAGAGTGGCCGCTTTAGACAGGTGTATGTATCACACAGCTGATAACAGGGTTATCTAGAATGGCCGCTATATACAGGGTGGTCTGTAAAGACAGGTGGATGTATCTCACAGCTGATAACAGGGTTGTCTAGAGTGGTCGCTATAGGCAGGGTGGTCAGTGGTCGCTTTAGACAGGGTGGTCTGTATAGACAGGTGGATGTAACACACTGCTGATAACAGGGTTGTCTAGAATGGCCGCTATAGACAGGTGTATGTATCACACAGCTGATAACAGGGTTGTCTAGAGGGGGGCAGGGAGGACACGTGTCTGCCGGCAGCCAATGGGCGCGCATTCTATCCGTGAGCTTCAGAATAAGGCAATTATATAAGTAGATGTACTTCTGTAGATGGACAGAGATGCCTGAAAGCTCGAGATTACGTTTAATGAAGATAAAGAAACTCATCTACAGAAGCCTGTGGTATTTGTTCAATTCAGCAATATCTTAGTGAGGATTATATTAATCGCTAATTCATTAGAATGAAAGGTTTTGATAGAATTGAACAATATTCCCGAATAAAAAGTATTTTAAAAGCTTTTACTTATCGTAACAAAATTACCTGCTTTAATATAATTTTTAAAATAGAAAATATTATTCTAACTTTTATTTTTATTATAATCAGAAGTATTATATATTATAGAGAGATATTGGGAATAGCTGAAATAAATGGACAAAAAATTTGAACATACATTTTTCAGTCATAAGTTGAATATAAAAGGATTTATATGTGAGAAAAGAAAATTTTATTCGAAAATTAACATATAAAGGTTTTTATTTTTTTTTAGATAGAATAATTTTAATGATTTAACAAATACTTTATTTTTGTTTCTCCTGACGAAGACAAAAGATTTCTGTTGACACGTTGAGGAAATAAAGCTTTAACTGGTCGATATATCTTTTTTTTAGGAAATAAAATAAAAGGGTTTGAATTATTTTCAAAGTTAATGCCATGATAATCATGCCATGATAATCATATGGTGGGTAGAAGTTGGAGACTGCTTTTACTGTAAGTGCACCACATGTCTACACATGTGAAAAGCAGTTCGACTTTGCACTTACAAATATGCTAGATCCCCGTTTGGTTACTTGCACTCGCTGGTGGGGTTGTACTTTTGCAAGAATCGGGGGCCATTGGAGCATTTTTTTTAATCAGAAAAAATTGCGCAATGCGGGAATCGAACCCGGGTCGTAGCGGTCGAAAACCAACGGTTTAGACCATCCTTCGACCAACCCCCTAAGAAACTTCTTATTTTAGGAAATATGAGAGCAGGTCAGGCAAACTCTATATTCAGGATCATAGTAATTTTGTTTATAAGCTTTATACAAAATTTCAAAATAATGTTTATAAATGCCCAAACAGGTATCCTTGGGTTTAAAGGAAATGTTCAACAAGGATTTTTACAGAGAGTGGATCATTTCTAAATTCTATTCTTCATCTCCCCCTATTTCCCTTTCCCTTTCAAACTTTCCAATCTGCTTCATCGATAACACCACTATCTTGCGCCAGTATCTTTCCAATCATCGAAGGAGGATAGAGATAGAGAAGTAAAAATGTTTCTATTTTCATACACGCACACACACAGGCATACAAGAATGAAAATATAATAATAAATTATTGAAGTTTTTAAATGAGTTTTTATTCATATTATCTCTTAAATTATTATAAGAACCAAGGCCAAAAAAACCCACTTTAGAAAAAAGATTAACTAGAGCATAAATAAGCTATGTTCGCACGTCATACATTGTAAAAAGGCTTTGGATCTAAAAGAAATATACTTTATCTCTATAAAAAACTTGAGAGAGATTCAAACAAACAAGATAACAACTTTCATAGGTAATTTGTGAATATAATACAAAAGGTTATGGCTACCAAAGTAACTAAGAGACATGAACTTCAGTGGAATAGAAGGTCTCCCGTAAGCTCCATGGAAACTGATAGGATAGGGGGATATAATTGTACAATTGACAGGATCGGATTTAGAGCCCGACAACTATAATATCAACCATGTCTTTTTTATTACCCAAAATATATAAATGATTCAATTAATTGGTCTATTCACATATATTTAAAAGGTTACCTATACGGAGTTAGCCATAATCGAAACGATTTTAATATTAAAAGAGAGATGTTGAGATTGGAAGCGCTTTATTCCATAGATCTTATAAGATATGAAACATGATAGATATGAATAAATAGAGTCATTAACGGTATACATATATCTATTCAGTGAAGTAAAGCTGTTCAGAATAATTACACGAGATTCCATCAGTCACAATTGTAGATAGACATTTAGCTATAAGAGATATATTTCACATTTTTATTTTATAGATTATGAAAGAGACATGCTTGATACAATTTTGTATAAAATCGATTAGTTTCTAAACATTTTATTATAAAAATTAATTATTTAGAATCTTGATAAAATGCATATGCTTTATTAAATGGTTTTATTTTGAAAAATAAAACTTTTTTCATTTTTTTTTTGTGTGAGAAGAAAATTTAGAATATGAAGATAAGGATTGCAGATTAGATAAACTTGTAGGTATTCTGAATTGAAAATATTTAAATTAGTGATAACCATTTTTGATAGATAAATCACACACTTTAATATACTTATATATTAAAGATTTTTTTATTTTAGGAGATAGGTTTTAGGTTCTAAAAGGACATTTCTCCCTTGAACATAGAATTACATTTCTGTGCAGAAAGTGTAGATATAGGACAGATTCTAGAAATGTTAAGCTCAGTTATTACACTGACCCCCCCCCCCCCTCTTCTTAATTATATAATAAATTGTTGTGGGGGTTCGGTGGAAGGTGGTCTAAATCATTGGTTTTTGAGCGCTATGACCCAGGATTGAATCCCACATTGGGCACTTTTCCGATTAAAAAAATGCTCCGATGGCCCTCGATTCTAGCAAAAGTCCAACCCAACCAGCGAGTGCAAGTAACCAAACGGGGCTCTGGCATATTTTAAGTGCAAAGTCGAACTGCTTTTCACATGTGTAGACATGTGGTGCACTTACAGTAAAAGCAGTCCCCTACTTCTATCCACCATGATTATCATGGCCTGTACTAGGGATAAGCAAAAGAAAAATAAATTGTTGTGGCGCTTATAACTTGCTCTGCCATTTCACCAGGCTAAAGCCATTTTAGTAATTTGTTACATTTTATAAATCCTCTCTTGTGGGATATTACTAAATCGAAGGCACCATCGTTCTGATGAAGTTTAGTTATTCCCCTCCGATTCGACCAGTTGGTGTTGTGATTCCTATTCACTCATCTAAATCGGCCCATTATGTGTATAAATAATATATGTATGTCGTGGTTAAAATCTTGAAACTATAATAATTTAAATAATGAAGATTAGAAATAGCTTTAATTGAGCTCAAGGAAAATATATAAAAAAACATAATTTGATAAAAGTACTGCCCGGCTTAAGGCGCAAGAATAAAAAATTGAAAAATTTATTTACATAATGTACAAACGGTTTGAGCCGGCCATCGGGAAACAACAACAATGAGTTTTTATAGGGGAAGCATGACCTCTGGGGATAGATTTAGCAGAATATTTGAATCTATGAAATATAATTTTGAATAAAATAATATTTTAATATAACATACATAATGCACTGTACCATCCGTACCTGTTTTAAATCCCCAATCCTCCTAGTGACCTATGATGGTCAATACAAATGTTAACGTTACCTTCAGGATTCAAATCTATTTATAAATACCTCTTATACCACAATGGTGTTTTCAACAAAGATTCCCAGTATGTTTGCGGTCGTTTAACATTTTCCTTTCTTTTAATCGTCATTCTCAGATCAGAGAAGTTTCAGAAGAAATATTTTATTTGTTATTTTATACACATTAACACACAATAATTTCAATCATATAAAAATACTTCACATGATGGGTAACGGTAACAATATATAACTTAAAATATAATTTGAATCATATATTTACCACTCGTTTTATATATATCAAATGTTATTTTGAAATTTTATAATAAAATTAAATTAATTCATCTCTTTTATTTTTTTATTATAAAAACAGACGAGATATCCCCACATGGGATGCTTGCGCCAAGAAACAACACTTAGATACTATATTACATAAACAATTGAATAATTACATGGTTTGAGTTTAACGAAGAAAATAAAGGAAAGGACATTAAAATCATGCTTGAATTTACAACCAACAAATAAAACAAACACAAACAAATATACCTAGTTTGGCAATCTCTTTTGAAAATATTGTTCCAACCCCTTTTTGAGATCTATTTTATACACAATATGTATATATAAAAAACATACAGATTATATTTATCTCAAACATAACTTATTATTGTGAATTAGTGTAATGAATAATGGAGTAATTTTGTTCTAAGTGTTTTTTTTTTACAAACAAATAGCTTTCTAATTTTCTGTTCTATTTTAAAATTAGCTTCAAGAGGCCACAATAACGGAAAGTCATATCTCTTGTCCAGGTAATCCTTTACGAAATATTCAAGGGAAGATAAGATGTGAGGTAACCCCGTGATATGTGGGTCAGGTCGGGGTACCTCTGTATATAAGGTAGATGGATCTCATCCGTCTACATATCTCTCTCCGTCATGGAACAACTAATCGTAAGTGTGTGTGTGTGTGTGTGTGTGTGTGTGTTCTGACTCTTCTCATAATTCTCTTTTAACGTCTGAAATAACGATAAACTTAGGAGTATTCTTCTATAAGATATAACATATTGGAGACATATGCATATTCCTGATTAACAATATATCAAATTCAAAATCTTATTATATTTACATATTTAAAAAAAAAGGCTTATTTTGGATTGTAATACGATTATTTATTAATCCGATATTTCGATTGACCAATCAATCATCGGATTAATAAAAATTCTTATTACAATCCAAAATAAGCCTTATTTTTAAAATATATATATACTATGGATTGCTCTATATTCAGAATATTATATATATAACGAATGGAGACATTAAGACGCAAATGTTTCTTTTCACAAATAAATCTAACTTCTACTATCCTTAATGCGATTAAAAAATATTGGGAGGGCTTGGCTAATCAGTGGTGAATCCTCCTAGAGTCAAGTCCTCCCAATATTTTTTCATCGCAGTATGGATAGTAGAAGTTTTATTTATTTGTGAAAAAAAGCATTTGCGTCTTAATGTCTCCATTCGTTATATATAAATGGCGCGTTATTGCCTTGTATTTATATATTAGATAATAAAAAGGCATATATTGGATTTAATACAAAATATATTTGCCAATATTTAGGTTGGCTGAACGCCAAAACTTTTAATAAGGCATTACATTTTTGTATAAACAAACTCAGCCTGCATAATGTTAACACTATGCGGCGCTGAGTTTGTGTTATACAAAAATGTAATGCCTTGATAAAAGGTTTGGCGTTTAGCCAACCGAATTATTAGCAAATAAATTTTGTATTAAATCCAATAAATACCTTATTATTATATATTTCTGAAACAAACTACTCTGTAAATTCTACCGTCAGATGTCGTGACTTCAGACTATATAAATCCATTGTTGTTTTTCCCGTTGGCCGGCTCAAATTTTTCTGCAGATATGTAAATACGTAATTTTAATTTTCTTTATTCTTCAAGTCATAAGTCAAGTATTTATTTCTTAATTATTATCGCTATTATATACAATTGAAGCGAATTGTGATTTAAACTCTTTTTTAAAATTATTTTTTACACACGAGACTGTATTAGCCTAATGCTTAATAATTACAAAATCAGCAAATAATAATCATATTCTATCTCAAAATAATACTGCATACCATAAAAATACTAATGTATCCTCAAAACAAGCTAATAATCTTAATCTTAAATATACATGACAGTAAGCCTAGCGAATGTTTATATTTAATTTAGAATTGTGCTAGAATTTTAATAGAAAATATTGGTTTGCGTGTACTTTTAGTTGATAAAAAACCTTTTTTAAATCGATATATCTTATGGTTTTTGTTATATACTCTTCTACCTAATATTCAATAATCTTAGGTATTGTAGTTTCTATTAAAAGGGATTATATGTTGCTGAAAAGTTATATATTTGGATAATATTTTATTATTACAGAATTATCATAAGAACTAAAAACATCTCACGCTATATATTGATTACATCACACGACAACAACCAAGTCCTTGGTCAAAACCATATATACATATTATATATTACAGTTTTTATTATTCGTATTCCTTGTGTGCAAACTCTATATATTTTAAGATGTTTCTTTCTCTCATATTGAAAAGAAAATAATAAAATAAAAGTTATATATAAGGACATATATTGATTAAAGAAAAGCTTATGCAGAGAGAAATTGCTAAAAAATTGGTATGTAGAGAACAAATATAAATTCGGTTCAAACAATTCAATAACAATTCCATTTGAAAAATATTATTATAGTGAAATTGTAATGGGATTAAATGGATAAATTAAACAGAACAGCATCTCCTAATCATGCAACTAAAAGTTGTTGATAAGGGCTAACAGTCCGAAAATTCAGAAATAATTGAAATTCTATTAATTGATATTAGACAGATGGTGCAAATCATCATCGAATTTTAGTTGCATGATCAGTAGATACCTTTTTTCGTAATTCAATTTGAACTAAAACTATATGCCAACGAAATGTGAGGAATACAGTATTTTCGAAGATCTTCCATCTGAATTCGTAATAAAAATATCTCGATATTAAACAAAAATACTTATATAAACACCGAGGTGCGTTCTGATAGACCGTCCAAGCTATTGATAAAAAAAAACATAAATTAGAACAAAACTTTGGAGTAGAGCCATACAAAAAGGTACCATACGCACCTACTATATATGTATTTATCATATATCAAAGTACAAGTGGCATATTTAAAGCTGTCTATCTGACCACACTTTTAAAACACAAACCTTCATATTCTGAGGTAAAGCAAATGTAGATACAAAGTACCGGGGCCCTTGTGAACGCACAGCGCCACTAAGCCATCAAATCTATACCATTTTTTAACAATTCTGCAAAAATAGAAATAATAAAAAATATTGTTGAAGTTTCCTAAATATTCTTAGACTCGGCGATGATTTTCTTATTCGAGGCTTTTTTTTTTCTCTCGCTAGCCGCTTCTTCATTTTATCAGGATCAAGTAGGCTCAAAACGGGTAAATATGAGAGTTAGGCAGCAATTCATCAAGCAATTCAGGCAGTTTGACTGCGACAAATTTGGATTAATGTACTTGAGCATTGTTATTATGATAAATCACTTTCTTTTGCCAAATAGGTTTCGTGATTCCTCAAAGTTCTTGTATAAAAGAGGTCTAATAACCCACTTGAATAATGTTCATTGATGATTGGTTTTCCTTTTCTAAGAACTCTGTGAGAATCTAAAACTTCGTTTTCAAAAAAATCTTCGCCATATCCTTTTATGTAGATTTCATTATCTTCGGCTTTTTTTGGGCGCATTTTCCTTGAAGGGAAACCTTGTTTTGGTTATTGCTTGGTTACCCGGGTATAAGAATAAATTTTGTTCTCATCAATGATCACCAGTTAACATGAAACCAATTACATCTCGCTTAGTATGTTTCAAACATTGCATTCAAGTTGAAAGTTGATTTTTGCCCACCATCAACATTCAAGACAGTTACCAGGCCAATGACCTCTTAATCTCCAATTGTTAATACAAAATATTACTGTTACATTGGCCAAACACTATGGCCTCTACTACTTGAAGCATTTCCAAAGAATCATAGCATCAATTTCTTTAGATTCCCCTGTAATAAAATTTTCTGAGCGTCCTGAAAATCCCTAATCAAATGTAATTCTCAAAATATGTTAATTGGTTAAATAAACACCTAACCGTATTAATGGATGGAAAATGTTTCCCTTAAACGGAATCGAGCTTTTTTTAATTTTTTCACAGTTTTTAACCATACAAAAGAGAAAGCTAATCACTAAAAGATACTACATTTTCCAAATGGTTGTCAAATAAAAAATAGAATGAATCAGTGTCAGATTTTCGCCTGCTAAAAAGTTCCAGCTCTTGGCGGTAACAATTCTTTGCTTTAGCAAGGCCATTTCTCTCTCTTCCGCATAGCGTGCCTCAACTTGCGCGGCATTGCCGTTCGTGATGGAACTGTGCTGCTTCTTAAAGCAGCATGCAATTGACGTCGCATTTTTATATCTGTTTTCGTTTTTATCATCATTTTAATTATTTTTAATTTCTCATAATTAGTGCTGACTGTGCACTTTTCTGTATTGGCAAGATTTCAATAAAAATATGTTAATTGTCAAATTGTCTCTCTCTGAAAACAGATACATATGGCACAACCCCCTTGTATTATGCTATCAAAAATATATATATATTTTTATTTTTAAAATATATTTGGAAATGTGAAGAACCATTGTTTCTTTACATATATTTAGTTAATGATCCATATTAGGAAGAGTGTTTAATGTATGCATATTTCAAACTCTCATTAAATAGGGTTGTATGTTTTTCAGGTCAAGTTGAGCCTGCTTTCCCTGGCAATGGGATGCTGCCTGGCATACCCTGCTTACAGGGCCCCAGCTGCTATGGCGCGGGAAGCTGCCATGGCTCCAGCTGCCATCGCATCTCCTTCCTATAATGCCCCTGCTGCCGCGGACATGGGCCCTGCCATGGCTCCTAGCTACTACAATGCCCCTTCTGGAGCTCAAATGACCCCTATTGCTTCCATGGGTCCTAGCTCTTTCAATGCCCCTTCTGGAGCTGACATGGCCCCTGTTTCTGCCATGGGTCCAGATGCTATGGCTCCTCAGGCTAATATGGCCCCTGATACCGCCCTGCCTGTATGTATTATTCATTTCTTATATGTCTGCCTATTAGTTTTTCATAAACAAAAATGTGCACGGTTTCAAACATTTTATTTATCTTGAAATGATATATTATAGTCTGATGTTCTAGAGTATATAAATAATCTCATATACACATTTATAAATTTTAATTGAATAGTTTAGATAGATAGAGAAAAATCATTATAAATACGACTAAAATGGAAGATGAACAGAAGAAATTAATCAAGTTGAGAGAAATGTAAATATATTTTCTCAAAACACCATCCAGTCTTTAACGAATGTGTTTCACACAGGGATGACCCAAATGGACAAGGTCATTGTTGCCTAGTCCTGTGATTTTTTTCTCATTTGCCCTCGAGTCTGTGGTAGCTAATAAACTATTTTGACTATTACTATGTCAATTTAACAAATATTTCAATACTATATTTGTTTTACTTGCGATAAAATATTATTTCGAAATACCGTTATACATTCTCTCAATTTCCCTTTTACACTGTGTGTATTCAGGCGTATATTTACCCTATTCGTTCAAGAAAATTCAAACAATTTATCAAAACTCATTATCTAAATCTCTTCTAGTCTCAGCGAAAAATATATAATTAGAGGCGTATTTCGTGGTATTTCTCGAATTGTTTTCTTAAAATATAATAATTCTAATTACTTGATTTTACGACAATAATACTTCCTTTTGTTTCAGGAGCCCCAAGAAGCTCCTAAGCCTTATAAAATGGGTTTCAACGCTGATGACGGCTACAACAACCGCATCCACCACAACGAAGAATCTGACGCCAACGGACACAAGAAAGGCTCCTTCGGCTATACCAACGAGGACGGTCTCTACCGCGCTGTGAGCTACGTCGCCGACGACCAGGGTTTCCGTGCCAGTATTGTGTCCAACGAGCCTGGTCTCAGTGCCGAGGGAACTGCCAGTGTTAATGCTAAGATCAACCCAGTGCCAGCTCACATCAAGGCTGAGATGGAACTCCTCCGTATCCCCAAGATTCCCCAGGTTCAGCCTGCGGCAGCTATAGAACATGTTCACCAGCAGAGAATGCAGGACATTAATATCATGGCCCATCCTGCGGCAGCTATGGAGCATATTCACCAGCCCAGGATGCAGGACAGGAATATCATGGCCGAGCCTGCGGCAGCTATGGAGCATATTAACCAGCCCAAGAATCAGGACATGAATGTCATGGTTCAGCCTGCGGCAGCTTTGGAGCATATTCACCAGCAGAGAGCGCAAGACATGAATGTTATGGGCCAACCTGCCTCTTTTGAAATAAGGCCAGCTTCCCAACGCCCTATAACTTCCCAAATAGATTTATCAACAACAATTCCCCTGAAACCAATTCCTGCACCAGACATGTTCAACCAAAGGCAATCCAACGCTGCCCCATCACAACCCATGAGAGACATGAACGCTCAAATGGGTCCCGCAATGGCAGTGCCATCTGGAGAATATTACTACTAAATCAATGTGTTTTATAAATTCATAGAGAAAGATGTATATTAAAATTATTGTTTATCATTTTTTATAAAATAAAGATTTTTATTCCAATTAACTCTAATATATTTTCAATCAACATTTACATTTGAAAACATTTCATATATTTTGATAATACTCTTCTCTCATTGAGAGAAAGGTTATATATACATTCATGAACAAAACTTGAGGAAGTAGAAATTCTTTGATGTCGTTTCTTCTGTCGTGTCTTTCTTCTGATTTTATAATCGTTTTTTAAGGAGATAGATGCAATTATCTCTACACGTGTGTGTATTCAATAAAGGTCACTGTGTATCAAATATCTTTCAGAAGTATTGTCTGAATACACGCTTAAAGGTACAACTTCCTTAAGTTTTCTCCATGTTTGTGGTTCTATAAATTAAAACTAGCCGAATGATCAAGCTTCCACTGTGTTCTCTCCCAGTGAATGTTTGCCCAGCGAATATGGCTTTAACACAAATGTCAATTATTATTATTTTTTAATAATCTCAAAAAATATGATAAAACTATTTATATATTATGATTATAAATTCATAAATATATTAACATTTTCTTAATCTGATGTATTGCTTGCATTTAGTGTACATTTTAATTAGTCAATATATAATTTAACAGATTACATTTAAAATAGTTAACTAGATAATTAACCTAGAAAATGTATCCACAATGACCTTTCTAAATATCACCACTGAACCTTTACCATTCCAGAGGAGTTATTGTCATGGAGACACTCAGATACTACTGGAGAGTCCGGACTTTCAGCTCAACAATTTATATTTTGAAATTTCTCTTGTAAACCATTGATATATGCTATTTATGATTCTCGAAGAAAATATACATATTGAAATCATAAAAAAAACGCAAAAAAAAGTAATCAAGTTTCATATTCGCAATTCGAAATGAATAGAAATATAATTAATGGCATTACTTTTTATGCGTTGACAGAGCGAAGGGCCCTTTGTACAGGAGTGTGTGTGAGTTTGCCTGGGAATGCGAGTTTTTCCACAAATATTATCCACTCTTTGTTACCGAAGTCGAAATTTTATTTTATAAGCACCGAGATAAGGTCTGAGAAATCTCAAATTCATATAAAATAGGCGAGTTATAAATATAGAAAAATAAATATAATTTACTCAGAATCCTAAAGAATACAAAGGATATCGTCTCAAATACCAACGCTGCCCCATCACAACCCATGAGAGACATGAACGCCCAAATGGGTCCCGCAATGGCAGTGCCATCTGGAGAATATTACTACTAAACACAGAACTGAGGTATTATTCTTAATAATTGAGAAAGGGAGATAGAGAATAAAATAAGAAAATAATCACTGACGTTGAGAGAAAACACTTATAAGTTATATAAATGTGTTTCCTTGGCACAATTCAACAAAATTTCGAAGAAAATATTCCTAAATTTTACATTCATTTTCTAAAAGATTTATTTTTGAAGAAAATAGAAATTAATCACACACAAGGTATATAAGATTCTTCTTGGAAATTAAAAGACAGGGAAATTGTGGAGAACAGGAAATATACAGGTATAAGAAAAGAAGTGAGGTTAGCTCAACGAGTTATGAAAATATTGCATATTGCACAGGTTTATTGATAAATAAGAGATGGAACTTTTCAATTTTTTCAATATTCGAACCTCTTTCTCTAACAGGGAAACATTTGAAATCTTTATCTTATTTGACAAAAAAAAATCTCAGAAGCAGAAATTTCCAGGCCGTTGCCAGTCGAGGCAGTTCCAGCAGACAGACAATTTCACGAGAAGTATAGAAATTGGACTTAAAAGAGCCGGTTGTTTCATACGTAGAATCTCTACAAACAGACATCTCAACCTGCCAATGCACTGGTTATGATGAAGATTGTATTGGAAAAAAATGCGGCATGGTTGAGGGGTGCTGGTGCGGCCAGAATGACGTCATCCCACGTGAATCGACGTATCCGCCGGATGGCGTTAGCGGACATACAGTTCACTTCTGTCGTAATATTCCAAGATGGGCAGCACACTCTTGATTCTTCCAAATCAACCAGAGCCATTATACGCATTTTGGTCTTCGGCGGCCTACACTCATGGCGCCCATTAAGCAAACTACAATTTACCCAACCGCACAGACAACTCCGTTTGTAATTCTGTCGGAATAGAGACACATTGACATCTGAATAGAACATTGAATGTTTTCAGAAAAATCTCGCTTCTATTTTAGCAATGACAGTCACCGAGTAAGAGTTTGGCGCCGTCTTGGTGACAGGTCCAATCTAGCCGTATCTGTGAAATGCCGTTCCTCTCAAAAACCAGGCATTATGGTTTGGCAAGCCATCGCCTATGATAGAAGATCGCCTCCGATTCGAATTGTAAGCATGATACCTTCAAAAAAGATATTTACAAAAGGATTACAAAATTTGTAAATAGATATTTAAAAATAATTTCAAGAGAGGCAGCGATTTTATTAAAAACTCCTATAAATATCAATAAAATTTATCTCAGCTTTTATCGTTAAACAATTAGATTTGTAAAAGTAAAAGATTTGACGCGTACGAGAATACTTTTATTTTAATCTTTAATAAAGATTCGAGCTTTCGGGCGAAAACAGCCCTTCTACAGGAACATTAGAAAAACAATTTCAAATAGTAACGTTTGTAAACAAATAAATGGTATCTCTATTTGGTCTTGTATTGCGCGAGTGAATCTCATACCCACGCGACCCAGACTTGATTAGATTTGTACCTGAAGAGATAGTCAAATTTTGGCTTTTTAAATACATTGAAAGAACGCATTTTGTTCAACACCCTAGTTAGTATAGAAAGTAACAGTGGTAATAATGCCACCGCACCAGTTAAATATAGTTAATATAGGAAAAAAAGGCATCTCCAGATTGTAAAACTAAGAGTTGTTGATGGCTCGAGTCATCTATTTATAAATAATAACTCATCGTTTATTTATAATTATTCAAGATTGGCTAAAATATCCATTATTGATTAATCAAGAAAAGCTAACCACGTACGCCGTTCGGGCCGTTGGCTATCGTCAGCGTGGTGCAAGCTGTACCTCAACGACCAAAATAGCTGGTCTTTGGGGCATCCTGATATACCATGAAACAGGTATCCGGTTCAAAATCACTTTATTAGGTACCGCTCAAAAAGAACAACCTAGTTTATGATAATTGAAACAATGAATAATAGGTGAAGGTTATTCACATATTAAACAGAATGTAAACGCGGGATTCAATCCCGGTTCATGACTGTCGGGAATCGAGGGTGTTACCCACTCGTCCACCGACTATTTATGAAACAGGTATTTGAGAACTCCAATCAATGTGAAAATTTGTACAATAGTCAAATTGTACTTATAACAGGTGAATAAATTAAGAAAAAAGGCATCTCCTGATCGATTTTTCTTGATTTATTCACCTGATCCAAGTAGCACATCATTTTTGCACTATTTTTCACATAGTTAATATAGTAAACCTAGTACACCAAAAATAAACGTCGGTGGACGAGTGGGTAACACCATCAATTCCCGACAGCCATGCACCGGGATTGAATAGCGCGTTAAGATTTTGTTTAATATGTGAATAGCCTTCACATATTATTCATTGTTGCAATTATTATAACCTAGGTTGCTCTTGTTGAGTGGTACCTAATAACGTGATTTTGGACCTGAATCGAATAGTACACCAGTGCTAGTATTAGTATCCTGAAATAATTAAAAGCCAACCATTAGTTGATATTTAACCCGATAGATCGTCAGCAACTTTTAATTTCATGATCAAGAGATACCTTTTTTCTTAATTCTTTCATTTCAGCCAATAAAAAGAATTTATTCTAACACTGACCTTTTCAATCCCTTTAAATAGGAAGAATTGCATTGTACTGATCAAACGCCATGAAGATTGCATTCTTAATAAAAAGAGAACTTCAGAGAAACCTTCTTTTTATTCTTTTATAATTCATCAATGATGTCTTCTTGATATTCTCCTCTGATAAGCAGCTATGCGCAGGACACTCTGCTAAATCAGGGAATCAGGGTTGTAATATTTAGATGGTCTATGGAAGACCTAAACACAACACAGAGAATAAAAATGACCCCTCTGTTTTGAATAAGTCAGAGATTACAATTTAATTCTGTATATATTCAATTTAATGAAATAATACCTTGTATCAATATTGTTGCACCAAGTTGCAGCTTTGCAGGGTCGTCGACCTCAGTTTCCTCCATCTTGGTGTTATATACGTTTTCCGAGCGGGTTTCCATACTCAAAGCGAATAAATAAAAGTAAATAAAAATAAATTACCTTTTAAAGTTATTGTGTTTATTTATTCGTTGTTTTTCTCGTAGGTCGCGATCCGCAGTCTTGGTCTAGGTCCTCTCTCTCTCCGATAACCAATCAAGATATATGTACAATAAAATATTACAAAAGGAATGAAACTATAAAAAGGAATTGTTATAACCGAAAAATTCTCTTTTAAATGAATATTAAATATCATAGAATATTTTGAATAAATGTAGGGCGCATTAAAATTGATGTAACAATATTGAGTAAAAATATCAGACCTTCAGAGAAAAATATATTTTCAAAAATCTTTTTAATCTCTAGATATCAAGCACGAACGCCCTTCTACAGGAAAAAAAAAACATTGTATAATTGTAGATGGGCGCTCATGCCCGTAAGCTAGAGATTAAAAAGGTTTTGAAAATATACTTTTCCCTGGAGGCCTTATTTTTACTAAATATTCAATTTAAAATAAAATTTATACCTCTCTAGAATCTATCTATAATAATGTGATTTTTCAGGTAAAAATATTCAATCAAATTACAGTTGAACCTGTATATAGCGCCCCCTCTTGGGACTCACCAAAATAGGGTGCTAGAGAGAAGGGGTGCTATAGACAGGTCACTTTTAATGTAAATCGCATCGTTTTTAAAATCGGACGCTATAGAGAGGAAGGCGCTATTTAGAGGGGGCGCTATAGACAGGTTTAACTGTACTTTATATAAATATTTGACCGATTAAAATCAACTATTTTTAATAGAATAAATAAATTTGATTTTATATAGGTTTATAAATAGAATAAAATCAACAATACATCAAATACTTTAAAACATATTTTATTTACTACTTTTATAAAATATCTAAAAATTTTAATTATACAATATTTGAAACCTCAATGGTGACACATTTCTCAGTTTATGATACAAAATAATTACAAGTAGAATTTTAAAAACTTAGTATTCCTTTATGTTCATTGGAGGAACATTCCAACTTGGGTGCATCTTAGATTGCCTAGAGGGTGCGGAGAAGGATTGGCTACGAGGAGCCATCATAGAAGCAGGTTCCATGATCTGAGGAACAGTGGCCATGGGCCTCATTTGAGCATGGTGATGCATCCTTGGTTCGCCATAATACTGTCCCTGGGAGGCTATGGGAGCTATCATCTGGGCAGGTCTCATTTCATGGTGGGCCAAAGGACGCTGTGGCTGGGCCATGACATTCATGTCCTGCATCCTTTGCTGGTGAACATGCTCCATAGCTGCCGCAGGCTGAACCTGGGGAACAGGCTTCTTGGGGATGCGGAGAAGTTCCATCTCAGCCTTGATGTGAGCTGGCACTGGGTTTACCTTAACATTAACACTGGCAGCTCCCTCAGCACTGAGACCGGGCTCGTTGGACAGAACACTGGCACGGAAACCCTGGTCATCGGCGATGTAGTTCACGGTACGGTAGAGACCGTCCTCGTTGGAGTAGCCGAAGGAGCCCTTCTTGTGTCCGTTGGCGTCAGATTCTTCGTTGTGGTGGATGCGGTTGTTGTAGCCGTCATCAGCGTTGAAGCCGGTCTTATAAGGCTTAGGAGCTTCCTGAGGTTCCTGGAATTAAACTCACTTTATAATTAAAAAAAATAGTTTTTTTAAATACATATTTTCTTAATAAAAAAAAGCTTCTATTTTATTCAATAGGTTTAGCGAGAGAACAATGCGGTATTTCCAGATCATTCAAAATTTGAAACAAAAATTGAAGAAAACAACTATTTTTAATAAATATATAAAAAAGGTATTTAATTATCATACGAATGAAAGTTACTGTTGGATGATTGCATTACACGAAATGAATTTATAAATATTTAAGCGCCTAATATCTCAGTACGATTCAACCTCTGTACTATTCTTTCATACATATATGTACTAAAGGAAAGACCTTTCCTTTTAAATATGCATTAAAACAATAGGAGATGTGCCTCTTTTTGTTCATCAATACCATCCTCGTGACACTTTATATTATAAATATATATATATTTTTTTGAATAAGAGTTTTGAAACTTGCGATAAAAATAATGTTGAACTATTACAGAATAACAAAATGAATAAAATAAGTATATATAGTTGAAAATATACGAGGATGAAAGAAGTTGGAAAAAATAACAAAATGCTAACTAATCTCCGGCATGATGCTATCCTATGTCAATGCGTGCTCTAGCTTTCGGGTATAGACCACCTTTCTAAAGAAGTACAAAAAAACAAATTATATTAACCCCTATTATTATTATATTTCGTTTTTGTACTCATAAAGAAGATCGGAAATGCCCTAAAGCCTGTAAATGCATTAATAAAATATAAAGAAACTCATCTACAGAAATTGTTTTGTCAAAATCTGAGAGAAACTAGTAGACCATAGTTGTTGACTAGTTTCAGTCATTTCAGGTTTTTGTCAATTTTGAGGATTCACAAAAAATGACTTTTTTAATATTCCTAAATCGTGTAAAAGTATTTTTTATACAGAAAGATGCTTTAAAAGAATAATTGAATTCAGATGAGTGGAAAGCAATAGTTATAATAAACAGATGACCGGAACGACCATAATCTGTTTGATTGTTTAGACTCTAAATAGGTTCGTTTATTTTTATACTCATTTTTATTCGGTAAAAATATAACTATTTGACTCTCTCAGTTGAAAATGTTATTTTTAAGCCACTGGACATCCTTTTTTTATCATTTAATTTAAAAAAACTTATAGAGCTACGTAATACCAGGTGCTATATACTAAAAATGGCCAACTTTTAAAATACAATTTACTTATACCTATGATTACTATGCATATATATACCCTCAACTTACAGCCATATTAATCGACATGGCAGGGCTAATTGCAGGGGCCATAGCAGGAGCCATAGCTGGAGCCATTGAAGAGCACATGGAAGAGGCCATAGCAGGAGCCATAGCTGGGGCCATTGAAGGGGCCATAGCATGAGCCATTGCAGGGGCCATTGCAGGGGCCATAGCAGGAGCCATAGCTGGGGCCATTGCAGGGGCCATTGGAGGGGCCATATCAGGAGCCATTGCAGGGGCCAATGCAGGGGCCATAGCAGGAGATATAGCAGGAGCCTTAGCAGGGGCCATTGAATAAGCTATAGCAGGAGCCATAGCTGGAGCCATAGCTGGAGCCATTGCAGGAGCCATTGCAGGGGCCATAGCTGGGGCCATAGCAGGGCCCCTTGAAAGTGAAGGCTCACGGTAGACCGGAGGACTGTAGGCCAGGCAACATCCCACAGCCAGAGAGAAAAGGCTCAATCTCACCTGCAAAACAACACAGCGCTGAAGTTTATAGAGTATCACATTTGGAAATATCAGCAATGTTATGAGTAATAAAATACATGGTGGGATCAATAAATAAGGTGAATTATAATTTATTTTAAAAAATAAGAACGATATTAAAATTTAGGGCTTGATTTATTCAAAATAATCACCTTGGCTTTCTATACATCGTCTCCATCGTTCTGGCAACTTGTAAATACCCTATTTATAGGCACTCTTAAGAAGTGTGTGAAAAAAATCTTGCACCACTTTCTGGACATCTTCATCCGAGTCAAATAGCTTTCCCTTTAACTCCTTCTTTAGTAGTCCAAAAAGGAAATAGTCAGAAGGGGCTAAATCTGGACTATATGCAGGATTTTCTAAAACTTCAAAACCTAATTTAATGATTGTAGATTCAGTTTTACATGATGCATGCGGCCTTGCATTATCATGAAGGAAGAGAACACCTTTACTAAGCTTCCCTCTTCTTTTGTTTCTTATACCGGGCTTTAGCTTATTTACAAGAATGTCACAATAAAGGTCGCTGTTCATACGTTTCCTTGAGCATATTTCTATCCTCCAAAATTAAGTTTTCAACCGCATTTATCGTGCTTGGCGTCGCTGTAACACTTGTTCGTCCAGGTTGCTCAATATCGGAACATGTAATTCGTCCATTTTTGAACTTGTTAACCCATTTATAAATGTTTTTTTGAGACAAACAAGACTCACCATAGATATTTTTCATTCTTTGGCATATTTGAGATGTTTGGATACCTTCTGCATTCAAGAAACGAATAACTGCACTTTGTTCAAGCGTGGTGCAATCCTTCAAGGGAGCTTCCATTTTAGTTTATTTATAAGTCTCGCGCCGCGCGTGGGAAAAAAAGAACAGAACACCTTAAATACTCTCTCGATGTTATATTTTAATATTCTGTGGTTTAAATTTTTTTTTGCTTTTTTAATTTTTAAGAAATAAGATAATTCACCTTATTTATTGATCCCCCTTTGTATATTAATCCGCGCAAAAAATAGAGAATACTAAACATATCATGATATTATTATGTATTCATATTATATTTTAATATATCTCGTATATATATGAGAGTGAAAATAGAGAGATAAATATTAAACTTGAAACATTTACTAACTCCAGAAAATTTTCAACTTAAAATATATTGATAGCAAACGAGTATCATAACTTATTGTTATATCTTGCTAATTCGTTTGTTTATAAAACATAATGATAAATTGAATAAATACATATTTTATTTTTCATATGTTCAGCGTATATACGCCAGTTCGGCCTCAAATACCCATTTATTGATTCCTCATGAAGCCTCTGGGACCAGAACACTTTTGGTTAGAGGTACAATCTGCATCACGCGGACAAGGGTCAACGGCCTGAAACGCGTTCGTAGTGGGCTTTTCTTAATTTAGCAAGAAAATGGTTGGCTGAATATCAGGGAACAGAGTAAATCAACGTTTGATTTCTTTATATTAGATGGGTATCTGCAATCTGAAAATTGCATGTGAATGTGGTCAGGCCTTTTAAAAAATATTTAAATAGCTCATAGTATATTCCTCAAGTATTATATATTCTCCTGAAAGAAAATTGATATATATTAGCAATCATAATACATTTCCATCAAAATACATTTGACTATCTGAACGATATTAGGGGTTTTAATATAGTAGTGTTATTTCAAATGCTACCTTACATTTAAATTGTTAAAGTACAATATAACTTCAAATTGATTTTAAAATTTAATGGAGAGAATTATTTGATACATTGTTAACCAGATATTCTTTAAATTGAAATCGTGTGAAGAAAAATGTGATGATCAACAAAATAAATTCAAGATACTGTAATTCACGTTACTATTGTCTTAATTTGCTAATTAATAATTTTTATCCATATATATCTTACCACTATTTAAATGAAAGCTAGAGTATACAATGCCTGAAATATTTTTATATAAAAATATTTAAATATATCTATCTTCATTTTCGTTTTTAGTACTTCCACACCTTAGATTGTGTATAATTATTATACACAAAATATATTATATTTAATAAAGAATTTTTGCTGTTTTGAGATTTATAATTTTAAGAGGAATTATTGGTCATTTGCTCTCTTTTGGTATGCAGTCGTGGAAGAGATTATAATAAAATTAGTTATCAAAAATATATTTAATTGCGCTGAAGGAATATATAAAAAAACATAATTTGTAAAAGTACTGCCTGGCTTAAGCCGAGTAGAATAAGGAAAACAAAATATTATTTACATAATGTACAAAAGATTTGAGCCGGCCATCGGGAAAGAACAACAACGAGTTTTTATAGGGGAAGCATGACCTCTGGCGGTCTATTTAACAGAGTATTTGGATCTATGAAATATAATTTTAAATAGAATAATATTTCAATATAACATATATATGAATAGAACCTACAGGACATGCAAACTAACACCTACCCACATATTCTCATGTCCAGAAATGGCCGCAGCCTTGCAGAAAATTGGCATTGGCACAGAGCAGCATCTTTACACACCTAAGAAAGAGGACATTGTAACTGCTGTGATAGAGATGTATAGAGACATACGAGGCTCTTCATTGGATATGACAACAACAAAAAAAAACTGACATGGACCCAGAACATCAGCTTTACACACCCAAGATAGAGTACATTGCAACTGTTGTGATAGAGTTGTATGGAGACATCTGAGGCTCTTCATTGGACATGACAACAACAACATAAAACTGACATGGACCCAGAACATCAGCTTTACACACCCAAGATAGAGAACATTGCAACTGTTGTGATAGAGATGTATGGAAACATCTGAGGCTCTTCATTGGACACGAAAACTACATATGAATAGAAAATTTGGCGAAAGCTTTTTTTTTTCAAAGAGAATTCAATCTTCGACCATTATATAGATCATTTGAATGGTGCGACCACGGTTCTCGGAGGAGAATAAAACTTACAATGAGGGCCATGTTGAAGGGACGTCGAGGGAGAAGACACTGAAGTTCACCCTTCCATCCACCCCCCTATATATAGGGGAACCGATGCCCCACTCGACCCACTTCTAGGTGGAATCTGTCATCCCAGGTTTCCACATGTTGCCCACATGAATGTGTAATTCCACAAAGCCATTCAATCGATAACACAAAGGGCTTTTCTATAAAAATAATTAATTCTATATTCATTCTAAATGTCTTTTAGCTTTTAGCGAAGCCTTCTTAACTATGTAATATCTGTGTATAAATAGTGTGTTGAAAATTATTTTTAAAACTTAGCGTTGAAATTAGCTGTATACCTTTTTGACAATGCAAAGTACGTTGGAAGGACACTAATATTATCATTAAGGGACATTTTTATGTTTTCAACACTACAGTAAAATATCCTATGAGAAATCATTAAAAAATAATGATCTATATGTATTTTATACTTTAGAGCCATTTCCTATCATAGATTCATTTTTAAACCATTCATTTAAATTCTATAGACTGAATTTCTGTTTTCGTACACAAATATCCATTAAAAAATTATATTGTGGTATCTAAAATGATTAACATAGTTAATATAATCCATATTATCTTTTTTTTAAATAGTGCAGACTGTGCACTTTGCATGTATTGACAAGATGTCAATAAAATTATTTTAATTGTCAATTGTCAAAAATGATGAATATTCGCCCAGCATACGTTACCACAATTCTTAACATATCTGAATGAAACTATATAGATGTATATCTTGATTGGCTGTCATAGTTTCGAGCTCGAAATAGGCTAATTAATAAGGTAACTGACGAATATGCATTAAAAACAAAGTAGGCATATCTTAACCACTAACATGAGCGTTCATTTTGATGGCAGAGCCCCATCTAGTGAAACAGAAATCAACCATAGGTTGATTTAAGCTGTTCCCTGATATTCAGCCAACCTATATTCTTGATAAATACAGAAAAACCAACCACAAACGCATAAGGGCTGTTGATTTTCGTCAGCGTGGTGCAGGATCTATCTCTACGACCCAGAATCTTTTGTTCCAAGAGATTTATTGAGAAATCAAAGAAAATATGGTTTTTAAGGCCAAACTTGCGAAAATACGCTAAACATGTGAAAAAATAATTACTAAAAAAAAAAAGGTCAGGTTGACGAGGGCCAACAGCCCGAAGCACGTTCGTTGTAGGTTTTTCTTGATTGTTAAAAAAAATGGGTTGGCCAAATATCAAGGAACAGGATAAATCAATGCTTAGTTGATTTCTGTTTCACTAAAGAGCGCTCTTCCATTTAAAAATCGGTCATGTTAATGGTCAGAATTAACCTAATTTATTTTCTAATATAAACACATGACCCTTTTTATTTTTATTATTTTTCACCCAAATATGTATGTATATTTTCCTGCTGGGCACTCAACCAAGTAAAGGTAGTTGATCAGGTTCAGAATATTTTCTTAAGACGCTACCTAAATTTACCAAAGTATACTCCGGGCTTTATGCTAAGAATGGAGTGTGGACGAGTATCACAGGAAGTTATCATTATTAAACAGGTCCTGAGATTTTGGGTGAGGATTATGAAAATGGAAGAGAGTAGGTTGCCCCGGGCATGTTTGTCACACCTCTGGACATTACACAGCAATCAAAGGGCTGGTTTAACCTTTGTCGAAAACCTGTCAACCATTTTAGACTCAAACGGTTTTTCGTTCCTGAAGGGTTGTCCGGATTACGCTGCAATAATGACTGAAATCCCTGGTATTATTCGAATAGCAACCGAACAAAGCATCCAAAACGACATGGCGAAAATCCTTAATACTTCACATTACAGTCACTTCAAATACCTAAAAAATTCAATAACAGCAGAACGATATTTATTCACAACTATTCCTCTAGCAATTAAAAGATTTTTTGCACAACTGAGACTCCTTTGGACGATCTTCCCAGAAAATCGTTCAAATCGCTGGAAAATTGATTTGACTCTAACTTGCGATCTGTGTAAAAACAGAATCCAAGACGAAATTATGCATATAATATTTGGATGCTCTTGCTTAAAGAAACAGAGGAAAGAAATTTTGGGTGACTTTCCCTGGTCTCAACCTGACTGCCAACAAATTTGCAGCTGGATGAACACACTGATGGTTGATCAGGGTCTCTCCCTCGGTTTATATAAATTCTACAAGGCCGCAGTCAATGTCCGTTGGAGAACAATGGAAGCGCCGAATGTCGTGGTTTGCTTGGAGGAAGAAAACGAAGATTGAATGCGGCTGATTCAACACTAGCCCTCTCAATGATATCCTAACCTTGACATATTTTAAACATTGGTACTTTAATTTAAATTTTTAATCATATATGGTTCCTTTTGCTCTGTATGTTTATTTTTTTGTATATATGGTTATATTTATTTTTTTTTCTTTCTTCTCGCTTTTCTTTTTCCTTATTACTTCCTGTATTCTAGTTTTTACTTTCGAAATATCTTCCTTTGCTAAATCCTGTAGAGGGGAATCATGTATAGGGCTGGATGCCCCAATAAAAAGGCTTGTGTGTGTGTGTATATTTTCTTTAACATGCGCTATAAAAGCGCCGCCATTTCAGGATTCAAAAAAGTTTTAAATATAATAGGTGGACATTATGTTTAAAAGCGCTTCAAAATCATATATTTATAGATATTAAAAGTCACTTACAATTGATTATATATTTATAGAGTGTGTTTGAGTATTTTATGTGTTATTTATAACGCCCTATATAAGGGCAGTAGAATGTTTCAAATTCCATTTGAAAATGAAAATTCTGAGCTAAAGATTATTTATTTTCTTATAAAGTATATAAATTGTAAGCACAAAACACATAAACATTGACCCAAAGTTAATTTACATTCATGGACAGAACTTAAGGAAATTTCAAATTTTAGACATACACTATCCCTTATTTGCTAATTTAACGGCGGATTCCCCATATACTCTCAAAATTAATAATATACACCATGGTATATATATTAAAAATAAAGAAGTCATCTCCTGACCACGAGCACATGTGCTTTTTAGATGGCAGAGCGCCATCTAGTGGAGCAAAAATAAACTAAACGTTTATTTAGCTTGCTCCGTGATATTTGGTCAACCTAATTTCTTAATAAATCAAGAAAAGCCATCCACGAACGCGTTTCGCGCTGTTGCTCGTGGTCAGGAGATGCCTTCTTTATTTTTATATCAACACCTGACCCACTTATCTTTTATATTTTCTATTGTTTTTCATATATATATATATTATGAATATAATGTTGTTGAAAAGATAGAGAATTGAAGGTGCAGTCATGAAAATTGGAAAGATAATTATTTACTTATCGAATAGTTTTTATTTTATATTACTTGAAACCAAATATACATTTAATATTTATCACAATTATATAGAATTTATAAAATAAATCCCCTATATTAGTGAATTAAAAAAATAGGTAGGCTAACTACGTATACAGATTTTCAACAATATTCAAAGTGGTATTTTTCTAAATCTATTGGCAAAAGTACTTGCTCAATTATACATACAATTATTGTTGTATTGACTTTTACAAATAAAAATCGGCCAATTGTATGAATATACAAATCAAATAACGCTTATTTTTCCAGGAGATCCAAGAAGCTCCTTAGCCTTATAAGACCGGTTTCAACGCTGATGACGGCTACAACAACCGCATCCACCACAACGAAGAGACTGACGCCAACGGACACAAGAAAGGCTCCTTCGGCTACTCCAACGAGGACGGTCTCTACCGTACCGTGAACTACATCGCCGACGACCAGGGTTTCTGTGCCAGTGTTCTGTCCAACGAGCCCGGTCTCAGTGCTGAGGGAACTGCCAGTGTTAATGTTAAGGTCAACCCAGTGCCAGCTCACATCAAGGCTGAGATGGAACTCCTTCGCATCCCCAAGAAACCTGTTCCTCAGGTTCAGCCTGCGGCAGCTATTGAACATGTTCACCAGCAGGGAAGGCAGGACATGAATATCATGGCCCAGCCTGCGGCAGCTATGGAGCATGTTCACCAGCAGAGAATGCAGGACATGAATATCATGGCTCAATCAGCAGTCACTGATATGAGGCCACAACTTCCCATGATGTTCCAGCAGAATCCCATGAACCAGGCCGTCCCAGCCCAGAGACAGACTTACTCCGTCAAATCTGCTGAACCAAGGAGGAGGATTCAGAACCAAGTGTCTCTGTCTATTCACCCTCATAATACTAATTTCTTGTAAATATATTTTTAAATATGTAAATGTTAATATATATGTGAATATTTTGAAAATAGAGCTATCAATAAATAAATCTTTAATTAAAATGGCATATATTGAATCAAAATATCATTTATTTTACTAATATTTCAGTTGGCTGAACGCCACCTTTATCAAGGTGTTTTAACATTTTAAAGTGTGTCAACAACAAACTCAGCGCCACATAACGTCAACAGGATTAAGTTTCTAAAATATTTTGTTATATTCAATGGGGAGAAAAAATATATATATGTCATAATATATGCTCTTCCAGGATTAATAAAACAAACCAACAGCCAACGAGAGAGGGCTGGGCAGCTAAAGCGAGACACTTTGGACAACTAGCTTACGACCATTTTTGGCCACATTCCTGAGGAGGGGGGCCGTCACCACCTGGCGACTATCCTGGTTAGCCCCCCGGTTGTGTACACAGGAAAAACAGTCGTTCAGCTGATAACGTCTCGCTCGCTCTCTCTCGGCTGGCTGCCTGGATGATTGCTCTAACAACTCGTCCTGTGATTATTTCTCTCCTCAACACATTTACCACTATATTGCCACATTGAAAAGTCGACAGGATAAGACCTGACCGGGAAACAAATCCCTCATATACCAGAGTATGAAGAAGACAAGAAGCAATACCACGATGATCGAACAAACCCACAACCAAGTTCCACAAGAACCAACGACCGACTCTACTGTAGCCGCTTCCCTTCGAACTCTCACCATCTGTCTCGACCAACTTTTAAACCGTGAGTCTGAAGAAACAATCACCTACGACGGAGATGAACCTGCCGCACACTTCTTCTCACAACTTGAGTCTCAGCCGAACTTCCACAACTTAGAGCCAGCACGCCAAGCTCGAAAGGCTCTATCATCACTCAGAGGCGAACCGCGCAAAATTGCACAAGACTTAGCGCTACTCAATAAGACTTATGAAGAGGTCAAAGAGTCACTCTGCGCCGTCTATCCCCGACGCCCTAGCTTCACCCTTCAAGAGTTCTATGAACTTAAATGCACGTCGATGGCCGAGATCGAGACCTACTACAAGAACAAGGTCCGAATAGGATTGGCGATCAACCTCCCAAAGAGTGCCATCGTGCAAGCACTATCCAACGGTGTGCCACGTAACTATGGCAACCTTTTAAAGATGGCATAACCCTCGGGACCAGAAGAATGGTTGTGCTTAGCCAAACAGCTGACTTACGAAGGGGATAACACCAGCACTAAAGCTGCCCAACAACTATCACCGCGCCAGAGCAGAACACCTTCCACCACCGTGGACAAGACCCCACCATATCCTTGCCGTTACTGTGGCGGACAACACTGGCACGCACAGTGTCAGCAGCGAGGGCCCTACCAGCGGACTTTTCGGACCTTTACACCTGCGGTCCACAGCGTCGAGCAACCCAAAAGATCGACTGGGCCTGCAGGTGTCTACGAGACCGCAGCAACGACGAGCTCGGGAGAAACCAAGTAATGCCAGCTTCGGCAGCAGAACTCCTCCGAAGCTCAATGAACCTACCTGCACCCTAAACCAGCATACGCCTGCAAGTGCAATTATTTTAACCCCTATCATTCATTCTTTAAAGATGCCATTCCTAATTGACTCTGGAGCCAATGTTTCCATAATTAGTTTAAACCAATTTGAATATATTAAAAATGTTAATAGTTTCATTTGTTCCACCCCTATTTACAATGATGTTATTATCCGTACTATATCTAGTCATGCCAAACCAATCGGATTAGTTACCTTACCAATACAATTTAATAATTTTAATTTTAATGAAACATTTTATATTTTAAATTCACCCCTTGAACATGGTATCCTATCTATTCATGTTATGCAATTCTTAAGATTAACAATAGATTTTCATAATCAATTGATACTTCAAAATAGTGTTCCAGTACCTAAACATTTGTACCATTTTGTATGTGACCTTCCCACTTGTAAGCACGGCTCGCGAATAATAACTTCTAACCCTAAACGACCCATAATTCACTCGGTTAACTTAGGCGTTGACGATTTTCAACCTCCACGTGAGCCTTACTTACAAACAACCCTTAGTAATATTTATCAACCTTCCCCTGAATGCCCCTCTCACCCTTACAACCTTAATAGCATTCCTACCAGCCCATGCGCCTCTAGAGAATTAATGATTAAAGAATTTATCGAACAACGCCCAGAACTGACTATCCCTTATTAGCAATTATTGTATTCTTTTAAAGATATTTTCCCTATCGATAAATTCAATGTATTACCACTCAACATAACCCCTGTAAAACTCAAAATTATTTCCGATAAGGTTATTTCCCTCCGACCATACCGAACTCCCTATGCCTACCAGAAGGAAATTCAGGACCAGATATCTCAACTTCTAAAACATGACATAATCACCCCCTCCTCTAGCCCATATTCCTCTCCTGTGACACTCGTTCGCAAACGCGATAACACCATGCGTCTCTGCATTGACTTCCGTCGCGTGAACGAACTAGTACCCTCGGATTTGCACCTTTTGCCATTGATAGAAACGGTACTGGATAACCTGTCGAAAGCCAGAGTATTTAGCACCGTTGACATAAGCAATGCATACTATCAAATCCCCATCGCGGAGGAGAGTCAACCGCTACTCTCTTTCGTGACTCAACAAGGGCAATATAATTTCAAACGCTTACCCTTTGGGTTCAAATCAGCACCCCAAATTTTCGAACGTGTGATTACCCAGTTGATCCACAAACACCACCTCTCTTTCATAGCCCATTATTATGACGACTTCGTTATTTTTTCTGACTCCTCAGAACAACACCTTACGCACCTTCGACTTTTCTTTAAATTCTGTTTAGAGGAAAATCTCCAACTTAACCTTAAAAAATGTAATTTTTATCAAAATGAAATAGATTTTCTCGGCTACCACATCACCGCAGGGACTTACACACCTAATATTAAAAATACCGAAATCATCAACGCTATTAGAACTCCTATCAACGTTAAAACCCTACAATCATTTTTAGGAGCCGTCAACGTATATCATAAATTCATCCCAGAATATGCTAGACTTCGCCACCCCTTAAATCAATTACTAAAAAAGAACGCCAAATGGCTTTGGAGCCCGAATTGTCAACAAGCCTTTGATAAATTGAAGCAACACCTCGTAACACAACCTGTGTTACATCTATTTCAAGAAGGGCTCCCATGCCAGGCCTATTGCGACGCTTCCACGCAGGGCATCGCAGGTGTACTCAAACAAGTACATCCTGACGGTAACATCTACCCTGTACAATATTACAGTCGCGCGTTGCGTTCCTATGAGCGTAATTACACTATATCTGAACTGGAGTGCTTAGCCATTGTAGAGTGCGTTAACAAATTCCGAGTGTACCTCCTAGGTACAAGGTTTGTCATCTACTCGGATCATCACGCCTTACAATGGCTAAAGACCATAAAAGACTCCACCTGACGCCTCTTTCGTTGGAGCCTTCGACTCTCAGCTTACGACTATGAGGTCAAATACCTCAAGGGCTCGCGTCAGTACGAGGCGGACCTACTCTCCCGTAACCCTTTCTGCGGATTCCTATCCACAGGTCAAATAAAAGATCATCAGGGCGAATTACGGAGGGACACAAGGTATATCCTCAATGACAAGGACCTTATGACGATCATACGACGGGGTGTCACTAAAATAATTGTTCCACCATCACTCCGTGGCACCCTACTACAACGAGCCCATCGCGATTTCAATCACCCCGGCATTTCGCAGATGACCAGACTGATCGCAGCCCAATACTATTGGGACGGCATGACAAATGACATCAGGACACATGTAAGAACCTGTTCAGTATGCCAATTGGTCAAACCACCAAAAGGACCTATCTACGGAGAATTGGGACAACTCCCCCCAGCGGTCCTGCCGTACGAACTAGTGTCACTAGATACTATTTCTGGATTCGCGAAATATGGAAATTCTCAGACTTGCTTACATGTCGTAGTGGACCATGCCACACGGTACGCGTGGGCATTTCCATCGCGGTCCACCAGCATTCTCACCTATACCCAAGTGATTAAAAAGGTGATGCAGTTTGGTTCTCCTAAACGACTTTTGACGGATAGAGCTCCTGCCTTCACCTCTCCGAAATTTCGTAGATTTTTTATTAGACATAACATTGGCCAACTTCTCACGACAAGCAACAACCCTCAGGCCAACGGATTAAGTGAACGACTAAACGCCACGATTACTGGCAAACTTAAACTGTTGCGCCTCCAACAACCTAAGACGGCCTGGACCAAACTACTACCTCAGGTCCTTCAGGCTTATAACCATACCCCACATTCTGTGACCGGGTTTCCACCGTCATACCTTTTGTTAGGTAGTTTCCCGCTACAACTATCCGAGCATGTACAAAACTACCCAAAAATCGACGACGCCAGAGAATTGGCCTATCAAAGGACACACGAACGACACTTACGCGACAAAGCGAGATTCGACCAAACACATAGAGCTTCCGATTTTGAAGTAGGCGATCTCGTTTTGGCAGAAACACACCATCCAGACACTGGTAAACTAGCACCTTTCTTCTCAGGACCTTATGAAATACTGGAGATAATTTCCCCTCAAATCGTACGGATCAACCGCTCCAACCGACCTCTAAGTCGTGAGACAGATACAATTCATGTCAACAAATTAAAACACTATACGGAAAACGAACAATTTATTTCATCGCCCGTAAATGATCGAGACCAACCCAAAAATACCTTCAATTTCCCATATAAACACTTAAATCACACTCTAATCCATACTAAAACGGCTATTAACTCACGGAAGCAACATGACTACATTTACAATCAAGATGATCAAAGATATTTGAACCACTTATCCCCTGAAATCTTTACCAATTACTAACCTGACAACAAGACTTTACGAACCCAGTAGTATCTAAATAATTAAGGTAGAGTGGCCCAAAGCAAGTTTCCCCTCGCTCTGTCCGCCTATATTCTACCTTTGCATCTAGAACTATTTTATCTTCGAAAATTAAATATAAGTCCATTCGACTTCCTCACCTACACACGGGACTTTTCCCCTCGGACTCGCTACACAAGTAACTACATAGATAAGTTAGATTGGCCCAGGGCAAGTCTCCCCTCGCTCTGTTCGCCGAGGTTCTAACATTGTATGTAGTTTTATATTTACCTCAGTCCTGAGCTCACACAATTGTCAACCTCAATCTCATTTCTCGTACTCTACACTTATAGCATAGAAAGCCCATGACAAGTTTCCCCTTGCCATGTCCGCCTGAAAAATATCTTAAAGTGTAGAGTTCCCCAGTCTTAATGATCTTCAGAATTTCACCATATGTATGTGACTCTTCTCGTTGTTCACACTCCTCCATATCACTTCCCTTATAGTACATTAGATTTTGTTGTATATAGCCTTTTATAACCTTGATATTTTCAAAGATTTCCTTAAATGTCAAACTCCCCGGTGTTGTAAAACTGCTTGTAAATAATATTTACTTGTGTACTATACAATATTTTATTTACATAAAACTATGTCGCCATTACCTTAACTAATTTTAACTGTAAAATTATTTTCTCTATTCCGGGCTTCTCCAGCTTTAAATATACTTAAACCATGTTCAGCCTTCTTCAACAGGGGCAATATGTCATAATATATGCTCTTCCAGGATTAATAAAACAAACCAACAGCCAACGAGAGAGGGCTGGGCAGCTAAAGCGAGACACTTTGGACAACTAGCTTACGACCATTTTTGGCCACATTCCTGAGGAGGGGGGCCGTCACCACCTGGCGACTATCCTGGTTAGCCCCCCGGTTGTGTACACAGGAAAAACAGTCGTTCAGCTGATAACGTCTCGCTCGCTCTCTCTCGGCTGGCTGCCTGGATGATTGCTCTAACAACTCGTCGTGTGATTATTTTTCTCCTCAACACATTCACCACTATATTGCCACATATATCAATTTTTTTCCCCCTATTGAATATAACAAAATATTTTATAAACTTAATGCTGTTGACGTTATGTGGCGCTGAGTTTGTTGTTGATACACTTTAAAATGTTATAACACCTTGATAAAGGTGGCGTTCAGCCAACTGAAATATTGTACTATATTGTACTTATTCCATTTCGTACCATTTTGATAATGCCCTTGCTCTAGCTGCATCTTTTCACCAGCTCACTTGTCGTCTTTGTACCATCCTTATAGAAGAAAGGAGACGAAAGGCGTCTGGGAAGGACTCAGCAATATTTTATTGACATTATATATGACAAAAAACAAAAAAAAAAGAAGTGGAAAAAGGTACCGTTCCACTATTAAATAGTATCTTATCATCATTGATTTATCGCCATCTATAGTTCAAATTATAAATATATTTTTAACGAAATTTATTTTGAAATATAGATAACTAGCCGAATGACCCGGGCAACGCCCAGGTTTTACCCGATTAAATGTTTTTATTCAAATACTATTCGTTACAATTATAAATTGGCGCCGTGGATGTCACTTTTGTGAAACGTCCCGCTCCAAACTTTGTGTGTTTTTAAAATATAAAAATAAAAATGTACATTTTCACAACTATATTTGAAAATTATATTATTTTGATTTTCAAATACTATTCGTTACAATTATGAATTGGCGCCGTGGATGTCACTCTTGTGAAACGTCCCGCTCCAAACTTTGTGTCTGAGAAGCGATATTTTTATAGAAAAATGATCTGGCTTTAGTTTTCTGCTCGAATGAATGTTTTTCTGTTAGAAATTTGTTCCTGCGTACAAAAAATGAACTGGTTTCACCCGTGGTCTCTGCTTTTTGGAATTTTTTCCCAATATAATTTTGTATCTGATAATCAAACATAATACAGAAATATTTTCATCATCATTTTCAGACTAAAAAAAAAACAACTATTTATGCCCAGAACCTGTCAATTTTATTTTTATCGGCTAAAAATCCGATAAATATATTTTCCAGATTTTTCTCTATGTCCTATCAAAACTCGCTTTACATGTACATTAGGTCAGCTGACATTACCTCCCATCTTCACCGCTAGAGGCGCTGCTTGCGAGCGAAAAGGCAAATTTGCAACGCAATTTGCAAATAACTCGAAGAATATTCGGGATAGAGGCCTGAAATTTTCACTATAAGTTTTTCCAGATTCTACTCTATTCACTGTTAAAATTTCAGTCAGATTAGTTACGTATTGTGGACGTGTATAGCCGACATATATACCCACATACATACATACACTGACTCTTATATATAGGGATTAAAATTATTTCTACAGCCCTTATCCTGCGATGATAATAAAAAATGAAAGAGGGAAGGCATGCCTCTCTTCATTGGTGAATCAATGTCCTGCAGCGGCCGTGTCCATCAGTTCGACGAGATGGTTTTCCTGGACTGATGTTCCTTGTCCTGTAGTCACTAGACAGCCCAGCACTTTCAATTATGTTGTTGACCAGCGAATGTCCAAAGGGGAATCGACTTGGTTTCTACAAACATAAAGCCAAAGACCTTTGCTTCTTTTGTAGTTCACTTGTATTCCCGACGCATGCCGGAATTCGTCGAAGATGTTTTTAACGAGTTTGAACAGTTCATCGCTCCAGATGATGAATATGTTGATATCGTAAACGTCTGTTTCATTCGATTAAAAAATATCAGCCAAGTTTTGGCCCAATATTTTCTGACGAGTCAGATGTCATAACGGCACCCGCTGCAGAGGTCAACGCCCTGGCATCTCGTGGATGACCTTGAGCTGACACTGGAGGAAAGTTCCCATTCTTGTTCTCTCAACAGTAGAGAAGTTTGAAAGTTTGTTTGTCTATCTATGTTGAGGTATTTGTTTACTGAATGGAAGTTGCACCATCATCCTCTACGTTCTCTTAGCTCTCCGCGAGTACAGATAGGTGTACTTAATAGGTGTTTTATATTCTCCATTTCAACACCATTTCTTCTGCCAAAATGCACGGAGCTCGCTGCTCACGTGGCCGCACGGAGAGTAAGATTTATTTGTTTTAAAACCATTTTATTTTCCACACAAGTCAAGGATAGCATAAACACACATGCACATAAAAACACGCAAAGGGCGTTTGGTACTTTCATAAAGATTAAAGTTAAAGTATGAAAAGATAAATATGTATATATATTAGGAAAAAAAAGATTTTCTGCTGATTTTGATTATCTTGAGGATTATGCTATGGTAATGCAGTCGTGGTTAATATCTTGAAAGTATAATAAAAATAGTAAAGATTAGAAATAGTTTTAATTGAGCTTATGGAATATAGAAAACATAATTTGAGAAGGTATGCCTGACTTAAGGGGTAAGAATAAAAATTGAAAAACTTATTCACATAATGACAAAATGTTTGAACCGGCCATCGGGAATCAACAATGGTGGTATATTTAACAGAGTATTTGAATCTATGAAATATAATTTTAAATAAAGGAATATTTTTATATAACATATATACAATTATGGTCCATCGAGAAAGCGCTCTCAAAGATCAAAAATCTGCCTTCAGGCAACCAGGGGTCCTCACGAATGTTTCTGATTTCTAGAGTCCTGAATAACATTCAGATTCTAGACTTGACGGAGGTGGTTATGGAGATTTTGAAGTCTTGTATGCTAAATCCAAAGGCAGGCAATGTGTTAATGTAAAAAGGTGAAGTTGCCCTTTGAACCTTTCTTAGTTATATATGTTTCTCGAGTGAATTCTTCGCCGAAAAAATCTTGTTTCTCCCCAATCTAACATGACATATCAATAATTTTACCATCATTTTATAACCAAAAATGAATAAATTAGCCTAGTATTTGGTTAATTTGAATATTGAAAGATTGAAAATGCAACAAAACCTCTTCTATCTCTCTCTAGATTTAACTATTGTTATAAAATTTCAGTCAGATTAATTGAATATTGAGGAAACGTATAAGGAACAAACAAATAAATATACGTTGGATTTTATATGGGGAAAGATTAACATGTATCGCCTTGTACGCGAAACTCTGAAATTATAACCATTATCAGAGTTCTTTTGTCCTATTTTTATAATACAAATTTCTACAACTGCTATATGGAAAAATAAAAACTAAATATTAAGAGGGCTTGGCTCTTCAATGGTGAATCCTACTAGAAGGTTACAATCACAAATTCTGTTTGTTTATATGCAGACTATATAAGTGAAACAGGCAATATAATAATTTTAGCAGTCTGGTCGATCAACTTGTCTAAACCGTAGGTAGGTTTATTATTGATGAGTCAAACTCTCCCAATATACACATGTATATTTTTAATACTTAATTGGTTAGTAATAAATAGTAATAAATATTTTTAAATAACCCGTTTTAATAATTATTATGATATCAAATTTTCTCAAATATTCATATTAATAAAAGCGTCTATATATTAGGAACAATTTTGTAGCAAGGTATTTATTATTTTATTAACAGAGTATCATTTTTTATGTTTATATTTTACTACTCTGTAAACTTCCCTCGTTGCTTATCTTTTGTTTATCCTTCATAGTTTGTTCTTGCCTTAAATACATTGCTGGGTTATCCCGAAGTTTGTCTTTCCAATTTTTCACGTGGCAATATATTTGTATAATATTAATATATTAATAAATTTAGGGAAAGGCATCTCCTTATCGTGCAAATGAATGATGCCTTTTTTTAAACTTATTCACCTTATCCCAGTACAATTAATTCATTCAAAGCTGAAGGATAGTGAAGATATAGATAATAGTATAATATTCATAATTTGTCGTAAAAATACAGAAAATTATACTTCTAATATTCTGAAAAATAATCAAACAATCTTTAATAAGAAAGATACGAAGTCACAACACAGATGGAAAACAAAACTATTTATTGTTTTGCATACTCTCTTCCTACTTCCATATGCAAATCATCCTAAAAAAACAAAGTTGTAGAATATTTAAATATTTACATAATTTAGATAAAGCGCAAATTATTTACATTAACTAGGATATGTAAAAAATAAACAAAATTGAAAATACAATATATTAAGTTGATTATAAATTTACATAATTTTTAGAGAAAAAAACAAAACTAAATGCATATTATAAAAAGGAGATTTTTTTGTCGATTCTGGAATATTATTTAGATGCATGAGTATATTTGTGATCTTTTCCGGGCAGTTGGCGTTTCTTACGGTCCAGGGGCCTGTGTTATCTTTATTTCTATCTCTATTTGTGATATTTGCTGGTTCTATTGAGTACATTGGTATGCAGTCTTGGTAATAATTAAATAAAATTGACTTTGAATCACAATTTTCTTTAATTGTGCTAATGAAACCTAATTAAGGAAGAAATACCTGATTTTAGGCGTAAAGAATAAAATAAATGAAAACCTCTTTTTACATAATTACAAAAGGTTTGAGCCGGCCAACAGGAAACAACAACAATAGGTTATATAGGAAAATCCGTGTGACATCTGGTAAATCATTTAACAGAGTAATATTTTCTATAAATTATAATTTTAAAATAAAATAATTTTATATAACATGCATTCACTAGGGTATGTGACAAAGTAAACAAAGTCGAGAAATATTTTGAATATTTATGTATTTACATAATTTAGATAAAACAAAACTAAGTACATGCATCAAGGTATGAAACAAAAGAAAACAACGTCAAAAATATATTAAGAATATTATAAATTTTCATAATTTTGGTAAAACAAAACTATATAAATTAACTAGGGTATGAGATAAAAGAAACAAATTAGAAAAAAAAAATATAAATTTACATTATTTAGATAAAAGAGAGGTCCTATACTTTATATTTATAATAGTTGAATCCTGAAAAATAAGAGATATTATGTTGGAAAAAAAAGAAGGAAAATGTTTTAAAATGATAAATTAATGATCTAAAAATAATTTTAGACTGACAGAAATGTAATAAAAAAAGAAGAAAGAACGAGTGATATTTTTGTTTATATAATTAGTAAGAGTAAATGTTTTGAATCTATATTTTATATCTCTCTTTGAAAATAATAAATTTAAAATACTTTCTTAAAAGGTAAAATCGCCTAATTCTTTAAAACCATTTCAGCTGTAAGTAAACTTATTATTTGTTGTTTCATCGTCTGAACCATAAAATATTCCCAACATATTATACATATATATACCAATATTTAAAAATAAATAATATTACAATTTACAATTCTAGGACAAGAGAAAGAGATGTCTCAATAAACCTGTCAAAGTGAATAACTTATTAAGTCATGCTAACATCACCACAATGAAATTCCAAAAGAGTTACATATTTCGGAATTTACACATTTTTTATTTAGAAAGCAGACAAGTTAATCAAACAAAATATAAAATTTGTGAAATAATCTAGAGAAGTGTGAGATTGAGGTAATATAAAATGTAACCCATTTATATTGGTGAGAAAAGAAGATTTACGTCACAGCGATGGGGAAAGTTGTGATTAAGTAAGTTTGATAATACAATCCGATTTTTTATTTATTTGTGGGGACAGACCGAGGGAATCCCCGAGATTGTCTAGATGGTTTCCGATAAGGAAATAAATAATAGCCTGGGTTTATCTTTAAAAGAACTTACGGAGGAAAATATGTTTGCAGAAAGAGAGAGAAAGGGATATCTATGTGTCTGTGTGTGTGTTATAAACACAAATGAGATTTCTGTTGATTTTGATTATCTTGAGGATTATATGCTATGGTAATGCAGTCGTGGTTAAAATACTAAAAATATTTCAGATCAATATTGCTTTTATTCAGCTTATTAAAAATATATAAAATTTTCGTTGTTAAAAGATTTTGTGATTTGATAGGATTTTATATAGATTTATTGATCATTTGCTTGATCCTGGAATTCATGAGCATGTGATATTGTTCGGCAGTCGTGGCAATAATTAAATAAAATTAATTATCAAAAATAGCTTTAATTGAACTTTTGGGATATATAAAACAATATTTGATAAAAGTACTGCCTGGCTTAAGGCAAGTAGAACAAGGAAAACAAAATATTATTTACATAATGTACAAAAGGTTTGAGCCAGCCGTCGGGAACCAACAACAATGAGTTTTTGAAGGGGAAGAGTGACCTCTGGCGGTCGCTTTAACAGAGTATTTGAATCTATGAAATATAATTTTTAATAAAATAATATATATATATATTAAATATATATATAGGGGTTTTATAATATTCAAATAAAGTTATCGAAAATATTGATGTCGAATTGAGAGTATAATGTCAGTATAGCAAGCTATTACTGAACGATAAAGTAGAATTAAATATAATTTATATGAAAGATAGTTGTATTAGAGAGGGAGTAATGATAATTAAAACAAATTATAAAATATTACTTTTAAGGCATCAAAAAGGTTTTTTATTTTAAGTAACAACATAGGGTTATAACAAGTTCACGCTGTAGCATCGGCAGTTACGCGTCATATAAGCAGAACATAGGGGGAAAATGAAGAATTGAAGGTATTAGGATGAGAAAAAGAGCAAAGACAGAACCATATATATATATATATTGGACAACTATCTTCCACATTATGGAACATACTGATTGAAGAATTGTTAAACACCAATCTAGATGATAACAGTGAAACAGTAGGCTATGCTGACGACATAACTATAATATGCTGGAACAAAAGCCATGACAAACTAAAAACAACAATTAGGAATGTACTTAGTAAATTTAATACCTGGTGTGAAAATAGTAAATTACAGATATCAAAAGACAAAACTAAAATATTATATTTATATTATTGCAAAAATGATACAAAATCCCTTAATACCAATATAGCTATACCTGTCGAAACCCTTAAGATCTTGGGATTGACCTTGAAAAATCACCGAAGCAGGAACAAGTTGGACTTCATGCCACACATTGATGAAATCGTCGACAAAACTACTAGAGCTAGCGGTTACCTACTCAGTTTAATAAAGAAAGCACGGGGTCTAGAATGCAGACGAAAATTAACTTTATACAGGTCAATATTCCGAAGTACAATAACATCTGGTCAAACAATATGGTTTCCATCTATAAGCAAGAAAAAGCCAAAGACAAACTAAATTCCCTGCAGTATAATATTCTAAAACACTGCATACAGGCCTATACCACAACATCGTAAAGCTGTACACATATACTAACACAAATACCAAAACTCACATATTACATATAATCCAACATATTGAAAAATTAAATAGGCTACAATAGATTTAATTTATCAAAAAGAAAAGAAATTGCTAACTATAATGAAAGAAAATTACAGGAATACTATGAAGAATCCAACAATAATTTCAAACGTTTTTTCATCTCAAAAATACCAAAATTTGCCAAACCAAATTTCTACAATGTTCAATTCTTTACGGGTCATGGTAACTTCAAATCATATCTCTTCAAAATTAGAAAAATAGATTCGCCTAGATGCTCTTGTGTAGCGGAAGAAGAAACCCCCGAACACATTCTGAACCCATGCCCACTGGTGTCAAACCTAAGACAGCAGAGCAAGATGGAAAAAACCTATCTGGGTCAAATAGTTTATAATAGGGAAAGATATACAAAATTTAATAGGTTCTGCAGATTTTTATTATAAATAGACAGCTTCATGCAGCTTGAGGAACTACACTACTATGCGACTTGATTTACATCAATGTAAATAATTAATAAGTTAATTTAGTACATAACTCATTGTAAATAGCTCAACTTGATCAACTTTCTCTCTCCACGATACTAATTATTACAGATAACTTCATTAAATCAACTTCCATCATTGCTTAATATACTGTAAATAACTACCTTGCGATTTCTTCTATCTGCTTATGTTGTTGCTTATTTGTTTAATGTATATGTTTATTCAATTCTCTTTTTCTTAATTGTTTATTTTCTTTTTGATAATTCTGTTACCTAATCTACTACAATATGAATTATTGTAAATAGTTTCACGCGCAATTATCCAGATCGGATATAGCGTGTCTTGTTTGCAACTGGTAATAAATAAATATATATATATATTTTTTATATAATCTGAAAACTCAAATATTTTATATTTAAAAATATATGTCGAATCATGTCGACTCACTGTCGAATCCTGTCGACTCACTGTGGAATCCTGTCGACTCACTGTGGAATGCTGTTGAATGCTGTGGACTCTATGTCAACTTTCTGTGGAATACCGTTGACTTTATGTGGAAATGCCTGTCGACTCTATGTGGAAATGCCTGTCGACTCTATTCCTTTGCTGTGGTATTTTGGTTTGCTGTATTAAGTCGTGGTGTAAGATGGTGATTGCGCAGTCGTGATGGAGGTGAGTGGTAAAGCACACAGAGACGAATCAAAGGGTAAACCGAGGCATTAGAGAGAGAACGCAGCGACCTTGCGGCCGGCGGCCACTTACAAACGAACTGTCTGCTTCTGTCTGCTATCTTGCAACACTCAACTGACTAACTAACCTTGACTCTGATTGGCTGCGGGGCAAGCCCTTTTTAGCTCAAGCGTGACGACGCGCCGCGGTGTCTGGCGATTGATCTCAGGTTTTGGTTTCGGTAGTTTGGTTTTGGTTGCTACGTTCTCTAGATGCCTTTGTATTTATTTGAACACACCAAATCGATACATACAAAGTTAATGGATTAAAGGAGGATTGGGTACAATGACAATTAGAGTAGGGGTTGTAAGAAGAGGTGGGGAGTATTTACACAGGTGTTTTATTATTCGTAAATTACCACATATATATATTTTATTTTTATTCCATGATAATTCTACTCTTTTTTTTTTACCAACGTATTTAGAATGACTTTCAGTTTTGTTGTAAATATACGTAGTTAACATATTTATTTTTCAATTCACTAATATAGAATTAATTTCATAAGATCTATATAATTGTGGAAATAATTAATGTCAATTTTTCATTAAATAATTAAAAATAAAAACTACTTGATAGTAAATAATTATCTTTCTTTTATCACGACTGCACCCTCAATCCTTTATCTTATCAATCCTTTATCGAACAACAAACAAATTATTCATAACATATCTATACATTCATCTTATTATTTATATATTTTTTTATTAATTCAACATACCAAACGCGATATCCCAGCTAGGGATAATTGCGTCTATTAACAATTTTAAACAGAGGCAGTTATAAACATATCGTACAAAAAGAAAGATGAATAAAAAAAAACAATAAGATATATTAGGAACCTGATCCATCCAGGTTAGTAAGATAATCATAAATATATTTGCAAAAATATTTAAATCTGTGATAATCATAAATATATTTGCAAAAATATTTAAATCTGTGATAATCATTTCTAGTATTTACAAATTGATATAGATCTACAACATTTTTTATTGTCTGTTGTCTAGCGATAAAGAAGAGTGGACATTCCAGCATTAGGTGCCTCGAGTCCTGTAATTTCTTGCCACAGTGACAGCTAGAGTCCTCAACCACTCCAATTGTTGATAAAAATCATTTTAAGTTCTCATTTTTGGATTTCTTATCTGGATAGTAATTGTTAGTTCTAGTGAGTTATAAACATTTTATTATTTTCTATACAATATCCTCTTGATTTTCTGGTCTATTGTTTGGATACGTGGTATATAAATGTTTATTTTCTGGGTACTGGTTCTGCTGAAGTTTGTGTTTATCACATTTTTTCCTTTGTTTCATTTTTTTTTATTTAACATATCGGACGCGGTATCCCAGCTTGGAATACTTGCGTCTAAATACATTTTAGCAGCTTATATATAAATAATTTTATATACAATTCAATAAACAAGACTAAAAACAAAACTGAAAGGTTGGTTTTCTCAAACATAAAAGAAAGTCTGAAAATAATTTACAAAAATTATTGAATTTTATATAGGTATCTTTGTTATATACGAATTCGCACATTTTATCGATGGGATAAAAATTATTATTTCTGTAGCTGTGAAAGAGATCGGACATTCTATCAATAAATGTATTGGTTTGTTTTACCCACTTTCTACAAATGGAGTTTGGAAGTCGTTCGTTTTGGGTTGATACTTTATTGTACATTTATTTACTTTTATAATCAATTTTGATAACGAATGTGGATTTGGGCTGTATATCATCGTCAGTGTATTGCAAGCTGTACTTCAACGACCAAATATTTTGCCAAAGAGGCTTAATGAGGAATCAATAAATGGGTCGTTACAGCCAAATTTGGGCTGTTGATCATCAGTGCGATGCAGGCTCTACTACAACGATCAGGTAATTTGCCTAAGTGGCTTCATGAGAAATCAAGAAATGGGTAATGACAATGATAAAAATTTGAAAAGTATGAAAAAATGTAAGTTTAAAACATATAGCGTATAGTGCATATCGTAAATAGAATTCAAAACTAGATTAAAAGTAATATTTACCTCATTCGTAAGAAATTATTTAAACATTATTATTCTAAAATAAGTTTCACGACGTCACTTAACAAGCTTTTGCTCCTTTTTGAGTGGTGGTGGTGTCTTGTCCATCACCATGGAAAGGGGGTGCCATTGCCCCGTTAGTCACCCACATTTCAGTGTTCCCTGTAGTTCCCCTTTTTGAGTGTCGATGATTTTATCAGAGATGTATTCCTAGAAGGAAAAATTAGAAATAAATTCATTACATTGCGTCGAATGTATAGTCACGTTTCGACTTGGAATCAACTTGGGTAATCATAGAGTTCATTAAGATTAGGAATTGAGGCTTGAAAGAAATTTATGAATTTAAAGGTTTAGAAATTTTTTTTTAAGATTTTTATTGAAATTGAATTCATCGAGAAATATATATAGAAGCTATTCTGATAGGTTTAAGAAATCAATTGAAAGCTAACAATGGATAATGATTTCTTATAAATAATTTTTTTAATCTTTCAAAGTTTTATATTCAAAAATATACTTTGTATAATTAAAATAAATATGATTTTTGAACCACCTTTAACTAGTTTTACCGCAAATTTCTTTTTACAGAACTAAAAATCATAATTTCAATTATTTAAGGAGAAATAACGACTATTCCTATCCTTAGGGATGAAATATGAAAGGGGATGGGAATTCCATCTCTGGACACTTTTATTTTTCCGTTTTATCATTACCTTCACAATTCATCCTTTCATACTTCATCCATAAGGATAGGAATATTCGTTATTTCTCCTTAAAAAATAAAAAGTACGATTTTCGTTCTGTAAATGGAAACATTTGCAGTGAAACTTGTTAAACGTCGTTCTATAATCATAGCCGCATTATATTGTATTTTAAATATGATTTTTACAAAATAATATTTATTCATACTCTAGACAGACTAATAAACCGCAAGGCACCCCGAGTAGTATTTTTTTTTTGCATAACAATTAATTTATTATGAGTAAATATCAATGTATAAAATAGGGCAAGGTGTAATATAGTAGGGCATATAAAAACTACAGAATAACTTAATACGCAATAAGGATAGTTTTAATTCTTTATTGACCCTGATACAAAATTATTATGATCTATCATGCAAATTTAGATGAAGGTCTATAATCCTCAGTAGGATCAATGTAAAAGCTTAGCAAAGAATATTTGATTCCATAGAATCTACCGACATAATAATAAATTAATATTTTTCTGTTAAAAAGATTTTATGAAAACATATTTTCAGAACTATTATAGACGCTTATGATTCTAAAAAAAAAATCTACTGCCCTTACTTCAATGGAAAAATTAATGGAATCATAATTCATCATGAAACATAGTTTACAGAAACAATCATTTCAAAGACCGTATGAATATATCAAGGGAAGTGGAAAGTGATGAAAATACAGAAGATTGTATAACAAAAGAGTAAAAGACAATACCGCAACATCTTTATTAATAAGAATTACAGTATCTTTGGGGAATACTCTTCTTCAGCCTGACATACATTGTTGCATATTTTCAAACAAATTGATTTGATAGGTTGCATGAGAAGTATAGCGCACACATGATAAACAAATAGAGTTGAAAAAGAAGATTTAAAAATTTCTATTATATACTGCTTTTCACCTTATCTACGACTGTTCGAACTTTATAGAAGTGAGACATCGATTGTTCCCTGATCTAAATGATTTAACTCTTTTACATATGCCACTTTGTCTATAAAGTTTTATGAATTCTGTCGATTAATACATGTCAATTTGTAATTTTTATTTCTAACTCTTGAAAGTAAAGATACTTTGTTCAGTATATATTTGAGATAATAAAAAAGATATTCAGGCCAAAAAATCTTTAATTTTAAGAATAATAAATGCTGGCCAGGCAGCCTCTATCTTTGCGATTTAATTCTAATTTATATATTTTTTGTTATTTTGTTTGTTTTCTCTGTAATAGTCGCAAATATTTCAATATATCGCGTCTGGTTGATTATTAAATAATAAAAAAAAAAACTTTTAAAATTGTTTATTACACGCTTTATGGTTTAAGCTTGAAGAGGGATATATTGTGATGTATCTGTACATTTCGTTTTATAGATAAAAGGTTTATATTGCTTTAAGGGATCAGTGTTTGTGTCATAGCGTTATACCTAATCTTTTTTCTTTATTATCAAATTTCATAATCCTCTTGGTAATGAAACCGAGGTGTATTCGGGAAAATAAAGAATGGATTCGTCTTACGACATTGAAAAATATTCAAGACGGGTTAAAAAACACTTTCGACATGAGGCCCGAATAAAAACTGGGCCATTCTGTCATTTGTCAGTCAAGGAAGAGGAGCACATACATATATATACCGCGGGGTGATCCTCTTACAGAACATCACACAAAATGGAGCAACTGATCGTAAGTACTGGCTCTCTGACTACTGAACAAGACTTTCTCCTTTCTTGGCTTATCTAACACCGTCCTCTCTGCTTCCCCTAAACTCTAGATTAGATCAATAGTTGAATTAGAAAGTGAAACATATCCAAAGGGAACTGATGGAGTAGCATGAAACATGGCACAAATGACATGCTATTACATAGACACCAAATGATTAAAATTAAACAAATTTATATATATTTTAGTTTACTAGACGCGTATTTTAGACGCGTAAGTCTAAATTAGAAATTGTTTAATTTCAAAAAGAATTTTACGCGTCTAAATAATTTCTATATTTTATTTTAAATAAAAAAGCATATATATTTATAAAACAGATTATTTGTTCAAATTAAAGAAACTTCGGCCAGTAAATCTTTTTTATTTGAAAAGATTTACTGGCCGAAGTACCTTTAATTTGAAGAACTATGAATTCCGGCCAGGAAGAGTCTATCTTTATGATACAGATTGCTGTCCTAAAAGCTCATGTCCATAGTTCTTCTAAAATACCCATTCCAAGATTCTTACAACGGTCACCTAAAAAAGGAAGTTCCAAAAATGCAATATAACAGCGGTATGGTAGATTAAACTGGCGAAACCGCTGGGAGGGTTCACCACTGATGAGCCAGGCCCTCCCTTTAATTTTTTCATCGCAGTAAAGACAGTAGAAATTGTTTTATTTTAAAAAGAATAATACGCCTCAAAAATAGTTTTATAATTTGATAACAGATGGCGCTCTAGTACATCGTAACGATACAGATTATGTTTGACTAAAAATATTTTAAATAAAATTACCTTATATTCAATATATTTTATATAAAGAATAATAAATAGACTTTTCTATCAATATATGCAAAACGATTAAAGACAGTTTGGGATATTGAAGCCTAGATTTATAGAGTTTGGAAGGATGTGCCAATCGTTGATTTGATTTGTAAAATAATATTAGATTGTTAATATGCCTTGTATGATATACCTGTTTGATTTTTAATTGATATATTTCAGACTACTTCACTCATATGGAAATTATAAGCTTAAAATTATATATACACTCATAAACAAAACTTAAGGAAGTGAAAATCCTTTGGAGTCTCCAGTCATCTGTTTTTTTTTTTTCAAGAAGAATTAGAAGACAAAGGATAATATTTTTCACTTGATTATCTCGTATATCTTCAATAAAAGCCACTGTAATATTTTTCAGAGTTATTGTCTGAATCCCGATATAAATGCTAAAAGGTACAACTTCTTTAAGTTTTGTCCATGAGTGTATGTTATCTCATGTTTTTCTTCAATAAAGGTCACTGTAATGTATATTTCAGAGTTATTGTATGAATCCCGATATACATGCTAAAAGATACAACTTCCTTAAGTTTTATCCATGAGTGTATGTTACCTCATGTGTTTTCAATAAAGGGCATTGTAATATATTTCAGAGTATTGTCTGAATCCCGATATACATGCTGATAGGTACAACTTCCTTCTGTCCATGAGTGTAAATTATTCCTTAGTATGTTTAAAATCTAATGTTATGTGGGTTCCAGGTGAAGCTGAGTCTATGGTTCCTGGCCGTGGGATGCTGTGTGGCCTACCAGCCATATTCCTATGGAGCACCAGCTGTCATGGTCCCTATGGCTGGTGAGGTCGATAGAGCCCCTATTATGATGCCCACCCCGTAAGCATGTTTCATTGAATATTCTAATATCACCATAGAATTTCATATTCATTAATTGCTTTAAGGAATATTTTTATAATTACATTGGAACATATTTGCCATCAATAAAATCAAATTCTTTAGGTTATTATGTTTTTTGAAATATGAGAAAACTTTAAGTGAAAGTGCGCTGAATATATTCGAAATATTTCAAATGAATTTTATAATTAGCTCAAGAAATATTTTTAATTATTAATTTATTACATTTATCAAAACAATTTCGATTGTCATATCATTTTAATTATTTTGAATTTTTTATATGTAAATATATTTTAAAATTTCACATAAAATATAGTCTCTTAATTTTGTTTTAGCTTTAAAAATAGTTGAAACGCAAAAATAATCATAATAAAATAATATTAAATTCTTAGTTTATTGAATCACTACTCGTTTTATGTTTTGAAATGTATGGTCCTTTATATATAAACATTTATCACATAATACAATGCACTTGAATATTGAATAAGGTGATAATAAGTGTATATTTCTAATACAAATGTAACCATTCCAGGAGCCTCAGGAAGCCCCCCAGCCCATCTCTACCGGTTACAACGTTGACGACGGCCACAACAACAACTTCCACCACAATGAAGAGACTGACGCCAACGGACACAAGAAAGGCTCCTTCGGCTACACCAACGAGGACGGTCTCTACCGTACCGTGAACTACATCGCCGACGACCAGGGTTTCCGTGCCAGTATTCTGTCCAACGAGCCCGGTCTCGGTGCTGAGGGAGCTGCCGGTGTTAATGTTAAGGTTAACCCAGTGCCAGCTCACATCAAGGCTGAGATGGAACTCCTCCGTATCCCCAAGAGGCCCCAGGTTCAGCCTGCGGCAGCTATGGAGCATGTTCACCTGCAGAGGATGCAGGACATGAATGTCATGGCTTTGCCTGCGGCAGCTATGGAGCATGTTCACCAGCCCAGGAGGCAGAAAATGAATGTCATGATTCAACCTGCGGCAGCTATGGAACATGTTCACCAGCAGAGGATGCAGGACATAAATGTCATGGCTCAGCCTGCGGCAGCTATGGAGCATATTCACCAGTCCAGGATGCAGAACATGAACATCATGGCTCAGCCAGCAATTCATCAACAGAAGCCATGTCCTCAACCATCTCGGATTAATCCCATGACGACAGGACTCCAGGTGGCAAGATCTGCCCAAGCTCAGTCCTATCCCACTCCATCTGTGGAACCCCGGAGGAGGTTACACATCCGCTTGCCTGCTTCCATTCGCTCTCCATCTTACTAAATTATATTGTACATTATATTTATTTTTCCAAGAATATCAACACACAACTCACAGATAATAAATAAAACATTTATTTTTAGTTTTCTTTTTTTTTTCAAAATATTTATTTACATTTTACCCTTTCTGTCCTTTTTAAAGATTTAGAAATATCTAATCATTGATATAGCGATAAACTAATAATTAAAATTTCCTATTAAATAAATTTTAAAAAAGTTTTTTTTTACTTATCCCTAGTACACATGGTACAGGCCATCATAATCATGTTGGGTAGAGGTTAACGACTGCTTTTACTGTAAGTGCACCACATGTCTACCCATGTGAAAAGCAGTTCGACTAAAAAAAAACATCTTCAATTATGCAAATCAAAATAGCCCGTTGAGAGAGAGACAATGACGATTAACAACTTTATTGATTCCTAGTCAATAGTAAAATAATAAATTTAGAGAAAAATACAGTATTGTAATAAAAATAGAAATTGAAAAAGAAATAGAGATGTGGCTTTTTAGTTTTTTTTTTTATTATACAAATTTATATTTCAGTTTAAAATGTTCCTTTCAATTTATTTGAATAATTTTATATTTACGCAATGAATTTATAACATTTTATAATTAATTATTCTAATTAATATATTTATTATAATTTAATATAATATAATTAATAAATAATAATTCTAAATAATAATATATATAATTCTTCAATATGTAATATTTGAATTCTATTTATATAGAACAAATTTGAAGGTTTAGATAGTTTGACGAGGGGCTAAAGGGAGATAGCATATCGATTATGATCCATTGGGTGGCCATTACTTACATATTATGTCAGCCTCTAAAAATATTGGCCTAATATTTTTGCTTTATAAGAACGATCATCGTATTTAATTCTTCTTCGTCGTTAGAGTCTGCTAAAAAGGTATATATGTAGGAAACAACTGACCCTATTATAATAGATAATGGCTTCATTTTCTCTTCACTGGTAAATGAGTGCCGTTGCCACATTAGTGCCAAGAAGGAGGATATTGCAACTGCTGTGATAGATATGTATGGAGACATCTGAGGCTCTTCATTTGACACGACAACAACAACAACACAATACAGTATACACACCCAAGATAAAGAATATTGCAACTGCTGTGATAGAGATGTATGGAAACATCTGAGTTTCTTCATTGGACATGACAACAAAAACACAATACAGTATACACACCCAAGATAGGGGACATTGCGTCTGCTGTGATAGAGATGCATGGAGACATCTGAGGCTCTTTGTTGGACACAACAACAACAACACAATACAGTATACACAACCAAGATAGAGGACATTACAACTACTGTGATAGATATGCATGGGGACATCTGAGACTCTTCATTGGACACAACAATAACACAATATAGTATATACACCCTAGATAGACGACATTGCAACTGTTGTAATAGAGATGCATGAAGACATCTGAGGCTCTTCATTGGACACGACAACAACAATAATAGTTTCATTATTTAAAAAATTTGAACAATCTAAATATTTCAATAATGTTTTAATCTTCAAATTCTCATATGAAGTTACGAATGAATTCTTAAATTCCTTGAGAATGGTATCTTGATTATATCATGACTATAGTCAAAGGCGTATTTACTAAAGCGAAATCAACAAGCAGTTAAATAATGAGAAAACATACAGGATATTATAATTTATATACCTCTCTTATCACAGTCTCTCACTCAGTCACCCTCATCCAAACTCTGCAGCGCTGGCAGAGGCGTCATATTCATTGTGCATAGTGTATATAATACATATCATCTTTTATAAATAGTGAAGACTGTGCATCTTTGATGTATTGACAAGATGTCAATAAAATTATTTTAAATTTCAATTGTCTTATCACAGTGAATATAGCAGCTACCTTCGAGAACCCAAAGTGGCGTCAATATTAGGTAATGCAACGATTATATGAAGAGAAATATATTAGACCAATAGTTACTACACCCAAGCGTTTAGATTAAGTTAATAAACGCTCTTTATTGAGATAAACAACAACATTTTATTATTCTATTAGCCGAGTATAATTTTTTTATGTTTATAATTTGCTACTCTGTACGCCTCCCTATTTTTCTTATCTTTTGTTTATCACTCATAGTTTGTTCTTGCCTAAAATAAATTGTTGTCTCTTCCCGAAGTTGGTCTTCTCTAATTTTCCACGTGGCAATATTTTGCTCCAGCCTGCACTGGATATTAAACTCTACAGACTGCGATCACTCTGTATGAAAATTGGTTGAAAGAGATGTCAATAATGCTCTCTTCAGAACCATCCAGTCTGTGAAGGATGCGATTCACACATAATAACCCAAATGAATAAGGTTATTATCGCCATGGCCTGTGTTCTCTACGAATTCTTCTCGAGTCTGTCGTAGCTAATCATGAATATTAAATCGAATAGATAAAAATTGAAGCTGTGATCGTTGAGTAGGAAGACATGGATTTATTTTTTAAAATAACAAAAATTATACAATATAAATGTTTTAATATCAATATACATAATATAAGCTTTTATATTTTCAATAATTTAACCATGGCCCGTGACACACGTGATTCGAATTTTATTCATAAAGCGAACGTTGCCACAAAATTCTCATAAAATATCTTGTAAAAAAGAAGATTTTTTTTACAGATCAATAAATTGCTATTAAATTTTGTTTGAAACTGTAAAACAGCTTCAGAAACGAATGCTTCAATTAAAGAGGCGTATGGGGATGAATCTTATAGCAGAGAAAAGGTTTTCAATTGGTACGCCAACTTTAAAGAATTTCTCTGATGAAGTTGGTTCTGGTCGACCATGCATCATCAGAACAAGCAGGAAAATATCAAACAATTCTAACGAGGGCCATTAGCCTGAAACTATGGTCTCTAAGTGGATGCTTTACAGTTTACCAAAGCTGGTGTTGTGGCTTTGTCACCGACTCGAGGTCGCTAGTTTGCGGCGATGATCTAATAAATGAAATCTAAATTTGACGTTTATTTTGACGGGAGAGGCGACTTTTGCTTTTATAGATTTCAATAACCTCCCGGAAAAAATTCCATCTATGAGATATTTAGCAAGAGGTCTGTCCTTCAAGAGCATTAAAGTATTTTGAAGTTTTCTTTTTTATCTCCACTCAATCATATTAGGGTATCAAGCCTTGTAGAGCTTGAGACCTTTGATGGTGTCTGCTGGGGATGAGTAGAGCAAATCAATGGTTGAGTCAATACAGTCAATGATGTGGTATGACTGGGTGAAGTAGAATGCGTCTGTCTTTGTCATTAAGACTGGGAGCACTACTCAGCAGCAGGCCGACTTAGCTCCAATATGGAATGGCCGCCTCTGATATGAGGAACAGACGCCATGTACAGTCGTTCCTAAAATTAAGTATAAACGCTGCTCATCATGTATACCAGGAGCCCTTACAGGGTACTATCAGCCCGGCCAGCTGAGCCCAGGTTTTTAGCAAGTTTGTTACTGCTCCCTCTTCTCTTTTTTCATCCTGGCTTAGGACCGGCGAAGGCGTATTTGTATTGAAAACATTGAACCAAAACGCATTTGCGTATAACCTTGAGGCATTTTTCTCCATATCTTCATGATGTATTGGTTAATTGTTAAACAGTTTGAACTTGAAGGTCAATAAGCCCACACATGTTCAATTAGGGAAACATAAGGGGACAAACGTTCTGGCCAGTCATTTTTGTGAAACTGTTCAAAGCTTCTTGAGATGACTTTAGTATGGGAGCGTTCATTATCCTGTTAAAGATTCCATTTTAGAAATTTGTCAGAAATGGTATGTGATAATAGGCCTTACCACCCTATCTACATACTATATGCAAATGCTCTCCACAAACTCTGTCCAACTTGATGTAGTCTACAGAGTTTAAACCCAATTCATTCATGCATTGTAAAACATTTGTTAATATTAAGAAAAATGGCGTCTCCAGATCGCCAAACTAAAAGTTACTCACGGAATAAATATCAACTTATCGTTGATTTTAATTATTCGAGAAATTGACCAAATATTCATTCTTAATTAATAAATAAAAGCTAACCATATATGTGTTTGGGGTGTTGGCCCTCGTCAGCATGGTGCAAGATGTACCTCAACGACCAGAAAAGCTGGTCTTTGGCGCTTCCTGAAAAATTCATGAAACAGGTATTTAGGCAGAAAAGGCTTAAAACGTCAAACAATGTGATCGGGAGATGCCTTATTTTTAAATTTATCTACCTGATCCCAGTATAATTTCATATTTATACTATCTTCCACATTTGTTAATATATTATACTTTGAAAAGAAAAAACAATAGAAAAATAAAAAGGTCAGGTGCTGATATTAAAAATAAAGAAGGCATATCCTGACCAAAAGCACATGTGCTTTTTAGATGGCAGGGCGCCATCTAGTGGAACAAAATTCAACTAAACATTGATTTAACTTGTTCCCTGATTTTGGTTGGCCAAATAATGACCTTTATGTTAGGATATGCCTTCTTTGTTTTTAATATTATACTTCATTATAAAGTGTTTTATAAGCCTTCGCTGAGAGATATTCGTCGTTTCATCTTGTCCAAAAGGTTCTGCTAATGTAATGAGGGGGTTAATTGTTTTATCAGTCAACCAAATTTCTTTGTAGAACTTTTCGGCTACCGTAGCGGTCCGAGAATCACAAAGTCCCCACCGTACTACAGGACAGTCCTCTATTTGCGCTGCTTCTCCCACCTACCACATAAAGGAGGTGTTGAACTTCTGGGTGGGGACATTAATTTTAGTTTCGTTAAACATTGATATTCGATTTATATATTGAAGGAATTGACAATTTGATATATTATTCTCTTTTATATAATTTACCAGAATATTTCCTTATAAAATCAGTTTCATATATTCTAAAAATATATATAAAATTTAATAGTTGGGGATTCTGAACACATGAATTTCTTAATCATCTTTTCAAAATATAATATTTTTTCCTTTATCCCTAAATAATTTTCGAAATTAAGCAGCGATTTCAATAGGGATTCAGTCTATATATAATATATAGTTGATATTACGCGCTAAGTTGACTCTACGTTCTATAAACAGAGAGGTAAATGGAAACTTCAGAGCTTATATAATCATAGAAAAAACACAGCTACATCAACCTATACTTTATTTCAACTTCGACGTTTCAGTGACACCCTGTCACTATCTTCTTTCTTTATTTCTCCGAATCAACTCTCAACCAACAAATGATCTTCAGATTTTATAGAGTTATCATAATCAACCTGTAGGGAACCCCAGATTATTACACTAACGTAAGATCTTACACCATATAGCTGTAGATAAACACGAGGGTAGATAAAGGCTTGTAGGTCAGCCTGGCTGGTGTATATAAATGTAAGCAGTCTCCAGTACCTCACATTATCAACATGGAGTTGATCGTAAGTGTATCCTCTTCTCCTCTGTGACTCCTCACAGTCGACTTTGTCTTTCCTTCATATCCATCTCTTCTTCCTTCCAACTGAACCCTGATGGCTTTTGTGCCTATCTTAAACTGTCTCTTATTTATTTATTTATTTTTTTACAAAATACACGCTATATCCTATGTGAATATTTGCGTGTAACTATTTTATGTACATAGTTTTTTTAAATATATACAAATTATTTATAGTTTTAAAGAGAAAGTGAAAGTTATTTAAATTTACATTTTAGAGCAATAATTATATAAGATATAATGTTATTTTATCCACTATATTTTAGTTTATCGTTCAATAATATTTTCAAAAATAAAATTATTTCCATCTAAATACAATGTATTTGAATATTCAAGTTTATGTATAATTCTATTAGGTATGTAATTACCAAAAAGGTGATCTCCGGTGGTTTCTATCGCACGCATTTATTCAAGTCTCATTATTTAAGGAGCGAACTCAAAAAGTATGCGCTAGCCCATTTCCAATATATATATTTCTAACATACATAATTAAAATATTAGATAAGAAAAAAAGTTTAATCGTGCATTGGAATTTCTTTAACACAAAATATTCAGTGCGTTCGAATAAGAAATGGCTTCCAAACCTAATATGGAGGTAAAAGGAACGTTTATGTTACATTAACGTTAGTATGCTGGGTGAGAAATGTTCTTGGTTGGGCTATAAAGACATGGTGATGGGTGATATGAGCTCCAGACCAAGTTTTATAGGATTTATAGGGCTTGGAGAGGGAGACAACTTTCCGGTGAGATGGCCGCAGAGCGAATTAAGCACTGCGATAATCAGAGATAACGCCTTGTTGGATACAGGATTAACCGTCCTGGGCGATATAGCTATCACGTAAAATAAGCTGAGCACAGTAAACTAAGCCCTACGAGGAATTTAATCCATTAACTAATGTTCACCGCGATGTTAGGATCTCTCAAGATCATGTCCTGCTCACTCTTCAAGAGTCATGCTCGACATAAGTCAAATAATTCTAGAGAAGAGGATTATAACATCAATGCTGAAATAATCAACTTTGGTGTCTAGGTGTAAAACCGTAATTTATATATATGAATATTTACATATAAATATTCTGTGAAAATAGAAACTTTATAATGTATTCTCCCTCCCTCTAATTATATAATATATAAATTGACTAGCGGATGTGTACCCGGCTTCGCCCGGGTTTTATCCGAGTGAAAGTTTGCCTAACGAATATTATTGATAATGATGTTAATAATATTCATTACATTATATATTCATATAATATATTTTCCGATCAAACATATGCTCTCTCTCTCTACTGAATAGATTTAAAAAAAAGATATATATAAATAAAAATATCTAGAGATATACTAAATGATCTTAGCCAAAAGGCCGAGAAACGATATTTTATATATAGAGACGACCTGGCTTCGTGTGTCTTCTGCTCGAGTGAATGTTTCGCTGGTAGAATTTTGTTCCTGCTTACTAATAATTATTATCTGGCTTCGCTCGTGGACTGCTTTAGTGAATATTCCCCTAAAGAATTTTGTTTATGTCAATCAAGCATGATACAGCAATATTGTCATAATCATTTCTGACTAAAAAATAATTGTTGCTGAGTACTTGGCTAATTATAATTTTTCTTGGTTAAAAGTGAGACAAAAAGTTCTTCCAGATATAATTCTCTGTCCTGCTCAAATTTTAGCGAGATTAGTTCCCGGCTTCGCCCGATTTTTACCCGAGTAAAAGTTTGCCTAACAAACATTTGTTAAAACGATTCTAGCAAACATCCAATCCCTTCTGAATCTATACTTGTCTATACTCTCAATAATTTGAAAATTTTCCGGTTCCCTTGAAAAATACTCGATAAGTTGAAAAAAATCAGTATTAATTGGTCCACTCGGTAATTTAAAGTTGAAGGAATAGTATCTTGCTACAAACGAAGATTTGTAAATAACTGTATTTAGCGAATGTACCCGGCTTCGCCCGGTTTTTAATCCGAGTAAAAGTTTGCCTAACGAACATTTGTTAAAACGATTCTAGAAAACATCCAATCCACCTACTCGTATATATTGATTTATAAACGTATATAAATATAAATATTGTTATATGCGTTTAAATATATTTTTGAAACACATAATTCTTTTAAAACATTTATTATATTTTAAATAAAATATTGTCACTTTTATGAATTTTATAATTTTTTTTTTTTTCTCAATGAAATATATAAATTAATTTAAAAATTCATTTTTGTTATCATCATCACATACAATGTAATTTTTTTATATAAACAAACGATAATAAACAACAACAACAATGTAATTTGCATCTTTATTATTATAAAACAACAACAAATTAAATTAACAATGTAAAAAATATATTTTAACATTACATTTTAACATTTAACACAAAAATGTTACAATATTTTCTTTAAATATATATTAATATTAAAACGCCAAGTTTTTTTTACGTCATTGGAATATTATATTAATAAATTCTCAAATTAAATTTATTATACTTTTAACACATTTTAAGCATTGTTACAATTTATAAAGAAAATTTCACCAGACGCCGCTAGAGGCGCTGCTTGCGAGTGAAAGTAGAAAATTTGCAAATAAAATTACAAAGAATATTTATTTCAAATCAAATTCATACCAGAAACCTTCCCAGTAGTATAGTAAATAACTTCCTAAAGTTTCACGGCGATTGGATAATCTTACCTTTTAAAAACAATCATCGTGTGAACAAATAAGATTCATCGTGTTTACAAACCACGTGTAAATTATTAACCAATCAAATTCATTTATCGTCGCGACCAGTGCTGCGCCCAAGCGGTAAAAGGCCTGAATTAACGCTTTTTGGTTTTTTATTTTTTAAAAAAAGCACATTAACCTTTTTAGTTTTTTGAATAGCCTATATGTTAAACGAAATCTTCAGCTACCTACATGCGAAATTCCATAATGATTGAGTCAGTAGATTTTGCGTGATGCGATAACAAACATCGATTTCGCATTTCATTTTTATAGATATAAAGGAAAGGATAAGATAATAAAAGGCATATATTGGATTTAATGAAAGATTTATTTTTGCCAATATTTCGGTTGGCTGAACGCCAAACCTTTATCAAGGCATCACATTTTTGTATACACAAACTCAGCACCGCATAGTGTTATCACAGTTGAAATAATTCGGTTAACCGAAATATTGGCAAAAATAAATATTTTATTATATCCAATATTTTCCTTTTATTATCTAATGAATTAAATATGGATTGCTCATTTTTCAAAAATATATAGATTAATATACAATTTATTTTTCGAAATATTGAAGTAGCAATTTGTGTATTTTGTTTCAGGTGAAACTGAACCTGTTCTTCCTGGGTGTAGGATGTTGTCTGGCATACCCTACCTATAGGGCGCCAGATGCTAACATGGCTCCAGCTGACATGGCTCCTGTAGATGACAAGGCTCCTATTTCCTTCAATGCACCATCTGCATTTAACATGGCTCCAGCTGCTATGGCTCCGAACTCCTTCAATGCCCCTTCTGGAGCTCAAATCTCCCCTGTTGCTTCCATGGCTCCTAGCTCCTTCAATGCCCCTTCTGGAGCTGACATGTCCCCTGTTTCCATGGGTCCTAGCTCTTTCAATGCCCCTTCTGGAGCTCAAAAGGCCCCTGATGCTTCCATGGCTCCTATTTCTTACGAAGCCCCTTCTGGAGGCCAAATGGCCCCTGTTGCTTCCATGGCTCCTATTTCTTACGAAGCCCCTTCTGGAGGCCAAATGACCCCTGTTGCTTCCATGGGTCCTAGCTCCTTGAATGCCCCTTCTGGAGCTGAAATATCCCCTGTTTCCATGGGTCCTAACTCTTTCAATGCCCCTTCTGGAGCTCAAATGGCCCCTGATGCTTCCATGGCTCCTATTTCTTACGAAGCCCCTTCTGGTGCTCAAATGGCCCCAAGCTCCTTCAATGCTCCTTCTGGAGCTCAAATGGCCCCCTTTGCTTCCATGGGTCCTAGCTCTTTAAATGCCCCTTCTGGAGCACAAATGGCCGCAAGCTCCTTCAATGCCCCTTCTGGAGCTGACATGGCCCCTGTTGCTTCCATGGGTCCAGGGTCTTTTAATGCTCCGTCTGGAGCTCAAATGGCCCCTGTCTCTTCCTTGGGTCCTATTTCTTACGAAGCCCCTTCTGATGCTCAAATGGCCCCAAGCTCCTTCAATGCCCTTTCTGGAGCCCAAATGGTCCCTGTAGCTTCCATGGGTCCTAGCTCCTTTAATGCCCCTTCTGGAGCTGATATGGCCCCTGTTGCTTCCATGGGTCCTGGGTCATTCAATGCCCCGTCTGGAGCTCAAAAGGCCCCTGTTTCTTCCATGGGTCCTATTGCTTACGAAGCCCCTTCTGGAGCTCAAATGGCCCCAAACTCCTTCAATGCCCCTTCTGGAGCTCAAATGGCCCCTGTAGCTTCCATGGGTCCTAGCTCTTGCAATGCCCCTTCTGGGGCTGACATGTCCCCTGTTGCTGCTTCCATGGGTCCTAGCTCCTTCAATGGCCCTTCTGGAACTGGCATGTCTCCTGATGCTCAACAGGTAACAGCCTACATTAAAACCTGCTGAATTAATTAATATTAAATGGATTTTTTTAATAGAAAACTCAGATAGATATTCCGAATTGTTCAATTTAACCCTTTCTGATATTTTTGTTGGAAATTTGAGTTTATTCATTTTTTATAGCAAAGTTAAATCGCATATGTAATTATAAACAAATATTCATATATAATCTCTAATTTTGAACTGATTGTCGTTTTTAAAATGTTATCACAGACCATGATATAATTTTACATTAGAGAGTATTGACAGAATAATTTACACTATTAAAAATAAAGAAGGCATATCCTGACCAAAAACATGTGCTTTTTAGATGGCAGAGCGCCATCTAGTAGAACAGAAATTAACTAAACATTGATTTAAACTGTTCCCTGATATTTGGCCAACCCAATTTCTTCATAAATCAAGAAAAGCCATCCACGAACGCGTTTAGCGATTTTGGCGATCGTCAGCGTGAAGTAGGCTGTACCACTCCGACCAAAAATATTTTTGGTCCCAGAGGCTTCTTGAGAAACCAAAAAAATGGTTCATTTTACACTATATATAAAATTTATAACTAGATTTCAATTCAGTATTTTATTTTTCCTCCATAAAAAAAATCTAAGAATGTACGGCTTGATATGGGCTAAAACAGATATGATTTTGTATTACTCAGTGTCTACAAACTAGCTGATGTGTCTCAGCAACCCCAGGAGGCTCCCAAGCCCATCTCTACCGGTTTCAACGCTGATGACGGCCTCAACAACCGCATCCACCACAACGAAAAGACTGACGCCAATGGACATAAGAAGGGCTCCTTCGGCTTCTCCAACCAGGACGGTCTCTACCGTACCGTGAACTACGTCGCCGACGACCAGGGTTTCCGTGCCAGTATTCTGTCCAATGAGCCCGGTATCGGTGCTGAGGGAACTGCCAGTGTTAATGTTAAGGTTAACCCAGTGCCAGCTCACATCAAGGCTGAGATGGAACTCATGCGTATCCCCAAGAAGCCTGCTCCCCAGGTTCAGCCTGCGGAAGCTATAGAACATGTTCACCAGCAGAGAATGCAGGACATGAATATCATGGCCCAGCCTGCGGCAGCTATGGAGCATGCTCACCAGCACAGGATGCAGGGCATGAATATCATGGCCCAGCATCAGCACCCCATGGCCCACCATGAAATGAAACCTGCCCAGATGATGGCTTCGGTAGCCTCCCAGGGACAGTACTATGGAGAACCAAAGATGCATCATCACGCTGATCATCCCGTGTCAGCACCTGCTGGAAATATCGCCTACTGAAATTCTATCCAAATACACAGTATATATGCCCTGTACAAATAGATGATTTAAAAAAGACGAATATGTGATTCCATATAATTGAAATATTGTAATAAAGATGTGCTAGATTTTCTAAACGACTATCTTTTCTTGCTGCCTACTTCAAACAAAATATATGTCCAGGGTAGCCCAGTGGACATGTTATCTGCCCGGTAAGCGGAACATTGTGGGTTCGATTCCCATCCCTGGACACTTTTATTTTTTTACCGTTTATCATTACTCTTCACAATTCATCCTTTCATACCTCATCCTTAAGGTTAGAAATAATCGTTATTTCTCCTTGGGATAAATTCAGATTTTTCGTTGAAAAGAAACACATGCGGGATAATTTTCAAATATCGTTTTAAAATTATGTTCTACACACAGAAACTTATATTACGATGTACTAGCGCGCCATCTGTTATTAAAATTAGAAACTATTTTAGACGAGTAAGATTCTTTTTGAAATTAAACAATTTCTACTGCCCTTACTGCAATGGAAAAATTAATGGGAGGGCCTGGCTCATTAGTGGTGAACCCTCCCAGCGGTTTCTTGCTAAGAAATTTGCTCAGAAAATTTCTTGCCAAGCTAAGAATGAAATCCTATTGATTCTGTCTTCCCCTCAATTGTTCTATACATTTTCAAATTATATTCTCTCCAAGTATTATATGAATCTTTACAATCAATTGATTTGAATGCTAGATAAGCATGTTATAATATCGATCAGTGTCAATTTATTCTTTTACAAATATAAATTGATTATATATTTTTCGAATGTCGTAGAATTCAGTTCATTTTGAAATATATGACATGTACATCTAGATAAATTCTCAAGAGTTCTCAACTTTTCAATTTCATAATACAGTTAAACCTGCCTATAGCATCCCCTCTAAAGAGCGCTTACCTCTCTATAGCACCCGATTTTAAATAGGTAGTACAATGCGATTTACATTAAAAGTGACCTGTCTATAGCACCCCCTCTCTATAGCATCCTATTTTGGTGAGTCCCAATAAGGGGCGCTATAGACAGGCAAACTCTATTATAATTGATTTTATTTTGATATTCGACGCAAAGTAAATTCTATATTTTCTCTCTCTTCCATCAAGGTTCTTTCTATACGTGAAATAAATATTATTTAGAAAGATTATTTCAATATCATTATAAGAAAATGGATATTTTTTTTCAGAAAAATTCAAATTGAGGAACAAAGTTTATTTCAGTATAATCAATGGAAGGCTTTCATGACTTTTATACTACTGATAACCAAGTATGTATATTCAAAATAAGAGAGATAAAGAGACTGTTTCGGATACGATCACTGCCTCACTTACAAAGCTCGGAAAGCTTGCCGTATCCTGGATGTCTGGCCTTATCTAAATAGTTGTGGCAGAGCTTGACTGTATCTTCTTGCCGGACTTCTTCTTGTCTCCAATCGAATTGAAGCCTATATGCTTCCTCAAAAGTGCCCACAACACAAGAAACCCTGATGACACTAATGATTCAACAACACCCGATTGTTACTGACACACTTTATTAAAACTAAACACATCCTTACATACAGCATTTTATTTACAAGTATGTAAATATTCTGGCTGAATAAGCAAAAATAGAAATTTACATAACCGGCGTCTCCAGAGACAATTGGAAATTAACAACGTTTATTGAATTCCATATATACAATAAACAGCAAAATAAAATATTAAAACAGTATGTATATAAGAAATGGTATTTAAACCTGACGAACCTTTCACTGAAGTAGTGACTGGAATGAATCAGCAGTTACAAGTCCTCTTCTTTTTCTTTCTTATCTCCACTCAATCTTATTAGGGTATCAAGTTCGTAGAGCTGGTTGATGGTGTCTGCTGAGGATGAGTCTCTTATTTCTTATCTCCACTCAATCATATTAGGGTATCAAGTTCGTAGAGCTTGTTGATGGTGTCTGCTGGGGATGTGTATAGCTCATCAATGGATGAGTCAATACAGTCAATGATGTGGTTTGGGGTTGCAAGTTAACATTTTTAGTTATTAAATAGGCATCATATTAGCATACACTATAAGATGGCAAACAATATTTATTCATCCTTAATGATTGACTACACAAAATCTCTCAAATGCATAATTGTCATATAATAGATATCCCCATGAACTATTTTACGAAAATGTGTTTTATTTTTGTACTTATAACATGATTGTAAGAAAATCCATTTTATCGCTAAAAATTAAACAAACTATAAAAACTACTTTTCAATTTATATTATATTTACTGAATTTATACTGTATTGACTAAAATTTGAAAGAAAAAAAAATAACATGGCTTAACAGTGATAAACCTTCTTAACGATTTCTTCAGTTTAATCTCTAGACCACTTTACTAACTTTTGGTTGATTTTTCCTCTATAGTTTGCATTTATAAAATAATACATCAAAAGGATGAACATGTAGCCCCTCGGATTGAAGAAATATAAATCTAATTCAATGATGTAATGCATAGACGAATTTTATTTTTGCAAAAACACAAAACAAACTTGTTAGGCAATATGTAAATATAATCATTTTTGAGCCTTCTATCGCTAAACATTGAAACGGTTTTCAACAAGGCTTTTTAAAAGTTTAAAATAATCACAAAGGTACAAAAATTCTGTCAATATGTTTGATGCATTTAAAGCCTTTACGACATAATACTGATAATATAAACAAGATCAGATAATTTAAGAAGGCGTCAGTCTATCGGTGGGATGATATTTTCGGGTAGACGTGGGTCCTGAGTCGAGATCATAGGCCTTTTCTGCCCATTTCCTTTTCCTTTCACTTTCACCTCTTCTCCTGTTCCTTCCACGCCCCGATTCTCAATTGATTGCACCTTTCCCTGTCCGTTGTTATTTAACTCCCATTTATCATCGTGAAGAATGTGATGACCATTTCTTAGAAAGATTGATTAGAAAGCGATATTTGTACTATGTTAAATTATCTGATTACGAAGTATGTATATTTAAAAATTAAAGAGATAAAGAAACAATTAAAAATTTTGTGACAATGTTTATTGACTTTTAGTTATTAACAAATTATAATTTGAATAAAATGATTTTAAAAACTGTATGTATATAAGATATGGTATTTACACCTGACGAACCTTTCACTGAAGTAGTGACTGGAATGAATCAGCAGTTACAAGTCCTCTTCTTTTTCTTTCTTATCTCCACTCAATCATATTAGGGTATCAAGATTGTAGAGCTTGTTGATGGTGTCAGCTGGGGATGAGTAGACTCATCAATGGATGAGTCAATACAGTCAATGATGTGGTTTGGGGTTGCAAGTTGACACTTAGTACATAGTGGGAAAACCTTGAAATCATTCTGGAAAGTCATTGTCCGTAGATAACCAGACTTAAGTGTGAAAATCAAAGACAGAATTGGTGTTTGCAATTGCAAGGCGCCATGAGGTTGGACAGCCTTTCGCCTAGATAGCGTTCTTGTCCCTGACATACGTAATTTCAATGTCGAAGAATTTATTCAGAACAGTATTTTGCGTAGGCTAAAATGGATTGAGAAGTTCCTCTCTGTCACAGAACGGGATACAACCTCGCTTTCGGTATCATCCTATAAAACCCTATATAAATGTTATATAAAAATTGTATTTAATTTTAAAAGAGAGAGAGAGAGAGTATAATTCCCTTATCAAATTACTCTGTAAAGTCCACAGCAAGATGTCGCGGTTTTCCCTATATATACCCATTGTTGTTGTTTCTCGTTGTTCGGCTCAAATTTTTCTGTACATATGTAAATACCTAACCATTTATTTTCTTCTTTACGCCTCAAATCAGGCATTACTTTTTCTCAAATTATATATATTATATTCTTCATTAGCACAATTAAAGTAAATTATGATTCAAAACTATTGTTATTATTCTGTTCATACGACTGCATAACAATATTGATGTATCCTTAAACAACCTAAGAAAATTATTCATTCACATGGTTTTTTTGTCTTTCACTGCATCCTAAGGTAGTCATCCTTTTCTCAGAACAAATTTGTTTACATAAAGAGAAAATAATTTTGTATAATAATCATTTATTTCATTGAGAAAAGTTCTAATTATGTAAATATTCACCTTTATGTAAATTTTATCTTTCAGTTTCTTGAAAAGTTGCCTGTCGAAGGACGTCAAAGTCCGAAAGCTTGCCGAATTTACAGCATTAATAAAAGAAACTCGTCATCGTTAACTTTTGTTCCTTCTTCAAAATTCCATATCAAGAAAATTTATCATTACATACATATACCTGAAGTTACTTTGAAAGGAATCTGGATCCAATTTATCAAACTGCTTTTCTCTACCTGTACCCATTTTTAGAGGGGAGAGGGGGCTTGATAGATGATATAGTCTTGTCTTGACGATTTCTCGGCAATAGTAGCCTCAATTTGATTGAGTGTAACACCATCATACACACTTCATTCTTCTGGATTTATGTCAATACGTCATAGGGGTTGGAAATCTCAATTATCTTCAAGCTCAAATTGTTCCTGCGGAGAAACTGAACAAACTGCTCTTCACCTTATCTATGACTTTCCGAACAGAAGTGAGACATCAATTGTTCCCTGATCTAAATGATTTAACGCAGTATGCCTGAAGTATGTTATATATTCAAGATAACAATTTTTTTTTTCATTTGAATATACGATCGCGTTTGTTTATGCTCTTTCGTACACAACTATTTTAAAAATATTGAAATCATTCTAAAACATAATATATAATTAAGAAAAAGGCATCTCCTTATCATGCAACTTCAGTTGCATGATAAGGAGATGCCTTTTTCTTAATTTATGCACCTTATCCCAGTTCAATATCACATTTGTACTATTTTTTCACATAATATATAATGTTTATAAGAATATAGCAATTTAGAGTTAATTATAATACGTATATTATAAAATATTGAATCGAAAATATAAAAATATTTTCCTCTAGCTATCACTTCACACATATAATATAACATACAGTTGCAAGAAGATGGTATTATGTACCAAAGGAGACACCTATCCTTTTAAAATTGGATTTAAAACAATGTATTTTGTTTATAATTCAGTAGTAAAAGGTTTTATCGGCAATAGAGAATGTGCCTCAAATCAGGTTTTGAAAATTCAGACAAAATATCAACTAAGATTATATAAAATGGCGTACCTGGATCTGTAAAGAAAAAAAAAACATTTTTTTTCTCAAAATATTTCGAGAGATTGCTCCCTCTTTATCAATTTATTGCACAGATTATTAATCTGTGCAATAAATTGATAAAGAGGGAGCAATCTCTCGAAATATTTTGAAAAAAAAATTTTTTTTTTTACAGATCTATTTATTTATTTATTTATTATCATTTACAAAGCACGCGATATCCGTCTTGGATATTTGCATGCATAAACAAGTTTGGGAGCTTATTTACAGTAATTATTAATATGATTTTAGTTATTATAATAGAAATTATTAACATATTTGTCAGTTTGTTAACGATTTAATTACCCTATAATGAATATTAGTGAACATCACAGATAAGAACAGAAATTTAGAGCTATTTACAGCATATAACTATATGTCAGTTATTACAGCCCAGGCTATCTATTACTAAAAAACATTCTACAAAATCTATTAAAATTAATATACATATATCTATTATTAACTATTTGATTTCGACAATTTATATTTATTTGATTTTTGACTCTCAAGTCCTCTACAAGTCGACAGTCCGTTAGAATATGTACAGGATTTTCTTCTTCTGCACCACATGAGCATTTAGGCGAATCCGTCTTTCTGACTTTGTACAAATATGATCTAAAGTTACCGTGTCCAGTAAAAAATTGGACATTGTAAAAATTTGGCTTGACATATTTGGGTATTTGGGAATCAGTGAAGAAGGACTTGAAAATGGTATTAGTCTTCTCATAGTATTTCTGCAATTTTTCCCTTATATAATTATAAATTATATTCCTACTTGAAGAGTCAAATCGGTTGTAATTTATTTCGGTTTTCAACATGTTAGATTCAATATAATCAGTAAGTTTGGGGACTTGTGCAAGTATATGTGTACAATCCGATGATGTTGTACTGTAGGCCTGTATACAATGTTTTAATATACTATATTGAAGAGAATTTAGTTTGTCCTTAGACTTTTTGTTTATGAATGGATACCATATTGGGTAACCATAAGTAATTGTACTTCGATATAATGTCTTATACAATATCAGTCTTCGTCTAAAGTCTAGACCCCATGCTTTCTTTGTCAGGCCAAATAGGTATCCACTAGCTCTAGTTACTTTTATGATCATTTCATTAACGTGAGGCGTAAAGTCCAGTTTGCTTCTGACTCGGTGATTTTTAATAGTCACTCCTAGGATCTTAAGTTCTTCAGCCGGTTTAATTAACTTGCTACCTGAGACTATTATATCGCTATTGCATTTAAATAAATATAATATTTTTGTTTTTTCATCTGACAATTTTAATTTACGACTTTCACACCACTTATTGATTTTTCTTAATACATTATCTATTGTCCTTCTTAGTTGTTCAGGAGTTTTATTCCAACATATTAGCGTAATATCATCTGCATATCCTATTGTTTCACAATTATCATCCAGATTATTATTCAGTATCTCATTAATAAGAATATTCCATAATGTGGGAGACAGTGGTCCTCCCTGTGGACATCCTTTACTTAGTTTCTTATTAATTTCAGTTGAGGAATATCTAAATCTTATTCTTCTATTATCAAAGTATGATTGTAGAAGTTTTATCATTGAAGCCTGCACACCATCTTCATCTAGTCTTTTCATCAAGGCCGGCCACCATGCATTATCAAACGCTGCACTAATATCCACTGCAATTATTGCTGCATATTCTCTTGTTTTATGTTCTAACGCAATTTTTATTATTTCAGTTAGTGCAGTAATAGTAGATTTCGATCTTCTAAAGCCATGTTGTCGATCACTTAGTAAATTAAAATCTTCATAATATTTTATTATTCTGTTATTAATTATTTTTTCAAATATTTTAGAAATGTTGGAATTAAGACATAAAGGTCTATAATTTTTAAAGTTATTAAAATCAGTTTTTCCAGGTTTCGGAATAATTATTGCCTCTGCTCTTTTCCATTCAGCAGGATAGTATTGTAGGTCTAAACATTTTTGAAATAGTTTCACCAATATAGGAGCTATATATTGTTTAGTGTGCCTTATCATGTTGTTAGAGATGTTGTCTATTCCGGGAGATTTCTTTGGATTTAATTTGTCAATTAAGTCGTTAACTTCAGTAATCATAACCATCGGTTTTTCTTTATTGAGTAGTTTTAAATTATAATTTCTTATACTTTTATGGATGTTTGTATCTTCTTCACATTTATCATCTGGAAATAAGTTATTCAATAATTCCTCACCCTTCTGCAAACATTCCATATCAGTATTACCCTCCAAAATTTGCATATTTCTCTTCCGCTTAGATCCACTTTTAATGTTTTTGTACACCTTATATAAGTTTCCATAAGGGTTGTTCGACTTGTTTTCCTCCAGAAAAATTCTCCATGATGCTTTCCTAGCTTTTTCTATTTCCCGTAAATACTTATTTCGTATGCTTTTATAGTATTGTTTAATATGATTAGGGCAATTTTTGTTTCTATAGTAACAGTTTCTAAGATAATGACAGTGATCCTTTAGAAGCTGTAAATTCGTATTCCACCACTTATTACTAATATTATTTTTGGTTGTCATATTATTATTTACTTTAAGTGAATTATGTGCTGCCTCAATCAGTATGTTCGTAAGTTCTTTTACCGTTTGATCAATCATTTCTGGTGTATCCACTATGTCTAGTAAGTTTTCAATTTTTTCTCGTTCAGTACTGTTAATTCTCTGACTAAAACTTAACCAGTTCGCATTTTTCTCATTAAATTTCCAAGTGGAATAATATTTTTCTGAACTAAATTGTTCGTTTGTATATATTTCAAAAGATATAGCTACATGATCTGAAATTTGCGATATCTGCTGTGTCTTCCAATTTCTGATCGCCGCAATTGCATGTTTATTTGTTAGTGTGAGATCAATCACACTTGCATCACGACACGTGAAAGTTTTACTATTATGGATAATTAAGTTTATTTCATCTATGATAGGGATCAGTCTATGTCCATTATAATTTTTCCTGATATCATACCATAACGGAGCTCTGGCATTGAAATCGCCGCAAATTATCACCGGTATATGTAAATTTGTATTAATTAACTTCTTCATAAATTCCTCGTGCTCACTTTTCATTGAATTCGGATGTATATAAATGTTGGAAAGATATATTTTCTTACTTTTTGTTTGTATGGTTATAGTTGTAGCAAATGAGTTAGTGAATTCTGTACTTAATTGAATTTTTAAGCTGCTATTTCTTACAATTATTGCCGTATTTATGTTGGGACTGTTCATCAATTGATATTTTGTACAAGGTCCTGGAAATATTACCTCCTCTTTGATTATATAAGGTTCTTGTATCATCACTATATCTGCATTTCTAATTTCATCAGATGCACAAAGCTCATTTATACAGTTTTTGCTTTTTCTGGTATTTTGTTGAATAATTTTGATTTTTTCAATATATAGTTTTCGCCCCATCATTCTGGAAGCTTATTATTGGCCCGCATCTTCTATATGTGTAGAATAGTCTGTTCTTTGTATTATGATTTGCATCTCTTTTTTATAGATTGGGCAGTCTTGACTATTCGGTTTATGCTCCAAATCTCTATTTCTAAAATGTGGATGTTTGACGCAGTTGCAGCATTTAACTGTAGTCGAGCATTCGTGTTCTCCCTCTTTTTCACATTTAATACATCTTTTGGGATTGGGACAGTTATTCCTCTTATGATTAGGATTAAATAAAAAACAGTTCTGACATTGATTCACTAATATTTTATCTTTGATATCGCATCGTTGAATATCCGTGTAAATTTTTCCATTTCTCTTCATAATTTGGTAGACTCTAGGTGAAACCCTCAGTACTACATCTTGCTCTGGTCTATTGGTTTTCATTGGAAATAGCACTTTGATCTCTTCACTGAGTTGAGAAAGTTCAGGGTTCATCTCACATAACGTTGTCGATAAATTAGCTAAGTTGGTCATCTTGTTGACTGATTTTATGACTATGTTTGGATCTCTTAGTTTTGGCTTATATATTTTACTGCATTGGTTTAGATCATCTTGCTTAGTAAAACTTTCTATCATTCGATCTATATCTTGATCTTTAGGCAATTTTATTACTGTACCTTTCCTAGTATTAAATACCTTGCTAATCTTTATTTTATTTCCCTCCTGTCGTAAAATTTTTATACTATCATTCACCTTTTGTTGTACCTGTGAGATGTTTTGACCTTCATTGGCAGTTATTATGATAGTTTGTTCCTCAGTAATTTGCTTATCTTTTTGAATAAATTTATCTTCCCCATATTTTACCACCTCTGCATACGAGTCCTTGTTTCTGCTTTGTTTTACTATTTGGGATAAATCGTTTCTAATGTCGGTACAGATCCAGGTACGCCCTTTTATATAATCTTAATTAATGGATCGCCTTTTGACTCAAAATATCAACTGTTAAACCATGGCTTCAGTAGTCCTCATCAGTGCAGGAGCGGCTTCGAATCTAAAACATCCTATGAGAGAAATTATAAAATAGATAGAATCGGCCAAAATAGGTGTTTAAACTGTGGAAGTGTATGGACCGATTTTCAGGCCATATTACAGCATAAACTATATATATAAAAATGTATGTGTGTGTGTGTCTGTCCTTTATGCCTGACCAAACCACTCATTGGAACGCCGTGAAACTTTGGGAAGTTATTGAGTATAGTACTAGGAAAGTTTCTAGCAAATAAAATTTTTGAAATAACTTTTCGCCTAAAAATAATCAAGATAAATATTATAATTTATCTGTTATAATTCAACAATCTGCTCTAAATATTATCATGATGATACGATGATTTTGTAATGTAGAAAATTAGGAAAGACAAAATTCAGGATGACACGGCAATTTATTTGAGACAAGAATAATGATACAATTCCAAGGCAAGATACTATTCCTTTAACTTCCAACTACCGAAGGAACCAATTAATATTAATTTTATTCAACTTGTCGAGTATTTTTCAAGGGACCGGGAAAATGTTCACTTTATCGAGAGATTCGTTAGACAAACCTTTACTCGGGTAAAACCCGGGCGAAGCCGGGTACATCCGCTAGTATAATATATAATCTAAAATGGAAATATTTTATTCATTAAAAACATGTATTTTATTTTCATTATTGACTATTCTTTTATTTTTGACCATAGATTTAGAAAATAACACTTTGATTATTTGTTGTAAATATGTATATTTAAAACCTACCTTTTTTTATTTACGAATATAGAGAGATTTCATTTTATAAATTCTATATTATTGTGAAAAATAATTTTATGTTTAATTTGCTTCAAGTAATTCAAAATAAAAACTACTTGATGGGTAAATAATTATCTTTCCGATTTTCGCGACTGCACCTTCAATTCTCTATATTTTTCAACAACAAAACAAAATATTCATAAAATATATATATATTTACAACCTAAAGGTTTATCAAAGGCTTTTAGCCTTATACAGATTCTCCGAAAGCAGAAATGTAAGGTATATACAGGAATAGCAGCAATGTTATATACAATGTATCAAATAAGATGGGAAAAAAGGAAGGGCTTAGCATAAACTTATATACAAGCAGTTATTTATCTTAAAGAACAATAATTAGTAGACTTTGACAGATATATACAAAGTTATCAGGAATATCGGTATTTTTATACATGTATGAATGGATCAAAAGAGTAGAGGGTCGTTTAAAAGTGGTTTAAAGTAAAGCTTCGGTCATAAAATGAAGATCATTGTTTCGGGCTAATGCCCCTCGTTGGAGAGTGCGGGGTTTATTCAATTTCTTCTCGGCAAAATTCGCATATATATATATTTCATGAATAAAAAAATTCAAATATATATTCACACATACCGATTTATAAAGAAAAATTCGAATATATAAATGTTTAAATCAATAAAAGAAAAATCAATTCAATTGTTGCGGGCAAATTGTTGTATTTATTGCGTCCCGATATTAAATATTTCACCCTTAACTCGCCAAATACTCAGACAAGTAGTAAAATACTGGAGCGGGACGTCTTGCTTATTAACATTGTTAATTATAAGGCAATAACGAGCCATCTATATTAAGAAATGAAGGCTTCAAGCATGAATGTTTATTCTACATGTTGATTCAAACTTCTACTGTACTTAATGCTATGAAAAATATTGAGAGAGCTTGGTGAATCCTCCCAGCGATTTCGCTAATATAATCTACCAGAAGGCTTTTTAAATTTCTAATACTGTATTGGACGATTCGGCTTATATATGCTACATTGAATGTTGAAGGAATGACAATACATCCAGATGGTACAAGAGAACCTACAAGACAATTGTCCTGGTGTGGAATTAACACCTATCCACATATTCTCATGTCCAGCAATGGCCTCAGTCTTGCAGAAATTGACATGGACCCAGAACAGCAGATTTACACACCCAAGATAGAGGACATTGCGACTGATGTAATAAAGACGCGTGGAGACATTTGAGGCTCTTCATTGGACACGACAACAATAACAACTGAAGGGTGGAATATAAGAAATGATATTAAAGCAAAATATGAAGCTTTTAGTACAGTACAATTACATATAAATATTTGCATCGAAAAATGCCCTTCCGCAAACAATAAAGACTAATTTCAAGGGACAAAACCAGGAACCACAACATTGGGGAAAACATGACAAAGAAACTCTAAAAATACGTTTAAATATCCTCAAACATATGTTTTATATTGTATCCCTCAAAGTTAGAGAAATATGCTCTAGATTTCAAAGGTTGTTAGGGTAGTTATGCATATATACGGTCTATTCACAAAGATTATTTTCAATTTCATCATTGGCTTTAATTATCTGGAATATATGTTCAAAATAGGTTGATATTAGCTTCATCTTTTGATGCAATATTCTTAATTTATTAAAATCAGATATAGGTTATTTAAAATAAAATCCAGGAAATTTTCAAAATATTGTCATCATCACATGTATATTTAACAAAGATGCCACGTGAAAAATTAGGGAAAACCAACTTCGTGATGAGACAGCAATTTATTTCAGGCAAGAACAAACTATGAGTGATAAACAAAAGATAAGCAAAAGAGGGAAGTGTACAGAATATAGCAAAATATAAACATAAAAATAATACTCTACTAATAAAAAGTTGAATACTTTGTTACAATATGTTTATTCAAAATTTAACAGCACGATTATAAAGATTCTTCATGCAATATAAAGGCCTATTATAAATTAGACAATCTATTACAAATTGTGTAAAACATCCTGAAAACATTATAGACAATAAGCCGAGAATTAAAGGCACGAATTAGTGAAAACTGTCATATATATTCAGGATTAGGAGGTTGCGTTTAAGTAGACGGGGGGTGAGATTAAGTAAGAGTTGAAACATATTGTAGATGTCATTGGATCGTATATATCTCTCAAAGGATTAGTTCTGAAGGGAAGAATTTCATTTATTTTACGACATAAGACATATTCAAGGAAAGATAAGACATTTGGGTCAAGTCGGGGTATATATACAAGCGGTTTTCCAGTATTCTTCATCCTTTCACAGCTTCCAACATGCAGTTGATCGTAAGTACTCTCTTCTGCTTAAATTCATCAAAGGTACCTTTTGTTCTTTCATTAAATCACTCTGTGATAATTGTATTTATTTATTTATGCAAATATAGGTAAAGATAGATGCTGCCTGACCGGTATTCATAGTTCTTCAAATTAAAGATACTTCGGCCAGTAAATATTTTTTATTATTGTCTCGACGTTTCGAAAAATATATTTTTGTTCTCGTCATGATTGAACAATAATTAAAACATTTTAAAATATTTTTTAACACTTTGTCAATGTTTCAATTTTTGTTCGCTCCTGACGAGGACAAAAGATTTTTATCGAAACGTCGAGATAATAGAAAGATTTACTGGCCGAAGTATCTTTAATATAAAAAACAAATATAGGTAATATAATTACTTAATATTTGCATATACCTAACCATCGTGATTGATGATATCCTTAGTTTAGCTAGATATAGGATGTTCAAGAAGACCTTGTCTGGAGGAATACTATATCAAGGTAGGGAAGCCTCCATTGCTGAAGAAACTTTTGCACATATAAAATTATATGAAAAAACAATGGAAAAAATATAAGTGGGTCAGGTGTTGATATTAAAAATAAAGAAGGCATCTCCTGATCCTGGTCAGGAGATGCCTTCTTTATTTTTAATAAAATTATACATGTGTATTTATATATATGTTATATATATTAAAAAAATATTCTATTTAAAAATATTTCATAGATTCAAATACTCTGTTAAATCGACCGCCAGAGGTCACGCTTTTTACCATAAAAAAAACTCATTGTTGTTGTTTCCCGTTGGCCCGCTCAAATCCTTTTTACATTATGTAAATAAGTTTTTCATTTTTTATTCTTACCCCATTAATCAGGCATTACTTTTATCAAATCATTTTTCTATATCCCATAAGCTCAATTAAAACTATTTCTAATCTTCATTATTTTAACAATTTTTATTTTCAAGATTTTAACCACGACTGCATTATCATAGCATAATACTCATGTATACAAAAATCAAGCAACAAATAATAATAATTCAATATATCAATCTCTTATCTTTAAATATAACATATATATATATGTTATATAAAAATATTATTTTATTTCAAATTATATTTCATAGAATAAAATATTCTGTTAAGTTTGCCACCATATGTCTCGACTTCCCTTTATATAACATATTGTTGTTGTTTCCCGTTGGCCGGCTCAAACCTTTTGTAATTATGTAAATAATATTTTGTTTTCTTTATTCTACTCGCCTTAAGTCAGGCTGTACTTTATCAAATTCTGTTTTTTATATATTAAATAAGCTCAATTAAAGTTAATTCTGATCTAAACTATTTTTATCAATATTACCAGGACAGCAATATCAAAAAACATATCCATGTATCAAGCAAATGATCAATAATTCTATAAATAATATTGAAAAAACAGCAGAATTATTTAAATTATAATATAATATATGAAAAAACAATAGAAAAAATAATATATAAGTGGGTCAGGTGTTGGTATTAAAATAAAGAAGGCATCTCCTGACCATCTAAAAAGCACACGTGCTCGTGGTCAGGAGATGCCTTCTTTATTTATAATATAATATATATATGAAAAATTCATTTTTTAAATTTCTATCATTTTTTCACATGTAAAGCTTATTTACGCAAGTTTAGCCTTAAATACCCATTTCTTGGTTTCTCAAGAAGCCTCTGGGACCAAAATTATTTTTGTTCGCAATGGTACAGCCCATTCCACGCTGACGAGAGCCAACAGCGCGAAATGGCTTTTCTTGATTTATCAAGAAATTGGGTTGGCCAAATATCAGGGAACAGACTAAATCAATGTTTAGTTGATTTCTGTTCCACCAGATGGCGCTCTGCCTTTTGTAAAGCACATGTGCTCCTTGTCAGAATATGCCGTTTTTATTTTTAATATATATAGGTTATATTAAAATATTATTTTATTTAAAATTTTATATTTCATAGATACAAATACTCTGTTAAATCGACCGCCAGAGGTCACTCTTCCCCTATAAAAACTTGTTGTTGTTGTAAACCGCTGGCCGGCTCAAAACTTTTGTACATTATGTAAATAATCTTTTGTTTTTCCTTGTTCTACTCGCCTTAAGCAAGGCAGCACTTTAATCAAAGTATGATTTTTTTTATATATATTCCATGGGTTCAATTAAAACAATATCTGAACAAAACCATTTTTTTTATAGTTTTAAGATTTTAACCACGACTGCATCACCATTACCATAATCCTCAACATGATCTAAATACAACAGAAAATCTCAATTTCATCTTTTTTTATAATATATATATATCTTATATAAAAATAAAGATTTTTTTTGCTGTTTTGAGATTAATTACTTGTAGAGGAATTATTGGTCATTTGCTTGATTTTGGTATGCAGCCGTGGAAGAGATTAAAATAAAATTAGTTATCAAAAATAGCTTTAATTGCGCTAAAAGAATATATAAAAAAATATAATTAGGTAAAAGTACTGCCTGGCTCAAGGCGTAAGAATAAAAAAAAAATGAAAAGCTTATTTACATAATGTACAAAGGTTTTAAGCCGGCCATTGGGTTAAAACAACAACGAGTTTTTATAGGGGAAGAGTGTCCTCTGGCGGTCGATTTAGGAGAGTATTTGAATATATTTAATTATAATTTAAATTTAAATAATATTTTTATATAACATATAATATATATATCAGTACACATTTATCTACCCTTTATTTTTAGGCTAGAAGATCATACACTTTGGTTATTTGCCCGTAAACCCATATTCTCTCTTTATCTCTTTTTTTACTCCTTTATTATATATTATTCTTTATATTTCTCTCTGTAACAATTGATTAGAAAAATCAATAAAACTGTCATAGTGTTGTGTTTAGATAGATATATATTCTTAGATTACCTGGGAGCATTGTGAATCAAACCATCCATAGATATCTCAGATTAGTTATCTGGTTTTAAAAAATAGAGCAATCCATAAATAAATTTTCAATTAAAAAGGCATATAATGGATCAAAATATCATTTATTTTACCAATATTTCAGTTGGCTGAACGCCAACCTTTATCAAGGTATTATAACATTTATATCAAGGTGTTTCAGCCAACTGAAATATTGGTAAAATAAATGATATTTTGATCCAATATATGCCTTTTTAATTAAAGTTATCTGGTATTAGAGAGATAATAATTAATGATCTAGATGTAACATTTCGTTTCAACGCTGTATTTCCTATATTACAAGTTCCCATTCTCACTCTGGTGGTCGGTGGAAGGATAATCTAAACCGTTGGTTTTCGACCGCTACGACCCGGGATCGAATCCCGCATTGGGCACTTTTTTCTAATTAAAATAAAAGCTCAAATAGCCCCTAATTCTTTCAAAAGCCACCAGCTAGTGCACGTAACCAAATCGAGCTCTGACACATTTGTAAATGCAAAGTCTAACTACTTTTCACATGTGTAGGCAAGTGGTGCGCATACAGTAAAAGCAGTTGCCTACTTCATGGTTATAATGTGTACTAGGGGAATAATAAAGAAAACTCATAAATATAAATGATCCTGCTTTAACACTCTTCCAATCACGGATAAAATTCATTCAACACGATTCAGTCAAACATCAAAGGCGTGATTTCACATTACAAGAAATAGATGACTTGTATATTCTGAAAGAAAGTAAGACGGAGAAAAGGTTCCCCCTCCAATGACGAGATGAAACAAGGAAGTTACAATTGACCTCTAAAATCCCACAAACACTATATCACAAGTATTTAGAGCTGTCACTTTCATTGGTTTCGCTCTGAAAAATAGTTTTAAAATAGATTGGTGCATTTATAAAATCTGATTTTGGCTTCTCTCTCTATTTTAGAATCTTCTTCAAACCTGAATTTTAAGTAGTAAATTATTTTTACAAAAACTCTCTAGTTATCTTATAAAGAATTTTATACAATATTGAGCACTATCTTGCAATTGCAATACTCAAATACATTAACGAAAATAATGTGAAATGTATTGCATTTATATTGGGTACCATTTTGTTCCTTTTGCAAACACCTTTTTTATTTCTGATATATACCACTAAACCTCTTATACTGCTTTCGCGGCAACTTCTTTAGAATTGCGTTATTACTAAGACTATAAGGTCAGCAGGAAATATTTACCTGGAAAAAAAGAACATCTACAAAAAAACTGAAATAAAAAATTTCCAAACTAAATAGTCTATATACTTTCAATGTCTATTCCTAAAAATATATTTTGAAAATGAAATTAGATTATTAACATAATCTGAACATATATAAACAAAAATATAAAGTAATGTTCCACTCATATAATATCAACACCTGACCTTTTTGTTATTTTTTTTTCTATTATTTTTTCATGTGTTAGGCGTATTTACGCAAGTTTGGCCTTAACCCTTTAGGTGCCGGCCGTTTTCAAGGTCATTCCTGATTATTGTTAGCCTTCAAAAGACATCAAACTATTCAATAAATTATTATTTTTTTTTTAAATAAACGCTTTTATGATTCATACAAACATATGAAACACAATGCAAAAGAATATACGATTTAAATACAATTAATTAATTTTCATTATATTTTTTAAGGAGAAAAGGAGCATCGAGTCACATAAAACCAATACATCGTCTTGCCTGGCGCTTAAAGGGTACCCATTTCTTGGTTTCTCAAGAAGCCACTGGGACCAAAATTATTTTGGTCCTTGTAGTACAGCCTACTCCATACTGACGAGCGCCAACAGGGCAAACGCGTTCGTGGATGGTTTTTCTTGATTTATCAAGAAATTGGGTTGGCCAAATATCAGGGAACAGGTTAAATCGATGTTCAGTTGATTTCTGCTCCACCAGATGGCGCTCTGCCTCCTCAAAAGCACATGCGCTCCTGGTTAGGATATGCCTTTTTTATTTTTAATATAAAGGTATGTAAAGATGATATTCATTACCAAAAAAAGTACTTATACATTTTTTATAATTGGATATAAATACGCTTACTGAATCAGTGTATTGCCTGATTTTCTCCGAGAAGAACGCAGAAATTCAGAATAATATCTAAGTCAATTTACAGGCAATCCTTTGTTCGAATTGGCCAAAGCTGGTTAATGATAGCAGAGGGCAAATTATCAGAAAAAATATAAACTACTGGTTGGTTTGCCTTGAAAAATGAAGAATAGATATATTTTGTCACACACACACAAAATATTCAGGAATAAAATCAATTCACTGTTTAGTAGATTTTGATTCTGATAAATAATGCTCTTTCATCTTCAAAAGCTTATTTAATCGGGAAACGTACGCATCTTTTTAAATATTTATGATATATATATATATTTTTTTTCATATATATGATGTATATATAATAAGCTTTTTAGATGGCAAACCCCCGTCTTTCGGAATAAATTTATTTGATTTATTTGATAAATTATAATTTTAATACAGCATGATAGTGAAAGTTCTTTGAAATAGACTTAATGCCCAGTTCAGAGGTTAACTGTGGCAAAAATAAAAGGAGATCTGGAAGCTTATCCAAACAATAAATGAACCTCTTTAGAGGTTTTAAACAGATAATTGACATTCAAACTGAATGTCGATTCTAATTTGGGCTAAACTGGTTCCTTTTCACATCTAGACCTTTCTTAATCTCTGTTTTTACTTGCATTCAATGGCTTGGTGACCTTACCACGTCATATACAATAGTGGCCATCCCAAATATCACGAAAATCACTTCGGCCATGATGTCAGATCATCATCTCACACGTACATTCCAGCTTCCCGTATTTGAGTATATTATATTAAAGGCTCTTCCTTGCTTTTACACTTAGACAAAATCTATAAGGAAGCTAGGGCTTGGTTTACCTTTTGTAGAATACCTAGCCCTAGATTCTTTATTCATTTTGTCAAAATATATTATATATATTAAAAATAAAGAAGGCATATCCTGACTAGGAACACATTAGCTTTTTAGATGGCAGAGCGCCTTCTAGTGGAATAGAAATCAACAAAACATTGATTTAGCCTGTTCCCTGATATTTGGCCAACCCATTTTATTGATAAATCAAGAAAAGCCATCCACGAACGCGTTTCGCGCTTCTGGCGCTCGTCAGCGTGAAGCCGGCTTTACCACTGCGACTAAATTTTTTTTTGGTCCCAGAGGCTTCTTGAGAAACCATGAAATGGGTATTTAAGGCAAAACTTGCGTAAATACTCTTAACACATGAAAAAACAATAGAAAAAATAAAAAGGTCAGGTGTTGATATTAAAAATATGACGAGCGTCAACAGCGCGAAACACGTTCGTGGATGGCTTTTCATAATTTATCAAGAAAATGTGTTGGCCAAATATCAGGGAAGAAGCTATTTCAATGTTTAGTTGATTTCTGTTCCACTAGATGGCGCACATGTGCTCCTGATCAGCGTATGCCTTCTTTATTTTCAATATCAACACCTGACCTTTTTTTTTCTATTGTTTTCCCATATCATTTATATGTAATCTATTTTTTTTAACTTTACCTTGATTAATCCTGTTGGCTACAACTTTAGAGATGGAAACAAAGATCACTTTTGTTTGAATATTTGGTTCCTTAGTTCTTTAAACTCCACGCCACATTTACGTGTTTATCTTAGTATATTTTAATATATGTTTGGCAAATAAAGACACGTGTTGTATGTTGTTATTTACCAGGTCAAGTTGAGCCTGCTTTCCCTGGCAATGGGATATGGTCTGGCCTATCCTGCCTACAGGGCCCCAGCTGCTATAGCGCCGGAAGCTGCCATGGCTCCAGCTGCCATCGCATCTCCTTCCTATAATGCCCCTGCTGCCGCGGACATGAGTCCTGCCATAGCTCCTAGCTATTACAATGCCCCTTCTGGAGCTCAAATGGCCCCTATTGCTTCAATGGGTCCTAACTCCTTCAATGCCCCTTCTGGAGCTCAAATAGCCCCTATTGCTTCCATGGGTCCTAGCTCCTTCAATGCCCCTTCTGGAGCTGACATGTCTCCTCTTTCTCAACAGGTAACAGCCTACATTAAAGATAGCTGAATTAATTAATATGAAATGTTTATTATATACCTAGATAGATATTCTGAATTACATAATTAAACCTTTTTAATTACTTTGGTTGAAAATATGTTTATGAATTTATCCATTTTTATGATAAAATCAAATCGCATAGGTGATTATAAACATGTATTTATCCATACAATATCAAATTTAGAATTGATTATCTTTGTAAAAACCAATTTCACAGATTATAATATCTATTTATATTTCACATTATATAATATTGATAAAAGTTTTTAAAAACCATATATATAATATGTAAATACATGTTAATTTATTATTATTTTTTATTCGTAGATTCTTCGTTTTATATAAACAACGTTCACTATATATAAATTCACATAGGTATGTAATTAGGTTACTAAATATTTTTAATTTGATTAAAAGTCGTTTTATGAAAAAAAATCGAATATCTTATATAGGAATAATTTCTAAAAATATAGTAACACTGATAAGGTTTAAACCGAGATAATTTTTTTTTACTCAGTATCTAAAAACTAGCTGATGTGTCACAGCAACCCCAGGAAGCCCCCAAGCCCATCTCTACCGGTTTCAGCGTTGACGATGGCCACAACAACCGCATCCACCACAATGAAGAGACTGATGCCAATGGACACAAGAAAGGCTCCTTCGGCTACACCAACGAGGACGGTCTCTTCCGTACCGTGAACTACATCGCCGACGACCAGGGTTTCCGTGCCAGTATTCTCTCCAACGAGCCCGGTCTCAGTGCTGAGGGAGGTGCCGGTGTTAATATTAATGTCAAACCAGTGCCAGCTCACATCAAGGCTGAGATGGAACTTCTCCGTATCCCCAAGATGCCCCAGGTTCAGCCTTCAGCAGCTATGGAACATGCTCACCAGCCCAGGATGCAGGACATGAATATCATGGCTCAGCATCAGCACCCTATGGCCCACCATGAAATGAGACCTGCCCAGATAGTGGCTCCCGTAGCCTCCCAGGGACAGTACTATGGCGAACCAAGGATGCATCACCACGCTGATCATCCCGTGTCAGCACCTGCTGGAGATATTGCCTACTGAAATTCCATCCAGATACACCCTTGTATATGTCTTGTACAAATAGATAATCAAAAATAGATGAATATATGACTCCTGAAATTTGAATTTTTTAAATAAAATACCAGGTCTTGATTATTTTATCTTTGTGTTTCGAATATTAAACACTTTCAAAGTTTAATACACATTTTTCATACATAATTCACATTAAAAGAATTTTGATGTAATTATTTTTGTAAACTTTAAATTCAAAGATACAATCAATGATACAGTAATTTTAAGAATTCTCTATTACCAGGTTTGGAAATTTATCAGAGGTTTCATCGATTATTTTCTAAGATTTTTACAGAATTTTGAAAACTCATTGTCTGATTCTCAACTATTTTTGCGCTTCCTTTTTAGAATAGCCGAGAGAAAATAAGATTTTATATTGAAAAAAAAAGGAATTAACTCAGATATAAATTTATCGTTTTGTAATAAATAAAGAAATATATTATTCTAAGTTATAGTTGTATTTAAACGATATATTCTACACTCTATATCAATTTTCACAAACATTAATTCAAGTTTATATCAAAAGGTTTCCGAGGTGACAGCATAACTTTATTTGGAAACTCTAGGTATTACACTTTCTTATAATAATAAACACAAACTGATAATTCGGTACCAATGATTTTTTTATTTATAACTTTCTCTTGCCAACGGAACTTACAGAGAAGTATTTTTCCAAGGCGTCTCGTAATTTCTTGTCTATTTTCCTTTTATTTATTTTTTTGCGAATAAATTATTATTTTTTTTTCATTTTCGTTTTAATTCTTGATTAGATATTGAGTAATTTGGGACAAATCTTGTGAATGGATGTTTAAGTAGGTGTATAGGAATATTGGTTTTTCTAAAAAATATAATAAACGGAATAGGCTGCATGCCGCTTCTATTCTTCTTGACTTTGCCATTGTTCCTCTCCCTCCTTCAATGCCTTCCTCTACTAAGAGTGGGCAACATGGTCTTTCCATATCTCCCTCCTTCAAAGTCTTCCACTACTGAGGGTGGGCCACATGGTCTCTCCACATCTCCCTCCTTCAATGTCTTCCTCTACTGAGGGTGGGCCACATGGTCTCTCCATATCTCCCTCCTTCAATGTCTTCCTCTACTGAGGGTGAGTCACATGGTCTCTCCATATCTTTATCTTTCAATGCCTTCCTCTACTGAGGGTGGGCCACATGGTCTCTCCATATCTCCCTCCTTCAATGTCTTCCTCTACTGAGGGTGAGCCACATGGTCTCTCCATATCTCCCTCCTTCAATGTCTTCCTCTACTGAGGGTGGGCCACATGGCCTCTCTATGTCTCCCTCCTTCAATGACTTCCTCTACTGAGGGTGGCCACATGGTCTCTTCATATCTCCCTCCTTCAACGCCTTCCTCTACTGAGAGTGGGCCACATGGTATCTCCATATCTCCCTCCTTCAATGCCTTCCTCTACTGAAGGTAGGCCACATGGTCTCTCCATATCTCCCTCCTTCAATGCCTTCCTCTACTGAGGGTGAGCCACATGGTCTCTCCATATCTCCCTCCTTCAATGCCTTCCTCTACTGAGGGTGGGCCACATGGTCTCTCCATATCCCCCTCCTTCAATGCCTTCCTCTACTGAGAGTGGGCCACATGTTCTCTCCATATCTCCCTCCTTCAGTTCCTTACTCTACTGAGGGTGAGCCACATGGTCTGTTCATATCTCCCTGCTTCAATGCCTTCATCTAATGAAGGTGGGCCGCATGGTCTCTCCATATCTCCCTCCTTCAATGTCTTCCTCTACTGAGGGTGGGCCACATGGTCTCTCCATATCTCCCTCCTTCAATGCCTTCATCTAATGAAGGTGGGCCACATGGTCTCTCCATATCATCCTCCTTCAATGCCTTCCTCTACTGAGAGTGGGCCACATTGTCTTTCCATATCTCCCTCCTTCAATGCCTTCCTCTACTGAGGGTGGGCCACATGGTCTCTCCATATCTCCCTCCTTTAATGCCTTCCTCTACTGAGAGTGGGCCACATGGTCTCTCCATATCTCCCTCCTTCAATGCCTTCCTCTACTGAGGGTGGCCACATGGTCTCTCCATATCTCCCTCCTTCAATGCCTTCCTCTACTGAGGGTGGGCCACATGGTCTCTCGATATCTCCCTCCTTCAATGACTTCCTCTACTGAGGGTGGGCCACATGGTCTCTCCATATCTCCCTCCTTCAATGCCTTCCTCTACTGAGGGTGGGCCACATGGTCTCTCGATATCTCCCTCCTTCAATGACTTCCTCTACTGAGGGTGGCCACATGGTCTCTCCATATCTCCCTCCTTCAATGTCTTCCTCTACTGAGGGTGGGCCACATGGTCTCTCCATATCTCCCTCCTTCAATGTCTTCCTCTACTGAGGGTGGGCCACATGGTCTCTCCATATCTTCCCCCTTCAGTGCCTTCCTCTACTGAGGGTGGGCCACATGTTCTCGCCATATCTCCCTCCTTCAACGCCTTCCTCTAATGAAGGTGGGCCACATGGTCTCTCCATATCTCCCTCCTTCAGTTCCTTCTCCTACTGAGGGTGGGCCACATGGTTTCTTCATACCTTCCGGTCCTCCGCCATCCTCTTCATCTCCTCGTAGGTGTGTCTCGTCCAGTCCATTGTTTTAGATCGTCTGTGTATCCTTGTCGTCTCCTCCCCCTCGATTTATTCCCTCGGAACTTTCCCTCCAACACTGTCAGCAATGTCTTTCCTGCTGATCCGCGCATCACATGTCCAGCAAACGTCAGTGTTCGTTGCCATTGTTATGATCTACTATTTCTTATTCATTCCTTTTAGGCGTCGCAAAATAAGCAGATAGACTCTGATTATCATTCTTTTGACATGAAATTATAATGGACAAAATTTCTATTGTCAAAGAATTATAATAACAAGACTATATATGGGCAGTTAAATCTTTTTTGTAAAATAAACGTTATATCTCAACCTACTAAAACCTCTAAAACAAATAAGAAACAATGTGAAAAAGACAGTTTAAAGTGAAATTGTACTGGGGTCAGGTGGATATATTAAGAAAAAGGCATCTTCTTATCATTCACGATTTAGTTGCACAATCAGGAAATGCTTTTTCCTATTTAAGAAATATTTGTTCTTTAAATAAAACCTTCGTCGAAGGTTTTTGGAAGCACTAAAAACTCCCTATTGCTGGTTTTCTCAATTTGAAATGAAAAGAAAACCGAGAATTTGGTTCATCATTTAGGCCATAAAATAGCCGATTCCGTGGCTTTTATTGTTTCAAAAAGAAATTTAATCGAATAATACCCAGAGAACATACGTGACTGATTCCTTTTAATCATCTTACCTGGTGTAAATATATTTTATATTAATAATAAATAAGAAAGAAGACATCCCCTGATCATGCAATTAAATTTGCTTATGGATTACGCCATCTGTCGGAATAAACATTAACTAATTTTTGAGTTTTTAAAATTTATTTAAAAGGCCTATATTGGATCAAAAAATAATTTATTTACCAATATTCAGTTGGCTGAACGCCAACCTTTTTCAAAATTAATTCAAGGTCAACATATTAATGTCAACATTAGTCGATTTTTATTTATTCCACAGAATAATCATAACGTCAAAAAATCAAAGATTAGTTGATTTATATTCCTCAACCCAATCTCAGCAAATATTAGTTGTACAATCAGGAGATGCCTTTTTTTCTAAATCTATTCACCGTATCCCTTTAAGATTCCACATTTTAATTTTTTTTTTACATTAATATCAATGTGGATGTAGCGCGTGTATATTGATTTATTCTTATTTAGTCTATCCGGTTATACCTATTAACCAGGCCTTGTATATATCCAAGGCAAGTACTGCTTGATTGTTTTATTGTGCTGATACGACATGCTTCAATCCACTTTTACAAGGGCCATCACTCCAAATGTTCTTACAATCACTTATTTTCATTAAAGCTGCAACTTACAAATTTTCAGAGTTTCTCTCAAAGTATTCACCTATAATTTATTTTTTTATATATTTTTAAATCTATTATTGTTTACAAAAACTTTTGGAGTGACCCATTTATTGTGCATAATATATATTCCGTTTATTTCGAAATTATCTTAATTCGGTTTAAAGAATATGATTACTCTTCACCTGAATGTACAGATGTTTTTACTGAACCTCTAATTTTTTTATAACTTTATTTAAATGGCATATAAATTTTCTACTAAAATAAAAATATATACTGTTATCTCTCTTCTAAAAACAAGGATGGCATATCCTGCCATTGAGCACATGTGCTTTTTAGATGGTAGAGCGCCATCTAGTGGAACAGAAATAAACTAAACGTTGATTCAGGTTGTTCCCTGATATTTGGTCAACCCATTTTCTTGATTTATCAAAAAATGGGTTTGTCAAATATCAGGGAACAGGCTAATTCAATGTTTAGTTGATTTCTGTTCCACTAGATGGGGTCTGCCATCTAAAAAGCACATGTGCTCGTGGTCAGGATATGCCTTCTTTGTTTTAATATCAACATCTGATCTTTTTATAATTTATTTTTTTCATTTTTTTTCACTTAATATTATCTATTCGATGAAAATCTGGCTGGGAGGAAATTGTTCTATGAAATCATAGGACGCCTTTCACGTCAAAACCAGACGCCATCTATAGTAAAGGATATTTTGACGAATATTCTTTTTTTTTTAATTAAAATTTTCTATTTGAGAATTTATTCAAGATATACAACAAAAAATTACATAGGAAAAATTCACACGTAATTTCAAAGAAAATATGCACTCCAAGACAAACTTGAGTAGAATAGATTATCTGATTATGCGGGGGGACTATTTTAATTTTAAGGAGACGAGGAAATTTATTCACATTTGGTTATCTCGTGTGTTTTCAAAAAAATCACTGTGTATCAAATATCTTTCAGAATTATTGTCTGAATCCCGATATACTTGCTAAAAGGTACAAATTCCTTAAGGATTGTCCATGTATGTATACACACTTAGTTATCACGTGTGTCTTCAATAAAGGTTACTGTGTATCAAAGATCTTTCAGAGTTATTGTCTGAATCCCGATATACATGCTAAAAGATACAACTTCCTTTAGGTTTGTTCATGATTGTAAATATACTATTAATATAAAATAAAGTAGATTTGCTTCCAAAGTAACAATCAAATTTTGAATCATTTCAGCCTTAAGCAAAATCTGTCAGAGACTCAGATTCAATTATTAAATAAAGGTGACGTTTAATATTTCGCTGCTTTGACGTCTCTGGCCAATATTCCTCAAATATATTCTTTGGTAATGACAATTCACTCTATCCATATTAAGGATTTTATGGAAAAATATTATTGCGCGCCTATTTTATATATATTTTTATATTTAACAGAGCATATAATTATATTATATATTATAGATTAATATCGGTAAAATTAGATCTTAAATGGTTTTTATTTATCAATACAAAACTAGTTACGTTTTCAAAATCCAGATGGCGCTGTATGGTGTTTGGAAATTTTTTCCAAACAGGTCTTGTTGTCTCGTTCTTTGAGCTATAGACAATTGAAAATTTGATCAATTTTATTCATTCTACTAATCAATTTCTACAGAAAAAAACTATGATAAAATAAAGGGTAACATTTAATAAAGTGGTAAATAAAAGGTAGATAAATGAAGGGGAAATAGATACAATTGTGTAGCAAATGAAATAATTTGAGCATGAATGTTTCTTTTATACACAGATCAACTATCCTTACTGAGATAAAATTATATTAGGAGGGCTTGGCTCACCAGTGGTCTCTTCTTCTTCTTCTTCTCTCTTATCTCCACTCAATCATATTAGGGTATCAAGCTTGTAGAGCTTGAGACTTGACAACCATCATGACTGAGTGAAGTAGAATGTGTCTGCCTTTGTCATTAATACTGGGAGCACTACTCAGTGGCAGGCCGACTTAGCTCCAAAAGGGTACTATCAGTCGGGCCAGCTGAACCCAGGTTTTTTAGTGAGCTTGTTACTGCTCCCCCTCCTCCTTTTTCATCCGGGCTTGGGACCGGCAAAGGCGGAGTTCCCGCCTGGTGAACCCTACCAGCGTTTTCGCCAATTTAATCTATCAGACCGCTTCTTAGATCTCAACGAAAGCGGTCTAATATTCCAATACAAAATTAAAGCTCTAAGAATCTTTTGAAAATTCTTTTGTTTCAAAACCATCATCTTATTTTATACTTGTGTACTTGAGCTGGCATTGCCCAGGTCATTCGGATAGTAAAAAACGAGTATTCTATCCCCAGCCCTGGACACTTTTATTTTTCCGTTTATCATTACTTTTCACAATTCGCCCTTTCATACCTTATCCCTAAGGTTAGAAATAGTCGTTATTTCTCCTTGAAATAAAATTTGATTATTCGCGTTTAAAAAAAAACACATGCGGGATAGTTTTCAAATGTCGTTTTACAATCACAAGCCGTATTATATTGTATTATAAATTCTATATATAAGTGCGCGAAATTAAAATTTGTTAAACAGTATTTTATGGCAAACATCCACTCCAGGAGAACCTGGACATATATTTTAATTTCCCAAAGCTATGATGATGAATTAATGTTCTCTTTATCTTCATTATATATGATAAATTTTAAATTTGTCTTCTTTACGAAATGAATACTAAAACTATTGAATCTATTCTTCTAAAGATAAATTGATGCTTGCTACTATTCTCATTAAAAGTATTGGATATTTTTCACATATATAGTTAAAATATAGAATTCCATAAAATATATTTACCGCTTTTCTTCTAAACGAAGCTTTTCAAACTCGTTAAAGAATTTTGATTAAAAAATTCGACATCTATTTGTTCATTAGCCACGTGAAGATTTTCCATTAAGTTTTCGATAATTCAAGCGACTCATGTCACTTTCAATCCATTTTCAAATTTCAATATGATTGAAAATATATATGAATTTTTATTTTAATCAAAGAGTAAGACTTTGTAAAATTTACTTTAGTTACCTCTTTAACAATAGAAGAATATTCATGGTAAACGGTTTGCGGATTTCGACAAATTAGAAAGAAGGAATCATATATCGCCGCAACTCTTTTTATTATTATAGCGGTTAAGGAAGCTTTCGGGCAAGCCCTTCTTCAGCTAATTATATTGTACAAACAAAGAGAGATTATATATAGTTTTTAATATAAAACAAAATAAACGAAAAGAATTTTACCACGCCCTTATCGCCCTCGTTCAATAGCACCGCGTGGCCACGTCATGTCTGATCCTAACTTCAAATGTAATATGGTACAAAAATATCTTAAAAGAAAGTTACGTAATTGAATAAATATAAAGAATCAACTATAAACAGTTCAACGGATTTAGTGGAGATTTTTAGGCTAGAAGGGGAACGTACTGTGATGGCAACTGTATACTTTTGTTTAATGGTTTAGGGTGCTTCATGGTTTCTATTGCTTCAAGAATGAGTCTTTGGGTTTTAGTTTTGGCATTTGTATGGAGGATTCTGGTATTATTGAAGTCTGGAGTGTGTCCGGTTTCTCTGACGTGGTCAACAATTAAGGAGTTTGGGTTTAGTTTAGAGATGTTTCTTTGGTGTTCTTTGATTCTGATTGAAAGATCTCTTGATGTCTCGCCGATGTAGACACTATTGCAGTTGAGGCAGGGAATTTGGTAAACTATATCTTTTTTCTGTTTCTGGTCGGTGCTTTTGGTGATTGGGTTTCTTAGAATCGAGCCCATGGAAGGTGAACCTCTGAAGATGGTTTTTATGCCAAAACTTTTGAGTTTGCGGGCTATTGTAATTGTAGATTCTGTATATGGTAAGTAACAGGTGGAGATAAATAGAATACAACAAGGAACTTAAATCTATCGAAAACCAGCTTCTTAAATCTGGATACCCGCTTCCTTTCATTAAAAGAAATAGATATAAACCAGGGACTCCCAGAAATAACTCCAATCAGTACATCTCCACCTGTTACTTACCATATACAGAATCTACAATTACAATAGCCCGCAAACTCAAAAGTTTTGGCATAAAAACCATCTTCAGAGGTTCACCTTCCATGGGCTCGATTCTAAGAAACCCAATCACCAAAAGCACCGACCAGAAACAGAAAAAAGATATAGTTTACCAAATTCCCTGCCTCAACTGCAATAGTGTCTACATCGGCGAGACATCAAGAGATCTTTCAATCAGAATCAAAGAACACCAAAGAAACATCTCTAAACTAAACCCAAACTCCTTAATTGTTGACCACGTCAGAGAAACCGGACACACTCCAGACTTCAATAATACCAGAATCCTCCATACAAATGCCAAAACTAAAACCCAAAGACTCATTCTTGAAGCAATAGAAACCATGAAGCACCCTAAACCATTAAACAAAAGTATACAGTTGCCATCACAGTACGTTCCCCTTCTAGCCTAAAAATCTCCACTAAATCCGTTGAACTGTTTATAGTTGATTCTTTATATTTATTCAATTACGTAACTTTCTTTTAAGATATTTTTGTACCATATTACATTTGAAGTTAGGATCAGACATGACGTGGCCACGCGGTGCTATTGAACGAGGGCGATAAGGGCGTGGTAAAATTCTTTTCGTTTATTTTGTTTTATATTAAAAACTATATATAATCTCTCTTTGTTTGTACAATATAATTAGCTGAAGAAGGGCTTGCCCGAAAGCTTCCTTAACCGCTATAATAATAAAAAGAGTTGCGGCGATATATGATTCCTTCTTTCTAAATAGAAGAATAACATCATACAAATGTCAATTTCTAAATATCGTTCAGAATATTAATTTAAATTTAAGAAATATTAAAATCCATTTTTAAAAAATCTAATATAAAAAAAAATATATGGACTTTTATTTTTAATCAGAAAGAAAGATTTTGATAATTTTACTTTGGTTACCTATTTAACAATGGAAGAATAGTTTCAAAATTTCTTCAAATGAAAATTTCTAAATATCGTTTTATATAGAAAGTTTGCATTCATTAGGAAAATATATGTGGTAAACTCGGGTAAGCCAACAATTGAGTTGGAAGCAGTCGGGGTTGAGTGGCAAGGCGTGCAGAGTGGGAAGTCCGCACGGGACAGTAAGGACAAAGTTTGGGATCAAAAGACGCTCTCTCAGTACGTCTCAAGGGGCACCAGAACCAGGGGAAAGTTGAGGATTAACAGAGGAAAGCTCGGCGTCCTGCATGAAGCCGCGGGGGCAGGGAGGAGCCAACAATGGAGGTGAGACCTAGCCTGAGCGGCCTGTCCGACAATATCCACTGTAACCTAATTAACTGTCAACATTCGGACCAACGCCCCTTCTTTGTCCCTCTCTGGATCCCCCGGGTGTCTGGTGGCAAGCTGGTGTCACTTTCAGACGACTAGAAAAGACGTCATACTTTATTATTTACATACCACATTGTTTAAATTACGATATATATACTTTAATGGTAAAGTACTTGTCCTAAGGAACATCAAAATTAAACTCAACATTTGAATTTTGAGAATATATCTTCATTCATATTTATTCATTCAATAAGTGATCAATATACTAGGTTTTCACATCGCGGTTATAACGAGAGAAGCGCATACTATCTGTAACGCTGAAGTTTTAAAGTCACATATTGTCCTAACCAAAAATGTACATAACTTGTAACTGTAAATAATACATCGGCAGCTTGGCGAATGTTATGTACCTAAGCCCCGATAGATGGCGGGCGCGCTAGGCGGGAAGTTTGTAAACAATAGTCGCCATCTTGAGGGGTGGAGCTGATCGCCAGCCGTTTGGTTCTCTGACATTACTTCCTTAATTTACCATTATTTTTATCCATTTAACTTAGTCTACCTTTATTTCTTTTTATCCCTCAAACTATGTAACTATTTAAAGTCATCTAATAAATTATTATTTTATTCTACCCAAACGTCACCTTCATTACTGTGACAATATTAACACATTCTGGAAATAAAACAATCCATATTTGAATTTTTAGATAATAAGAGACATATATTGGATAGATAAATAAAAGGCATATATTAAATTGATTGATAAAAGACATATATTGGATTGATTAATGAAAGGTATATATTGGATTTGTGGTGTGTCGAATTTTTTAGTCCAGCGATGGCCCAGAAAAGTATTTCAAAGTTAGTGTTTTATTGGTATTACTTATTAGCTACATTTTTAGAGGAAGACAAAAGGACAACACCCTAGAATGTCTATTGGGTTCTCATTGACTTCCGCCGATCTGCCACGCCACGCAGCGGTGGTCATCTCCTATTTCATGGCCCCGCTTGTATGTTTGCCGACGGCGTGGTCTGTCATCCCAGCAGGCTGGAAGGAAATTTCTCGGCTCCCACAGATTCATAAATTGAGCATATATTGAATTGATTAATAAAAGGCATATATTAGATGGTATTGGATCAATCCAAAATATTTATGTCTTTTATCATCTAAGAATTAACACATGTTATGCGATTAAGCTCCATTAAATTGTATAGTAAAAATCTATGGCGTTACTTTCAAGCATCAAATTTGTTGATGAAAATGTTCGACATTCCGTTCAGGAAAGTCACATGTTTGTTATGAAGAAGGACATACATATAAATTTCGCATCTGCAAACGGCTGAAAGGAAATTCACAGTTACCTTAAACCAGGTAAACCTTCTCTTCATATCTTGGTGAAACATTTTAGTCGGTCCAAGATGTGTTGAACCATTTGATATAACTACAGAGGACCGTGTTCGAAAGGTAAGATTACAAACAAAGGATAACTGATAGATGTATGGCGTCAAATCGTATTGGAATGCTATGTTAGCTAATACATAGCTTAATTCATCGTCCGAGAGCGATTAATGATGAAGAGAGTTTATTGTCAATTGGTGCTCCATGAATTAACTGACAGCCAGTAGCAACAGCAAAAAATACTGATGATCAGCATTAATTGCAATTTCGTCAGAATGGAACGTTTCTGAAGCAAATGATTAGACATGGTGTTGCTACTTCAACACATTTGTAGGTGCAAAAGTCGAACTGCTTTTCACATGTGGTCCACTTATAGTAAAATCAGTAGCCAACTACTACCCACCAAGATTAGCATGGCCTGTATCACGTTTACAAAAAGGATAATAATTTAAAAAAAAAACTTCAACACAAAATTGGTAAAACGTGAAAGGCAAGTGCATGGCGAACTGCCAAAATAGAAAACTAAGGTACATCTCACTTCTAGCAAAGTCTTGTCTAAACTGTTCTTTGACAGTATGGAACAACTTTTCGTCGAATCTACTGAACGTGGAGCTATTGTAAATGTTACGTATACGTTACAAAAAAAGCATATAACGCCGCAACACTTTTTATTACACACTCTTTTGATTAAAGGAAGCTTTCGGAAATCCCTTATTCATCTATCATAGAACGTATAATCAAGGCAATGGAAAGAGATTGAATCAACTTTTGAGATTGAATCAACTTTTATTACATCGTTCATAAATATATTATGGTGACAGATGAAAACTAAAGAAAATAATAATAATAATAAGGATGAATATACATAATGAAATCTATACAGGCTTCATTGGCATACAAGCAATGGAGAGAGAGAGAGAGATTATATAGTATTTTTAATATGGAATATATGTAAAATATAGTACATGATTGAATAAATTTGAAGAATTAACTATGAATAGGTTAATGAGTTTAGTAAATTGAAAAAAAATGGAATGACTATTGTTTTATAGGTCTTTTAAAGTTTTTAAGATAGAAAGGGGATGTTTTGTGGTTGTTAACTGTATATTTTTGTGTATTGATTTAGGATGCTTCATGGGGTTTATTGTATTCTTTTGTACACGCATTGTATCGGCTATATACAGCTGTCAGGTGTAAACGACCTGGAGTACCTGTGGCGAAATCCTACATCACGATACTGCCCAACCCCATATTTCCCTATTGATAACCGACACGTCATTGGCAAAATAAAATTAGATTTTTCGGAGTTAATCCTCTTACAGATTCTAAATAACTCTTTATGGATTCCAATGTGTTTGAAAACCTTCAAAAATTCCTCAAAACTGTCGAATTCACATCGAACAATTATTCAAATAATATTGTAAAAATTGGTTCAAATCCTGCCAGAGAAGGAGATGTTTCGGGATGCTAACATTTTTCGAGACATTGGGAGTCCTTCAGGTAATGTACAAGAAGAATCTATAAAAGCATAGGGCTCCTCACCCTTCAAATTAAATATCAAAATAGGCGCCAAATATTGACCATCGTCACAAACTAGCAGCCTCAGGTCGATGACAAAAGCCACAACACCAGCTTGGCAAAATGAAAAGCGTGCACCTAGAGAACATGGTTTCGAGCTAATGGCCCTCACAGCCTAGAGCTTATTTCTCAAATGAAAACATTTATTCCCTGATAGAGAATCAATTCCAGAAATATATTGATCAATCTCAATAATTTGCTTCTTTGTGAACACAAAAGCCTAAAGTATAACTAGATATTTCTATATAAACTAACATAAACAGCCATCAAAGAAGGAAAATCAAAGGACAGCAAAACAGCAATCAAAGGAATGAAACGGTTACCACATTAACGAAACTAAGTTATTCTAGGCTTTGACACAAAGATAACTATAAGAGGGAAATGGTTATAAAAAGTTAATCTACAATTTGAGGTCGGTACCAGGAAAAATTGCCCAATATATGAGATCGGGGTATGACTCAAATTGATAAGATCTTCAAGAAGATTTTATATTACGAAAAGTCGAGTTTGATAATAGTCTGATATTTGGAACTGTTTCATTATATTTGATTTAAGAAAACATGAATACTGATTTGTTTAAATAATACACCTATCCCCCGATTTACACGGTACTTGTTTTACACGTTTTCGCTTTTACACGGTTTTCCAAATAAGTTTTTTTGTTTTGTTTTTATCGCACTATACTAAATGCTACTGTGATTGAACACATGCGCTGTGTACACATCTCACGAGGAATCCCGAGCTTTTGTGCTGACTATATATTTCAACCTGTCAATGTATTTTATTTTTATTTCTGTGTACACCTATCCCCCGATTTACACGTTTTTCTCAGGAACGTATCTACCGTGTAAATCGGGGGATAGGTGTATATGATATATTTAGTAAACAAACATTAAAATTAAGAAAAAAGGCATTTCCTGATCGTGAAACTGAAAGTTACTGATGGCTGGGGCCATCTATAAGAATAAATATCAACCAATCGTTGATTTTTAATTATTCCAGAATTGGCCAAATACCGTTTCTTGATGCAATGCGACTTAAACTCAACTAACAAATTACTACGTTTTTAGGCTACTCGATTCTAAATTATATTTAAAGGAATTGTTGAGGGATATGTAAAGTTTCTAAGCAAGATATTTCAATATCTAAAAGATTGACGCGGAACGATGCAAATCAATTATATCATATAAATTCTCCTCCTCCGTACCATCAAAACCCAATGCCTACAGGAATGGAAATCTAATGCTGCAAATGACTGTTACAGAGCAAAAGGGACAAACGAATGAACAGATGCTCATATTCCTCATAATAATTTTCTTTATCAAACTTGAAAGTCTATCTAGATTTTCTCTCTTTCCTCTAGAAAAGAATATGCATAATTGAAGTAAATTTAAAACCAACTGAACTGTAAAAAAAATTCACCCGAAATTAAAAAAGACAAATTTATAGTTCAATTTTCTTTTATTTTGCTTATTTTTAGTTTGATTTTATTTGGTTTGTGTCGGTTTTTATTATGTTTTGATGTTTCCGCCGGAAGAAAAGTTTTCTTCTTAAAGCTCACCAGGTTTAATAAGAAGGAGGATTTTTGGCAGTTGAAGCATCTGTTGATTCGTGCTATGGTCGCCTACCATCTATATTATTTCGTAAATATGTAAATAAGGGCCACCCATCCAACCTTTAAACATGTGTATACACCAATATACTTCTATTTAATTCGAACCTCCAAACTAGAGGATCAACATTTCCTCCGTTTCCAGAGAGCCTCAGCATTATCTAAAGTCTTATGCCATAGATTAGATTGATAGATAGAGGAAGTGAGGAGAAGAATCTAATCCGAGGAAGTAAAATATTGGAAGATGGAATTACCAAGTGGGACGACAAGATAGGAAGGGAGAAAGTTGAGTAAGATGGTTGATAAGGACATTGCACCGAAGAGAGAGTTAGTGTTGATCTATGGGGCAGCGTCCTTTGGTAATATTCCTCCAGACATTGCTGAAAGCCTGGCCTTACATCCTTATTGGGTGATTATCTCATCTGTGGTGGAAGCTGGTGGTTGAGTAATTGACCCTTCCTTCGTAATTTGAATAGAAATATATCTCGCATAACCCTGGAATATATGATATTGGTCGGAGAAACCAACATGGATTAAAATTACTAAATTATTTCTAACAATGGGTATCTTTTTATTTTAAAATGTTAGTTTTCAAGCGATAATCTCTCTCTTGTTGTTGTTGTTGTCGTGTCCAATGAAGAGCCTCAGATGTCTCTATGCATCTCTATCACCGCAGCAGCAATGTCCACTATCTTGGGTGTGTAAAGCTGCTGCTCTTGGTCCATGTCGATTTTCTGCAAGGCTGCGGCCATTGATGGGAATGAGAATATGTGAGTAGGTGTAGTTCCACACCAGGGCAGTTGTTGCATGTCCTATAGCTTCTTGTGATAATCGCTCTTCAACGGGGGGGGGGGGGGGGGGGGGGGGCTTAATAAAAACTATATCTTATAAGATATTTTCCATAAGATTGTTAAATTGCATTTCAATTTTAAAATTTCAGTTTTAAATATCCACGCTGTGCGCGTATTTATTTGTGAATATTTCTTGTAAGATATAGTCAATTTTTTTATTAAGCCTGTTGATGAGCGATTATCACTTGAAAGCTTGCGTTTTAAAATAAAAAGAAACCCATTGTGAGAAAATATTTTGTCATTATTAACGTTTTTTACAATTTTTTTATTAATATTAAAATTACTCCACGATTTTATTTTAATTTTTTATTGTAATTATAATTCCATATTTTCTAATGCATTATCATCATTTTTAGGTTTTTTTCTTGTGTCTTTCTTGCATTTTTCAAATAACTAGATGTCCTAGAACTTAAAATCGAATTTCATTCTTATGCCATTCTCCTCTGGAGTCCTATTTGCAAGGTTCAAATAAATAGATGTCCTAGACTCAAAAACGGATGTTTGAAGTGTATAATTAACACAAAGCAAAAACGCGCCATCTATACATATAAAATAAAAAGATTTAAAAGCGCGAATGTTTCTTTTATACATAAAACGAACTTCTACTGTCCTTACTGCGATGAAAAAATATATTGGGAGGGCTTGGCTCATCAGTGGTGAACCCTCCCAGCGGTTTCGCCAATTTAATCCACCGAACCGCTTCTCAGAGCTCTAATACTGTATTGGATCATTCTGCTTTTATATGCTACACTGAAGGATGGAATCTTAGAAATGGTTTTCAAGTAAACTATGGACATTATCTTATAGGACAGTAGAATTACATTCAAATATTTGCTTCGAGCAATGCTCTTCAGCAAACTATAAAGACAAGGCCATTAGGGATAAATTAACACAAAGCAATAACGCGCCATCTATACATATAAAATAAAAGGATTTAAAAGCGCGAATGTTTCTTTTATACATAAAACGAAACATTCGCGCTTTTAAATCCTTTTATTTTATATTTTAAGTGTATAATTGCTATTTTCTATTGTGTAAATCCTAATACACAAGAAAAACATAGTAAGAACTAAGAAACAAAAATCGTATTTTACACATTGTTATTTTTACTAATGAATATAAATAAAATTAAAATAAAACCTAAATCTTAGGCTTTTAAACATTCTCAGCCAAATACATTAGAATATCGCTATATTTTACTTTTACCTCAAATTTAATCGAACCTTGAAGCGTAAATTACTACAACTGTATTGGATAACTACCCTAATTGACAATTTGAAACATATTTATCGATTCCTAGTCAATATAGCTAATAGAAACAAATGATATATACAGAAATATTTACACCTAAATACATCGAGGGAGGCTCCACTACCTTGAGAGGTTCCTCCTCAGAAAAGGAGAAGGTCTACCCTAATTGATCTTCCCCAACTTTTCTAACAGAGCCATGTTATATATAGAGAATATTTCTATTAAAATAATGATAAAAATCAAATCATACGATTCCAATTAAAAAATTAAGAGATGTTGTTGTTGTAGTGTCCAATGAAGAGCCTCAGATGTCTCCATACATCTCTATCACAACAGCAGCAATGTCCACTATCTTGGATGTGTAAAGCTGCTGCTCTGGGTCCATGTCAATTTTCTTCTGTTGTTGTTGTGTCCAATGAAGAGCCTCAGATGTCTCCGTACATCTCCATCACAGCAGTCGCAATGTCCACTATCTTGGATGTGTAAAGCTGTTGCTCTGGGTCTTTGTCAATTTTCTGCAAGGCTGCGGCTATTGCTGAGCATGAGAATATGTGGGTAGGTGTTAGTTCCCACACCAGGACAGTTGTTACATGTCTTGTAGGTTATTGTGCCATCTGGATGTATTGTCATTCCTTTATAGTGTTTTGTTCTAAGTCTTGTTATATTCTTTGTCAGTTTTCTCTCAGAGTTTATTTCCATATTAAAATGAATAAATATTTGGGATATAGGAGTTATATCAACCAATGATATATTTAACTCCCGACGTTTCAGTGACTTGCTCCACTGAAGAGAGTGACAGGAAGACACTGAAATGTCAGTAGTTAAATATATCATTGGTTGATGTGGCAATTTTCTTTCTGAATCAACTTCCAACCAAAACAAATTATCTTCGTGAATATAAAAAGGAGATACAAGTAATATTTTCTAACTACACCTATTTTATTATTCATTCAGAGAAATGTTAGAAAGCTTAAAAACACTAGTATCATTTTATCAACCTTTTACTGAAGGTATTCAATAAATGTAATATTGTCGCGGTAAGAATTACAAACAACAGGCGAAGATAAATTGAACGATGAACGTTTATTGCTTCCAACGAGCAGATTTAAAAAAAAAAAAAAAAAAAAACGGATATCTTGTTAGTAGTGAGGAGCGCGGCTCGAGGCGGATGCTCACGGGTCACTGTTAAAAACCTATTTATGTAAACAATACAACAAATAACGCTACAATGCCCTCCTCTCCAAAAGGACAGCGTCCTCGCTGTCAGACAGCAGGCTCATACTCGGGTAGGTCCAGTTGTTCGTCCGGGTCACGGTAGTTCTTCATTCTCACTACGTGCACAATTTCCTTTGGCTTACGACGGCGGTTAGTAGTGTCTAGACTTTCGACTTCGTACGTCACATCCGAAATGCGTCTCGTCACCCTATAAGGGCCGAAATATCATTTTATTAATTTTTCGGATATCCCTATTTTCCGAACGGGTATAAATATCCATACTTTATCGCCTGGCTGATAGCTCACTTCTCGATGTTTGGCGTCGTAGAGTCGTTTATTGCCCTCTTGTGCTCTCAGTGTATGTAGCCGAGCCAATTGTCGCGTCTCCTCTGCTCGGGTCACTATCTCTCGATTATAGTCCTCTTGATCTTCATCTTTTAAAAGAGGAAACAATGTATCCAACGTAGTTTCAGCTTCTCGTCCATGGATGAGGCTGAATGGGGTGAATCCGGTGGTGTCCTGCTTCGCCGTATTGTAAGCAAACGTGATGAACGGAAGAATAACGTCCCATTCCTTTTGTTCGACGTCCACATACATTGACATCATGTCGGCCAGGGTTTTATTAAGTCTCTCAGTGAGACCATTCGTCTGAGGATGGTACGCCGTGGTAAATCTCTGAGCCGAAGAGCAAAGTCCCGTCAGCTCGGATATTAGTTTAGACTGAAAAACCCTACCCCGGTCAGTAATTATTTCTCGTGGTGCTCCATGTTTAAGTACTACGTCCTCCAGGACGAACTTATCCACTTGCTGAGCGTCTGCTGATGGTAAGGCTCGGGTGATAGCGTATCGCGTCAGATAGTCTGTGCAAACTATTATCCATTTATTTCCTAAATGGGATATTGGGAATCTTCCGAGGAGATCAATTCCGACTCTTTGGAACGGAACAGAGGTGGGTCGTATCGATTGCAGCAACCCGGGCGGTCGCAAGGGAGCATGTTTACGACGCTGGCACTCCCTACAGTGACCGACATATTTTCTTATGCTCCTCAGAAGACCTGGCCAAAAATACTTCCTCCTAATTCTATCGTGGGTTTTAGCCAACCCTAAATGACCGGCAGTTGGATTATCGTGGAGACTTCTGAGGACGTCAGGGCGCAAATGCCTGGGGATCACCAATAGCCACGGTTGCCCCACTGGGTCGAAATTCCGCTTGTAAAGATCTCCATTGATTATTTTGAAGCGGTTTTGATCGTTCTTCAAACATTCCTCTGATATTCTCACAATTACCGGATCTTTCCGCTGTTCCGCGACGATATCAGTTAAAGCAGCTAATGTTGGTATGTCATCTCCGGATTCCCCTGGGTTATTCGCTTCGATTGGATTGCGTGAGAGACAATCGGCATCTTGATGTTTTCTGCCGTTTTTATATACCACGTTCACATTGTATTCCTGAAGTTTTAAGGCCCACCTGGCCAGTCTTCCCGACGGGTCCTTCAGGCCCGAAAGCCAACAGAGTGAGTGATGATCCGTCACAATTGTAAACGAGCGCCTAAATAGGTATGGACGGAACTTGCCGATCGCCCAAATCGCGGCAAGACACTCCCGCTCCGTTGTTGAATAATTTTTTTCAGCTGTTGACAGCGTTCTTGATGCATATCCAATCGGGTTTTCACTTCCTCCCTGGACCTGGACCAAAACCGCACCAATTCCAAACCCACTGGCGTCGGTGTGCAGTTCGGTCGCATACTTTTCGTCAAAGTGGGCCAAGACGGGTTCCGACGCGAGTGCCAACTTCAAGGATTCATAGGCCTGCCGTTGATCTGGTCCCCATTCGAATCTGGTGTCCTTTCTCAACAACCTGTGTAGTGGTTCAGCCTTTTGAGCAAAATTCTTAATGAAACGACGATAATATGAGCACATTCCAATGAAACTTCTTACATCAGTGAGGGATTTGGGAGTAGGGAATTTGGACATAGCATCAACTTTACCCGGATCGGGGTGCACGCCCTCTCCATCCACCAGATGCCCAAAAATGCTTAGTCGTTTTGTTCCGAACAAACACTTGTCTGGATTTAACACAAGTCCAGCCTTTGAGAGACACCTGAGAACTAATTCATGGCGTCGAACATGTTCGTCAAAGGTGGGTGAAAACACAATAATATCGTCCAGATAGCAAAGGCACATTGACCACTTCAACCCCCTCAGCAAGGTATCCATCATTCTTTCAAATGTCGCTGGGGCGTTACACAACCCGAAAGGCATAACTTTGAATTCGTACAATCCATCGGGTGTAATGAAGGCGGTCTTCTCGCGATCTGCCTCATCCACCTCAATCTGCCAGTAACCAGAACGGAGGTCCATGGAAGAATAATAACTCGCCCCTCTTAAGCAATCGAGTGTATCGTCAATCCTTGGTAGTGGATATACATCCTTTTTTGTGATTTTATTCAGGTGTCTGTAATCGACACAGAAACGCCAACTACCATTTTTCTTTTTCACTAATACCACAGGGGAGGACCAAGGATTTCGGAAAGCTGAACTATACCTCCTTTCAACATTTTGTCGACCTCATTCTGAATGGTTTGACGTTCGACCTGCGACACTCGATATGGACGGCGTTTAATCGGGGGATGGTCCTCTGTATTTATCTTGTGCTTGGCTGTGCTCGTCAGATTAGACGGAAACTTATTAAATTCAAATAAGCCGCTGAAACTCCCAAGTATCGAACATATCCTGGTCCTTTCAAGCATGGATAGATCAGGGCTTATCATCGAGGCAATGTTTGGAGAGTTTTCTTGTCCAAGAATCTCCTGCCGATTGGTGTCTGAAGCATCACCGATGACCGCCAGCTGACCCTCTTCCAGTACCTGTATCTCTCCAATACACATTCCTTTGGAGACAGTTCGATCACATGTGCCGATGTTGGTTATCCAAATTCTCCCTTTTCCATGCTGGACAGCGAAGATCGAGGCGGGAACCATCAGATCACGTTCTAGAAAGAGGATCCTCGAAGGCTCCATTACGACATCACTCACACCGAGTATAGTTTCGCTGATTACGTTTATCTGCTTGGTCGATCCAGCGGGGATTATAAAGCTATCGTCGGCGGCTACAGTTTGGAATATGCTCAAAGAATCTTCTGGTAGTTCTGCTTTTTCTAACAGAATCTCGGCGCTACCACAATCGATTATAGCCCTTGACGCCTCCAGAAAGTCCCAACCGAGAATGATGTCGTGGCTACAACTTGGTAAAACGATGAATTCAAACGGCTGTACTAATCCGTTTATTTCTAAACGTAAAGTACATCGGCCCCTGGAAACGATATATTTCCCGTCGGCAACTCTAAGTGTCATGCCAGCGTCACTGAACATAGTCTTTTTGTGTTGTTGTCTAAAGTGGTCCGAAATAACCGAAAACGAAGCGCCGCTGTCGACAAGGGCAGGAAAAGTTTTATCGTCAATAGTAACGTCAACTATATTCTGTGATAGCTTAGCGGCTATGAGCGGCGGAGGATTTATAATCTCCTCAGCGACCTTACCTCCAGCGAAGGGCGCTTGCTCTAGTTTTCCTCACGATAAGGTGATCGGCCAGATCGTCGGCTTGGCGATATCGAGGGGCGACGTTCAGCTGGGGATCGGCCACGACCTGGATAGGGCGACGGGCTTCGGTAACTTGCGCGGCCTGGGGTTTCATCGCTATTATAGATCGTTCGCGGGCCGTTCTGGACAGGGTGGTATCTCCCCGGTGGCTGTCGATCCACCATCCCTCGCCGCTCTCGGCAGTACCTGGCGACGTGACCCGGGCGTCCGCATTGGAAACAAACGGGAATATTATCCACCGTCCTCCATTCGTCAGTCTTTCTTCGGGCAGTTGTCAGCCTTGTAGGACTTTGCTGCTGGTAATACGGGGTTGGTTTCGCCGGTCCTTCAAAGTGGCGGCGTTGTTCTCGGTAGTATGGACCCTGCTCCGCAATTGGGGTCAGATTTCTCTCAACCTCTTCATGAATAATTTTCTTCAGGGAGTTCACCTCCGGCACTATAGACTCGAAATGTAGGGCACTTTTAATTTCTTCTCTCACGATTCGTCGAATCAGATCTTCCAGAGACGAGGAGTTTGGTTGCTCTATACTTGCGACGTTAGGGAGTCGCTCAAACCTTGGTTTCCCGATGCGTCGCTGCTTGCAAGCCTCCACTTTTCGGCACCAATCGACAAAGGCTTCAACAGTATCAATTTCCTTTATCAAGATGACCTGATAGACATCTTCTACCACACCTTTCATTAGATGTGCCACTTTCTCTCCTTGACTCATATCGGGATTCACCTGCCTACACAAGCTCAGAACGTCTTGGATATAGGATTCACAGGATTCTGTACTCTTCTGAGCTCGACTCTGAAGGTTGTCCTTAGCCCGTCTGAGAAGGACGCCGCTATTGTCGAATGTCCGGCTAAACATCTCCTTAAACATATCCCACGAATCCATTCCTTCTTCGTTGTTATCATACCATTGGCCAGAGGTCCCTTCCAAAAAGAATGGTGCGTTCGCCAATTTCATCGTGGCATCCCAGCAGTTAGATCTCGCAATACGTTCGTAATCCTTCATCCATTTGCCACAATCCTCCGTTCCATTGCCGCTAAACACAATTGGGTTTCTTGTCAAATATTTGCAAGTATTAACACCCGTGTTAACTCCAGCCGATATTGACATTTTTCTGATTGGCTTATTCTTTTCGTCGAAATCAAAACGTGGTTCTAGGCCTTCTAGGCGACGGCTTCTTCTGACAGAGGTATCCGTGATGGTATCGGTACCCAGCGTCTCCACCACTTGTCGCGGTAAGAATTACAAACAACAGGCGAAGATAAATTGAACTATGAACGTTTATTGCTTCCAACGAGCAGATTTTTTAAATAAAAAAAAAAACACGGATATCTTGTTAGTAGTGAGGAGCGCGGCTCGAGGCGGATGCTCACGGGTCACTGTTAAAAATCTATTTATGTAAACAATACAACAAATAACGCTACAATATTATATAAATCAACTTTATCTACTCTATCAAATATTAAAAGAGTCTATATATAGTGCAACCCATTTAAAGCCTAATTTTAAAAGGTTTCAATACTTACTATTCTATATAGAGTTTAAAAAATAAGGAGTGGTTTATAACTGAAGAAAGTTTCTAGCTAATACACTCATGGACAAAAACTTAAGGAAGTTATACCTTTTAGCATGTATATCTGGATTGAGACAATATCTCTGAAAGATACACTCATGGACAAAAACTTAAGGCAGTTATACCTTTTAGCATGTATATCTGGATTGAGACAATATCTCTGAAAGATACACTCATGGACAAAAACTTAAGGCAGTTGTACCTTTCAGCATTTATATCGGGATTCAGACAATAACTCTGAAAGTTATTACAGTGACCTTTATTGAAGACACATGAGATAAGCAAGTGTGAACAAAATTGCATCTGTTACCGTCCAAAAAAATCAGACAATTAGCGACATCAAAATATGAAACTTCCTCAAGTTTTCGCGATGAGTATGATTTGTAGTGCAAGTTAAAGAATTATCCAAAGTATTTTAGGAAAAGAAATAATGATGGAAGTGCGAGGTAAGATAGGTTTATATCAGAAAAGTAGTGAACTATTCTCATTCCCCCCTATCCCAAATAATTAGAATTGTACAATAGTGGATTTAGTTCTATTTATAGCTTCTATTTGACCAATGTAGATATGGCCGAGAAAATATGAAAATTCAGAATAAATTATTGATTCAAGTAAAATTTGCATGGAAATCGGGGTTGGACTCGGAATAAAATAATACTTACAAGTGACAACATTTATTCCCAATTATATATACACATACATACAGCTTTATTAAGAGCACAGGTCTTATAAAAAGATTCACCACTGGAAGAAAGAATAGATGGAACTCCTATACTCCAGGTAAAACAGAACCCAACAGCCTCCAAGTCCGACGCATGTCCAGTGTGCACAGATTCCACCGTGCATACGTGAAAGTAAGCGTATCACTGAAAAAGCGAGTGTGGAATCAATAAATGTTGCATAAATATTACGGTGATCGTTAAAGGATAAAGAAATGGCCTTGTCAAGATTTTATACGGGGAGGCTCGGGGTTTATTTATGGCTTTTTCACCCAGGGCCGAGGGGGAGATTTCCTGTTGCGGCCCCGTCCCACCAAGCTTCCTTTCTCCTACCCTCTCTCCTGAAAATCTCTTACAACAAGTTTGATACTATTGATTTAAAACTGAAACTAATATAATAGGAAGTTTCAAATTGTCATATCAGCACCATGATTCGGGGGGAGAAATCTGACCACAACTCCCTGCTGTCACCCTGGACCCTTGAAATATTCGACCAAATTCTGGTCCAAGGTGACTAACGTGGCAACTGCATACTTTCTCCAATGAAGAGCAAAACCGATATATTTTGTCTTGGTGTGGAACTCACACCTACTCACATATTCACATTCCCAGAAATTGCGGCAGCCTTGCAGAAATTTGACATGGACCCAGAACAGCAGCTTAACACACCCAAGATAGAGGAAATTGCAACTGCTGTGATAGAGATGCATGGAGACATCTGAGGTTCTTCATTGAACACGACAATAACAACAGAATAATTATTATTTACCACTTTGCGCCCATTTGAGGCGTCTCTTTCTTATCGAGCGGAGACATTCCTTTATTTTGTCTTCTAAATATTAGAGAAAAGTATTTCATATATATATATATGTAGTAAGATAAATGACAAAATACACTAGATACTCATATGTGTAATAGAGCCCGTAAACAGCGATACAATTCAACGCGCCAAATTTTACCATCAAGTAATCACAAACAAAGCAATTAAGTTTTATTGAGAGTCCGCCGCACCCAGGACAAGGCGAGGTCCGAATAATCATAAAGTAATTTCTTTCTGGGGGAACTTCCAATGAGAGTTACGACCGCCACTGGACACCGATGAACGGGCGGATAACAACAGATCATCTCTCCCTCTCATGTAGATCACACCCTCTTGGACCTTGTCCACGTCTACGGCTCTGATCTCTCTGAGGTGACATCCAACCTGCCTCGTCCTTTGTGTTAACCATTGACGCCTGACCACAAGGCCCCATGACTGCAAGTGCTTGTATCACGACATATATATATACTTCATATGTGAATAAAGTAATGTAGAAGAAACATTGGAGCCTCTATATTTATTTAAATTCGTTACTACTCTGAATGATAAGATACATTCAAGTGTTAGGGTATTTGAATTGAGAGAATGAGTCTATAATCCCATTATTTCTCGAAATATATGTTGTATTTCATTATTACAAGATAATATTAATATATCACATGATTTTGTACCTTCAAGTGTAAATTTAATATATATGCAAATACAAATAGAGATTATCTATTAAATTTTAAAAAAAGTATAGATCTGAGGCCTAGAATTTAAATATTACTATGAATATAAGTGAATGGAATAATTAGTTTTAGATGATGTATTTGCTTTAAAGAATTTTAAAATATTACTATAGAGTATCTCCGAAATTATTATCTATATTTTGTTGACTATAATAAAATATTATCGGAATATGATTTTTGACTTGAATCAACTCGGTAAATATTCAAATATATAGAAAGCCACTCTGTTATGTATATCAGCCATTTTACATCGAGCTTGCAATTATTATAGAGCTGTCCAGCATTCCTGAGACAAAAAACTATCCTGCTAAGACTGACTTACCTCAACCTATATCTATGGCCAGCCTCTCAGACTCAACCTCAGCATGAAACTTCCTGGTCAACTGATTCAACTCAGCAATCAAAACAGGACGCGAGTAAAAGCGCTCAACACTACTCCATACTAGTAAGCTGGACTCTCCGGGTAGTTGGCGTTCTGTGCTCCAGGAACCTGGATTATAAATAACTATATCTCTAGTTTATGAATTTTAATTTGTTTTGCATTACATACATCTCCGTGTCATTCTGAGGTTTGTCTTTCCTAATTTTCAGTGTGACAATATAAATAAAAATGAAACGAGTAGATGTGCTTGTTCCTCATACTTTTCCACAGTATTACACATACCTGGATGAAATTTAGGCATGCTTTAAAATGTTTACGAAGTCATTACCATACGTTCAAGCTCGTAATACACACAAAGTAATAATATTTTAACATTTTTTAAATATTTCCTTTCTCAAATGCAAATAAAAGACGGAGCCGTTCCTGTTCCATAATTGACGGCAAGTATATACCGTTAATATTTTACACAAATAAATTTACTGGCAATGCGTTTCTTTTAAATATCATCAAATATTATCTCTACAGACCTTACTGCAATGGTATGAGTTATTGAAAGAGAGGGCTTGGCTCATCAGTAGTGAACCCTCTCAGCGGTTTCGCCAAATTAATCTCTAGACCGCTCTACTATTGTATTGGATTGGTTTATATGAAGATAATATTTGATGATATTTAAAAGAAACGCATTGCCAGTAAATTTATTTATGTAAAATATTAACGATAGATGGCAATTAAATTTAATTTAATAAAGTATATACCGATCACATATATGTATATATTAGAGATTTTTGTGAAAATAAAATGTTTTATTTTATTTAACATTCAAATATGCTTATTAATTAATATGTATGTATATAAGAAGTATGTATATATATATATATATATATAAGAAGATTTCTGTTGAATTTTGATTGTTATGTATATAGAATTATTAGCTGTTGCTTGATTTTGGTATGCAGTCGTTGAAAATATTATAATTATAAAAATAGTTTTGATCAGTAATTTAATTGAACTAAAGGAATATATAAAAAATCATAGTTTGATAAAAGTACTGCCTGGCTTAAGGCGAGCAGAACAAGGAAAACAAAAGATATTTACATAATTTACAAAGATTTGAGCCGGCCATCGGGAAAAAGAGAGAGAGAAAATATCTTTATTTACGGGGCTGCTAACCAAAATAAATGATTTTTGAGCCCCGATGGCCGCGTAAAGCGGAATATATAAAACCACTATGACCAGGGTGGAGAGGCTAAGGACAGAATCACCGTCAGGGAAGAGGCAGGTTAGGCCGGATTGGGTCCGCGGAGGTCAGGAGGCAGGAAGAAGGCGGGAGGACTAGAACTTTGCCGCTCTAGCTCTGGCAATTGGGCAAGACATTGATCTTGTCTCGTGGTCGGCAAAGAGGCCCTTGGCTGAGCAGTTGGCGCACTTGGCCGTGCGCGGGTTGGCAAGAGTTGGATAGCTTCGGCCTTGGTGGTCACCAGAAGCGCAGTGGAAGCATGTGACTGTAGCCTTGGTGCACTATCAGCGTTGTGGCCGTAGCCACAGAAGCGGTAGCAGACGCGGACAGACTCCTCGTAGTTAAGGATCACTTGGTCCACAATGATCCTGCCGCGTCTTCCAATGGCCTTGTAGGAAGCCAAGTCCAGCTCAATAAAGGCCGTGCAGGTGCCGTTTCTGGTTGGATATCTGTGTGCCACTCGGACAGACTTATCTCCAGGAAGCTGGCTGAGGGCATCGGTGGAAAGGAAGGCCTTGACAATGTCCTTATCCGCGGTTTCCGCCTCCACGTTGAAGAGGCAGATTCTTGGGAAGAATTGCCTCAGTTCCCGGACTTTCAGGCCTTGGAGCTTGTTCTCCAGGGCATAGCTGACGGCAGGAATGGCCTCTGGAGTTTTGGAGTGCAATACCAGTTTTCCCCTGGTGCGCAGAGACGCCCAGACGCCTTGGGGCAGAGTGTGGGCAGCGCGGACAGCTTTGAGGATGTCCCGTGTGTCAGCCTGCGGGTTATCTGCAATAACCACGATGTGGGCCGCAGATTTCTCCCCATTGAGGGTGCCTTTGGCCACGGCAGTCTTGGGGGCGCGGGAAGATGCAGGCTTGACTGGAACCAGTGGTTTGCTCCTCTTAGCGGGCGGGTTTGACGCCTCTGGCTGCTTCCTCTTGGTTAGAGCAGGATCTGGCTTCTTGGGAGCAGGTGCTGCCACAGGGACAGCAGCTGTAGCGGGGGTGGCAGGCTTGATGAGCTCGGTCTGAGCGCTAGAAACCTTGCAGGTGGGAGCAGGGCTAGTTTGAGTGGTTTGGCAGGTTTACTTGGGCATTTGGGAATCCATGATTTCATCCAGCTCCTTGAATTTCACGGTGCCCGTGAGGGTCTTCACATCTTTAACTACCATTACCATTATATACAAATTGAGAAGCTTTAAGTGTTTCTATTTTATTGGTGTGGTCTTTTGGACTATCTAGAAATATAGCGACATAGTTAATGAGGAAGAACCTTCATGAGAGCATACACCTCTAGACAAAGAACAGTTTCATCACCAGTATTACCATTTTACTAAATAGCAACTATCAGGAAAAAGGACACCTCTCTCTAAAGGACACTTTTGCTCTACAACTAAGTGTCCTTTATAGAGGTTCTACTATATTTCTCTTTACAATGACTCTTGCTTTGACAAACTTTTTATTTAGAAATGCATGTCAAAATTGTTAAAGGATCTCTAGTCCAACTTCTTCAATTAAACACCGTGAGGGATCAGCATTTTTTGTTAAAGAAAATAGACCTATTTGAATTTGAAAACAAACAGTTGGATTAAAGTAAGTGTTGTATCATAGTGGGTTGAATTAAACAAGTTTGACTGTCCTTCCATAGGACTGGTGGATTAGCTCAGCCACCTTTACTTTTCCAGGAGAATCCATTTAAATGGAGAAATAGATTCACATCTTTAACTAGGCACTTGATTATTTCTGTTCGCTGCTCAATGAAGCGAACAAGGTCCAGGTGAAGAGCTGCTAGGGAGGGCTGGCCGAGGGATTGCAGGATTTGGTAGTGGCGGGAGATGACCATGTTGTCTTCTTCAACAAGAGCCGCGATGCCAACTGAGGGTTGAGAGGGATTTTTGGCTTTCTTCTTCTTCTTCTTGCAGGAATCCATGGCGGGAGAGCATCGGAGCGTGAGTTTTTATAGGGGAATTCCCGACATCTGGTGGTATATATAAACAAAGTATTTGAATCTACGAAATATAATTTTAAATAAAATAATATTCTAATATAACATGTATATATAAATATATTAAAAACAAAAAAGGTATATCCTGATCGCGCTCACATGGGCATTTTTAGATGGCAGAGCGCCATTTAGTGGAACAAAAATAAACTAAACGTTGTCAGCGTGGTGCTATCTGTATCTCTGCGACCAGAATATGCTCCTAGAGGCTTCCTGAGAAATCAAGAAATGGGTATTGAAGGCCAACTTTGCGTAAAAATAAGCTATAAATGCGAAAAGATTATAAAAATTATAATAAAGGTCAGGTGTTGATATTAAAAACACACGCATATATATTAGATAATAAAAAGCCTATATTCGATTGAAATGATTTGAATAGAATAAATGTCTTTCATTATCTAATGATTTAAATATGAATTGCTCGATTTTCAAAACATATATACATATATTTAATTAAAAAGGCATATTTTGGATCAAAAAATCATTTATTTTACCAATATTTCAGTTGGCTGAACGCCAACCTTTATCAAGGTGTTATAACATTTTAAAGTATATATATATTATATAATCTAAAAACTCAAATATTTCTATATTTAAAATATTTTTTAAAATTCTTATTCATTGATAATTCTACTTTTGTTATCATCGTTTTTAGAATGACTTTCAGTTTTGTTCTAAATATGCGCGCGTAGTTAACATATCTATCTTTTTAAATCACCAATATAGAATTAACTTTATAAATTCTATATATTGTGAAAATGACTTATATGTAATATTTCCTCAAGTAATTGAAAATAAAAGCTACTTGATCGTAAATATTTTTTTTCTCACGACTGAACCTTCAACCCTTTATCTTATCGATCCTTTGTCTTATCAACCCTTTATCTAACAACAAACAAATTATTCATAACATATATATAAAAGGAAAGTTCAAAACCACCATAAATTTATCCATTAAATTGCTTATAATGCATCATATATTGGACAAGTAGATGTATAGATGAAGATGCAGTTTGAAGCATATATGTTATATACAAAGCCTATTCAATTTAAACCAATGGCAAATTACAATTTTTTTACGATAGAAAAATTATAGTTAGATATAGAATAAATTTTACCACGTAATTTTAAAATAGCTTAATATCAAACTGACAATCTTATCTTTTGATAATAAAATGTAATGCTAATATGTCTGCATTATGTTTATTTATTGATGATACAATGTATAATAATATTAGAATATATATGATAGTGGTCATTGCTGCTGCTGTGATAGAGATGCATGGAGACATCTGAGGCTCTTTATTGGACACAACAACAACAACTAGAACATTAGCTTGCTCTACAAACTTGTTTAGGCACAAGAATCTACAGGATATGCAACAATTATCCTGGTGTGAAACTAACACCTACCCACAAATCTATGCCCAGCAATGGCCGCAGCCTTGCAGAAAATTGATATAGACCCAGAACAGCAGCCTCAGACACCGAAGATAGAGAACATTGCGACTGCTGTGATAGAGATGCATGGAGACATCTGAGGCGTTTCATTAGACACGATAACAACAACAGAATATTAATATGGACCCAGAACAGCAGCTTCACACCCTCAAGATAGAGGACATTGCGACTGCTGTGATAGAGATGCATGGTGACATCTGAGGCGTTTCATTGGACACGATAACAACAACAGAATATTAATATGGACCCAGAACAGCAGCTTCACACACCCAAGATAGAGAACATTGTGACTGCTATGATAGAGATACATGTAGACTTCTGAAGCTTTTCATTGGACACGACAACAAAACAGAAAATTGACATGGACCCAGAACAGCAGCTTTAGATAGAAGACAGCAGATCAAGATAGGAGACATTGCGACTGCTGTGATAGAGATTGCATGGAAACGACTACACGATAAATTTATTTAGAACCGCCGGCACATCTCAACGCCTTATTAAAGCTTTCCCATAAAGAATATGAGAGCCAATCTATTTTCACTAATGGAATTTTAACAATACAAAAAATTTCAATTCATATGAAAAAATCTTATTACCACAAAATATTATATTTCACAAAATTCTTTTATCTTTGAATGAATCGGGAAATGCCCTGGATTTACTCGAGTACATTTTTACTTGCGTATAAATGCTCTGTATAAATTTAAATTTTACAAATTTTCATTATTATCCGGTTTCGTCCTGGTTATATATAAGTAAATATTTTTCCAATGTGAAGAATGTCTTTACAAATATTACTTTAATATCAATTTTTTAAACCTAATTGTTAACTGGTCTGAAGGTGGATATAATTTCGCCAACATTTTATAAAACTAATCCTTGAAAGATTATATTTCTTCAAGATATAAAATTAATAAATATTGGCCCTAGGTTACATATACAAATTTTATAAGAGAGTCAATATAGTTATGTTTTAAATATGTCAAATGCATTGAAATTTCGATATTTCCTTTTAAAGTCGAAAATGCCTTGTGCATATAGGAAGTTCTCATGACAAAATTAACCGGTCACTTAGACAATTAGAAGAGGTATGTATGAATTAATTAATATTATAATACAAGGTGCTATATTAATATAAACACCTTTTAGTTATAGTCAAGGAATATATCTCCATAATGTGTGGAAGACAGCTAGAGGAAACCCTATCTCCAAAAAGTAGGTCAGGCCCCCCAACCCTCGGGTATATAAGCTACCCCGGGGGTCGGGGTGTAGTTACATCTCCTCTGTCTAGCATGGATCTCTTCGTAAGTCTCTCCCACATGTTAGGAACCTGAGTTAGGTGGAACCTTATCTCAGAGTCTACTCGATATATTCTTGTGTTGAAACTAAACTAAAAGTTGAAATGTTCTGTGTTGTGACTTAGGTAAAGTTCAGCCTTCTCTCCCTGGCTGTGGGATGCTGTTTGGCCTATGAACGCCCCGTCTACAGGGAATATAGCCCTTCTACGGGCTCTGCTATGGCCCCTTCTATGGGCCCTGCTATGGCCCCCTCTATGGGCCCTGCTATGGCCCCCTCTATGAGCCCCGCTATGCCCCACTCTATGGGTCCTGCTATGGCCCCTTCTATGGGCCCTGCTATGGCCCCCTCTATGGGCCCTGCTATGGCCCCCTCTATGAGCCCCGCTATGCCTCACTCTATGGGTCCTGCTATGGCTCCTTCTATGGGCCCTGCTATGGCCCCCTCTATGGGTCCTGCCATGCATCCCTCTATGAGCCCTGCTATGCCCAACTCTATGGGTCCTGCGATGTCTCCCTCTATGGGTCCTGCTATGGCCCCTCCTATGGCTCCTTCCATGGGCCCTATCATGGTGAGTTTTTCTTTATTTTTTTTAAGATAGATAATTTTTTTAAATCAATTTCTTCAATATTTTATTTCATTTTATCTCTCATCTCTCTATTTTCTAGAATTCAGAACCGATTTGTATCAACATTTTAAAATTAAAATTATATTATTAAAATTTCTATATAGAAAGTAATGCACATAAAGGGTAAAATGTACCAAAAATTGTAGGAACGCTCCTTCAGTCCTATACAATTGCATTACTCCCAGGCTATCATAAAGCAAAAAGTTTATTCAATATTATCTTTGCCTTGTCAAAATATAATATACTTGTATTGGACACCTTTTTCATATAGATAAAACTGGAAATTAATCACTATGCTCATACAAGTATATTAGGAAGTCTTTTTAGTTTAAATCTCGTGATGGTTACGCATTTATAAAATCGGTATAGTTGATAAAATGAAGTACGCCCGCGTCGATTTAAAAGTGAACCGTTTTATCTGAAAATATTAGTCTAAAATTTATATATTAAGTTTTCATAATTTTTTCAATATGAATGAATCAACAACAACAACAAAAAAAGCCTTTATTTAGGGCCTCTCGCCCTATATAGGATTCGCCAGTTCACAATGGATGGAGAGAACACTGTGTGGCCTTTTTCTGGGATATAGTCTTGTGGAATCCAAATATCGCCATCGCTATATACACTTTTTTTTGATATTTCATTAATTAGTGCCGGAAATGAAGGACAAAGTTGCCCCGTTTTATCATTTAGTTTTCGTCTTTCCTCAGACAGAGCAGCACAGTCAAATAAGTAGTGCAACATCTCCGTTGTTATTCCTGATCCACAGAAAGTGCATTTCAGGTCTTCACGAATATGAATGAATCAATGATTAATCCCAAATCATTAGGTATATTTAGTAAAAATGTATATTTCCGTAAGAAATCTATATATATAAAATTGAATGTCTGTCTGTCTGTCTGTTTGTCTGTACTCTATAGATTCAAAAACCATACATCCAATCGCCGTGAAATTTTGGAATATTATTAGGTATATCACCGGGAAGGTTTTTAAAAATTAATTTCATGAATATCTTGAATATCCTTAGAGTTATTTGCAGATTTGTAGATTTAACTCGCAAGCAGCGCCCCCATTGTGACGAGGATAACAAGTTTTCTTATCACTAAGTTTGTTATCTTAAATATTATTTATCAAAAGTAAGATTATCTCAGGATGACACGGCAATTTATTTGAGACAAGAATAATGATACAATTCCAAGGCGAAGATACTATTCCTTTAACTTCCAATTACCGAGGGAACCAATTAATATTGATTTTATTCAACTTATCGAGTATTTCTCAGGGACCGGGAAAAAATGTTCACTAGATAAAACGATGCTTTTGTAATGTAGAAAATTAGGAAAAACAAAATTCAGGATGACACGGCACACAGGGACCGGGATAATATTTTATAAAGGAACATGAATAAAAGTCAAAATTTATTGATATTCAGAATTATCTGAGTTTTACCAGAAAACATTTATTTCTTATTAGATGTGCATTTTTTCCCTAAGGTTTCCTATAAAATATTCCATATCCTCAAACATTGAAAATTTAAAAATGTAATTTCATCTTAAATGAAACGATATTTTAAAGATATAAGATAATTTTAAATTTAATATATATTGATCGTGAAAGAATTGAAAATTTAAATAGAGAAAAAATACATAATTTCAATTACATATAAATAAATATTCTCAATTGTGAATATATGTTTGTAATATATGATTTTATGTGTTTCTGTATCAGCAACCCCAGGAAGCCCCCAAGCCCATCTCTACCGGTTTCAATGTTGACGACGGCCACAACAACAATTTCCACCACAATGAAGAGACTGACGCCAACGGACACAAGAAAGGTTCCTTCGGTTATACCAACGAGGACGGACTCTTCCGTAGCGTGAACTACATTGCTGACGATCAGGGTTTCCGTGCCAAGATTGTGACCAATGAACCCGGTGTTGGTGCTTCAGGAGGAGCTAATGCTGACGTGAGTGTCAACCCAGTCCCTGCTGCTGTCCAGGCTCAGATGGATCTCCCTCGTGCTCAGCCACAGCTTCCTATTCCCATGGTCCAACAACAGATGGCAGATATTCCCAAGTCCGTCGATAACTATGGCTATGAACAACAAGCCTATGCGATGCCTGCTGCTAGTTCTGAGCCTCAGATGCAAGATATTTCTGCTCCCTCCTCCCAAATCCAGATGCCAGCTCTGCCCGCTTTCAATCCTCAGCCCCAGATGCCAGCTCCCATTTCTCAGCCACAGCTTCCTATTCCCATGTCCCAACAACAGATGGCAGCTCCCATTTCTCAGCCAAAGCTTCTTATTCCCATGGCTCAGCAACAGATGGCAGAGATCTCCAAGTCCGCCGATAACTATGACTATGAACAACAAGCCCATATGAAGCCTGCTGCTACTCCTGAGCCTCATATGCAAGCAATCTCTGCTCCCATCTCCCAACCCCAGATGCCGGCTATGCCCGTTCACATTCATCAGCACCAGATGCCTGTTAACCGCGCACCCATTCCTCAGCCCCAGATGCCAGCTATGCCCGCTTTGAATCCTCAACCTCAGATTCAAGCTATGCCCGCTCATAATCATCAGCACCAGATGCCTGCTCACCACGCACCCATTGCCCAACCTCAAATGCCAGCTATGCCCGCTTTCAATCCTCAGCCCCAAATGCCAGCTATGCCCGCTTTGAATCCTCAGCCCCAGCAGCCAGCTATGCCCGCTCTCAATCCTCAACCTCAGATGCCAGCTATTCCCTCTTTCAATCCTCAGCCTCAACAACCATCTATGCCCGCTCTCAATCCTCAACCTCAGATGCCAGCTATTCCCTCTTTCAATCCTCAGCCCCAACAGCCATCTATTCCCGCTTTCAATCCTCAGCCCCAGACTCAAGCTATGCCCGCTCATAATCACCAGCACCAGATGCCTGTTCACCACGCACCCATTGCCCAACCCCAGATGTCAGCTTTCTCCGCTCCCATTTCTCAGCCTCAGATGCCCCTGCCTCAAGCACCAGCAATGAAGGATTATTACTATCCTCAAAACCACCAAGCGCCTGCTCATCAACCACAGATGGAAGTAGCTCCTGCCTCCATTTCTCGGCCATCTTTTCCTGCCCCCATTCCAGCAATGCAGGACTTCCACCAACCCAAGATCATTAGCTCACCACAGATTTCTGAAATCAAACCAGCAGAGTTTCCCCGAGCTTCCACTGACATCATGGCTCCTGATCATCAGCCTTCCATGAGGCAGCATCAGCAACATGCTGCGGCCCCTGCTGCACCAAAGCTGTACTAAACACTGAATAAGATATTGACTACAACAAAATTCATATTAACTAAAGCAACCTCACATGTATAGATTTTATTACCGAAATATTCGGTCAAATACCTAAATTCTGTAAATATATAGGATGAGTAGCTGAGAGGAAATATGATTTTTGTTGTTATAGAAAAATTTAATAAAGATGTTTTGAAAAATAGCGTCTTAAATATTTTGTCATTTAACATTGATTTCTTTTTTCAATTTTCTGAAACAAGGTCTAAATAGAGAGGCAGTGACAAAATTTTGAAGTATTCTATGCCTTGAAATCCAAGGCTCCATGGTCAAGTTTTTTTCAACACAGAAATACAAAAATCCTTACTCTTCTTTCAATTTTATGAGCCTTACCGAATGCTTATAATGTAAGTGATTCACATATATATACATGTTTAGCTATAGTTGTCTTTTACAAGGTATAGGAAAAAAAGGTTACTGCCATGTTATCCTTAAAGGTTTCGTTAGTGTTAGCTATTGTTCCAGACATTTTTTCTTCTATTAAAAAGTAAAATATAGTTGGGGCATGCGGTATAAATAAATTAATGTCTTTTTTGATAGATTTTAGCCAAATCGTATTTGATTATAAAATATTCTATGTGATCTGTGAGAATAGGAATTTTTGCCAAACTATGAATGCAATTTGATAAGGCCATTTTATAATCTCTAACTACCCAAAGAAGAATCTGATATTACTTAGAGTCCATTCTTCACGCTTATTTCTTTTATCAATAATTTTATATCATATTTCATGTTCATAGGTTAGTATTGACCTGAAAACAGTTTTGTATAAAGTTAATCTATTTTTTTGCATCCAATCCACACATTTTCCAACAAAGTGTTAATAATTACAGGATGACAATAAAAATATTTTCAATAATATAAAAAAATTGGAACTTCCTAAAAACAAACCCGCGATCTTATATGTAATGCAGATTTTCGAAGGCCCATGCCTTTGAGGTAAATAAATACTGCACTCTAATTGGTCAATTAAGGTCATGTGACATGTTATAGCCAATCATATATCCTGGATATATATACTTGTCATATACAGGACATATAGCCCACTGTACAAAAAACATACAAAACGATTAAATCACTTATAATTGTAGATTATTAAATATAGTCGTAATATATAGAAATTGTTATTAATATCATCAAAATAAGTTTGTACTATCCAAATAATGCAAATGAATTTTACTGGCAATGTGTTTCTTTTTCAATGATATCATCTAATATTATCTCTATAGACCTTATTTCTATGACATAGTTTGTGAATGAGAGGCGTAAATAGATGGCAATTTAATTAATAAATTTAATTTACTAATATAAATTGAATAAAAAAAAACACATTTGTAGAAGAACTTTGCTCGATGCAATTTCTTGAAGTTATATGTATGTACCTCTACAGACCTATAAGCTTATGTCCATAGGTTCACTAAACACCACTAAGCTGCCTTTCATAGTGAATACAAGGTTTATAAGAAAACCAACCCAATACAATAGTAGAGCGGTCCGGAGATTGATTTAGTAACCACAGAGAGGGTTCACTACTGATGATCCAAACCCTCTCATTCAATAACTTATATCATTGCAGTAAGGTCTGTAGAGATAATATTTGATGATATTATACCAGGCCCTCTCATTCAATAACTTATATCATTGCAGTAAGGTCTGTAGAGATAATATTTGATGATATTATACCAGGCCCTCTCATAAAATAACTTATATCATTGCAGTAAGGTCTGTAGAGATAATATTTGATGATATTATACCAGGCCCTCTCATTCAATAACTTATATCATTGCAGTAAGGTCTATAGAGATAATATTTGATGATATTATACCAGGCCCTCTCTTTCAATGACTTATATCATTGCAGTAAGGTCTGTAGAGATAATTACCGATGATATTATTTGAAAAGAAACACATTACCAGTCAATTTGATTGTTAAAAATTTATCGATAGATGGCAATTTATTTGTTTGCTCTAATTTGCATATAAATATTCAAAGAAACGAACCCTCATTTCTATCTTTTTTATACAAAAATACTGTCAGTAATATTTGAAGCATCAATTCATTTTTATTGTTTTTTTTTTGTTTAAATTACCTACTATGACATTATTAAAAAATCTGTGTTCCATTATAAATAATATATTTAACATTGCGAATGATTAAAAAGCTTTATAGCTATTATATATATACTAAAAATGAAAAAGGCATATCCTGACTAGGAGCACATGTGTTTTTTAGATGGCAGAGCGCCATCTAGTGGAACAGAAATTAACTAAAGATTGATTTATTCTGTTCCCTGATATTTGGCCAACCCAATTTCTTGATGAATCAAAAAAAGCCATTTACGAACGCGTTTCGCGCTGTTGGCGCTCGTCAGCGTGGCTGTACCACTGCAACCAAAAATATTTTTGGCCCAGAGGCTTCTTGAGAAACTAATTTATAAACATCAGCTTGTATTACGAGTTATACAAAAATGTATAAGACACCTCAACTATTTTTTATTAATTGTATGAAGTAGCTTTCGGGCGTGTCTTTCCTCAGAAAACTAAAACAAAAAAGGTAATGGAAAAAGATTATATATCATTTTAAAGATATATCTATGCAAATATAGGACATTAGCTTATGTACTACTTATCCCTAACCTTCAAAACATTCCATTTCAACCAATTTTCCTTTTTGTAAGTAATATAAATGTGTCACTTCCTTGTAAAAACCCCTTTCATACCACCAATGTATTGTAAATTATCGAACCTTTCAAACGAACAAATGGATGGACTATGAGCGTTCTGACAAAGACTGGAAGTAGGTCAGCTAAATAACCTGATTGACAATCATAAAGGTTGCAAGCTAAAATTATGTCTCTTCCCCATTAAAACGTGTGGCGTATCATCATCTGATTGGTTCCCCCCTGAGATCAGTCAGGTTTTGACAGCAGACAGGAGCATTCGGAGTTTGACGGACAGTTGACAGATCAGCAGAAGATGAGCAGGACACACAATCCAGTTCTGACTTCACGTTAGGGAATCTCCCATCTACCTTAAGACTTGGTCATCAACTTCCCATCAAGCCTTGAGCACACTTCAAGTTATTCATAGTTTAAGAACCAACTTATTTCCATAGATTTTGTTTGGAAGCTTCTTGTTTACGGAATCCATCGTATGTCAGTGTCTTCTTTAACAAAGGAGAAGCCGCTTGGCCATCGACTGAAAAACCAAGTGGTAGGTCCTGATTGACTGTGTAGTTGGGAGAGATATCTTTCTCCCTTACGATTGTATTCTTTGAGATCACAACATACATATGTCATGATCTCGAAAGTCTACTAAATAAGGGAGAATAATGTAGAAAAAGAGATGGGTGAGCTGTTTCTTTTTAATATTAATAGTTTATGAAAAAAAACATTCCTTTTTTTATTTTAGAGAAATTATATACAGAAAATAAATTTCTCACATAAAATATAGCCCTAAAATATTCACCAAGAATCATAATATCACATATATATAGTTTCTATATTAATAAAGAAATAGATAACTTTCTAAATTGCTTAATTTATAACAACTTACTTTTTTCTGGAAATAAAATTTAAACGATAAATAATTTTAACGTTTCCTGGGTTAAAAAGATTGAATGATGGATTTGGAGAGAATTGTTCAACTTTTTAAAATCAAATCAGGACTGTATAGATTAAAGCAAACCAATTTAATTTCTTTATTAAAATATCTATAGGAGTACCATGTCTTCCAGTATTTTGCTACGTATGTAAGCTCCAGGAACACATGGGTGGACTTCCTTCAAATAAAGACCATATTCATATAGATGCTATGACTACAAAACGTTCTTCGGGCTTCAAGCAAAATGAATTAAAGCAACTATGGAACACTCTCAAGTAGTTGACGGATACCTTTGTCGGAATACTCAAGAATTTGACAATTGACAATTAAAATAATTTTATTTACATCTTGTCAATACATACAAATGTGCACAGTCTGCACTATTTTAAATAGATATTTATATATATATAATTTAATTATAAAGGCATATATTGGATCAAAATATCATTTATTTTACCAATATTTCAGGTGGCCGAACGCCAACCCTTATCAATTTAAAATGGTATAACACCTTGATAAAGTTTGGCGTTCAGCCACCTGAAATATTGGTAAAATAAATGATATTTTGATCCAATATATGCCTTTTTAATTAAAGAAATTTTTATGGATTGTTCTATTTTCAAAACAATATATATATATTATATATATATATATTAATAAAATGGAAATTTCATAAGTGTTGTTCGCTAAAAACTTTCTTTACAATGCATCAATTTCGACCAAATTTTCAACATTTATGTAAAACGAGATGGAGCAGGTTTTGCTTAACATCAAAATATTTTTCCTAACATTAACATGCGTAACTTCGGTGTTATCGATTAAATACAAAAAAAAATCAACAGCGTTAATTTTATTTATATATAAATATAAAAAAAGAAATTCAACAGAGTTAATTTTTTTACATACTAGCTAATAACACAGGTCTACAAAAAATCCTTTTTTTTTGCACAAGAGAACCTGATGGTGTTTCTAGTGTAACTTTTCATGCTGAACTCAAAAATCTAATCAGAAATTTCCCATCATTTGCCTGATGGTCTTTTTTAGTATTGGGATAAATACAGTAATAAATGCTTGTATATATGAATATATATGCCATAATAAATGAAACTGCTTTTGAAAAAGATAGAATATGAAAGATACGGTTGGAAAATATGCAGCGATTTGAAAGTCGTTGCTCTCTTGCGTGGATTACAACTTGGATATACAAAATTTTGTTGTTTTCTGTGTGAGTGGGATAGCAGAGATAGGGAAAGGCATTACATTAAAAAAATCTGGCCAAACCGTAAAATCTTTACTCCATGATATAAAAATATTGCAAATCTACCCCTGATCGATTCAGAAAATATTTACTTACCACCATTTTATATTAAACTGGGATTAATGAAGAACTTTGTCAAGGCAATGGATCGAAATGCCAGTGGATTTGCCTACCTAAAACAAAATTTTTCTAGTATAAGTGAAGCGAAGATTAAAAAAGGCATTTTCGTTGGACCTCAGATTCGAGAATTGGAGCAGGATGGAAATTTTCAAAATAGTTTGAATGAAGTTGAAGCAGCAGCATGGAATTCCTTTGGAAAGGTTTGTAAAATCTTCTTAGGAAGTGTCAAGGTTGAAAATTACCGAGACATAGTTAATGATCTGTTGCTTTCCTACAAGGCACTGGGATGTAACATGTCCCTCAAGATCCATTTCCTGCATTCACATCTAGATTTCTTTCCAGACAATCTTGGCGCAGTTAGCGATGAGCATGGTGAGAGGTTTCATCAAGATATATCAAGCATGGAGAAGCGGTACCAAGGTAAATGGAGTCCCGCTATGCTTGCCGACTACTGCTGGACACTCAAGAGGGATCTACCACAAGCAAAGTATAGAAGAAAATCCACTGTCACTGCTTTTCAATAAATAAATATGTTTCGTTCATATATGCCTATATATTAACAATATTTCCAAATTTCAAGTAGGTGTATCTCAGAAATATTGCGTAATAGAAAAAAACTAATGGTATATTTGGATTCAGGACATGTAGATAAGATGCTATTTCTTTGTGGACAAAGAAAAATATTTTTGATAAACCAGTGTAATGTAATAAGGGTTGTGCAAAACTGTATTTATCCCAATACTAAAAAAAGACCGTCACGCAAAAACCATAGGTGATGGAAAATTTCTGATAAGATTTTTGAGTTCAGCATGAAAAATTACACTAGAAACATAATCAGGTTCTCTTGTGCAAAAATCTTGTTGACCAGTGTAATCTCAATCTAAAAATATATTCAAAACAAGCAATTTTAAGATAACACCATATGTAAAACAGTCGGCCAAGAAAACATATTATATAAATATATAATGTAACGAATATTATTATCATGATATTCTGTGTGTTCAGCAATATTATTATCAATAATTTTCGTTAGGCAAACTTTCACTCGGATAAAACCCGGGCGAAGCCGGGTACACATCCGCTAGTATATATATATATATGAATACTATGTACAATGAAAATGGCGCCTCTGCCAGCGCTGCATAGTTTGGTGAATTTGATGAGGAATTTGATGAGTACCATGATCGAAAACTCAATATCCATGATAGTAGCAACATAGATTGCTATATGTGGGCCAAAGATCTTATATGGATGGAGATTTGTAACAGAAATTCTAACAATCAGCCAAATAATATTAATTCTGATTTTTAACTCAGCACAAATTTATTTCTATGCCTATTTTATTTTGAAAAGAGAGCAATTCATATTTAATTCATTAAATAGAAAGGCATATCTTGGATTTAATAAAAGATTTATTTTGCCAATATTTCGGCTGGCTGAACGCCAACCTTTATCGAGGCATTACATCTTTGTATACACAGACTCAGCGCCGCATAGTGTTATAATACTATTATAACACTATGCGGCGCTGAGTTTGTGTATATAAAAATGTAATGCCTTGATAAAGGTTGGCGTTTAGCCAGCCGAAATATTGGGAAAATAAATATTTCATTAAATCCTATATATGCCTTTTTATTATCGAATTTTATTTTATATAAATTAGACTATTTTGTTTTGCTTAAAATAAATTGCCTGTTCATTTTTTACATTTTTTCCTAAACTCTTCTGAGGGACAACACAATGCTAAATTCTACCTTCAAGAAATTATTTCAACATATATCTTTGTAAATTATTTGGGAGTTAGTGATAATATACATTTTATATTATAAAAGTAGAGATAGAAAGGTATTGTGGTACTATCTTTTGTTTGTTTGTAACCCGTTGACCCGGGATCGAAAATGCCTTCAGATTATAAATAATATTACGTTGCTTCAAATTCCTCCTGGTTCTCTTACACAATTCCAACTTCACCAGCGCCTGCCAAGAAGTCCTCCTCTACGTGGAGAAGCAGCACAAGTAAGGGACTGCCCTGTAGGGCGAAGTACGGTGTCGTGAGCCCCGGGCCGCTACGGTAACCGTGAACAGGGAACTCTGAAATGTGGCTGAATAACGGGGCAATGGCACCCCCCTTTCCATGGAGCAAAATAATCAGATATTTACGGTGGACAAGACACCATCACCACTTGACCAGTGACTGCCTTGTGAATAGCTTTGTTTCTCTTATACCTTGTAACAGTCGACAATGACTATACGTGCATAGACAGGTTGTTCACTTACCTTATAGGCATTTGGAAACTCTTTAGAATTGGAAGCAGCGCTAAACCTTCAATATTGTCTGTGTTGGACAACACTTGACCATGAACTTTGCCCTTAGGAGAGAGGAGCTTTACACCTATATCACTGCCCACTGATTCTCCTGATAACAAATCAATAAATAGACAAAGGTAAAGACAATATATTTGAGGCGTTATTATTCAAAAATCTTTTATTGAATTCATCTATAACAACAAAATCACATTTTCTCTCAGCTACTCATCCTATATATTTACAGAAATTACGTATTTGATCAAATATTTTGGTCATAAAATCTATACATGTGAGGCTGCTTTAGAAAATATGGATTTTGTTGTAGTCAATATATTATTCAGTGTTTAGTACAGCTTTGGTGCAGCAGGGGCCTCAGCATGTGGCTGATGCTGCCTCATGGAAGGCTGATGAACAGGAGCTATGATAGCAGTGGAAATTTGGGGAAACTCTGCTGGTTTGAATTCAGAAATCTGTGGTGAACTAATGATCTTGGGTTGGTGGAAGTCCTGCATTTCTAGAATGGGGGCAGAGAGAGATGGCTGAGAAATGGAGGCAGGAGCTCCTTCCATCTGTGGTTGGTGAGCAGGCGCTTGGTGGATTTGAGGATAGTAATAATCCTTCATTGCTAGTGCTTGAGGCAGGGGCATCTGAGGCTGAGAAATGGGAGCGGGGAAAGCTGACATCTGAGGTTGGGCAATGGGTGCGTGGTGAACTGGCATCTGGTGCTGGTGATTATGAGCGGGCATAGCTTGAGTCTGGGGCTGAGGATTGAAAGCGGGCATAGATGGCTGTTGGGGCTGAGGATTGAAAGCGGGAATAGCTGGAATCTGAGGTTGAGGACTAAGAGCGGGCATAGCTGGCTTCTGGGGCTGAGGATTGAAAGCGGGCATGGATGGCTGCTGGGGCTGAGGATTGAAAGCGGTCATAGCTGGCTGTTGGGGCTGAGGATTGAAAGCGGGCATAGCTGGCATCTGGGGTTGGAATTCGGGAGCAGAGATAGATTCTATCTGAGGCTCAGGAATAGCAGCAGGCTTCATCTGGGCTTGTTGTTCATAGCCATAGTTATCGACGGAGTTGGAAATCTCTGCTATCTTTTGTTGAGCCATGGGAATAGGAAGCTGTTGCTGAGAAATGGGAGCTGGCATCTGATGTTGAGGATTGAAAGCTGGCATAGGTAGCTGCTGGGGCTGAGGATTGAAAGCGGGCAGAGCTGGCTGCTGGGGCTGAGGATTGAAAGCGGGCAGAGCTGGCTGCTGGGGCTGAGGATTGAAAGCGGGCATAGCTGGCATTTGAGGTTGAGGTTTGAGAGCGGGAATAGCTGGCATCTGGGGCAGAGGATTGAAAGCGGGAAGAGCTGGCTGCTGGGGCTGAGGATTAAAAGCGGGCAGAGCTGGCTGCTGGGGCTGAGGATTGAAAGCGGGCAGAGCTGGCTGCTGGGGCAGAGGATTGAAAGCGGGCATAGCTGGCTGCTGGGGCTGAGGATTTAAAGCGGGCAGAGCTGGCTGCTGGGGCTGAGGATTGAAAGCGGGCATAGCTGGCATTTGAGGTTGAGGTTTGAGAGCGGGAATAGCTGGCATCTGGGGCAGAGGATTGAAAGCGGGAAGAGCTGGCTGCTGGGGCTGAGGATTAAAAGCGGGCAGAGCTGGCTGCTGGGGCTGAGGATTGAAAGCGGGCATAGCTGGCATTTGAGGTTGAGGTTTGAGAGCGGGAATAGCTGGCATCTGGGGCAGAGGATTGAAAGCGGGAAGAGCTGGCTGCTGGGGCTGAGGATTAAAAGCGGGCAGAGCTGGCTGCTGGGGCTGAGGATTGAAAGCGGGCAGAGCTGGCTGCTGGGGCAGAGGATTGAAAGCGGGCATAGCTGGCTGCTGGGGCTGAGGATTTAAAGCGGGCAGAGCTGGCTGCTGGGGTTGGGAGATGGGAGCAGAGATAGCTTGTATCTGTGGCTCAGAAATAGCAGCAGGCATCGCATAGGCTTGTTGTTCATAGCCATATTTATCGACAGACTTGGGAATATCTGCCATCTGTTGTTGGGCCATTGGAATAGGAAGCTGTGGCTGAGCGTGGAGGAGATCCATCTGAGCCTGGACACCAGCAGGGAATGGGCTGACACTCACGTCAGCATTGGCTGCTCCTGCAGCACCAGCACTGGGTTCATTGGTCACAATCTTGGAACGGAAACCCTGATCGTCAGCGATGTAGTTCACGCTATGAAAGAGACCATCCTCTTTAGAGTAGCCGAAGGAGCCCTTCTTGTGTCCGTTGGCGTCAGTCTCTTCATTGTGGTGGGCGTGGTTGTTGCAGCCGTTTTCAGCGTTTAAACTGGTAGAGAAAGGCTTGGGGGCTTCCTGGGGTTTCTGATACAGAAACACATAAAATGATATATTACAAACATATAGTGACAATTGAATATATTTCTATTCTCATAATTGTAAATATCTTATTTCACAACCTATCCTAAGTCATTATTATTAATTCATTATGATTAATATTAATCATGATGATATATTTTTAATTAATATCGTTTCATAAAAAGAGCATTAAATGAAAATTTTATATGATTTCATGATCTGATATGGAATATTTCATAGGACACATTACTAAATAAACAAGGAAAATCAAACAAGATATAAATGTGTTATGGAATTATTCGTTTAATCCCGAATTTCACTAAATTTAGATTTTCAAATGTTACAATATGAACTAATTCTTACTTAAATATCTACATTAACAGAAATAACAAATAATTTGGATGAAAATCGATTCATTTCATTTACAAAAAAATTATCCACAAACAATTGATATATTTTTTAAAATCGAATTTAAAAAAAAAACATCAAACGGTAAATCAAATCATCATATTTTATTTAATATAGGTTTTGGAAATGTGTATCACGGTTTAATCTCATTTGATAGAAATAATTATGAATATATATGTGTGGGAGCATGATGATTAATTTCTAAATTCAACTATATAAAAAAAGGTCCCCAACACCTGTAAATTATTCCTTGCAGAGACAAAAGATAATTTCAAATAAACACTTTGCTTTTAAATAGCGAGAAAGAAAGGTATTTTAATTATAGAAAAGTCTTCCTACAATATCAGCACATTTCAGCTTTTGTGTGTATCATTTCTTATATAAAATTTAATAAGAAATATGCGCGCAATTTTTAAATTGTTCGCAAAAATCGCTACTAAGATTCCAAAAAATAATAGTTGAAAAATTAAATGAATATATTGAATGAATTTATTTTTATATAATTTTCTATATGCAAAAGGTAAAGGTACTCACCATAACCGGAGCCATTGCTGGAGCCATAGCAGGGCTCATGGAGGGCGCCATAGCAGGGCCCATAGAGTTGGGCATAGCAGGGCTCATAGAGGGGTGCATGGCAGGGCCCATAGAGGGGGCCATAGCAGGGCCCATAGAAGGGGCCATAGCAGGGCCCATAGAGGGGGCCATAGCAGGACTCATAGAGGGGGCAATAGCAGAGCCCATAGAGGGGGCCATAGCAGGGCCCGTAGAGGGGCTATATTCCCTGTAGATGGGGCGTTCATAGGCCAAACAGCATCCCACAGCCAGGGAGAGAAGGCTGAACTTTACCTAAGTCACAACAACAAACATTTCAACTTTAAGTTCCCACGAGAATATATTTGAGTAGACTTTGATGTGAGATTCCACTTCACTCAGGTTCCTAACATGTGGGAGAGACTTACGAAGAGATCCATGCTAGACGGAGGAGATGTAACTACAACCGACCCCGGGGTAGCTTATATACCCGAGTGATGGGGGCCTGACCTACTTTGTGGAGATAGGGTTTCCTTTAGATGATGCCATACATTTTGGAAATGTATTCCTTGGTTATAACTAAAAGGTTGATGTATGCAGAGAACCTCACGTTCTAATATCAATTAATTAATCTGCATACACAACTCTTATAAATATCTGACACATCCTTTAATATTATCCTACCATGACAAATGACTTCATATATGCACAAAAATTTCAATTTCAAAAGGAAAACATCTAATTCAAAGAACTTAACATTACAAAACATGATACACAGAGTTATGATACAAATAATATGTTTCCTCTCTTTGGCTGAAATATCAATCTGTAATTTTTTAAGAATGTCTTGAAGAAATATCCATTCATCGCTTAGGTATATAGAAAGTCACGAAATCACTCATCTACCTACAGAGCCTGAAACTATAAAGTGGAAAACATCGATTTAAAAGTAAATATATTCCTTAAAATTTCAATTTAAATATTTTATTTCAAAAATAAATAATTTAAGATAATTATATTTAGTAAAGTAAAGAAATGAATTAATTAATAATTAACAAGTAAAAAAGGAATTATTTGCGACAAAGAATATTCTAAATAACCGCTCAAGAGATTTAAACACATCTACCCATGTTAAAACTCTAATATACTTTCTTGATTAATATTACTTCACTGTTTTAAAAGGAAGATCTCTTAGTGATTTAAAAAAATACAAATTCTACTTTTATGTCTAGCGTGGGTTCTTCGGTCGTTGATTTATGTATAGCTTTTCAAGCAAGCCCTTTCTTGCTTCTCTACCCCTTATTTGACACATTGTAAATAGCATTGCTGATAATGTAACTATTGTTCCTGTATATACCCTCTTCTACTTGGAGAAGCAGTATAAGACCAATTGTCTTAACAGGGACTTTTGTTGTTGTAATTATTGTTATTTTTGTATGTACCCTACATTTCTGTGCTTGGAGAATCCTTATAAGACTATAAGGTCTTAATAAAGCTTGTTGTTGTTGTTAATAACTACGTGAATAATTTAATCAGATAATCATCAATGCTATTAAGAACCGTTCAATATATGTATCGAAAATAAAGGCACATATTTCAATTGGAGAATTCCTCAATAAAATTAATTTTACAATTCGCGTTATCTGATGAATTTTATATTGACTAAGGGGGCAAAGGTACAATATGCAAAATTCATCCACCATGGAGCTATATTTTCAAAATGTTTTTTTTTTTTCACACACGAAGAATGTAATACAGTTGAACCTGTCTATAGGCCCCCCTTTTGGGACTCGCCAAAATAGGGTGCTATAAAGAGGGGGTGCTATAGACAAGTCACTTTTAATGTAAATCGCATCGTACTAGGTATTTGAAATCGGGCGCTAAAGAAAGGGAGGCGCTATTTAGAGGGGGCACTATAGACAGGTTCAACTGTATATTTTTCTCTCCATATCATAAGTATTTAAAATATATGTATAATAATTTGTATGAAAAATAGTATTTGTCAATAATTTATTAATGTGATACTCCTGTTGAAGGACTGACAAGTCCGAAAGATTGAAATAAAAAGTTGCACAAGTAACTTAGCCCTGGAAACTTTATTTATTTTATAATATGCAAAATTATTCCAATATGAATGGGGAAAAAGGCTTTCCAATTATAAACAACTCATAGGCAACATTTTACTCTAGAAGAAAATCACACAAAGTATGAATATAATCTCTCTATATATATATATATATAAGTCAATTTCTGTCTTTCTGTTTCGCGATAAACTCAAAAACTACTGAACCAATTGGTACCAAATTTTGCATGTCGCTTTTTATAAACCTGAGGAAAATTTTCGGCTGCATTTTGATTACTATTTTTGGCTATTTCTTTTTTTTTTAATTTGAAGAACTTTTTTTTTACGCGGACTAATCCGGAAAGGAATGAATACCTAAATATGGCCATTTTTTTTAAAGCATCGGTGGTTCAGTGCCATCACACACACTTTTTTCCTGTAGTTTATGTGTTACTTCTGTATTGCTATTCTATGGCACTTCTAATATTTATTATTGATATACTTTTAGTATGAAGGAAATTGCACCCAAGGGATTTCTCGGGCGAAGCCGGGTCATTCGCCTAGTATATTATAAATTAGATATCGAATTTTTGAGAGATGAGGTACAGCTTGCAACACTATGACGAGGGCTAACAGCCTGGAAAGAGGAGCTGGCTGGCTTTTTTTTTTTATTTATCAAGAAATTTTATAGGCCCTTATTTTATAATAAATTAGCTAAATAAAAACTTTTCATTTATTTTTATTCCACTAGAAGGCGCTCTGCTACCTAAAATACCAATGTGAGCGGTATGGATATGTCTTTTTCTTTTTTAAATATCACATTTGTCTTTTATTATTTTACTTTTTCACTCACATGAAGTATATTTATAGAAATATACAAATATATGTTAGAATCATAATCATAAATGCATATGTTACAATTACAATTTAAATATTTTATTTCCAAAGCGCTATATCCCGCAAGGTATACTTGCGCCAAACAAGGGGAAAAGTTTATTTACATAAGTTATTTACATTATTCAACGCATGAAAGCATTAGAGATCCAGATTTTGTAGAAAGTTTAGAATGTATTTACAAAATGAATTGAACTTTAAATATGATTTTTTATCGGAAATTAAATCGTTAAGTTAACAAACAACTAGTTCATTCTTCATTCTATAATCTTGAAATGCTGGGCAATCGATCAGTAGATGTCTAGAGGTTTGTTCCTCAATACCACAAAAGCAACTTGAATCCTCCACTGCCTTTATTCTATTTAAAATGTTGATAAACTTATAGAGATATGATGAGTAATAATGAACACCTATATAAACCTACCAATATATTATAAACCTATTTATGTATAACTGATATACAAAATGAAAGGATTTGAGCACGAATGTTTCTTTTATACATAATACAAACTCTAATGTCCTTACTGCGATGAAAAATATATTGGGAGCCCTCCCATTTTAAAATTTATTTTACATATATCGGACGCGATATTCCAACTTGGGATAATTGCGCCTAAATATATTTTAGAACCTCAATTTAATATAAAAGATTAAAACTAAGAATTAAAGAGGTCGGTTTCAAATATAGAAAATAAAATCTAAAATAAATCTACAAAAATTAATGAATTCTAGATAGGTGTCTTTGCTATATACTGATTTGCACATTTCTTCAATGGGAAAAAAATTACTTCTGTAGCTGTGAAAAATTGGACATTATATCAATAAATGTATTGTATCTTGGTTTTATTTTCCACAGAAACAGCTAGGATCATCCGTTGCCCTGATTTTCTTCAGAAATTCTCCAAAATTTCGATGATTTTTAATTATTTTGTGTTGTAAAAATTAAGGTAAATAATTAAGGAATTCCAAATGGGAATACAAACACACACATACGCATACTTTTATATTTAATTTTCAACTAGATATTCTCTATACAGAGAAGTACTTCGGGAACACCCGTAACCAACTTGGATTTTGGTGATATTTCTTTACCAAAAGTGATATCGCGAAATGGCATCCTAACCTTACACGAAATGCTAGAGCTTAATAACTTGAAGGTGAATATGATATTTGGTTTACGCATCTTTATAATATGAAAATACATAAATGAAAAAATGCTTCAAAATTTCACAATAATTATGCAAAGACCCAAAAGATAGATAATTTATTAACACCAAAGCTCAACGATAACTATCATGAAACTTCAAATTCTATGTTCGTCAGAGATGTCTGTTGTTGGCATCCACTTTAACACATCTTGGCATTTTATATTATTCTTAGACAATTCCATTTACAACATAGAAATTCTATGTACTTGATATTGTTTCCTTTGTAATGTTCCATGAGCATTCTAATCCGTTGTAATCCCTGAACAGCGTCGAATTTTTGAGTCTCGAATCTTGAAAAATATTTATGAATTGATAGATCGATTATTTGTCAAAATGTCGTATCATAATTTGAACGCTTTAACATATATCTTATCGGTATTATATTATCTCTATATATTTTTATTATAACAAGATTTCTAGATAAAATATTAGGTTTCCAAGGCGACGCGGCTCCAAAATTTTAATAATGCAGATTTTTCCTTCAAATATTTTCAGTTTATAAAGGTGTCTACCAAATATCATACTCATATTCGACTTATGCTCTAGCGTTTCGAGAAAGATTGGAATGCAGAAAATTCATTTCTCTATATTGATCAAATTTTCGGTGAAGAAATAATAATCAAAATCCAATTTGGTTCGGGTGATACAGAAATACCTCTCTATAAAGAACACCTAGTTGCAGATCAAAAGCGTTCTTTTTGCAGATGTGTCCTCTTACCGGAGAGTTGATAACTATAGTAAAATTATGAGTTAGGCATAGAAAATTGTTATTTTTAGGGAAGTATCCTTTAGAGTGGGTGTCTTCTCATGAAAGTTGTTCTACTGTTAAAGTCTCGAGTAATACTTCAACAAATATTATTTATTATTATATTATCCTTTTTTATCATTCTAAAGTGAAATAATTTGAAATGAGCAATTATAAAAGACACAAAGTGATAATGATAATATTTAGTAGGCTATTAATTAGAAAATTATAGTATCATAATTATATATATGACAATTTAAGCCAACAACCTCATATTGTATAATACTTATAAGAAGATTTTCATGTTGTATAATAGAAACACATTTGTAAATAATTATACTCATGATTGAAATGTGTCATTACATCATCATATGTAAGGTACTTTGTACAAACTGAGGATAAATAAATAAAACTCTGTAATAGATTAAGAGTTGAGCTAAAGCAGAAGCCGCTAGGCCATCGCCTGCAAAAACCAAGTGGGAGGTCCTGATTGACTGTGTAGTTGGGAGGTTATATTTCTCCCTTACGATAGTATTCTTTGAGAACGGCAGGACCGCTGGGGGGAGTTGTCCCAATTCTCCGTAGATAGGTCCTTTAGGTGGTTTGACTAATTGGCATACTGAACAGGTTCTTACATGTGTCCTGTATATATATATATGTGGCAATATGATAATAATGTGGGGAGAGAGAAATAAGGAAACCACAAGTTTGGAAGAGAAATTCCAGGCAACCAGCGAGAGAGAGAGAGAGCGCGAGGTTATATCACCACTGAACGACCGTTTGTGTAGCACACCAACCCCCGACTGTCCAAAAATAGTCCTGAGGTTCCAAGAAAAGCCCCCCCCGGAATGTGGCCAGTGGCCCAAAATGGCCGTACTTTAGCTACCTTCAATCTATCTACGTCTCTCTCTGGTTGACTGTAGGTTTTATTTATTATTCCTGGAAGAACGTACATTATGACATATGGCCCCCGTTGAAGAAGGCTGAGCATGGTTTGAGTATACTAAAAGCTAGTGAAGCCAGGAATAGAGAAAATAATTTTACAGCTGAAATTAATTATGGTTATGGTGACATAGTTTTATGTAAATAAAATATTGTATAGTACACAAGTAAATATTATTTATAAGCAATTTTACAACACCGGAGAGTTTGATATTTAAGGGATTTTTTTATAATATCAAAGTTATAAAAGGCTATATACAATAACATCTAATGTATTATAAGGGAACTGTTATGGAGGGGTGTGAACAACGAGAAGGGGAGTCACATACACATGATGAAATTCTGAAGGTCATTAAGACTGGGGAACTCTACACTTTAAGATATTTTTCAGGCGGACATGGCAAGGCGAAACTTGGCATGGGCTTTCTATGCTATAGGTGTAGAGTACGAGAAATGAAGTTGAGGTTGGCAATTGTGTGAGCTCTGGACACTGAGGTAAATATAAAACTACATACAATGTTAGAACCTTGGCGAACAGAGCGAGGGGAAACTTGCCCTGGGCCATTCTACCTTATCTATGCAGTTACTTGTGTAGAGAGTCCGAGGGGAAAAGTCCCGTGTGTAAATGAGGAAGTCGAATGGACTTATATTTAATTTGCGAAGATAAAATAGTTCGAGATGCAAAGGTAGAATATAGGCGGACAGAGCGAGGGGAAACTTGCCCTGGGCCTTTCTACCTTAAATATTTAGATACTACTGGGTTCGTAAAGTCTCGTTGTCAGGTTAGTAATTGGTAAAGATTTCAGGGGATAAGCGGTTCAAATATCTTTTATCATCTTGATTGTAAGTATAGTCATGTTGCTTTCGGGAGTTAATATCCGTTTTAATATGGATTAGAGTGTGATTGAAGTGTTTATATGGGAAATTGAAGGTATTTTTGGGTTGGTCTCGATTATTTACGGGCGGTGAAATAAATTGTTCGTTTTCCGTATAGTGTTTTAATTTGTTGACATGAATTGTATCGGTCTCACGACTTAGAGGTCGGTTGGAGCGGTTGATCCGTACGATTTGAGGGGAAATTATCTCTAGTATTTCATAAGGTCCTGAGAAGAAAGGTGCCAGTTTACCGGTGTCTGGATGGTGGTATGTATTTGCCAAAATGAGATCGCCTACTTCAAAATCGGAAGCTCTATGTGTTTGGTCGAATCTCGCTTTGTCGCGTAAGTGTCGTTCGTGTGTCCTTTGATAGGCCAATTCTCTGGCGTCGTCGATTTTTGGGTAGTTTTGAACATGCTCGGATAGTTGTAGCGGGACACTACCTAACAAAAGGTATGACAGTGGAAACCCGGTCACAGAATGTGGGGTATGGTTATAAGCCTGAAGAACCTGAGGTAGTAGTTTGGTCCAGGCCGTCTTAGGTTGTTGGAGTCGCAACAGTTTAAGTTTGCCAGTAATCGTGGCGTTGGCCTGAGGGTTGTTGCTTGTCGTGAGAAGTTGGCCAATGTTATGCCTAATCAAAAATCTACGAAATTTCGGAGAGGTGAAGGCAGGAGCTCTATCCGTCAAAAGTCGTTTAGGAGAACCAAACTGCATCACCTTTTTAATCACTTGGGTATAGGTGAGAATGCTGGTGGACCGCGATAGAAATGCCCACGCGTACCGTGTGGCATGGTCCACTACGACATGTAAGAAGGTCTGAGAATTTCCATATTTCGCGAATCCAGAAATAGTATCTAGTGACACTAGTTCGTACGGCAGGACCGCTGGGGGGAGTTGTCCCAATTCTCCGTAGATAGGTCCTTTAGGTGGTTTGACTAATTGGCATACTGAACAGGTTCTTACATGTGTCCTGATGTCATTTGTCATGCCGTCCCAATAGTATTGGGCTGCGATCAGTCTGGTCATCTGCGAAATGCCGGGTGATTGAAATCGCGATGGGCTCGTTGTAGTAGGGTGCCATGGAGTGATGGTGGAACAATTATTTTAGTGACACCCCGTCGTGTGATGGTCATAAGGTCCTTGTCATTGAGGATATACCTTGTGTCCCTCCGTAATTCGCCCTGATGATCTTTTATTTGACCTGTGGATAGAAATCCGCAGAAAGGGTTACGGGAGAGTAGGTCCGCTTCGTACTGACGCGAGCCCTTGAGGTATTTGACCTCATAGTCGTAAGCTGAGAGTCGAAGGCTCCAACGAAAGAGGCGTCCGGTGGGGTCTTTTATGGTCTTTAGCCATTGTAAGGCGTGATGATTCGAGTAGATGACAAATCTTGTACCTAGGAGGTACACTCGGAATTTGTCAACGCACTCTACAATGGCTAAGCACTCCAGTTCAGATATAGTGTAATTACGCTCATAGGAACGCAACGCGCGACTGTAATATTGTACAGGGTAGATGTTACGGTCAGGATGTACTTTTTTGTGTACACCTGCGATGCCCTGCGTGGAAGCGTCGCAATAGACCTGGCATGGGAGCCCTTCTTGAAATAGGTGTAACACAGGTTGTGTTGCGGGGTGTTGCTTCAATTTATCAAAGGCTTGTTGACAATTCGGGCTCCAAAGCCATTTGGCGTTCTTTTTTAGTAATTGATTTAAGGGGTGGCGAAGTCTAGCATATTCTGGGATGAATTTATGATATACATTGACGGCCCCTAAAAATGATTGTAAAGTTTTAATGTTGATAGGGGTTCTAATAGCGTTGATGATTTCGGTATTTTTAATATTAGGTGTGTAAGTCCCTGCGGTGATGTGGTAGCCGAGAAAATCTATTTCATTTTGATAAAAATTACATTTTTTAAGGTTAAGCTGGAGATTTTTCTCTGGACAGAATTTAAAGAAAAGTCGAAGGTGCGTAAGGTGCTGTTCTGAGGAGTCAGAAAAAATAACGAAGTCGTCATAATAATGGGCTATGAAAGAGAGGTGGTGTTTGTGGATCAACTGGGTAATCACACGTTCGAAAATTTGGGGTGCTGATTTGAATCCAAAGGGTAAGCGTTTGAAATTATATTGCCCTTGTTGAGTCACGAAAGAGAGTGGTGGTTGACTCTCCTCCGCGATGGGGATTTGATAGTATGCATTGCTTATGTCAACGGTGCTAAATACTCTGGCTTTCGACAGGTTATCCAGTACCGTTTCTATCAATGGCAAAGGATGCAAATCCGAGGGTACTAGTTCGTTCACGCGACGGAAGTCAATGCAGAGACGCACGGTGTTATCGCGTTTTCGAACGAGTGTCACAGGGGAGGAATATGGGCTAGAGGAGGGGGTGATTATGTCATGTTTTAGAAGTTGAGATACCTGGTCCTGAATTTCCTTCTGGTAGGCATAGGGAGTTCGGTATGGTTGGAGGGAAATAACCTTTTTGGAAATAATTTTGAGCTTTACACGGGTTATGTTGAGTGGTAATACATTGAATTTATTGATAGGGAAAATATCTTTAAAATAATACAATAATTGCTGATAAGGGATAGGCAGTTCTGGGCGTTGTTCGATAAATTCTTTAATCATTAATTCTCTAGAGGGGCATGGGCTGGTAGGAAGGTTATTAAGGTTGTAAGGGTGAGAGGGGCATTCAGGGGAAGGTTGATAAGTATTACTAAGGGTTGTTTGTAAGCAAGGCTCACGTGGAGGTTGAAAATCGTCAACGCCTAAGTTAACCGAGTGAATTATGGGTCGTTTAGGGTTAGAAGTTATTATTCGCGAGCCGTGCTTACAAGTGGGAAGGTCACATACAAAATGATACAAATGTTTAGGTACTGGAACACTATTTTGAAGTATCAATTGATTATGAAAATCTATTGTTAATCTTAAGAATTGCATAATAGATAGAATACTAAGTTCAAGGGGTGAATTTAAAATATAAAATGTTTCATCAAAATTAAAATTATTAAATTGTATTGGTAAGGTAACTAATCCGATTGGTTTGGCATGACTAGATATAGTACGGATAATAACATCATTGTTAATAGGGGTGGAACAAATGAAACTATTAAAATTTTTAATATATTCAAATTGATTTAAACTAATTATGGAAACATTGGCTCCAGAGTCAACTAGGAATGGCATCTTTAAAGAATGAATAATAGGGGTTAAAACAATTGCACTTACAGGCGTGTAGGTAGGTTCATTGAGCTTCGGAGGAGTTCTGCTGCCGAAGTTGGCATTACTTGGTTTCTCCCGAGCACGTCGTTGCTGCGGTCTCTTAGACACCTGCAGGGTGAGTCGATCTTTGGGGTTGCTCGACGTTGTGGACAGCAGGTGTAAAGGTCCGAAATGTCCGCTGGTAGGGCCCTCGCTGCTGACACTGTGCATGCCAGTGTTGTCCGCCACAGTAACGGCAAGGATATGGTGGGGTCTTGTCCACGGTGGTGGAAGGTGCTCTGCCCTGGCGCGGTGATCGTTGTTGGGTAGCTTTAGTGCTGGTGTTATCCCCTTCGTAGGTCAGCTGTTGGGCTAAGCACAACCATTTTCCTGGTTCCGAGGGTTGTGCCATCTTTAAATGGTTGCCATAGTTACGTGGCACACCGTTGGATAGTGCTTGCACGATGGCACTCTTAGGGAGGTTGATCGCCAATCCTATTCGGACCTTGTTCTTGTAGTAGGTCTCGATCTCGGGCATCGATGTGCATTTAAGCTCATAGAACTCTTGAAGAGTGAAGCTAGGGCGTCGGGGATAGACGGCGCAGAGTGACTCCTTGATCTCTTCATAAGTCTTATTGAGTAGAGCTAAGTCTTGTGCAATTTTGCGAGGTTCGCCTCTGAGTGATGATAGAGCCTTTCGAGCTTGGCGTGCTGGCTCTAAGTTGTGGAAGTTCGGCTGAGACTCAAGTTGTGAGAAGAAGTGTGCGGCAGGTTCATCTCCGTCGTAGGTGATTGCTTCTTCAGGCTCACGGTTTAAAAGTTGGTCGAGACAGAGGGTGAGAGTTCGAAAGGAAGCGGCTACAGTAGAGTCGGTCGTTGGTTCTTGTGGAACTTGGTTGTGGGTTTGTTCGATCATCGTGGTATTGCTTCTTGTTTTCTTCATACTCTGGTATATGAGGGATTTGTTTCCCGGTCAGGTCTTATCCTGTCGACTTTCAGTGTGGCAATATGATAATAATGTGGGGAGAGAGAAATAAGGAAACCACAAGTTTGGAAGAGAAATTCCAGGCAACCAGCGAGAGAGAGAGAGAGCGCGAGGTTATATCACCGCTGAACGACCGTTTGTGTAGCACACCACCCCCCGACTGTCCAAAAATTGTCCTGAGGTTCCAAGAAAAGCCCCCCCCCTCGGAATGTGGCCAGTGGCCCAAAATAGATTTGGAGAGAATTGCTTAACTTTTAAAAATAAAATCAGGAATTTATGGATCAAAGCAAACCAATTTTAGTTTCATATTAAGAAATCTAAAAGAGTTTCCCCTATGTCTCCCAATAGTTGTCCACATATGTAAGCTCCAGGAACACATGGGTGGACTTCCTTAAAAAAAACATATCCATATAGATACTATGACTACAAAGCACTCTTCAGACCTCAAGAAAATTGAATTAAAAAAAACTATGGAACACTCTCAAGACGTTGACGGATACCTTTATCCGAATACTCAAGAATTTGGCAATTGACAATTAAAATAATTTTATTGACATCTTGTCAATACATGCAAAAGTGCACAGTCTGTACTATTTTAAAAAGATAATTATATATATGCATAAAACTATGTACAATAAACATGGCGCCTCTGCCAGCGCTGCAGGGTTTGGTGAATTTGATGAGGAATTTGATGGGTACCATGATCGTAAAACTCAATATCCATGATAGTAGCAACATAAATTGCTATATGTGGTTCACATCTCCTATATGGAAGGAGATTTGTAACAGATATCTTACCTTTTAGCCAAATAATATTAATTCTGATTTTTAACTCAGAACAAATTTATCTCTATACCTCTTTTATTTTTGTGAGTGAGACTATTTTGCTTTGATCAAAATAAATTCCCTGCTAATTTTTTACAATGTCTTCCTAAATTTTTCTGAGTGGCAACTCAATGCAAAATTTTGCCTTTAAGAAATTATTTTCACATAAAAACCTTTTTAATTATTTGAGCATTAGTAATAATATACATTTATAATTATAAAAGTAGAGATAGAAAGGTATTGTGGTCTAATCTTTTGTTTGTTGGTAATCAGTTGACCCGGGATCAAAACTGGCCTTAGATTGGGAATAATATTACATTGCTTCAAATTCCTTCCAGCTCTTACTAAAATCCAAATTCACCAGCGCCTGCCCAGAAGCCCAACCCTTCCTCTACGTGGCGGGTGGGAGAAGCAGCACAAGTAAGGGACTGCCCTGTAGTACGGTGTCGTGAGCCACTACGGTAACCATAAACAGGGACCTCTGAAATGTGGCTGACTAACGGGATAATGGTACCCCACCCCCTTCTTTCTATGAAGCAACAAAATCAGAAATTGACGATGGACAAAATACCACCACCACCACTTCATCAGCGACTGCCTTGTGAATAGCCTTGTTTCTCTTATATCTTGTAACAGTCGACAATGACTATACGTATATAGATAAGTTGTTCACTAACATTATAGGAATTTGGAAACCCTTAAAGAATTGGAAGCAGCGTTAAACCCTCAATATTTTCTGTGTTGGACAACACTTGATCATTGAACTTTGCTCTTAGGAGAGAAAAGCTGTACACCTATATCTCTGCCCATTGAATCACCTGATAAGAAATATCAATAAATATACAAAGGTGAAGACAATATAGTTGAAGCGTTATTTTTCAAAATTCTTTTATTGAATTATTCTATAACAACAAAATCACATTTTCTATCAGCTTCTCATATTATATATATATTTACAGAATTTACGTATTTGATCAAATATTTTGTCATAAAATCTATACATGTGAAGCTGCTTCAGGAAATATGGATTTTGTTGTAGTCAATATCTTATTCAGTGTTTAGTACAGCTTTGGTGCAGCAGGGGCCGCAGCATGTGGCTGATGCTGCCTCATGGAAGGCTGATGAACAGGAGCCATGATGGTAGTGGAAGCTTGGGGAAACTCTGCTGGTTTGATTTCAGAAATCTGTGGTGAGCTAATGATTTTGGGTTGGTGGAAGTCCTGCATTGCTGGGATGGGGGCAGAAAGAGATGGCTGAGAAATGGAGGCAGAAGCTCCTTCCATCTGTGGTTGGTGAGCAGGCGCTTGGGGGATTTGAGGATAGTAATAATCCTTCATTGCTGGTGCTTGAGGCAGGGGCATCTGAGGCTGAGAAATGGGAGCGGGGAAAGCTGAAATCTGAGGTTGGGCAATGGGTGCGTGGTGAACTGGCATCTGGTGCTGGTGATTATGAGCGGGCATAGCTTGAGTCTGGGGCTGAGGATTGAAAGCGGGCATAGATGGCTTTTGGGGCTGAGGATTGAAAGCGGGAATAGCTGGCATCTGAGGTTGAGGACTGAGAACGGGCATAGCTGGCTTCTGGGGCTGAGGATTGAAAGCGGGCATGGATGGCTGCTGGGGCTGAGGATTGAAAGCGGGCATAGCTGGCTGTTGGGGTTGAGGATTGAAAGCGGGCATAGCTGGCATCTGGGGAAGAGGATTAAAAGCGGGCATAGCTGGCATCTGGGGTTGGAATTCGGGAGCAGAGATAGATTCTATCTGAGGCTCAGGAATAGCAGCAGGCTTCATCTGGGCTTGTTGTCCATAGCCATAGTTATCGACGGACTTGGGAATCTCTGCTATCTGTTGTTGAGCCATGGGAATAGGAAGCTGTTGCTGAGAAATGGGAGCTGGCATCTGAGGTTGAGGATTGAAAGCTGGCATAGGTGGCTGCTGGGGCTGATGATTGAAAGCGGGCAGAGCTGGCTGCTGGGACTGAGGATTGAAAGCGGGCAGAGCTGGCTGCTGGGGCTGAGGATTGAAAGCGGGCAGAGCTGGCTGCTGAGGCTGAGGATTGAAAGCGGGCAGAGCTGGCTGCTGGGGCTGAGGATTGAAAGCGGGCAGAGCTGGCTGCTGGGGCTGAGGATTTAAAGCGGGCATAGCTGGCATTTGAGGTTGAGGTTTGAGAGCGGGAATAGCTGGCATCTGGGGCAGAGGATTGAAAGCGGGCAGAGCTGGCTGCTGGGGCTGAGGATTGAAAGCGGGCAGAGCTGGCTGCTGGGGCTGAGGATTGAAAGCGGGCAGAGCTGGCATCTGGGGTTGGGAGATGGGAGCAGAGATAGCTTGTATCTGTGGCTCAGGAATAGCAGCAGGCATCGCATAGGCTTGTTGTTCATAGCCATAGTTATCGACAGACTTGGGAATATCTGCCATCTGTTGTTGGGCCATTGGAATAGGAAGCTGTGGCTGAGCGTGGGGGAGATCCATCTGAGCCTGGACACCAGCAGGGAATGGGCTGACACTCACGTCAGCATTGGCTGCTCCTGCAGCACCAACACCAGGTTCATTGGTCACAATCTTGTGAAAATTGTGAAAACGCTTGTGTCCGTTGGCGTCAGTCTCTTCATTGTGGTGGGCGTGGTTGTTGCAGCCGTTTTCAGCGTTTAAACTGGTAGAGAAAGGCTTGGGGGCTTCCTGGTGTTTCTGATACAGAAACACATAAAATGATATTTTACAAACATATAGTGACAATTGAAGATATTTCTATTCTCATAATTGTAAATATCTTATTTCACAACCTATCCTAAGTCATTATAATTAATTCATTATGATTAATATTAATCATAATGATATTTTTCATTACTATCGTTTCATAAAAAGAGCATAAATGAAATTTTTATATGATTTCATGAGTTTGATATGGAATATTTCATAGGACACATTACTGAATAAACAAGAAAAATCAAACAAGATATAAATCTGTTTTGGAATTATTCGTTCAATCCAGAATTTCAATAAATTTAGATTTTCAAATGTTACAATATAAACTAATTTTTACTTAAATATCTGCATTTAAACAGAAATAACAAATAATTTGGATGAAAATCTATTCATTTCATTTACAAAAAAAATCTTTACAAACAATTGATATATTTTTTAAAATCGAATTAAAAAAAAAATAAACGGTAAATCAAATCATCATATTTTATTTAATATAGTATCACGGTTTAATCTCATTTGATATAAATAATTATGAATATATATGTGTGGGAGCATGATGATTAATTTCTAAATTCAACTATATAAAAAAAGGTCCCCAACACCTGTAAATTATTCCTTGCAGAGACAGAAGATAATTTCAAATAAACACTTTGCTTTTAAATAGCGAGAAAGAAAGGTATTTTAATGCTAGAAAAGTATTCCTACAATATCAGCCTATTTCAGCTTTTGTGAGTATCATTTCTTATATAAAATTAATATGAAATATGCAATTTTTAAATTGTTCGCAAAAATCGCTACTGGGATTCCAAAAAAAAAACAATAGTTGAAAAATTATATGAATATTTTGAGTTAATTGAATGAATTTATTCTGATATAATTTTCTCTCTCTATATGCAAAAGGTAAAGATACTCACCATAGCCGGAGCCATTGCTGGAGCCATAGCAGGGCTCATGGAGGGGGCCATAGCAGGGCCCATAGAGTTGGGCATAGCAGGGCTCATAGAGGAGTGCATTGCAGGGCCCATAGAGGGAGCCATAGCAGGGCCCATAGAAGGGGCCATAGCAGGGCCCATAGAGGGGGCCATAGCAGGGCCTGTAGAGGGGCTATATTCCCTGTAGATGGGGCGTTCATAGGCCAAACAGCATCCCACAGCCAGGGAGAGAAAGCTGAACTTTACCTGAGTCACAACAACAAACATTTCAACTTTAAGTTTCCACGAGAATATATTTGAGTAGACTCTGATGTGAGATTCCACTTCACTCAGGTTCCTAACATGTGGGAGAGACTTACGAAGAGATCCATGCTAGACGGAGGAGATGTAACTACACCCCGACCCCCGGGGTAGCTTATATACCCGAGGGTTGGGGGGCCTGACCTACTTTGTGGAGATAGGGTTTCCTTTAGATGCTGCCATACATTTTGGAAATTTATTCTATGGTTTTAACTAAAAGGTTGATGTAGGCAGAACCTCACGTTCTAATATCAATTAATTAATCTGCATACACAACTCTTATAAATATCTGACACATCCTTTAATATTATCCTACAATGACAAATGACTTCATATATGAACAAAAATTTCAATTTCAAAAGGAAAACATCTAATTCAAAGAACTTAACATTACAAAACATGATCCACTGAGTTATGATACAAATAATATATGCTTTCTCTTTTTGGTCAATATATTAATCTGTAATTTCAAGTATATTCTAAGGAAATATCCAATCACTCGATTAGGTATATAAAAAGTCACGAAATCACACATCTACCTACAGAGCCTGAAACTATAAAGTGGAAAACATCGATTTAAAAGTAAATATAGTTCCTAAAATTTCAATTTAAATATTTTATTTCAAAAATAAATAATTGTAGATAATTATTTCTAGTAAAGTAAAGAAATGAATTGATTAATAATTAACAAGTAAAAAAGGAATTCTTTGCGACAAAGAATATTCTAAATAACTGCTCAAGAGATTTAAACACATCTACCCATGTTAAAACTCTAGTAGACTTTCTTGATTAATATTTATTCACTGTTTTAAAAGGAAGATCTCTTAGTGATAAATAAATGGAAAATTTACTTTTATTACTAGCGTTGTCTCTGTGCTCGTTTAATTATGTATAGCTTCCCTTGCAAGCCTATTCATGCTTCTCCCCCCTTATTTGACACATTGTAAATAACATTGCTGATTATTGTGACTATTGTATATACCCTCTTCTACTTGGAGAAGTTGTATAAGACCAAAAGGTCATAACAGGAACTTTTGTTGTTGTTATTACTGTTATTCTTGCATGTATATACCCTCTTCTACTTGGAGAAGTTGTATAAGACCAAAGGGTCATAACAGGGATTTTTGTTGTTGTTATTACTTTTATTCCTGTATGTACCCTACATTTCTGTGCTAGGAGAATCCATTAAAGAATATAAGGTCTTTATAAAGCTTGTTGTTGTTGACAGCTCCGTGAATAATTTAATCAGATAATCATCAATGCTATTTAGAACCGTGCAATATATGTATCGAAAATAAAGGCACACATTTCAATTGGAAAATTCCTTAATACAATTAATTTTAGAATTCACGCAGAGAAAGATTACGACATTTCTAAATTATTTATCAATTTTATCTTGACTAAGAGCGCAAAGGTACAATATGCAAAATTATTTCAATGCGGATAGGGAAAACGACTTTCCATTTCTAAACAACTTATAGGCAACATTTTACCCGAGGAAAAAATCACACAAAGAATGAATATAATATATTATAGATAGTTTTGAAAATAGAGCAATCGAATTTAAATCAATAGATAATAAAATGGCATATATTGGATTGAATGAAATATTTATTTGCCAATATTTCGGTTGGGTGAACGCCAACCTTTATCAAGTCATTACATATTTGTATAAACAAACTCAGCACCGCATATTTCAACTGTGATATTATAACACTATGCGGCGCTGAGTCTGTTTATACAGAAATATAATGTCTTGATAAAGGTTGGCGTTCAGCCAACCGGAATATTAACAAATAAATATTTTTTTCAATCCAATATATGCCTTTTTATTATATATTATTATTGATTATATTTCAAATTTTTGAGTATTATGGCACAGCTTCAACACGATGAAGAGGGCCAACAGCCTGAAAAGGGCAGGTGACTGGCTTTTGTTTTTATTTATAAAGAAATTTGATAAGCCCTATTTTATAATAAATTACCTAAATAAAAGCTTTTAGTTTATTTTTATTCCGCTAGAAGGCGCTCTGTTACCTAAAATGCCAATGTGAGCGGTATGAATATGCCTATTTATTTTTTTAAATATCATATTTGACATTTTTATTTTTTACTTCACTCACATATGAAATATATTTATAGAAATATACAAAAAATATGTTATAACATAATCATAAATGCATATGTTGAGAAACGTATAGAGATATGATGAGTAATATTGAACACCTATATAAACCTACCAATATATTATAAACCTATTTATGTATAACTGATATACAAAATTAAAGGATTTAAGCATGAATGTTTCTTTTATACACATTTCTTCAATGGCAAAAAATTACTTCTGTAGCTATGAAAGATTGGGCATTCTATCAATAAATGTATTGAGGTTTTGACAATCCCTCTTACTGGAGAGTTGATAACCATAGTAAAAACGACGATTTTGGCTATGAAATTTTTCCTTTGATGGAAAGTGTCATTTAGCGTGGGTGTCCTCTCATGAAAGTTGTTTTACTGTTAAAGTCTCGAGTAATACTTCATCAAATATTATTCATTATGATGTTATCCCTTTACCATATTCTAAAGTGAAATAATTTGAAATGAGAAATTATAAAAGTCACAAAGTGATAATAATAATATATAGTAATATTCACACATATTTCAATTGGAACCTTTTTCTCTGATGACTATTAATTAGAAATTTAAAGTATTATAATTATATGTATGACAATTTAAACCAACAACCTCATATTGTATATAATATAACAAGTTTTTCATGTTGTATAATAGAAACACATCTGTAAATAATTATACGCATTATTGACATGTGTCATTACATCATCATATGTCATGTACTTTGTACAAACTGAGGATAATTAAATAAAAATCTGTAATAGATTAAGAGTTTAGCTAAAGCAGATATTGGAATATAAGAAATCCAAAGTCTAAGAACGAGGCTTACAAGATGTCAGGGCGTTGCCAAAAATATACAATGACTCTCTTCCTATCCACGCCTTTGTAGCATCCGCTGAAACCCAATACTTCCTTTCGGCAAAGATATATAAGCCTCCAACAGGGCCAGAAATAAATAGTCACTTCACCATCAGCCAGAGCCCTCGTCTGATGTGTCCAAGGTCCACCTCATCTACCATGTAGACCAGTAAGAACTTTTCTCAAATCTCTATCTTGCTCCTAGCTCGACTTTTATCAGTTCATGGAACTTTCCGAGTACAGCAGCGTCCCTTCGTTTTTGTATGGACATTCCCAAGCTTTCTATTCTGCCTTGACCACGACTGCCTGTACTCTGTGAGGACTGCTAAAGGTCTTCCAAGGTGCAGAGAGGTACTGGAAAACTCTCCACACCCTGACTGTCCCTCTCGGTTACCACAGTAAAGCGAGAGACCCTCTCGGATTTCACACCACAGCGAGAGACCCTCAGGATCTCACACCATAGCTTAAGTCGACAGGATCTCACACCATAGCTTAAGTCGACAGGATCTCACACCATAGCTTAAGTCGACAGGATCTCACACCATAGCTTAAGTCGACAGGATCTCACACCATAGCTTAAGTCGACAGGATCTCACACCATAGCTTAAGTCGACAGGATCTCACACCATAGCTTGAGTCGACAGGATCTCACACCATAGCTTAAGTCGACAGGATCTCACACCATAGCTTAAGTCGACAGGATCTCACACCATAGCTTAAGTCGACAGGATCTCACACCATAGCTTAAGTCGACAGGATCTTACACCATAGCTTAAGTCGACAGGATCTCACACCATAGCTTAAGTCGACAGGATCTCACACCATAGCTTAAGTCGACAGGATCTCACACCATAGCTTAAGTCGACAGGATCTCACGCCATACCTTAAGTCGACAGGATCTCACACCATAGCTTAAGTCGTCAGGATTTCAACTATAGCTTAAGTCGACCGGATCTCACACCATAGCTTAATTCGACAGTATTTCACACCATAGCTTAAGTCGACAGGATCTCACACCATAGCTTAAGTCGACAGGATCTCACACCATATATATCCTTATATCTATAAAAATGAAATGCGAAATCGATGTTTGTTATCGCATCACGCAAAATCTACTGACTCAATCATTATGGAATTTCGCATGTAGGTAGCTGAAGATTTCGTTTAACATATAGGCTATTCAAAAAACGAAAAGGTTTAATGTGCTATTTTTAAAAAATGTTAAACCAAAATTCCTTAGTTCAAGCCTTTTACCGCTTGGCGGCGCACTGGTCGCGACGATAAATGAATTTGATTGGTTAATAATTTTACACGTTGTTGTTGTTTTGTAATTTTACCCGCTTAATGTGCCTTTAGCAGGTAAGATTATTTTTATATATTTAAACTCTTTGAAAATAATTTTAATCGATCATTATCAAATAAATACGCCCCCGGAACCTGGGTTTATTAAAACTGTATTGTGAAATTTCTCACGTAGGGAGTTGAGGTTTTGGTTTAACATTTAGGCTAAAAGCACAAAAATTGCATTTCGAAAAACTTTCTTTTCCTTTTTAGAAGGTAGATTTTATTTAATCATTTAGTAATATTTTTTCAATTTAAATTAATTGGAATTATTATTTATTTCGCAGCTTATTCATATATTTTGCTTCGTTTAATTTTAATTAGTGTAAATATAACGATCTACATTTTTAAAGATAAGTGTACTATTTTATCTCATAAGTATATTATTTTTAGAACAGTATTCTATTTTTTTCTTTCTTATATTTAGAGTGCGTATAAATTTTATTAAAGTTGTTAAAAGTATATTTATTGAAAAAAGTATGTTTTACAATATAACTTGCTACATATATTTTACTATATGTTTGTTCCATGTAATATATTTATGCTCTAATAGCATTTATATTGTAAGCAGCAGCTATGAATTTTCAGTAACTGCTTTATTTGAGGGTTGGCTAAACATTTTTTTTCTGTCATTGGTTTAGGTAGGGTTTATATTTATCTGCTTCACAATATATGACTGCTCATATATATTTATATGGTACAACCATATTTTTATATGAATGCATATATATATATATATATATATATATATATATATATATATGCAAATATACTCATTTATATAAATAAATATACAATCAGCGATCGTTTGGTGCATAATTTTACGTTATGTTTGTTTCTAGACTAAATTTATTCAAATCAAGATAGCTTTTTTTATGCTTTTAAAAGTAAGTATAATATATTTAGCGTTTCATAATACTTTTCAAATTAAAGTCTTTGGAAACAATATTGCTTTTTTCCTATCCTGCAGGTCAACAGTACACTGCAACATGCTATCATAACTCTGGCTTTTGGCATTGATATTTATTTATTGTGAAAGTACTGTTTGCTACCTTAAGCTCTGGAGAAATTATAATGTAGATCCATCCTGTGGAAATCACACCATAGTGAAAAAGAACGTATGTAGCTGGTAGCAAATTTTGTGCCCTGTGTGAAGCTAGCGTTCAAATTTAATTTTTTTAAAAGATATTTCTATTGTTGGCCTTATTTTCACTTGTCCTGACCCATATAGGGTTAATTAATAACTCATTTGACATTTTACCTTTATTTATGGTCTTGGCAATATATATGTAAAGCTTTTTAGGTAAAAAAGAATTGAGGTATATTTTGAAATATAGATAAAAATCACAAGGAAGCAAGACCAGATCCAAATAAATAAATTATGTGTGGTTTCAGTAACAGCATTGTTACCATCTTCAGACAAAAGTACTGAATACATTCAGTAATTTTGTCTTTATAAGGTAACAATGCTGTTATTGAAACATCACACATAATTCGTTTATTTTTTATTTGGTCTTGCTTTTTTGGTATTTTTAACATTGCCCTTGACTATTAGAAAATGATGCAAATTTCCTAATTATTTTATGCCATTTTAAAAAGTACATTCTTTTGTAAAAATATCTAATTTCCCACATTTATCTAAAACTGCCAGCAATAACCTAATAAAAAAATAATCCAAGTCTGGGTATTTCAGTATTGCAGATATATTACATTTTTAGAAGTTGTTTAACTATAGATGTACATGCCGGATTAGGTGCCCTTAAAAATGTTTAATCTGGCTGTTTCTTCTTGAACTGCCGAGAGTGAAGTGGAGAAAGTGAAATTTTCAGGTTGCGAGGACCATTTCCCTTAATTCACACTAATCATTTGATTTTTTTTTTTTCATTTTTTAGATACCAAAGGCCAGTTTGGTTACTTGCACTCACTGGAGGGGTTTGACTTTTTCAAGATTCAGGGGCCATTGGGGCAATTTTTTTTTTTTCAGAACAAATTCCCCAAAACTGGATTCGATGATCCCGGGTCGTGGTTTTTAAAAATCAACAGTTTAGACCACTCCTCCAAAAATGCACTCTATTCATTAGATGTGTTTGTGAAATTGATCTTATATTTCAGATTATTTTTACCAGAATTTTTAATTTTGATATTTGCAGTTTATCTCCATTGTGCTGAAAGAAAATTCTTTACTTTAAGTTTTAAAACAGTTGGGGGCTCTATTCATTCAAGAGTAAACCCCACTCGAACAATACCCGGGCGAAGCCGGGTCCATATATCTATATAGGCTCAATTTATTGGGCAGTTTTTTCAACCAAATTAGACTTTTTTTTAGGCCTTCTTCCATTGTCTTTTTTTTTTGTTTTGCTGTCATATGTTTAGGTAGTATTTAGATTTATCTGCTTCATAATATGTAGCTTCTCATATATATCTATGTATGTTCTACTCATATTTATTGTGCATATTTTTTCAGCTAATTATACTTTTTTTTTACGTCTTCTTCCATTTGATTTTTTTTAATCAGTTGTTTTACGTTTTTCACTGAGTTTTATGCATTTTTCCCCTCCTTTCAGATTATTTCTATGCTTTTTTTTTATTTTGGCCTTAGTCATGAGTCGCGCTTATTTTAATACACTATTTTTGAATTTTTTTCTTCAATCTCAGTCCTTGATGTTTTACATTTTTCAGTTATCCTTATTTTTATTTTTACTAATGCTTTGTGTTTGTAGGTATGCCAAGCCATAGGAGAAGCAATCTTTCTCAGCGTTCCAATAGCTCTAGGGTTCAGCATGCTTCAGGGTCAAACATTGCAAGTAGTTGGTGTGCATCTTGAGTCTCCCTGTTTCTCGCATGGGCAACTCTATGTAGCATGCTCCCGTGTTTCCAGCCCTAAAAATTTATTTGTCTTTAGTTCTACTTTTAGCAAGACACGCAATATTGTTTATCAGGGGGCTTTGATATAGATTTTGACAATTTTGAAAGAGATTTCTTCGAATAATGATTTTGGGAAGCTTGACTTTTGTAACTACATAATTTGTGAATAATTTGTTATCATTATTGCTCTACTGTAGTTTCATCAATAAAGCTTTTTTTACTTTATTTTATTTTAATTTTTTCACATTTAATTCATTTACATAACTCTATTCTTGAAAATTGTTTTTTATTTTTTTTATGGTATCAACATTTCTGGTTCAATTAAGGTTTTTGTTAGCCTGCAACACACTTTATCATAGCTCATTGCATTTATCAGGATAACTTTGCTGTTTTGATTTTTACACCATTAGTATTTTCATGCCTCTATAATATTATATTTGTTTGCAGATTTTTATAGACAATTTGGTTTGGGTTATATACATTAAGAATATGTAAAAATATAAAGGTCAAAGTTTTACAACAAAAAAAAATTTTGGAACACCATTTCTCTCCCATTTAATTTAATGATGCTTCATTTATGATTTTTTAGAATTGCATTATTTTTATGCATATTATTTTTAAAATTTGTGTTAGCAAGACATGGAATATTGTTAAGTTAATGTAATATTAACATAAACTTTACCAACCCGTGAAGCGTTAGCTCCAGTCTTTTACCGCTGAGGGCAGCACTGTTAGAGCTAATAAATGCTTTCGATTGGTGCTTACTTTTACATGCTGTTTGTTTTTAGACTAAATTAATACACATCAAGTTAGCATTTTTTCATTCTTCAAAAGTTAAGATTATATTTTTAACGTTTCATAATACTTTTAAAATTAAAGCCGGAAATAATATTGCTTTTTCCCATCCTGCAGGTCTACATTACACTGCAACAGCTATCATAACTCTGGCTTTTGGCATTGATATTTATATAATGTGAAAGTACTGTTTGCTACCTTAAGCTCTGGAGAGATTATAATGTGTCTACAGATCCATCATGTGGAAATCACACCATAGTGAAAATGCATTTAGCTGGTAGCAATGTATCACATTTGTAGACATTGTGTGCGCTTACAGTAAAAGCAGTCGCTACCTACCCACCATGGTTATCATGGCCTGTACCACGCGTACTAGGGATAATTAAAAAAAAAAGGAAGCAAGACCGAATACGAATAATTACATTATGTGTGGTTTCAGTTACATTTTGGCTATCTTCAGACAAAGGTACTGAATACATTCAGTAATTTTGTCTTTATATGGCAACAATGCTGTTACTGAAACATCACACATATATATATTTTTTTTTTATTTGGTCTTGCTTTTTTGGTATTTTTAAAATTGCCCTTGCCTATTAGAAATTTATGCAAATTAACTATTTAGATATATAAATGCCGGATTAGGTGCCCTTTAAAATGTTTGCTCTGGCTCTTTCTTCTTGGACAGCCGAGAGTGAAGTGGACAAAGTGAAATTTTCAGGTTGTGCCGACCATTTTCCTTTATTCAAACTAATCATTAGATTTTTTTTTTATTTTTAAGAATAAAAGCCCAGTTTGGTTACTTGCACTCACTGGAGGGGTTGGACTTTTTCAAGAATCAGGAGCCATTGGGGCAATTTTTTTGTTTAAGAACAAAGTGTCTAAATCTGCATTCAATGATCCCGGGTCATGGTTTTTAAAAATTAACAGTTTAGACCACTCCTCCAAACAGCACTCTATTCATTAGATGTGTTTGTGAAATGGATCCTATATTTCAGATTTTTTCACAAGCATTTTCGATATTGCTGTTTGCAATTTATCTCCATTTTGCTGAAAGAAAATTCATTACATTGAGTTTACAAACAGTTGGGGCCTCTATTCATTCATGAGTAAACCTCGCTCGAACACTACACAGGCGAAGCCGGGTCCAGTCGGGTAAAACCCGGGCGTTGCCCGGGCCACTCGGCTAGTATATATATATATTAATTAATATGTATTTTTAAAGCATAATCAAACAACTAGGTGAGTCTCGGAATGACTTTTCTGTAAAATATTTATTTTTTACTATGATATTGATTACAAAATTCCGAGAAAATTATATTTAAAAACTAATATAATTTAAAAAAAAAAACAGTTTTTAATAATCCTCTCTTTATAATCCTCTTCCTCAGTTATAATAAAATATATTCAAAATAAAAAGTTATAGAAATCAGAACATAGTGTCAAAGACAATATAAAATGACACTTAAAAAAAAGTTTTACCATCTCTAATTATTACGGAGGATATATAAAAATTGAAAGTTTTAATAATTTAAATAAATCGTATTGTTTTTCCCATAAAAAAAATCATAAAATGGCAAAAGAGTAGAGAGCCTTTTGCTACAGTAAATGACATGAATCGCGCGAAAGCATCTCAAATGAAAAAAAAAAAGCTAATATACATAATATAAATTTGAATAAATAAGTAAGGTTTTTACAAAATAACTTATAAAGTGTCAATATTTTCTATATTTTACATAATGTAAACATGTGCAAAATGCGTTAAATACAACGTGCAGATCTTCAGTCCCTCAATCGGAATACACCTTGACGGAATTGTTTAACATGTCCTGCCTTAGCTACAGCTCCCTTCCCTCCTACAACAGGCCCGGTGAGACCCCCAACATCATGACCTTCCTGGACCGTCCACGAGCCCAGAACTGCAACAAATAAACCATCTGAGCATCACATCCCCGCCTTTGTCTCATCAAATGAGACATTGATCTTCAATGATCTTTTAAAAAAATGTTTTTGAGACATAAATATTTACCTTGAAGCTATAACGCGCCATTTATTTTTTTATTATTTTTTTTTTATTATTATCCCTAGTACACGTGGTACAGGCCTTGTTAATCATGATGGGTAGTTAACGACTGCTTTTACTGTAAGCGCATCACATGTCTACACATGTGAAAAGCAGTTTGACTTTGTACTTACAAATGTGCCATAGCCCCGTTTGTTTACTTACACTCGCTGGTGGGGTTGGAATTTTGCAAGAAACGGGGGCCATTGGAGCATTTTTTTAAACAGAAAAAAGTGTCGGGAATCGAACCAGGATCGTAGTGGTCGAAAACCAAACGGTTTAACCAGCCTTCCACCGACGCGCCATTTATACATACATTAAATGAAAATGATGAAAGAATGACTGTTTCTTTATACTTGAAGTGAACTTCTACTGTCCTGGGCCCTGCCAATATTTTTTTCATCACAGTAAGAACAGTTTTCGTTTGGTGTGTAAAATAAACATTCGTTTTTTAATGTTTTAATGTACTGTATAAATATTTACGTTACAATTTTCCGGGAAAAAACAATGATGATTAATAAAAATACAGTTAATTCATCCTTTCATACCTCATTCCTAAGGTTAGAAATAATCGTTATTTCTCCTTAAAATAAATATCGATTTTTCGTTCAAAAGAAATACATGCGGGATAATTTTCAAATGTCGTCCTACAATCATAATCCGCATTATATTGTATTATAAAAAAATACAGTGTATTAAAATTTTAAATCGTGCTTTCTCTCAAAGCGATAATAAAAAATAATAATAATTTATTTTGATTCTAATTTGAATTACATCCATTATATCTATTTCCACTCTACCCATAAGTTTATAGGCAGTATTTCTGTCCTCTCATACCTCGCTTTCTATGGATAGTCTTTGGTTGATAGTTCAGTCTTCTTTCTTATCTCCACTCAATCATATCTGGGTGAAGTAGAATGTCTCTGCCTTTTCATCAAGACTGGGAGCACTAATCAGTGGCAGGCCGACTTATCTCCAAAATAAATGGCCGCCTCTGACATGAGGAACAGACACCATGTGCAGCTGCTCCTAACATGGAGTACAAACGCTGCTCATCCTGTATCCCTGGATTAGAAGCCCTCACAGGGTACTATCAGCCGGGCAAGCTGAGTCCAGGTTTTTTAGTTAGCTTGGTACTGCTCCCCCCCTCCTTTTTCATCCCGGCTTGGGACCGGCAAAGGCAGAGTTGATAGTTCAGTGCTTCAAATCAACGGGTAAAGACTGATTGAATTTTGCTTACTCTTCAATTCTTTGAAAAAGTTCTTAAAATTTTATGTAAAAAAGTTGAACATTACAGGCGCCTCTGAGTAAGATGAAAATTTAATAAGAATGTATATAATGTATTCAAAAATTGCTATTTTAAATATATAAATGAAAGGAAAAGGGATGTGCACACTTACAGTAACTAGATTCCTTTAATTTACTCACATAAAAATTTATCTTTCGACCATCATCAGAAGTTGCTAGGCAAAAATCCATCTACAATGGCTTCAATGGACATATTTCTACTCATCTCTAGCTCTAATCTCTACAGCCTATTCCACGCTGACGAGCGCCAAAAGCGCGAAACGCGTTCATGGATGGCTTTTCTTGATTTATCAAGAAATTGGGTTGGCCAAATATCAGGGAACGGGCTAAATCAATGAATAATTGATTTCTGTTCCACCAGATGGCGCTCTGCCTTCTGAAAAGCACATGTGCTCCTTGTAAGGATATGCCATTTTTTATTTTAATATCTCTACTTATTTGCATGTTAGAAAATAAATAAGTATTTAACGCTTTTAGATTAAAATCTATCTAGACTCATAGCTATGATCTACAAAGGCAACTTTCTTAAATGTATTTTGTATGATAATAAAAACAAAATGGGTATGTCCAGACCGCTACCATGAGCATTTAAGATAACAGAGCGCTGAATCCAGGTTGTTGTTGTTGTCGTGTCTAAAGTAGAGTCTTAGATGTCTCCATGCATCTCTATCACAGCAGCAGCAATATCCACTATCTTGCTCTTCATTGGAAAATAGGTGCCGTTGCCACGTTAGTCACCTTGGAAACGAACCAGAAACAGCAAGGACATTATTGTTTGATTCAGGATTACCCATGGCTTTCTGGGCGGAGGCAGTCGCTACTGCATCATATGTCAAAAACTGTACTCCACATAGGTCAATCAAGCTTGATACACCAATGGAGAAATGGAAAGGAAGAAAACCCTCCATTCGACATTTCAGAATATTCGGTTGTTTGGCGTTTTGGCCCATTACACAACAACATAGAAATAAATTTATGCCTAAAAGTCGAAAAGGTATTTTTGTAGGTTATTCTCTGAAAAGAAAGGCTTATCGAGTGTATGACATAATCACTAAGAAAATAGAAGAAGTAAGATCAGTAAAATTTGTCGAAAATGAGAAAGGAATTGATTATGCAAAAAATCTTCAAGAAGACACAAATTACGACCATTTTTCATATAAAAAGGAAGAGGAAGATGATATTGAAATCGACCTTCGGACGCGTCCAGAAACCTCAGAACTAAATGAAGAAACGATTCCCACGCTAGACGAACCTAACGAGGAAAGAATTGTAAGGTCAGGTCGCAAAAAGGGAGATACACAAAAAGTTTTAGAGCAAAAACACAGAGCAAAACTGAGAGAAGAAGAAATGAAATTGCTTGAACAAGGCGTTCGACGTTCGCAAAGAATAAAAGAAATAAATAACGTGAATTTTATATTAGAACCAGAATAACCCATTCCCGAAAATTATGAGGAGGCGATTTACTGCGAGAATAAATGTGAATGGCTCGAAGCAATGAAAGAAGAACTTTACTCTATTAACAAGCATAAGGTATGGACTCTCGTTCAAAGAGAAAAGAATATGGAGATCATAAAATGCAAATGTATCTTTAGCATAAAGAGTACGCCTGGTGAAGGTGTTTATAGAAGAAAGGCTAGATTAGTTGCTATTGGTTGTAATCAAAAATATGGCGTAGAATATGAGGGATCTTTTTCACCAGTGATCAGAAAAGAAAGTCTTCGTGCAATTGTAGCCCTAGCAGCTCAGTTGAATTTGGTTATAACATCATATGATGTGAAGACCGCCTACCTTTATGGAGAATTGAAAGAAACTATTTTTATGAAACAGCCGGAAGGATTTGTTGAAAAAGGTGAAGAAGACAAAGTTTGCAAATTGTTAAAAAGTATATATGGACTTCCACAATCGGGACATTGTTGGAATAAAAAGATCAACGAGCTACTGATACAACTGGGAATGGAAAGATCGCAATATGATCCATGTGTGTACACTTTTAGAAAAGGAAAGGAATATGGAATATTGGGTTTATACGTGGATGATCTAATAATAGCCGGAACGGATAAAATCTTTAATGAAAAACTAGCATCAGAGATAGGAAGATTTGTTGCTTTAAAAGAAAAAGGGGAGAATGAACCTTTCATTGGTATAGAGATAAAGAAAACAGAATACGGTTTTGATCTATCACAAGCCCATTATATCGATAAAATCTTGAAGAAATTTGCATTCGAAGAATGTAACATTGTACAAACTCCAGGAGATCGAGACCAAAGTTTTGATGAATGTCAAGACTCCAAACCAGTAGACAGGACATTGTATCAAGAGATGATCGGATCCCTGATGTATTTGGCAACCGGAACTCGTCCAGATATTTCTTTTAATGTGAGCAATTTATCCTGATTTTGCAATGATGCAAGAGAAGTACATTTAACAGGAGTTAAGAGAATATATAGATACCTGAAGGGCACCAGAGATAAAATGTTAAGATACAAGCCATCAGAAAATAGCATTCTTGTCAGCACAGATGCAAGCTGGTGTTCAACAGGTGACGCAAAGTCCTATTCCGGATACACAGTTAAACTGGGAAACAACCTGATCAGTTGGAGAAGCAAGAAACAAAGTTTGGTGGCTCTGTCTACATGCGAAGCCGAAATGATTTCGATATGCGAAGGGATCTGCGAAGTAAAATGGATTAAAGGACTTTTAGAAGAACTATGTAAGGATGCGAACTTTCCTACAACGCTTAAAACAGATAGTCAATCTGCTATCAAGTGGATTAAATCTGAAAAAATAACTTCCCGGACAAAACATATAAACCGAAAATTGTATTTTATAAAAGATGCTGTGGAAGAAGGAACAATCGACCTTGAATTTGTTAGGAGTGACGAAATGGAAGCGGACCTATTAACAAAGAGTCTTCCCAAGGAGAAACTTAAAAACTGTATAAACTCTCTCGGACTTGTTTGATAGAAGCTTCCACACAGGGGAGGGATTGTCGTATTTTATTTTGAATACTCTGTGTGAAAGCTAGATTAGGAATAGGAACTAACCTAAAAGTTTTGTTTGGCATTCCGAGTTTGTCTTTTGTTTTCTTGTCTTGCTAAATGCAATAAATAATTCTTTTGTTGCTTTAAAGAGAGTTGTAATTATTTAAAATCCTACATATATATATTACACTGTTTTTATTTTTATTTTATTTACTTTGTTTAAAATGTATATATAAGATGGTTTATCGCTCAATTCAGTTAATATGTGTGAGTGCCATAGTTCGAAACCATGGTATACAAGTTGAGCTTTTTTCTGAATTGGCCAAAACTGTTGTGGGGCTCATTCTTTATCAGCACCTTCAAGTATTTTACTGAGTATATAATACATTGCTTGACTGCATATTCAAAGAGGTATAGGTGTCTATTCTGGTACTCAAATATCCTCCTCCCGCAACCTTATATTGTTATATTAAGAAAAAGTATCTCCTTATCGTGTAACTGAAATTTTCTGATGGATTGAGCCATCTGTCGGAATAAACATCAACTATTCTGATTATTTTTAATTTAAAGTTGCTCTGAAAGTTACACAATAAAGAAATTCCTTTTTCTTTATTTATCCACCTTATCCCAGTAAAATTTCTCATTTGTACTATTTTTTCACATTAAATTTTTATAAGTGAATATCGTAAATACATTTTTAGCCATTTTATTTGGAAGAAAAAAACTATAAATATTTAGTTAATCGAAAACTTTAACTAGTTATAGGGAGTGGAACTTGACACTTACAGTAAAGTTGATGGCGGGTTCTACACAGGCAGATGTAAATCCTTCTGTTGACATCAAAGCCAAAGCCATGTTGCCAAAGCCAAGGCTGGTGAAACGAGAGAGAATATTCAACAGATTCATTCGCGTGAGATGATTTAGAAACAAAAGTTTATCATCAAAAATAGTATAAAAAATAAGCAGATACTACACTACCGTAATTAGGTAGATTTTATTGAAATGTTAGTGAAAAACAAAAATAATGGTATTGCAAGAACATCTATTTCGACTGATAGAAATAGCTAATTAACAAATGACCAATTAGAATTTAGATTCTCCGTTGTCCTAGCTGCATAAGAATATTACTGAGAGAATACGTAGATCATAATGTAGATATATTCTGTGAAAGCCAGTATAAACGGAGGGAAAATGGGGTAAAATATTTCATTGAAGGCGATTACCCATCAGAGCAAGGGGCCTGGTACGCTATCTCGAGGACATCCTCTCCCAGACAGGAGTTTCACCATAGCCCCGATAGTGTAATGTATTATATCACAAAAAAGCGCAAGAGAAGAAATATATCCGATGAGGACAGGAGGAACTCGAGCTGTGTCAATGAGATTGTAGCAAGAGGCAGTTAAAATCATATTTGATATTTTCAAATTATAAGGTTATCCCAAAAGTTCTTGAACACCTTCAATAAATTTTAAATTTTCTTAAAACGTTGTTTTCTTATTACTTGACGAATACTATAATTACGGCGAATACATAATACAATTCATTTATTATTATTATTTTTTTTTTGCTTATCCCTAGTACACGTGGTACAGGCCATGATAATCATGGTGGGGATTTAGCGACTGCTTTTTACTGTAAGCGCACCACCTGTCTACACATGTGAAAAGCAGTTCGACTTTGCACTTACAAATGTGCCAGAGCCCCGTTTGGTTACTTGCACTCGCTGGTGGGGTTGGACTTTTGCAAGAATCGGGGGCCATCGGAGCATTTTTTTTAACAGAAAAAGTGTCAAATGCGGAAATCGAACCCGGGTCATAGTGGTCGAAAACCAAACGGTTTAACCAGCCTTCCACCGACCCCAATTTATTATTTTGAAAAAATAGAGCAATCCATAAATAAATCGTTAAATAAAAAGGCATATATTGGATCAAAATATCATTTATTTTACCAATATTTCAGTTGGCTGAACGCCAACCTTTATCAAGGTATTATAACATTTTAAAGTGTATCAAGAAATGTTATAATACCTTGATAAAGGTTGGCGTTCAGCTAACTGAAATATTGGTAAAATAAATATTATTTTGAACCAATATATGCCTCTTTATTTAAAAAAAATAATATATACATATTACAAAGACATTAAACATAACGGCGAATAATATTGGTATTTCAATTTTTTGAAAATGTTCACGAACTTTTTGGACAACCTTGTAATTAACAGCTAAATGTTCTTTTTTTATTCTCTTCTTTATGGCGTTCTTTTTATATGTGCGAGTGGGTATATCAATATTTGAAAAGTGTTTTCTGAAATGCCAGATTGGGGCTAAGCAAAAAGATTTGTTTCAAAGTAACTTATTGACAGCCGATGATTTTTTTCTAGAAATTTTTCAAAAATGGAAATATAGAAATTAGTTGATGGGAAAAAAATAAATCTGATTTAGAGATTCACTTAGGATAAGCATAAGTCTGATAAATTTCTAAATGATGAAGAAATGATTAATAGAAAGGTTTGCGTTAAATATAATTTTCTGAAGAGAGTAAGAGAGAGAAGGAAATTATTTAACCAGCCAAGAAGTAAAGAAGATGGAAATGTGTTCGGGTATAAGAGGTCTTTTTGAGACGGAGAAAGTTGAGAACAATGGAGAAACTATTGAGTATGATAGTAGAATGGATGTCGGAAGGAGAAAGTGAGCTAGTGGTTGAAGATAAGTATGTCAGTGTGAAATGATGAAGGAGAATTAGTGTTTTACGATATTTTGAAGTGCCCTAGATACACAGGCCTGTCAATAAGTAATGCACAATGAGAGAGAGAGAGAGAGACCTATAGAAACATATTTAAATAATTTATTATTATAAAAATAAAGCTTTATGATTAGATAAACATTCACGGGCAAAGAAAAACTCCAATGCATTGGTCCTGTATAAGTTTTACAGGGCTGCGTAAGAGAAGAAACAGTGAGAAAAAATAGCTGTGTGTAAATGGATATGTACTCGTAGATGGACGATCATCTGTAAATAACTAATATTTTCTGAGCGGTTAACACCAGGGCGAATTCAATGTAGAGCATAGGTCCCCAATGAAAGGCTTGTTGTTGTTGTTTAGATAAACATTTCTATTTTCATATATACTAGCAGAATTAAGATATTAAAATTACAATTATATTCTCACAATAAGTATCTTTTATTTAAAAAAAAAACGCTAGCTTTCAAGCGTTAATCGCTCTTCAACGGGCTTATAATAATATCGACTTTATCCCACCAGAAATATTTACAAAAAACAAACGCGCGCAGCGTGGATATATTTATAACTGAAAATTTTGAATTGGTTTGTAATTTATTTTAATTATTTTAATTTTTTATGGAATATATCTATTTTAATTTTTAGGGCATCCAGAACCTAAAAAATTGATCTATTGATTTCTTCTGAGATATCGGTATTGTGATGGTAAATCTATTTTTCTGTTTATGCTGTTATATTCATTGGAAATACATTTTCACAATTTTATCATGAATAGAGAATTAAGATATATTTTTTTCAAATATTGCGGCGACAAAGTGAATCCTATAAGGAAAGTGTTGAGAGGCTCTACTGAACTTGTTCATAGCTGCCGATTGGAAATATGGAGACCATCATAGGTCGGAAGACGGTAAATAATTTTCCAGTTTTGCTAGTAACGATAGAACGAAGGAGAAGGCGTCAAATTGGATTTAATAAAAGGGGTCGGTGAAAGGATGGTCTAAACTGTTGGTTGTCGATCGCTACCACCCGAGTTCGATTCCCGCATTGGCCACTTTTTTCTGATTAAAAACAAAAATGCTCCATTGGTCCCCGATTCTTACAAAGGTCCAACCCCACCAGCGAGTGCAAGTAACCAAACAGAGGCCTCTGACACATTTTTAAGTTCAAAAGTCGAACTGCTTTTCACATGTGTAGACATGTTGAGCACTTACAGTAAAAGCAATCGCCTATTTCTACCCACCATGCTTATCATGGCCTGTACCACGTGTACTAGAGATAAGCAAAATAAAAAGTATTTAATAAAAAACATTGGAAGGGTTAATAGAAAGCACAATGTTATAATTTAAATGTAATTCTAAAATCCTAAAAGCTCAATTCCATAGTTTGTTTAAATACCATTTCTAAGATTCCGACCCTTCAGTGTAGCATATAAAAGCAGAATGTTCCAATACAGTATCAGAACTCTAAAGAACCGGTCTGGTATAGATTAAATTGGCGTAACCGCTAGGGAGAGTTCACTACTGATTCGTCAAGCCCTCCCAATATTTTTTTTCATCGCAGAAAGGACAGTAGATGTTTGTTTAAAATTTAAAATGAACATTCGGATATAAATGCTTCTATTTCTCACAAAGAACTCAATAATATAAAAATTCTAAAAGAAAGATATTCAAAACAACCCGACATTGAATTTGAAGTTTGATATATTGTTTCTTAAAGAATTGCCTAAAGAGTGGCTAATTAAAACAGCTCCTAAGTATGAAGCGCTATTTCAGGTTTTTGTGAAGGTTGTCTAAAGTGACTCACTAACTCTTTATAGAAGCTTGATTTATTTGTGAAAAAGAAACATTCGCGTCTTAATGTTAGATTGAATATCTCTCTCTGTCTGGTCTTGAGGTGGGCAACGCCAGCCATGTGTGAGTGAAGGCTAGCAGAGATAACTAGGTCAGTATGAAAGGATGTAGAAGTGATAGTGTTTTACGATATTTTAAAGTGCTGTAGATATAAGGGCCGGTCAATAAGTAATCCACAATGACCTATAGAAACATATTTAAATACTTTATCATAATAAAAATAAAGTTTTATGATTAGATAAACATTCACGACAAAGAATAAATCCAAAGCATTGGTCCTGTATAAGTTTTACAGGACGGCGCAAGAGAAGAAACATTGAGGAAAAAGAGCCCACTCTCTGTGGGACAGAACTCTCGCTATCCAACGGTGGCGGAGTCTTTCCCGCGGTTGGCTCCACCAATGAAGCCTGTATAGATTCCATTATGTACATTCATCCTTTTATTTTTCATATTTACGTATTATTTTTTATTTCTTTTTAGTTTTCATTTATATATCTATAACATTTTATGAACGATGTAATAAAAGTGGATTCAATCTCAATCTCTTTCTCTCCAAAGAAGTGAAAAAGCTCCTGTTACAGGATATGGGATAAGAAAAGGGCTGATAATAGAGGGTTGTGGGGAATAAGAGATGCTTATCAAAGTAAGAGGAAGGAGGGTTGTATGTTGGGAAATGAAGACGAAACGGGGAGATCAATCGATAATAAGATAGAATACCTTTCAGATGGTGACTTTGTGGCTGTCAAACAATTGTGTAAACTATAATGGAAGACTGTGTAGATAGCAAGCAGTGATGTCATTCTACAACTACCTCTGGTAGATTATGAAAGTTACATTTTGAATTACAGACTTCATTATTCATGATTTTATAATGCCCAGTTTACAACGAACCATGGAAATTTTAAGGGATTTTTATCAAAAATTGGAGCGTTTGAAGACTCTAGCTGGAAGGCCCACTCTTCTTCACTACTAGACAACAGACAATAAATAATGTTGTAGATCTATATCAATTTGTAAATAGCAGAGAGAATTATCATAGATTTACCTATTTTTGTAAATACATTTATGATTATCTTTCTAACCTGAAAGGTTCTGTTTCCTAATATATACAAGGTATGTCCCATAAGTTCCCGGACTGGGTCCATAAAAAAAAAAGGTAAGATTTTTTAAATTTTTTTTATTAAAACTTTTCAAAGTAATCCCTCCTTGCTTCAACGTACCAGCGCCATCGTTTCTCCCAATTGTCGAAACAGTTTTTATAAGCCTCTTTTGGAATGCTCTTCAATGCTAACGGCAATTTTTCTATTATGTCATCCCTGGTGTCAAAATGTCTTCCTTTTAGAACTGCTTTAAGTTTGGGGAACAGAAAAAAGTGATTTGGTGCGATGTCTGGGAAATAGGGTGGTTGAAGTAGGATTTGTGTCCCGTTTTTCGCCAAAAAGCGAGTCATCAAGTGCACTGTGTGAGGGCGAGCATTGTCATGGTGTAGGATCCAGCCACCATTAGTCCATTTTTCTGGCCTTTTTTTCGAATCGCTTCCCTTAGACGGCGAAGAATGCCCAAATACATTTCCTTAATAACTGTTTGGCCTGCAGGAAGATACTCGTGATGAACAATGCCCTTGTTATCCGAAAAAGCGACCAGCAACACCTTGTTTCTGGATTTTTTGGGTCTAGGCTCACCCTAACCTCTCCACTCGGCAGTTTGAGGTTTGGTTTCAGGGTCATAGCCATAGACCCATGTCTCGTCGCCTGTGATTATCTTGTCTTTCAATTCTGGATCCGTTCTTGTCATTTACATCATGTCCTCACAGGTTGCAAGCCGACACAGTTTTTGCTCATTGGTGAGGAATCTTGGGATGAATTTTGCAGGAGTCTTTTTGAGCTTCAAATCTTCGGTTACGATCCTTCCAATCGTTGTTTTAGAGATGCCTGTGTCTTGCTCTAGCTCCAGCAAAGTGGTTCGAGGATTTTCTTTTATCAAATCGGTGATTTTTTGCACATTTTCATCAGTCCTTTGAAATTTTGGGCGTCCTTGACGAGGATCAACTTCAATGGAAATTCTGCCAGCTTTAAATCTAGAATGCCATTCAAAAACAGTTGTTATCTTTGGGGCGTCATTGGGGAATGCTTTATTAAGCATTTCAAAAGTTTCGGTTGCTGATATTTGAGTTTCACACAAAATTATATGCAAATCCTCTGCTTCAATTTTTGTTCCATCGTAAAATCGCCGCAGCGCTAGGTGTGACCTTTAAATAAATTAGAATAACCTTGGCGCGCGCGCAAGTACCGCCTCGATATTGGTACCACCGTGTAGCCAGATATTTTTTCTATAATAAACAGTAAAATTCATTTACATTTTTCATTTATTTATTTTTTTATGGACCCAGTCCGGGAACTTATGGGACATACCTTGTATTATTGTTTCTCTTTTTTTTTTTTTGATTACCTTTTCTTGTATAATATGTTTATAAGTGTTTCTGTTTTTAAAAAATGTAAATCGACGCAATTATCCCTAGCTGGATATCGCGTTTTATGTGTTAAATAAATTATTCATGATAAAATTGTGAAAAACGTTTAAAAATACAAATATTTTCTCACAATGAGTTTATTTTGTTTTTTAAATTTTAAAATGCTATCTTTAAAGCGATAATCGCTCTTCAACGCGTTTAATAAAAACATCGACTATATCTTACAAGAAATATTTACAAATACATACGCGCAGCGTGGATTATTACAACTAAAATTTTAAAATTGAAATGTTATTTTAAAAATTTATGGAATATGTCTATTGTAAATATCCACGCTATGTGCGTATATATTTCTAAATATTTCTTGTAAGATATAGTCGATGTTTTTAAAGCCAGTTGAAGAGCGATTATCACTTGTAAAGCTAGTGTGGTGTGTCGATTTACTGGTCCAGCGATGGCTCAGAAAGTCTCTCAAAGTTAGTGTTTATTGGAGTTTCTTGTTGGCTACATTTATATGGGAAGACCTAGAGCACAGCAGCCCGGAATGTACGTCTGGTCCTCTCTCCGGATTCCTCCGCTGTCGTGGTGATTTATGGCGGCCGCCTGTTTATTTATCTTGGCGGGCGGCGTCGGCGGGGTGCTGCATCCCTGGTCCCCACAGTACTCCCCCTCCAGTGGCGTAGTTACGATTTGTGCACAAAGTGGTTAAGTACAATATATATACATCATATAGGCAAGAAAATAAAATAAGGAGAAATATAGTCTATTGCTCCTTAAATCTCACGGGTTTCTTGATTATTCTCCCCGATCTTGTCCTAGGCAGGTCTGGTGCTGATCCTGTTCCTTGGAATTCTGTGTACTTCTCCACATCTGGTGGGTCAGGATTCTGTTGGGACGATGTAGAAGGCAGCGCTCCCGACACGATGGGTCTTGCTGCAGTAGGATGTTCTGCAGTTATATTGTCCGAATCTGCCAGCAAATAAGCAGGTCGCAATCGGTCAATCGATGTGGTAACGTTTTTTCCTTTCACTTTGAGTGTGAAATACTTGTCTGTTCTTTCAAGGACTGGGAAGGGTCCCTCATATGGTGGTTCCAGAGGTTTCTTCACTCGATCTGTCCTGATAAATACATGTGAACAAGTTTTCAGATCTTTATGAACAAATACTTTAGTCTTCGAATGATGTTTTTCATTTAGGGGTTTGAGCAATCCCATTTGCTTTTGAAGCTGCTGAACAAATTCTTCAGCATGCAGGTGATGTTTAGAATCATCAAAGAATTCGCCAGGCAGTCTGATGGTTTTGCCATATACCATCTGAGACAAAGAATGGTTGTTATCTTTGTTGATAGCACACAGCACGCAAGCCTAGGAGAACTGTTGGCAGCGTTTCTGTCCACTTAATACTATTGTGGGCACGAATGGCAGTTTTAATGGTTCTATGAAGCCTTTCAATCTTCCCGTTACACTGAGGGTGGTACGCCGTGGAATGACGAAGTTTGATACCACACAGCGTTGTTAAATCTTTGAAAAGTTGAGAAGTAAACTGCTTTCCTCGGTCTGATATCACTGTATGCGGTGCTCCAAATCTAACAATCCAGTTTTCGTAGAACGCTCTCGCTACCGTTTCAGACTTCATATCTGGTAGCGGAACAACTTCCATCCAGCTGGTGTACCTGTCGATACAGGTCAGACAGTAGATGTTACCATTCGATGGAGGTAAAGGACCAATTAGATCGATGTGGACAACACTAAATCTTTCATCCACTTCTTGATATTTGCCTATTTCTGATTTCGTGTGTATCGACACCTTGCACTTTTGGCAGTTGACACAAGCTTGAGCCCATTTCCTAATGTCTTTATTCATATTGGGCCATATAAATCTTGACGTTAATTGTTTAGTAGTGGCTTTAATGCCTGGGTGTGAGAGTTCATGGAAGTTCCTAAAAACCATCATTCGGAATTTAATTGGAATGAATGGTCTAATATTATTGGTAGACACGTCACACCATAACAAATTGCCTGATTGTAGTGGGCATTGCTTAAATTTTAGAGAAGTAGTCTTTGATATCAGGTTTTGTAGTTCTGAATCACCAGTTTGTTCTTTGGCGATCTCTTCATAGTCGATAGTTGTGATAGAATCAACTCTGGAAAGAGCATCGGCGACTATGTTGTCAGTACCTTTTATGTACTTGATATCAGTAGTGAATTGGGAAATGTATTGTAGATGTCTTAATTGTCTAGGAGAAGCTTTCTCATTTTTTTGTTTGAATGCGTAAATTAAAGGTTTGTGATCAGTCAAAATTGTAAATTCACGTGCCTCAAGCAGGTGCTTGAAGAATTTGATAGACAAATATACTGCGAGAAGCTCTCTATCATATGTACTATAATTACATTGAGCAGGATTTAATTTTTTAGAGAAAAATGCTATTGGTTTCCAATTATTATTGTCAAGCTGTTGGAGAACTGATCCAACTGCCCGATCTGAAGCATCTGTACAGAGTGAGATAGGCAGTTCAGTATCGGGGTAGGCTAACAGTGCTGTATTAGCTAGGGCTTGTTTGCATTTTTCAAACTGAACTTCAGCTTCTTCAGTCCATTTTATTTCGCTTCTATCCTTTTTCTTGGCTCCCCTCAAGTATTCATGAAGGATTGCCTGAGTCTCTGCGGCATTGTTCAAAAAGGTACGATAAAAGTTTAGCATACCCAAAAATATGCGTAATTCATGAACTGTTTTTGGTTTCTTATATTCTAGAATAGCTTTACCTTTGTTGGGAGTGGTTTCACACCGTGAGAGGTAATTAGGTATCCTAGAAAATCAATTTCCTGTACTAGGAATTTAGATTTAGAAAGATTGATTCTCAATCCATAGGAATTTAGTCTGCTGAATAAAGTTTCAAGGTGGCTATAATGCTCTTCTTCCGTTTTAGAGGCTACCAGAATATCATCTAAGTAGACAAATGCAAAGTCCAAGTTTCTTAATACTTCATGCATGAATCTCTGAAAGGTAGCAGTAGCATTTCTAAGACCGAAACTCATAACATTAAATTCGAATAGCCCAAAAGGAGTAATGATGGCGGTCTTTGGTTTATCCTCTTCAGCAATTGGAATCTGATAGAATGCCTTGCATAGGTCTATTTTTGAGTAAACACGAGTACCTTTTAAGATGTGGTGGAAATCGTCCAGTCTAGGGATTGGATAACGATCTGGAAGTGTAACTGCATTGAGTCTTCTATAATCACCACAAGGTCTTAGTGACTCGTCCTTTTTTGAAACTAAATGTAGTGGACTCGCCCAAGGAGAATTTGAGGGTCTAATTATTCCATTATTCAACATATATTGAAATTCTGCCTTAGCAAGAGTTAATCTCTGTGAATCTAGGCGACGGGCTTTTGAGTGAATTGGCTGACCTCTTGTAGGAATATAATGCTTAACGCTATGTTTTGCTTCTACAAAATCTGATGGTGGCCTACATAGGTTAGGATATTTGGTTAGGATAGCGCTGACCTTGGATGATGAATTTAGAGTGCTAATATTTCCCATGTCTGAGATTGACTGAATGACGCCTCTTATGGAAAGATTAGTTATTCCATCAATTAGGCGTTTATTTTTTATATCAATAATCAATCCAAAGTTGTTCAGAAAGTCTGCTCCTATTATTGCTCTGTTGGTATTGGCGATTACAAAAGGCCATTGGAATTGACGTCGAAGTCCGATATCCAAATTTCTAACCTTTGTTCCATAGGTAACAATTTCTGTACCATTGGCTGCATATAATTTATAATCAGAGCTAGGCATCCTATTTTTATCCTTTGGAGGTATTATAGATATATCAGCACCACTGTCCACCAAAAAGCGCAATCCCGTGTTTTTGTCCGTCACAAATAATCGGAGATTGCGACAATCCTGAATGCCGGCAGAAGAGCTTGTCGCTACTCTGTCCGCCGGTTGGAGTTTTCCGACTCATTCCAACTGCACGGAGACCTGCATTTATTTTGCAAGCAATTAGGACCAAATCTAAAATGGTAATAGCAGTATTTCCCTTTTGGATCGAAAGATCTTTGAGAATTACTTCTCGGTCTTGACTGAGTCCTATCTTTGGATCGAGATCTAGATCTATCCAGTCTCAATTCGGACACCTGCCGTTCAAGATCTTCCAATTTGGCGATCAAGCGATCTGTTGATGAAGAAGGCACTTCCGTATCATATATTTCTTTGGAAGAGTTTATTTCATTTATTTTATCGGCCATTATGGCCAATTTGCTAATGTCCTCTTCGCTTACAATAAGTATATTCTTTATGGATGTGGGCAGTTTATCGAGCCATAAAGTTTTTATTAAATTGTCAGAGATATCTGGGGTAGCGAGGGATCTGAGCTTTTGTAATAACTGGCTCGGCTTCATGTCTCCGAGCTCAATACCTGAAATTAACTTTTTAATTCTCAACCCTTCACTTTCTCTGAACAATTCAAGTAGTCGTGATTTACATTCAGAGTACTTGTTGTCGCTTTTGCTATTAATTAAGTCCCAAATGTTTTCTATATATTTAGGTTCTAATTGGGAGATCAAATAATTAAATTTAGTGTCTTCCTGAATAATTCCACCTATTTTGAACTGTGCTTCTACTTGGAAGAACCATATTTCAGGTTTTTCAACCCAAAAAGGCGGTATTTTAACACTAACTTTGCATATTTCTGAGGTATCGCTAGTCTTATTTTCTGTTTCCATTTTACGTAAATTTAAATTCGACACAACAGCTTAGAGATAAAGTAAAAAATAAAAATATTGAGATAAAATAATAATGAAGATAATATAAAAACTTATCTTAGTCTTGAGATGATATCCCGATATCTTGGATGATGCTTCTTTTCAAGCTTGAATCACTTTTTGCATTTCTTTATCTCTTGAGATCTTCGTATGCTTTTTCTTTTCAATCACGTCCGGCTCACCAATGTGGTGTGTCGATTTACTAGTCCAGCGATGGCTCAGAAAGTCTCTCAAAGTTAGTGTTTATTGGAGTTTCTTGTTGGCTACATTTATATGGGAAGACCTAGAGCACAGCAGCCCGGAATGTACGTCTGGTCCTCTCTCCGGATTCCTCCGCTGTCGTGGTGATTTATGGCGGCCGCCTGTTTATTTATCTTGGCGGGCGGCGTCGGCGGGGTGCTGCACCCCTGGTCCCCACACTAGCATTTTGAAATAAAAAAGGAACTCATTGTGATAAAACATTTTTGTATTTTTCGACCTCATTATATAGAGTGCCGAGTAAAACTTTCATGGGAGAATTTTTTGAGTTGTGTGTGTGTGTATTTATATATAAAATGCATTTTGATGATTCAGAATTGAAAAAAAAAAAGTGTTATGGTCAACAAGAAAAGTGTGATGTAATCAATATTGTAACAAAGTATTTATTAATTTTATTATTTTTATTAACAGAGTGGTCATTTTTATGTTTATATTTTGCTACTCTGTAAATTTCCCTCGTGGCTTATCTTTTGTTTACCATTCATAGTTTGTCCTTGCCTGAAATAAATTGCTATCTCCTCGTGAAGTTTTTGTCTTCCCTAATTTTCCACGTGGCAATATATAGCGTGAGATGTTTTAGTTCTTATGATAATTCTGTAATAATAAAATATTATACAAATATATAGCAGTAGCATACAATCTCTTTTAATAGAAACTATACTACCTTATTAGATATTAGGTAAAAGAGTACATAAGAAAAAGACAAAGATTAAGATAAGCAGAGTTAGGATCACTGAAATTGGAGATATGTTGGTTAAGAAATGGTACCTTCTTGAAGGAGGTGAGAATATATACTGAGCATAAAGTAGCATGAATTCCTAGCAGATATAAAATCACAGCGTACATATTAGATAGCATTGATTCATTCAATAAGGAATAAAGAGTTTTGTTTCTTATTTCTTTAATTTCTCAAACTTTCAATTTCAATTTCAAATGCTCCAATGACCCCCGATTCTTACAAAGGTCCACCCCACCAGCGATTGCAAGTAACCAAACAGAGGCCTCTGACACATTTCAAGTTCAAAAGTCGAACTGCTTTTCACATGCGTAGACATGTGGTGCACTTACAGTAAAAGCAGTCGCCTACTTCTACCCACCATGCTTATCATGGCCTGTACCACCGTGTACTAGAGATAAGCAAAATAAAAAGTATTTAATAAAAATAACAATGAAAGGGTTAACAGAAAGAAATATTTCAATTTAAATGTAATTCTACTGTCCTAAAAGCTCAAGTCCATAGTTTGCTTAAATACCATTTATAAGATTCCACCCTTCAGTGTAGCATATAAAAGCAGAATGATCCAATACAGTATTCCCTTCAACATGGAAGAAATAACAAGAAACAAAACCCTTGATTCCTTAATGATTGAATAAACGTGTAAAAGAAAGGAAGAATCTATATTTGATAGTGAAAGTCTGGAGATAGGGGAAGTTGCGGTAGGAAGCAATTAGAGCAGACCATTTGAGGGTAGAGGCATGGAAGACGGAAACAGAAATGTTGATGGAATCCTGACAAAAGAGGTTAGATTTTCTCACAGAATAGAATAAAAGTTAACTGCGGATAGAAAATAGTGTAAAATAAACAAATAGAATATGGAAAAGATTAAAAAGCAGCTGAGAACAATTTTCAACGCTTTGCCAAATGCTTTATTTTTATTTCTCCTGACGAAGGCAAAATGTGTTTGTTGAAACGTTGAAAAAATAACACTTTAACTGGCCGAAGTGTCTATTTTTTAAACAAATAAAGATCAACTGTTTAACTTTTCATCTAGAGCTTCCAAGCATAAATTAAAATACTTAATTGGAGTAATTTCTTGTCGAGTTTGTTTCTCAAATTCGTATGAAACCAACGTGAAGAGTAAACCGTTTTAAACCGATATTCTTTCTTTCCTAAAGGCAGTCAGTTCGGTCTAAGAAAGGAAAAAACCACTTACATATGGGGAAAATAAGTGGCCGGTTACTAGATACTAGGGGGGAGGATTTCTAGAGAATGTTTATTCACATGATTCTGAGATTTGTATACATTCAGGTTTATACTGATTATTTATTGCTATAAGTAGGTAACACCAAAAAAAGAACACCTATTCACATATTCTCATGCCCAGCAATGGCCGCAGCTTTGCAGAAAGTTGACATAGACCCAGAGCAGCAGCTTTACACACCCAAGATAATGGACATTGCTGCTGCTGTGATAGAGAGGTATGAAGATATCTGAGGCTCTTCATTGGACACGACAACAACAACAGAAAATTGACATAGAGCCAGAACAGCAGCTTTACACACCCAAGATAGAGAACGACTGCTGTGATAGAGATGTATGGAGACATCTGAGGCTATTCATTGGACATGACAACAACAACCAAAAAAGATACAAATTTACTGAACTCAGAATTATATAGGATTATTTTTACAATGGTACAATGAAAATTCTCTCGGACTATATGCCAATCAATACAAGTCGATGATCATATCTTAGATGTAGCATCAATTTACCTACTCTGTAACAAACAAATAGACAAAACTCGAATCCATTATCACAGGTTTGTGGATTTCAATAAATTACAAAAAAAGGTGTAAGACGCCTCAATTATTTTTATTAATTGATTAAAGTAGATTTCGGGCATGCCTTTTCTCAGCAAACTAAAACATAAAAAAAATGTAATGGAGAGAGATTATTAAGAATTTTGAAGATATATCTATGCAGATATATTTACATATATATGTTATAAAAATGAGATTTCTGTTGATTTTGGTTATCTTGAGGATTATTATTATCTGTTGCTTGTGATTTTTGTATCCATGAGTATTTTACGATATTGTTCTGCAGTCGTGGCAATAATGAAAATAGTTTTGATAATTGATTGCTTTAATTGAACTTATGGGATATATAAGAACATAATTTGATAAAAGTACTGCCTGGCTTAAGGTGAGTAGAACAAGGAAAACAAAAGATTATTTACATAATGTACAAAAGATTTAAGCCGGCAAACGGGAAACAACAACAATTAGTTTTTATAGGGAAAATCCCGACATCTGGTGGTAGATTTAAACAGTATATTTGAATCTATGATATATAATTTTAAATTAAATAATATTTCATATAACATATATATCTTTAAAATGCTATATAATCTCTCCGTTACCTTTTTTATATGTTTGAGTTTGCTGTGAAAAGGCATGCTCGAAAGATACTTTAATCAATTAATAAAAAGAGTTACAGCGTCTTATACCTTTTATTGTAAAACTCGAATTGTATGGCAAGAAGTTATCAAGATTCTAATTTTTTTAATATCAGACACCAATATTGGCGCAAATTGCAACGGCAAACAGATATTCCTTCCTAGCTATTGTTAGCGCTTACTCTGGTTTAGGATTCAAATACACTAGGGTCCGGAATTAAGGCAACAAGCACTGAATCCTTGATAAAAATAAGGTAAAATCATTAAATTATATGCAAATTACACCGCACGGTTTAGCTCTAGCCAATAAAAATAATATTTAACGCCTCACCTAATATGCAAATTTGGGTCATTCTTTAAAGCGTCCGCTTGCGTGATTTTTATCCAGCTATAAAATTTTAATTAAACAACATTTTTTACGTTCTATCTATCCGTTAAACGTCATAGACGTTTAGAAGACTCATTGAGGTGGAAAACAATGGTAGAATAGAGAAGCAGGCCAGTCCCAAGCAAATGTTGCAAGATGGCTCGAAACGTCAAGAAAAGTGGTTTCGAATCTATGGAAACAATTTCAAGAAACAGGAGACATCTCCAAAAGAGGAAAAGGTCTCCTGAGAATCACAACCTCATCAGAATAACGTTATCTGAAGTTAACAGCCAAGCGTAGCAAAACCATGACAGCCAGACAGCTAAGAAGTGAGCTCTCTTTGGCCACAGGATCCATGAAATCAAGGCAAACAGTTTAGAGAAGACTCGATGAGAGAGGGATGTATGCAAGGAGGCCGAAGGTTTGTATCCCTCTCACTGGCATCCAAAAAAAATAGCTTGTCTAAATTGGTGAGGACAACATCAGTCTTGGACCCAAAATCAGTGGGCTCCTTTTTTTATAGTGATGAGTCAAGTTTTAGTCTTAACGCTGATTATAGACGTGTACTGATCTGTAGAGAAACCCGTACTCGAAACCATCCCTCAAACATAGGTAAATGTTAACTAATTTAAATAATATATAATTAAATTAAAAATACAAAACTCGTTAGATTGTTTTTATTCATTGAATCATCTATACGTATTTGCATAACAAATCTCAACGTTTTTACTATATGACCACACAATCTCTTTAAATTAAAATATTTCCTTATACACGCGAGTGTGCACATTGTAATTATACGATTTCGAAATAAAAGCCAGGAAATGGCACTTCCCCTAAAGATTGTCGCAACATCTACACAAACAGGCCCCCAAGAAAGAGTTATAGTAAGGGAATAAATCTCCATAATGTGTGGTAGACAGCTAGAGGAAACCCTATCTCCACAAAGTAGGTCAGGCCCCCCCAACCCTCGGGTATATAAGCTATCCCGGGGGTCGGGGTGTAGTTACATCTCCTCCGTCTAGCATGGATCTCTTCGTAAGTCTCTCGCACATGTTAGGAACCTGAGTGAGTTAAACCTCATCTCAGAGTCTACTCGATATATTCTTGTGTTTAAACTAAACTTAAAGTTGAAATGTTCTGTGTTGTGGTTCAGGTAAAGTTCAGCCTCCTCTCCCTGGCTGTGGGATGCTGTTTGGCCTATGAACGCCCCATATACAGGGAATATAGCCCCTCTTCGGGCCCTGCTATGGCCCACTCTATGGGCCCTGCTATGGCCCAATCTATGAGCCCTGCTATGGCCCCCTCTATGAGCCCTGCTATGCCCCATTCTATGGACCCTGCTATGGCCCCTTCTATGGGTCCTGCTATGGCCCCTTCTATGGGTCCTGCTATGCCGCACTCTATGGGTCCTGCTATGGCCCCCTCTATGGGCCCTGCTATGACCCCTTCTATGGGTTCTGCTATGGCCCCTTCTATGGGTCCTGCTATGGCCCCCTCTATGGGTCCTTCTATGGCCCCTGCTATGGCTCCAGCTATGGTGAGTAAATTTTTACTTTTATCAGATATAGACACAAAGAGAGATAGAAATTTATTTTCAAACTTATATATATTTCATTCGATTTTTTTTATCGCTGAATTCGTAACTGGTTTTGTGTTAACATTTGATCATTTTATTTAAAATCTAAAAGTTTACCAAAATATTAACCACATTCAAATACCATCCTTCCACGCTAATAACAGAACAAATAGTTATTTTAAAATATTTTTCACATATTTTTGTCATGTTAAATATCTCTATGATACAGTCGCCAACGTTAATTTCTTCATATACTATAACGAAATTAGAAAAATTAATTTCAACTCACTCAAATGTAAAATATTTTTAGAGATCATTTGTTAGTTTTAAATTTGTTTGGAAAAAAATATATAGACATCATATAATAATTTTTTTCAATTCTCGACGTTTCAATTACTTGATGTTACTCTCCTCAAGGGAACAAAAAGTCACTGAAACCTTTAAATTAAATAAATTATTGGTTGATATCTTTTTCATGTTTCAAAATCACTTTATGAGGTACCGCTCAAAAAGAGCAACCTATTTTATGATATTTTCAACGAATGTGAAGGTTATTCACCTATTAAAACAAAGGGTCCAACACGGGATTCGATTCCGGTTCATGGCTGTCGGAAATCGAGGGTTTTACCCACTCGTACACCGATTCTCTTTATTGGTTGATTTAGCTATGTATTTTCCAAAGGTAAAATATTGTGAGGTTATTTCAAGATCAATTATGAATACTAAGATTTTCCAATGTAATAAAATCCAACTATTCTCAAGCCTCTGAAATTCAACATTGCAGAATATAAAGTATATGTTAGTTCCACTTAGAGGACTGTATTTTTCTCCTATAAGGCTCCACTTTACTGCCGACTACCTCGTGAATTCGTTTCCAGCCAACGTCACCAGGGAAGCACAAGCAAACACACTGACACTCTAAGCTACTTAATTTTCACAATCTTACAATTTATACATTTGCAAGACACCTAGTCAATGGTCAAGCAGAATAAAAACAGATTAATAATAAACAATAAATATTTACAGATATACACATTTTAATTCTAAACAGCATCATATATATATATATGTTATTTTTAGAATATTGATGATATATTATATTTAAGAATTAGAGATTTCTGTTGATTTTTGATCATATGTTGAGGATTATGGTAATGCAGTCGTGGTTAAAATTCTTGAAAGAATAATAATAAAAAATAGGTTTGATCAGAGATTGTTTTATTTGAGCTAAGGAATGTATAAAAAAATAATTTGGTAAAATTATTGTCTGGCTTAAGGCGTAAGAATAAAAAAAATGAAAAGCTTATTTACATAATGTACAAAAGTTCTGAGCCGGCCAACGGAAAGCAACAACAATGAGTTTATATAGTGGAAGCGTGACCTCTGGCGGTCGATTTAGCAGAGTATTTGTATCTATGAAATATATAATTTTAAATAAAATTATATTTCTATATAACATATATATTGTGAATATTAATTAATCCTATTGTTAGAATAATTACTGAATACAACTCTGTAATAATTTTGGTATAGATGAATATGAAATATATGATTATGAAACATATTTCGATATTATAAAACAAGATAGAGAGCTTTCTAGAATCGAAACTATGATAGATTTAGCATTGAAATTGAATTGTCCAACGTCTAGAAGTTAAATAAACAAGTTAAACAATTGACTTAGTGTTCAAATAAAATATATTGAATTGTTCGAGTTAAATAAACGCTTAAAAGGCTGATTTAATAATTAACTGAATTCTGATTGGCTGCATAATGTCGCGTGACAGTAAGCAGGCATTCATAGCGCGAATGTAATGAACCTTTTTTTTTTTTTGTTGTTTAATTGAAGTGCGATCGTGAAATATTTTGAGTTCTGAATAGTATATAGATCTCCCAAATATATATGTAGATTACATGAACCTTTATGTCTGAGCATACAAGCGTATATCTATTTGAATATCTGAAATGTGTTTACAAATAACAACGTTAAAGTAGAATTTCCCGATATTAAATAAATTAATGGTTACATTAGTTGAAACAAATATTGACGCTTTCAATTTTAGGATGAATATGTTTATATAGGACCATGTAAAAAGCAAAATTTAGGCAAGATTTATAATTAAATTGCTTTTGAGGCAAGTTTTTTAAATTTGAAATACATTGATTCTTACTACCATCTGATATATTCAAATATTACCAGAGCGAATGAAATTTCTGAATTTATATTTAATTTTATAAACCTTTATATTGATTAGGTCAATATTATTGATCTAGAATTGATTGTAGAGATAGAACTGATTTCGTTATATATGATAGAAAATATTCTAATTATATATAAAGGCAAATCTTCAATTGTCACTATATGCTTGTAATATGTGATTTTATGTGTTTCTGTATCAGCAACCCCAGGAAGCCCCCAAGCCCATCTCTACCGGTTTCAATGTTGACGACGGCCACAACAACAACTTCCACCACAATGAAGAGACTGACGCCAACGGACACAAGAAAGGCTCCTTCGGCTACACCAACGAGAACGGTCTCTTCCGTAGCGTGAACTACATCGCCGACGATCAGGGTTTCCGTGCCAAGATTGTGACCAATGAACCCGGTGTTGGTGCTGTAGGAGGAGCCAATGCTGACGTGAGTGTCAACCCAGTCCCTGCTGCTATCCAGGCTCAGATGGATCTCCCCCGCGCTCAGCCACAGCTTCCTATTCCCATGGCTCAACAACAGATAGCAGAAATCCCCAAGTCCGTCGATAACTATGGCTATGAACAACAAGCCTATGCGATGCCTGCTGCTAGTCCTGAGCCTCAGATGCAAGCTATCTCTGCCCCCATCTCCCAGATCCAGATGCCAGCTCCCATTTCTCAGCCACAGCTTCCTATTCCCATGGCTCAACAACAGATGGCAGATATTCCCAAGTCCGCCGATAACTATGGCTATGAACAACAAGCCTATGCGATGCCTGCTGCTATTCCTGAGCCACAGATACAAGCTATCTCTGCTCCCATCTCCCAACCCCAGATGCCAGCTATGCCCGCTTTCAATCCTCAGCCCCAGCAGCCAGCTCTGCCCGCTTTCAATCCTCAGCCCCAGCAGCCAGCTATGCCCGCTCTCAAACCTCAACCTCAAATGCCAGCTCTGCCCGCTTTCAATCCTCAACCTCAAATGCCAGCTCTGCCCGCTTTCAATCCTCAGCCCCAGATGCCAGCTATTCCCGCTCTCAAACCTCAACCTCAAATGCCAGCTCTGCCCGCTTTCAATCCTCAGCCCCAGCAGCCAGCTCTGCCCGCTTTCAATCCTATGCCCCAGATTCCGGCTATGCCCACTTTCAATCCTCAACCTCAGATGCCAGCTCCCATTTCTCAGCAACAGCTTCCTATTCCCATGGCTCAACAACAGATGGCAGATATTCCCAAGTCCGTCGATAACTATGGCTATGAACAACAAGCCCAGATGAAGCCTGCTGCTATTCCTGAGCCTCAGATACAAGCTATCTCTGCTCCCATTTCTCAACCCCAGATGCCAGATATGCCCGCTTTCAATCCTCAGCCCCAGCAGCCATCTATGCCCGCTTTCAATCCTCAGCCCCAGCAGCCATCTATGCCCGCTCTCAATCCTCAACCTAAGATGCCAGCTATTCCCGCTCTCAAACCTCAACCTCAAATGCCAGCTATTCCCGCTTTCAATCCTCAGCCCCAACAGCCATCTATGCCCGCTTTCAATCCTCAGCCCCAACAGCCATCTATGCCCGCTTTCAATCCTCAGCCCCAAATGCCAGCTTTGCCCGCTTTCAATCCTCAACCTGAGACTCAAGCTATGCCCGCTCATAATCACCAGCACCAGATGCCTCGTCCCCACGCACCCATTGCACAACCCCAGATGTCAGCTTTCCCCGCTCCCATTTCTCAACCTCAGATGCCCCTGCCTCAAGCACCAGCAATGAAGGATTATTACTATCCTCAAATCCACCAAGCGCCTGCTCACCAACCACAGATGGAAGGAGCTCCTGCCTCCATTTCTCAGCCATCTTTTCCTGCCCCCATCCCAGCAATGCAGGACTTCCACCAACCCAAGATCATTAGCTCACCACAGATTTCTGATATCAAACCAGCAGAGTTTCCCCAAGCTTCCTCTGCCATCATGGCTCCTATTCATCAGCCTTCCATGAGGCAGCATCAGCAACATGCTGCGGCCCCTGCTGCACCAAAGCTGTACTAAACACTGAATAAGATATTGACTACAACAAAATCCATATTTCCTGAAGCAACCTCACATGTATAGATTTTATTACCGAAATATTCGGTCAAATACCTAAATTCTGTAAATATATAGGATGAGTAGCTGAGAGGAAATATGATTTTGTTGTTATAAATGAATTCAATAAAAGATTGTTTAAAAATAGCGCCTCAAATAATAGTTTTCACATCAGTATCTTCAAATATATGTTAAAAGAAGATCCTGGGGAAGTGGTAAAGATGCAAAGTTTCTCTCCCTCTCCTAAGGACAAGGTTCCATGGCTCAATGTTGTTCAACGAAGTAAATACCATGGAATTTCCACGCTGCCTATAATTCTCTAAGGGGTTTACAAAGCTTATAATATAAGTGCACCACATATCTCTACATATAGAGCCAGTTCGGCTGTTACAAGATATAGGAGAACTAAAATTTCTCACTAGGAATTTCTAATTCTATGATAATGTTTCCAGTATATTTGTTATTTAATATATATATATACAGTAGAACCTCCCTGTAAAGGATACCTAATTGCAAAGCCAAAGTTTTCTTTAGGGAGAGGTGTTCTCTCACCGGAGAGTTTCTAAATTGTAAAAATTGTAATTTTGAAAATGAAAACTGTCTTTTGTGGAGAGATGTCCGCTAGCGAGGTGTCAGCTAAAGGGAGGTTCTACTGTATATTATTTCTTTTCTTAAATTATGTAGTTTGTTAAGACATTTTTAGTTAGAAGTTTCTAAAGGTCTGATTTCACATATATAGTTATAAGTATTGAAATAATAATTCCTTCACTAAACTTTAAGAACGAAATACTTGATGAGGAAAGAGTTTCTTTATTACACAAAATTAGTTCACAAGCTTTCGGGCACAATCACCCTTCTACTGGTGTAAAACGAGACAAAATTATTAGTGGCATTCAGCTATATACATATATACAAAAAGTAAGAAAATAAGACAGATATGTAAAATTGTGCCAGAGAAAATTAACATAATATTGGAGGATCATTCATAAAATTAAGCAAAGCAAGTAAATAAACGTATAATACATTCAATACTTGGCTATTACAGAAACTAAGTATGAACAACGACTGTTAAACGAAATAAAACAAAATAAAATAGAAATAAAATAAAATAAAATAAAATAAACCAAAATTGCCATTGACGTGTAAAAGTATAAGTAAGTTAATGAAAACTAGATCTTTCAGGTAGGAGGTTCCAGTACTAAATTATCATATATTTCAGGAAGGTCTATTGCTCTATTGATGCTTTTAAATTTTTTGGTGAGTATAGCTTCCAGGACCAATCGCTGGTGTTTGTTCTTAATCTCATGATAATGGGCCGAGGGGTTATAGATATTGAATGTGTGGCCTGTGTCCCGTATGTGTTGGTAAACTAGAGAGCGGGGATCTTTCCTTTTTACCGATCTATCATGCTCCACCATTCTGGTCTTCACCATTCTCCCAGTCTCTCCGACATACTTGGCATCACACTGCTCACATGATATGGAGTAAATGGCATTGTGATAATTAAGGGAATCAATGGTTACACTACTTCTTGCTATTGTCTGTTTTAGTTTGGTTGCCAGACTGAGTGTGTTGGAGAAATATGAGTTTACCCCATATCTATTCAGAATTCGTGCTATGGCCGCCGATTTGTAAGAGTATGGAATAAAACAGGTGGACCGGTATTGAGCAGTATTTCTTATTCCTGAGAAAACATAAAAATGTTTGCAAACAAAGGATGTCGGATAGCCTGCAGAGTTGAGATTCTTGATTATGTTCTGTTTCTCTATTGCCTGGAAAGATGGAAGGGAACAATGGGTGTGTATACGCTTAGATAAAGTTTTTATAATACTGATTTTTTGGGAATTGGGACAACAGGAAGTGTAATGCGTGTAGTTGGGGAGGAAATCTTTTTTGTAATATACGGTAGTGTGGTAAGAGTTTGGAGTTTGAATTATTAGAACATCAAGGAATGGTATTACACCCCCTTGAGCTATTTCTATGGTAAACGACATATCCTCATTGTAACTGTTTAAATTTAATTTAAATTTGAGTCGCAAGCATACAGACAGATACGGGGTTCCCCAATGGGGAGTTCGTTTTCAACAGTTGCAGCAGAATTGGTGATGATCATGGTTGACAAATCAATCAATGAAAAACATAGAACAGATATCGTGTTATGGCGCAGATATGTAGATGATATCTTTTGTGTCTGTGATCAGAGTTCATACGAAACTATATTAGCATCCCTTAACAGTTACAATGAGGATATGTCGTTTACCATAGAAATAGCTCAAGGGGGTGTAATACCATTCCTTGATGTTCTAATAATTCAAACTCCAAACTCTTACCACACTACCGTATATTACAAAAAAGATTTCCTCCCCAACTACACGCATTACACTTCCTGTTGTCCCAATTCCCAAAAAATCAGTATTATAAAAACTTTATCTAAGCGTATACACACCCATTGTTCCCTTCCATCTTTCCAGGCAATAGAGAAACAGAACATAATCAAGAATCTCAACTCTGCAGGCTATCCGACATCCTTTGTTTGCAAACATTTTTATGTTTTCTCAGGAATAAGAAATACTGCTCAATACCGGTCCACCTGTTTTATTCCATACTCTTACAAATCGGCGGCCATAGCACGAATTCTGAATAGATATGGGGTAAACTCATATTTCTCCAACACACTCAGTCTGGCAACCAAACTAAAACAGACAATAGCAAGAAGTAGTGTAACCATTGATTCCCTTAATTATCACAATGCCATTTACTCCATATCATGTGAGCAGTGTGATGCCAAGTATGTCGGAGAGACTGGGAGAATGGTGAAGACCAGAATGGTGGAGCATGATAGATCGGTAAAAAGGAAAGATCCCCGCTCTCTAGTTTACCAACACATACGGGACACAGGCCACACATTCAATATCTATAACCCCTCGGCCCATTATCATGAGATTAAGAACAAACACCAGCGATTGGTCCTGGAAGCTATACTCACCAAAAAATTTAAAAGCATCAATAGAGCAATAGACCTTCCTGAAATATATGATAATTTAGTACTGGAACCTCCTACCTGAAAGATCTAGTTTTCATTAACTTACTTATACTTTTACACGTCAATGGCAATTTTGGTTTATTTTATTTTATTTTATTTTATTTCTATTTTATTTTGTTTTATTTCGTTTAACAGTCGTTGTTCATACTTAGTTTCTGTAATAGCCAAGTATTGAATGTATTATACGTTTATTTACTTGCTTTGCTTAATTTTATGAATGATCCTCCAATATTATGTTAATTTTCTCTGGCACAATTTTACATATCTGTCTTATTTTCTTACTTTTTGTATATATGTATATAGCTGAATGCCACTAATAATTTTGTCTCGTTTTACACCAGTAGAAGGGTGATTGTGCCCGAAAGCTTGTGAACTAATTTTGTGTAATAAAGAAACTCTTTCCTCATCAAGTATTTCGTTCTTAATAGTTATAAGTATTATATATTACGCGATGTTCAAACTTACCTTCAAGAAGTAAGGAAGAAGAGGAGGCTTTTGAGTCTCTGGTATTCATGATATGGACTACCTGGTTTACAACTCTGACAGCCTGAGGGACCTACGTCTCTGAAACAACAACAGGTTCCTGCGGCCGCTAAACCTGCTGGCTCCTGAGCACTGGCTTCAAGCGATCGTCGAAAAATTTTTAGATGGCGCCTATGTCCTGGCTCGCTTAACACGTACAACGATCCTAGATACCCGACAATATCTATTGCCAGTGTCTACTGAAGAAAAACTCCAGTTTCAGCAAGCCCGACTTCAGCTTTGAACAGAAATACTTCGTCGAGTACCGCATTGACTTGATCCAGACTAATATACAAAGAGCTTTCCATATTTAAAAGAACGATATTGATACATTATAAAAATCTATTCAAAAATGTTTATACTACTTATTATTTTCTTTGAAAAATCCTTGGCGTTTTCAAACAGACCTGTATCGATGTTTTTAAGATAAAAGGCTTCGTCGTTGAATATTTGGGCTTAGGCCGTCCTAACAGTGCTTAATGACTTTCCAGTTTCTATTCAAGAGACTGCGGGTTTATATAGATCTGAATCGGTTTTCAGCAAGCAGAAACAGAATTCCACGAAGTCCAAATCTATGGATTTGAATAAGTTAGGTTTAAAATTATGTATGAATATCTGATTTCATCTCTTTTTTTCGTCCAGGTTTTCACGTATTCTTTTTCTTCTTTCTTATCTCCACACTGGGTGAAGTAGAATGCGTCTGCCTTTGTCATCAAGACTGGGAGAACTACTCAGTGGCAGGCCGACTTAGCTCCACAAGAAATGGCCACCTCTGACATGAGGAACAGACGCCTTGTGCAGCCGCTCCTAACATGGAGTACAAACGCTGCTCATCCTGTATTCCTGGATTAGGAATCTTACAGGGTACTATCAGCCGGGCCAGCTGAACCCAGGTTTTTAGCGAGCTTGTTACTGCTCCCCCGCCTCCTTTTTCTTCCGGGCTTGGGACCGGCAAAGGCGGAGTTAGGTTTTCAAGTGATGAACATGAGGTATGGCTCGTGGCTTTATTCTGATGCAACCACACTGATCTTGAATTCCTTGAATACAAATATCAGTATGGCAGAATAATGGGTATAGGTCTTTGGGAGATTTGCCAATTCATCTTGACATTTGGGTCCACTTTCTTTATTGGGTAGCTTACCCTTGTAGTAGAAATCTAAAACGATCATGAAGTCCTATTGAGAAACTTTCCTTTCATTGCTTGAGCCAGTTATGAAAAGAGTTTATTTAAAAGTTAGCATAGTAAATGGCACGGTCTTATTTGCTATCATTGAGGCAAACTCATGCCTCGTCCAATGTAACACAACATTCTTCCATTTTTCACCTGCCAGGGACTTTTCATAGAGAGCCCTGTTGCAGGTCTTGCGTTCCTTTATATGAAGCGGTTTGAGGATTTAGCCTTCTTAGTATTTAAAATTCAATTTTTCCTGATAATACAGTTAAAGTCAAAAAGGTTTACTTTGGTTATTCTAAAAATATTCGTTTGAGAAAATGGATTCTCTATGACAACTATTTCCTTTGTCAAGAAAATTGGCGTTAAAATATTTCTTCAGACAACTCTTCTTAGGAAAATTTTCACTTAATTTCATAGATATAGAATATTCCATTATAGCGATTCATTTCATACTCTTTATTAACAATATTTCTTCTTTAATAATTTTGGCTGAACGATATTTTCCTCGGAAAGTCTGAAAATGTAACCTTTTACAAAATTACTAATAATTTTCTGTATTTTGAATACCTTAAAAAAATTCAAAATGAAATATAAAGGAATGGAGTTGTTTTATCATGTGTGGGAAAAACACAATCCAAATCGCACTTTTGGTAAGGAATAGAGTTGCTAAATATGTGTTTAAAAATGAAGCACCCTTTGTATAAATTGAGCCGAACATGTGAAAGCTTCGGAAAATAAATTAATTCTAAATGATTAAAAAGATTCCAGAAGAATTAATAGAAAAGTTGAAGACCTTTCAAATGTAAAAACAACTTGCCTGATAGAAACGATCCGAAGAAAATGACTCAAAGCCTTCAATAAAATCTAAAATTCTGGCCGCGGAGTTGTTTCTCAAATAAGAAACAAAATATAACTTCAAGTCGAGGTCAAAAAAAGCAACTCTTGATCAGTTCAAATTCATAGAAAGGAAGGCAATTTCAGTACTGTGATCTTCCACAAGGTATTCGAAATATGGCTGGGAACGGGTGAATTCTTCCTGATCATGAAGATGTTCAGCCAGGTACTGGTTGGGCTGGCCATTGTTGAACGGTCTTAAAGCGATTTCCTGCCAATATCTCAACCTACGACGTCTATAGAATTCCCAACGGCCTTCAAATAGGTTTTCTTCTTCGTCACTTGCTTATCGTCGTGCCGAAAAAATCAGATGTACGCAACCATCACCTGGCTGGACATCTTCATAATCAGAAAGATTTCTCCCATTCCAAGCTATTTCCCAAATACCTTGACGTAGAGCACAAGGCTAGATCGCCCTCCATTCGACGAAGCAGCACTGATCAAAATTTGCTGTTTGTTGACCTCGACATTCAGTTAACTTTTGTTTCTTATTTGAGAATCGCGGCCAAATATTTAGCTTTTATTCGAGGCTTTGAAGCAGCTGCTTCGGATTATTTTTATCAGGAAAGTTGTTTTTACGTTTGGAAGGTCTTCAATCTTTCTTTTATAAGTCTTCTGGGATCCTTTTAGAGTTTTTAAATAACAGACGCACGCAATCAGGGGTTTATTTCCTTCCTGGAATATCGTACGCACATCAAAAGGATGGTCCTGTCCTTTAAAAACAAATCGCTGATGGCAGTCATCTCGGCTCACCAGCATTTTCCCTTCGACCATTGACCGAGAGATCCTTGCCTCCCAGATACGCTTCACCGTCTGTCTCCGCTCTTCATGAAATGGTTCCAGCTACCATACATGAGCGGCTACGCGACAGTCAGAGTAGACGGCAATTACACTCTTGTTCGAACTACGCAAACCAGGAAGAGAAATATCTACCTTGTTCTCAAGTGCACGGTGGTATGGCCTCTTAATCGATTACTGATCGAGGCGTGGTCATAGAAGGATCCAAGACATTGCAGAAAATGTACAATGCCCTCAGAAACCAGGTATGGATAGAGAAACATTGTTCACGAATGGAATAGAGCGGAACTTGTCTTCAGTGAGGTTGGTAAGTTTAACTAGGGGGTATTACAAATCAATATAACTCAACATCTTTATATAACAAATGAAGACATTTAAGACGCGAATGTTTCTTGTCACGAATACATCAAACTTCTACTTCCCTTACTGTGATGAAAAAATATTTGTATTCATTTATACCTAACTAGCCTTGTCCTTATTGTTTGCGACAGATCATTGCTCGATACAAATATTTGAATGTAATTCTACTGTCCTAATACCTTAAGTCCATAGTTTGCTTAAATAACATTTCTAAGATTCCACCCTTCATTGCAGCGTATAAAATCAGAATGATTTAATACAGTATTAGAGCTCTAAAGAAACGATCTGGTAGATTAAATTGGTGAAACCGCTGGGATGGTTCACAACTGATGAGCCAAGTTCTCCCAATATATTTTTCATCGCAGTAAGGAGAGTAGAATTTTGATTTATTTGTGGGAAGAAACATTCGCTTCTTGATGCCTTCATTTGTTATAAGATGTATCACACTTGGACCCTCAGCGCTCTGCCCTATATGTGTTTACTGTAGCCAACATATTGATGAAATCATACCACGACAATCAGAAGAACATGAATACCAATATTTATGTTTCTGATCATATCTCTGCTGTAAAACACCCGTCATTCAGGGCAATATGAATTAAAATAATACGGATTGAAGAATCATCTGGAGCCTGATGGGGAACTAGAATAAATGGTAAAACAACAACAACAACAAGGCTTTTATTAGGGCCCATTGCCCTGTATGGATTCGCCATACAACAACAAAATAATAAAGTAATTTTTCCTTCCTTTCCCCATGTGCACGTGAGCCTTTGTTTGAAAAGGGATTTATTTACACATATTTTCTAAAACTTTCCTCACTACCTCTTTTATGTATGAATCTATTTACAATTGATCTGTAGAAATTATAGAGTTCTATTGCTACATTTTTCTTTTCTGAAATAGTTCTCAGCGTCTTCAGAAGGTGTTTTTAAGTTTTTTCTCTTTCTTCATCTAAATATTTACATTCTATGATATAGTGTAAGATTAGAACACGTGGTAGAATTGCCGAGATCATTCAAACATTATTTATAATTATTAGATCTACAATAAGAATATTAAAGATTTACAAATATTCACATTATAAAATAATTAGACATTTCTTTCTCTTAGGTCTTTAATTGTTTTCTCGTATTACAATATACAAATCAAATATTGTACGATATGATTTGAAATCACAAATATTAACAATGCCACGTCAGCCACCTTTTCTACAAACAGTTCTGAATTCAAACAACCAGTTGGTAAATAAGATTGTCGTTTCAATTATAAAGTAATCTGTAATTTAGAAATCCTTGGGACTCAACTGAAGAGATATCGATAGTATATTACAGACATTTGAAATACTTGAAACCATGTTCTTGTCTGGTGGGACTTGGCACTTGGCACTTTAAGCCCATAATAAAACAACAAAGTTTCCGATACTCCATATTTAACACCTCCATATTCATAGAAGAAATACTCAAGTGCCAAGCCCCACCAGACAATATCATGGTTTCATTTGATGTCGAATCCCTGTACCCCAGTATCCCACACCAACTAATACTGAACAGCACTGAAAAATTCTTGAAAGAAAATCCTATTGATCTGATCACTGTAAAGAAAATATCGAAACTTATAGCATTATGCCTTGAAACAAATATCATAACATACAATTACAAAACCTACAAACAGACAAAAGGTTCTCCCATGGGTAGCTCTCTTTCAACCTCAGTGGCAGAAATTGTCATGCGCTGCATTGACAGGTGGATAAATTCACTATTTCCGTCCGATATAATATTATAGCGCCGATATATCGACGATATATTTTGTATCTGCCCCGAAACCCAAACCAATACAATTCTGGAAAAACTCAACAGTTACCATCCCGACCTAAATTTCACCTATGAAAAATAAACAAACAAGGGTTAATTATCCTTCCAATATTAAGAATGCCATATACTCTATAGAATGCAATGAATGCAAAACCAAATACGTAGGTGGAACCAGTAGAAATTTAAATATAAGAATATCAGAACATCAACGAAATATCGAAAACCAGGACAATAGATCTCTAGTATATCATCATGTAAGAGAAACAGGTCATTCCTTCGCACTATCCGAACCAAGAACCCATTACTCCAAAACATCCCCAATAAACAACAGAGACTCATCATAGAATCCTTAATATCAAGAAAACACAATAGTATTAACAGAAGAATAGACATTCCAGAAGTTTATAATATACTATTCCCTGAGCTCACCCCATATCATCCAAATACAGAAATCGCCTCTGAATAGCAGCGGTGGGAACCAGATAGACAACTCTCAATAATGATAACTACAGCCTAACTATGTATTCCTTGCTTCCTTAGTTATTTTCTAGTAGCCTATATTTATTTATTTGTTTGTCCTCTTATTAGAGATATATATTTTTAAAATATTTTGTCTCAATTTGTATAATAGTTAATATGTGAAAAAAAAATTATATCTATAGAACTTCATAAAAATATGTAAAATAGTATTCGATTATATTTAAATCGTATTCTAATGGCGTATTGTTATACCAGGTTTTCTTCTGTTGTAGGGCGTCCGTGCCCGAAAGCTAGAGAACAATAAAAATGTTTTGAAAAGACAATTTTCCCTGGAGGAATGATTGATTTTACTCAATTTTGATGTAAGGGATTATTTTATAGAATAAATTGGTGTATATATGTTTCACTAAGAGTAGAAATATTACTAAAATCCTACTCATCTACATACTCTGTATATTCCATAACATTAATATTCTGTTACGAAAAAAAAAGAAGAAATTTACAAGATATAAAACGATTTTAGTGCAATTTTAATTTATAAAAAAGTAATAAAAACCTCTATATATATTCTTCATTATAGTAAACAGACAGAGAAAGTAATTTTCTTTTATAAATAGAATAAAATCGTGGATAAATGGTTCAATTTCTTGTTCATAGATGTCGCCCCAATGTCATATGTTGAAGGAAGAAAGATATGATTGAGTTGGTTTTAGGGTTGGTTCCGCATTTCACAATATTTTATCAATCAGGATGAAATTTTGACATGATAATAAAGAAGGTCAGCTATCACTGACTTCTTTTGACCTCTGTTAACAGGCAAATTTTCAAATTCTGTTATATTGTATTCGCTTCCATATTCTTCGGCCTATCTAGGTGACACTATATATATGTTACGACTACTAGAGTAGTCAACTTTATTTTTATATAAATATATTTATAACTTAAAAACTAAGAGGAAAAAGAGTATGTACATTTCTTTTAATGTATAAATTGAGCGTGTTTTTCAATAAAAATGAGTTCTGGGTAAGTTTTGGATGGTTGATAGTCGTCTTTAGAGCCTCTTCCTTGGAGTTACCGAGCTGGTCAAGTAGCTGGACTCTAGGTCTCAAGGTAAAGAGAGAGACAGCATCTATAATATATATATACACAAGGCTTTATAGAGCTATTTGTGTACAAGAAATGGTACCATTTAGATCGATAATTTCTTTTCTGAGAAGAAAAATATATTGAAAGGGATTGATTCAACACATAAAACACACATCAGTGGCTAAACCTCCTAGCAGCTTCGTTAAATTAATCCAGCAAGGATACATTGGGGAAATGTTCATTTATTAAATAAAAAGAATAGCGCTAAAATGGTGTCCTTTCTTGTAATATGTGAATACGTCCAGTTTAGTTTGGTTTAAGCGCCGTGTAATATATATGCAAATTAAATCAATTTTAGGCAACTCGGGACAATTTTAAAGAGTTATAAAAGGACACAATATTGTAACAAAGTATTTATTAATTTTAATAACAGAGTGGTCATTTTTATGTTTATATTTTGCTACTCTGTAAATTTCCCTCGTGGCTTATCTTTTGTTTACCATTCAAAGTTTGTTCTTGCCTTAAATAAATTGTTGTGTCATCCCGAAGTTGGTCTTCCCTAATTTTCCATGTGGCAATATATTTATACAAATTATGAAAATATCACAATAACAGCATAAACAGGAAGATAGGTTTGCCATCACAATACCTTAGATATTAGAAGAAATCAATAGATCAATTTTATAGGTTCTGGATGCCCTAAAAATGTAAATAGACATATTCCATAAAATTGTTAAATTACATATCAATTTAAAATTTCAGTTGTAAATATCCACGCTGCCTGCGTATGTATTTGTAAATATTTCTTGTTAAGATATAGTCGATGTTTTATTAAGCCCGTTAAAGAGCGATTATCACTTGAAAGCTAGCGTTTTGTAATAAAAGGAAACTCATTGTGAGAAAATATTTTGTAATTTTAAAAAATATACAAATTAACTCAATTCTAGACAACTCAGTACAATTTTAAAGAGTTATAAGAGGAGACAATATTATCACAACATGATTTCAAATCATATACAAATAACTTCAGATTTCTACTATTTTTGGCATAATACCTGTGCCACTGCCTTCTTTATGTCATCTATGGTCGACTCGCTTTGATTGACAGACTCAGGCACAACGCTCAGTTCAAACTTTACAATACTGTATATCTATTCTATGTAGGGATGGTTTTGAGTTATTACAGATATCATTATACAGACAATACCTTAATCTGTCCGTTACTTCATCCATTTGGATCTTCTTCTCGACCTTGAATTGTGCAATTTTGGAATCTTCTACCACTAATCTGGAAAGTTTCACCCTACAATAATGCGCCACTTTTTCTTTCTGTTGTATTTGAAACAAATCGTTCTTCTGTATTCCGTTCTATTTTTGATTGTATATGTGATCGTATTGTAGAATATATACTGCCATTTCTGTTTCAGAGTGTAGCTTGGCTCTGTATTAGAAGGGCGTCTAGAAACGGAGAATTGAGGTGTGGTGTTAATCAGGTATTGTCTGGGACCAGGAACATGGGCTTGGAAGTGTTCTGATAATGTCTTGCTACAGTAGGAACATTCTTCCGTTCTCCTTGTTAATGATCTCAAGAATAGCTTGAACCATTATGTATATTTTTTATTTTCAATATTTTTCCGAATATCTTGTCGAAAGAATTCATCTTCTTGTAAATGAAGAAAATTTCGCTTATCTTTTTAGAAGGGTTTAGGTAGAATAAAAACGAACTTTTATTTTTCAATCAAAACCCCCAATGATATATTTAATTCTCGTTTCTTCTCCCCTAATTGAGAGATC